>CM024696.1:3680805-4880805 GCA_014182845.1 Corymbia calophylla | reverse complement strand
GAATAGTCAAAATACCAAAAAAAAAAGAAAGAAATGTCTACATTAAAGTAGAAGTATATTAAAGGAAATAATGTATGTTATAATTTTTGCTGCTATTATTATTATTATCATTATTATGGCATAATTATTATGCTTTTTAATTCTCTTGGGAAAATTATTATGATAATGTTTTTATTTCAAATTTCTAAAAAAATTACTATAACTCTCGAATAAAAAGTTTAAAAGTTACAGTACCTCAAATCCACTAGAAACACTTTCATGAAAGCTGTTGTGAAACTACTGAAATTGTGAAGAATCTGCAAAGTTTTTTACCAAACACTTCTAGTACACTTTACTTCCATCGCGGCCGCCAAAAGGCCATACCACATGCCTAAATATATCTATTAGCCACATGCATTCTTATTGTATCACTATGATTCATCCCGATCAGCATTCATCCACCTCATGACTCCCTCCTCTCTCAATTTTAATTCGGACACAAACTTAGTGGGATTTAAAGTTTATAATAACGTCACAATTGTATCAACCTAGTTCCCACGATTAATAAACAGATTGTGTTTATATTGTTCCTATGTAAACAGAATTTGACCCTCTTAACTTTAAAAGGGTCACAGTCGTATCATATCCTAAATGTCAATTTCCCCACTTAATGACTCAGTGTATATAGATCTATATGCTTTTACTTTTTTAATTCATTTCCTCAAGAAGAGAACCGTACCTTCCACGAGAGAGTTGACTCCCAACAGGTCCAGAGACCAGGACGCGACCGAACGATGAAGGACAGTGCATGACTTCCACACGGCTGCTGAAGTCAGCCAGCTTGCAGCTTGCTTCCGTACCACAGTCAATCCAACTTCCTCTTTTCCCTATGAAATCTCGTATTAATTTATTTCACGGCCCACGGAAATCTGGAAAGAGACAAAGTGCAATCTCTTGCCTCACGACAGTACGCATGCCTGGTCTGGTTGTAAGCGTGATGCGCACTCGGTGATTAAGGAATGCAACTTTGATTTTCACTTTAAGAGGACAGCACAAGTTTAATTTCTTCGAGCATAAGCAATCCCATGTCTAATGAATCGATTTCATTTTGAGTCATATCTTATGTAGTCTATGAAATTCTATGCTTATATATTCAATAATCAAATCCTAAAACTTTTTAAAATATAATCAATTCTTATTTTCAACAAAATTACTTGATTTAATCAATTTAATAAATTTTAGAACTTAATTATGCTTTTTGAATGAATTGATTATACTTTCGTAATAAGTGTTAAGGTTTAATTATACTTTTTAAAAGTTTTTAAATTAAATTACACTTTAATGCACTTATGCTTTTAATAAATAAATATAACTTAATTCGTGCTCAACTTAGTGACCCATTATGCAAATGTGTCTCCCGAATTTTGATGATTTCTGCGGATTATCTTTGCAAACTCATTGTTTCTCCCGTGATTTCTCGCAATCTCGTTGTTTTCTCCCATGATTTGAAAGTTCATCTTTCCAAATCTGATCTTGTGATTGTGACGTGCCATTAAAGTTTTAGACCGAGTGAAGACATGATGATGTCAACCGAATACCCTCGGAGAGTTTCTCAAGCTTCGAGCCATTTTTTACACAGCGACCCCTTTGCATTCCCCCTTCAACTTTCGAAATTCCGACATAGAAAATAGCTCGAATGAAAGCTTATGTAAAGAAAGAAACGACGCTAAAATACGCAACCAGATTGACAAAAAAAAAAAGAAAAAAGAAAGAAAAATAATTGTCACCCCTATAAAAGCTGTCTACGAAAATCCCAAAATAACTAAGGTGACCCTCCGCCGCCGCCGCCTCTAAGCCGAGCTAAGCTTAGCATGTTTCCCTCGCCTTGTGCTCGACCTGGGCTTGCCTCTTCCTCCCCCACCGCCGCAGCTGCACCTGGAGCGCCGTGATCGCCGCCAGGAACTCCACGCACTGCGACGGGCTCAGCTCGTCCAGCACCCCCTTCAACGTCTTGAGCCGCACGCAGTCCGCGGCCTTCATGATCCGCTCCAGCCCGCTCGCCAGCCCCTTCAGCGCCGCGTCGACGAGCACGTCCACTTGTCCCCCCGCCGCCGCCGCCGCCGCTTCAGCCTCGCCCCGCCTGCCCGCCAGCCGCCCGAGCTCGACCATCCGGCGGTCCGCCAGCCCGACCTGCTGCCTCTCCATCTCTCTCTCCACCCTCTCCTCCTCGACCCTGATCTTGGCCCTCAGCTGCTCTATCCTCTTCAGCTGGTCCTCCGCCATGGCCGCGCCCCGCGCCCGCAGCGCCTCGATGACGCGGAACGCCGTGGAGGGCTTCCAGCCCGTGAGCCAGGAGTAGGCGTTCTCGAGCGGGCTGGACCAGGGCGGCGAGAAGAAGGCGAAGACGTCGCCGCCTCCGCCGCCGCCCGCCGCCGCCGCCGCCCACTTGACGGTGTAGTACTCCTTGTGGTGGGCCGTGAGCTTGGAGACGAGGGCCCGGAGCTCCTGCTCGGTGGCGGAGGCCTCCCTGGACGCGCTGTGGAGCTGGTGAGAGTACTCCTCGAGCCGGCATACCCACTTCTCGAAGTAGTCCGAGAACTTCTCCGCTTGGGTTCTCATTGAGCAACAACAAGATGATGAAGAAGATGAAGAAGAAGAAGTGACACAGAGAAAGACACAAAGAGAGGTTCTGAAGCAGATTTAAAGAGAGAAGAACGTGTGGTTCTGAAGAGAGAGAGAGAGAGAGAGAGGGAGAGAGATAGATGGACGGCAAAGGAGGGGGAGAGAGGAACAGATGGAGGGTGGATGGGGACGCCACGAGGAGCGAGACAGTGGCCAGTTCGGGAAGTGCGTGGCTTGTGTCTGGCCTACCGCAGCGAGCGCAAAGCGGGACGTGAACCTAGGGCATCCCAAAGGGTTAACCGACGCTTTGCTAGCGACGACGGACCATTTGTGCCTTCATAAGCTTCCAACTCCCTCCTCGTCCCGTTCAATCTCAACCGTCGATGTACATATGCTAACTAATAATAACGATGAAAATAAAAAATTCACATCATCTCTAGAGTACTAGTTTTTCATCGTAATATTAGATATTTAATATTTAGAATTAGGTATATCAAGATTGGTTTGTAATTTTACAAGCCTATGCATTTAGAGATGCTCGTCACGCACCGAATTTATTGAGGGGCAGACAACGCACGAATTGCTACGCATTGTGAGTCCATGCCATGCAAAAGGATTCATGGAGTTTTTGCGACCTTTGACCGGTTTGAAGGGTCAAGCGCGCGAGGGATGGAGGCCACGGGGGTGAATCAGCACGCCACGTGGCGCGCGGGGATGATCTTCGTGGGTCCATGAGATTTCTACTGGGGGCCCACGAGTGGGGGCATTTGGCATGCCACGCCTGCATCACTTCAATAAGATTTGCTCACTTCCCCCTTTGGATTTCTCTCTGTCATGCTTTTGATTACATGTCGCTTCGGCAACCTTAAAATGGGCAATTGTTAATTTAGGTTTTCACACGTCATAAACCTGAGAAAAAAATATAGTATTTTAAAATGATATATATTCTTTATTTGAACATTTATCAAGCGTATCGTAGACACTCATCAATAGAATCTGATTAAATATACGTTCGTCATTAGAATCTGATTAAGATTTACTCAATTCAGACATGATTGATGGATTGTAATCATGCTAACCATTTTTTTTATCCAACTTTTCGTCCTATATTTTCTTCTCAAAATACCCATAGAGCAAGGTTTCTCTTAAAAAAAGCCCTTTGATGATGATGATTATATCTTGATTGAACTCCCTTTTTATAGGACTGAATCAACACCATTAAAAGATTTAGGACTCAAGTCAAAAGGCTTAGAACTAAATTTGCATTATTAAAAAATTTAGGATTAAATTGGTACAAATACAATAGGTTCTTATTTTCTCGTACTTGGCACCCTTCCACTCACATGACATGTGGTCTTAGTGAGTGCAAGATTGGTCCCGAGTCTTTTGTTGTATAGCTTTACTGATTGAAAATCTATACAAATTTACCTTTACCAAAAAAAAAATGCAATAGGTTTAGGATTTTTTAACACTTTTCTCGAGAGATTTATGTTGCAAGTGTGGAAAGAGAGTAGCAATGCAAACATCTTGGAACCAAGTAGCTAACTCCATGAGGCTTTTTCTTGCATGTCCAAAAATCGAGATAGGCTTATTTGTTCGACTTTGTGTTTTTGAATTTGAAATTTATTGTTTATCATTGAGGTTGCATTTCATATGGATAATGTTGGTAACTCAAACCTTGCAACAAGCTAATTGTGGCTTCTTCAATTGGATTTCCCCCATTGGTGATGACCACTCCCACTAAGGTCCTGTTTGGTTCAATTTTGAAGAAATGTATTTGGAGGAATGCAAAGGCCTTTAGCCTAAAGAGGTTTGGTGAAATGCAAACACTGTTTAGTAAACTGTAATTGAGAAAGTGTATTGGGATGCAACTTGGGGGAAATGTTGTTTGGTAAATATACATTTGGAAAGTTCTTTCATGTGTCAATTTTAAGTTTTGTAACTTTAATTTGTTTGAAAAAAAACCGATGACTTAATTTTTATATATATTTTCGAGTTGAGAATAATGTATAAGAGACATATTAACAAATTTTTAAATGAAAAATCACATCAAACTCAATTAAAGAGAGTAATTTCATTACAAAAAACATGACAACATATGTTTGAAGGAAAGAAATAATTTATCACTATATATTATAAACCTCCTTAATTATTTTATTAATCTCATAACTATTTCATCGTAAACGTGTTATGCTAGGGAATGCATTATCATTTGAAGCACCCGCCCCCTCATTTACAACATCATGATCAACTAAATGTCCATACTTGGGATCCGATTCCGCCGTTTCAAAATCTGTATCGGTTACAAGATTTCTTCGTATATATTTGTGCAAAGCCTTCGTAGCTATGACAATTTTCACTTGCTTTTTATAAGGATAACTTGGCATAGTAGTTATAATCTTCCACTTCATCTTTAATACGCCAAAGGCTCGCTCAATTTCTGATTGGAGCGAGGAATGGGCACAGTTGAACACTTCTCGATGACCCGTATGTGTAAGACCTTGTTGAAACTCTAATAAATGATATCCAACTTCTCTATATACCCCCAAATAACCTATGGGATTTGTATATCCAGTATATACTAAATAATATTTAACAACACAAATATAATGTAATTTTAATTAACATTTGCCTCATAAATACATATAAATGTACATAAACCACTAATTAACGAACCTGGTGGAGGATGGAAAATTGTGTATCACGTCTTCCAATGGCATCATAAGATATATATGAATATCATGAGCTTGTCCCTCCCAACCAACACAAACATAAATAAAATTACATATGGCCAACACATTTTGAGTGGTCTTTCCTTTTCGATCAATAAAATGAATTTAGTCGTACACTAGTACTACTATTGAGATATGTATACCATCCATAGCTCTAATGCAATATTAATGCAAATATTACACAATTTACATTTAATTTTTTATTTTTATTATACAATCGTAACTTATTTTAAAATATGGATAAAATCGTTGATATTTCTTGATCTTCTCCGAAACTTCCTAAAAATGTTGATTAGTTAATTGGATCAAATCTTTTACCATATTACATACTTCATCTAAAACTAAACTAAAATGCCTATTTATGGTTTCCTCAAAATGTTGAAAGCATTCATGTGCTACCCTATTACCTATATAATGTCCAATATATAAAGAAACACTCTAACCATTTTAGCAATATTAGTATTTCTAGATTCTCTAAGTCCATAACATGTTATCAAGTTACGTGTTAAATTATTAAACACATCATTATGCATTCTAAGCATATTATAACGTCTTATCGGATTAGTATCTTCGACCAACAACTCTTTCATCCATGCACGACCCATATAAGATAAGGCCATAGAAGGTTGTCTACAAATGAATGTTGCCTGATAAACAATTGAAGCTTGAGCGACTGAGAGAAAATCCAAGAATTCATCTTCCTCATTTTCACGATTTTCCCTTTGTTGAGGATCATCCATAACTACCTAGTGTAAAACATATTAAGTTAGAGTAAGAGAAATAATAAATAATTTTGGCAATCCATCACGAGAAACAATAGTATCAATCAACATATATAAAAAACCTTAACAGAAATTAGGTTCATACATAACATAAAAAAGAGTTCTCACATAAAAACAAAATAACAAATTAGCAAAATATCTCATTTATCATTTGGTTTGTCCATAAAGGTCAAGCTAAATCCATGAAAGTTGGGCACTGGGGTTTTGAGGCTGTGCTCAATGGACTCGGGCTCAGGCATTGAGGACTTGAGCCCTAACACAAGGATCTAGGCATAAGCACTTGAATCTCGAGCCCATCCTCCAATGAACCTTGACTTGAGCGTTGGGGATCTGAGTCTAAGTGCCAAGGACCCAAGCACGGAAATTAGGGTCCCCAAGCCCAACCTTTTTGGACCTAAGCCCAATCTCAATGTATTTGGACTTAGGTGCCAAGGACTTAGGCTTAGGCACCCAAGTCCCAAACTTGCTCCTTGTGGACCCTAGCTTAGGGACATAGGCATGGGCACTAGTGTCCAAAGCTCAGCCTCCCTAGAACCATACCTAATCGTCAAGGAACCGGGCATGGGCTCGAGGTCCCAAGCCCAACCTATTTGTATTTGAGCCTACTACCAAAGAACTAGGACCAGGAGCTGGGGTTCTCATGTTCAAGCCTAGAGTTTTCATTCCAATACCAATGTCTAACCATATTTTGAAAGGTAATTTCTTTTTTAAAGTGGAAACATTTTTTTAATTTAAACATATATTTTCCCAGACTCATTTTTCTAAATGATCCATTCACTAAGAGGAAAAATGTTTGTCCATTGAGCCATAATAATGTTTCAAAACTAAACAAAGATAAAAGAATAAGGAATTTTGGCCAATTCGATGTCTTATTCTTTTTATTAAGGACAAGTGAACTAGAAATCTAAAAACTATCATAAAAATGTAATTGAATTCTATAATTTTTAAAAAGTGCATTAAAATTCTTAAAAGTCGTCACGAAAGTGCAATTGCTTTTAAAACATTTAAAATGTTACAAGTAAGTTCTACAACTTATCATGAAGATGCAATAAAATCCTAAAATTTTAAAAAATTGCAATCAACGGAATGATTTGATTGAATCAATTTAATAAGTTTTATAATTCGATTACACTTTTTGAAAGTTTAATAACTCAATTACACTTCGTAATAAGTTTTATGACTAAATTTTATTTTCTCGATATCTTTATGATAAGTTTTAAAATGTGTAATGTACTTCTTTCTATTGATAAGAAAAAGAGGAACAGCACATTGGAAAGATGGAATAACATCTATATGTATGCATGTACATGAAAAAGAAAAATAAAGTAGGACAAAAAAGAAATAAAAAAGAAAAAGAGCATGCGGGCCTGGATCTTACGGTCCCACTCCTCCCCCCTTCCGGCTCCAAATATTCATCCTTCTCAATTTAGTCCCTGCCTTTCTCTCTCTAGGTCTCTCTTTCTCTCTCTAGTGGACACGAAGATCTGAATTTCTCCGCCCCTTCCTCCTCCGATCCTCCGATCACTCTCTGGATCTCTCCCGGCGAGCGCGGCGCAGGCTCTAGGTCTTCGAGGGATCGATCCTCCACCTTCGTCCCGATCTCTGTCGGAGCCCGAAACTACTGCCGTCGCCGCCGCCGTCGGGCCCCCCTCCGCCCCCTCTCGGTTCCCGGAGATTTCCTAGGGTTTTAGCGACCGCCTTCTGCGGGGGGCTCACCTGATCAGGTAAGCTTCGGTGTCGTCGAGAGGATTCTCTCTTGGCGGCTGGGAAATCCGCGGTCAAAATTGATCGGCCGTGGCTTTGGTTCTGTAGAATTTCCGTTCCTTGGTTTGATTTAGGGAGGAGCATCGAGCGATCTGGGGTAATTAGCGTGTCGGCGATGCGGCTGTGTTGATTAAATGGATTGGTCGATAGGGGAACGAATCTATTTTAGGAAAAAGCGAGCTTTGAGCTTCTGTTTCAATTGACAGGGTGGCGACGATGGTGTGGTGTTCGCTCTTATGAGGGTCTGCTTAGATTGTTGGTGGACATAGTATTGTATCTTTTCAACTGGCGGCACTGCAATTTAGCTCTACATGCTTGCTGCTTGGTCACTGACTAAAGAATTGCATTAGTTGTGGTTTAGATAAAAAAGGATTGTGCATAGCAGGAGCCATGGCTGTAGCATTTTACTTGTTACTTTTCTTGCAATTGCGGTTCCTTGTTTTGTTTGTGCTTTTCCTTTTTTAAATGACATTTTGGCATATCATGCCACTAGTTCTTTTATTGTTCAAATCCTAAAATGTCTTCTTACATCAGGTTTTATGTATGGGAGTATAGGGATTCAGAGTTGATTAAGTTATCAGACCAATTACATGGGGACCGAAAACCCAGGCCATCCGGCTTTCACTAGCAGGCCCGCTTCGCCTTTTACATCTTCGCCCCCTGTTGCGACACCTTTTTCATCGACAAATCCAATGGTTGGACCAGGGGCCTCCACTTTCAGACCTAGTACAGCTGCTGCTCCTCAGGCTCCGCCTCGTTCGCCTTTTGTTCCTGCAGCTGTATCAGACAGATCTAGTTTCTGGGCCCCTCCACAATCTACATATAGTGATCCATCAGTACCATCTCCGCTAACTTCATTTGCCCCTCCCACTTCTGGAGCTTTCCAACGTTTTAGTTCACCTCAGTTCCCTGGGACAGTGCAACCGCCTCCTACACAAGCTCCAACTCTTGGACAACAGCCAATTCAATCTACCACTCCTCAATTGTATTCTCAGCCCGGATCTTTCCGCCCGCCAACACAAGTACCTTCTCTGCCAATGGGATCTCCTCCAAGAGCAAATATTATGCCGCCTGTTGGAAACATGCCCCAGGCGAACCCATCGTATCCTGCTGCCAGGCCAAGTGGACCACCCCCTATGCCTGGATATGCGACTCTGCAGTCTAAAACAGTTCCACCAGCTCCAACTTTACAATCTCCCTTTGCTACTGCCTCAGGAGGTTATGTGCCAACTCCACCAGTGTCGGCTCCCCCTTTGCATGCACATCAAGGAGGTTATATTCCATCGCCACCAGTAGCAGCTCCAGGGGCCCTGCAAACACAGCATCCAGGATATGGACCCCCCACAGGTCCCATTCATGGTCTGCTTGAAGATTTCAGCTCCCTCTCTCTTGGTTCTGTACCTGGGTCATTGGACCCTGGACTTGAGTCAAAATCTTTGCCAAGACCACTAGACGGCGATGTGGAGCCCAAGTCATTTGCTGAAATGTTTCCCATGAATTGTCATTCTAGATTTCTAAGGCTTACAACTAGTGCCATACCAAATTCTCAATCTTTGGTCTCAAGGTGGCACTTGCCTCTTGGAGCAGTTGTTTGTCCTCTGGCAGAATCTCCTGATGGGGTGAGAATCCTTGAACTGAAAAGCCTAAATTATTTCTGCAGCTGTAATCAGATGTATATATTGGATTAAATAGTTACCTTATTTTGTTGCTATTTGCTGTTATACAGGAAGAAGTTCCTATAGTGAATTTTGCTACTGGCATTATTCGGTGCAGGAGATGCCGCACCTATGTCAATCCATATGTGACATTTACCGAAGCAGGGAGAAAGTGGCGCTGCAACATCTGCTCCTTATTAAATGAGGGTAATTTTTGATACTACAGGCTCTGTGGATGTTTGGCTGTTTATGTTGTTTCTTCTAGAAGTTGTTCTATCACGTGCCTAGGCTTTTGTTTTTGTTTTTCTTCGTCTGGAAGGTGGAGGTGCTGTGAGAATTAATTAACTGTTTATTCTTTCCTGCCAATAGTTTTATCCACAACATCTAAAATTAAGATACCATGGCTTGGGGGTGTGATGATGCCAAAGTTTATAGTAGCTTCAGAAGATTATCACAATTTTACACATATTTCTCTTTGGAAAAAGATTTTTTTGAAGGTGCTTTGATAGTCCTTTCTGGATTTTGGTGCTACCTATGACTGAGTCTTGTGGCTTCTTATGGTATCTTCCTGGGTGCACTACAATGATCCCTTGAACTGTCTCTTATTTTAAAGTCTGTCATGACGACATATTTTACGTTAAATGAGTTCTTTACCAGGTACATATCACCACCATGCAATTCATAGCTTGTAAACTGTGTGGCAGCCAGAAAGTAGATGATTGTATTTGCAAAATTGTTTTGTTTTATGGTTCATATTAGTATGATCTACCATCTTTACTGTCATCTACAGTTCCTGGTGATTACTTTGCCCATTTGGACTCTACTGGCAGAAGAATTGATCTGGATCAGCGACCTGAGCTTACAAAGGGCAGTGTAGAATTTGTTGCTCCAACCGAATATATGGTTCGGCCACCAATGCCGCCACTCTACTTTTTCCTCATTGATGTTTCGATATCTGCAGTTAGAAGTGGCATGGTACAGGTGAGCGTGAAGCAAAATTTCCATAGTTGTGCTGCCATTCATCCTTACAATGGCTACATGTTTCGTGATTTTGTTGCATCTTAATATATGTGTGTTTCTACAGTTTTTTGATTGATTGTAGTTGTGTGTGGATGCAACTATTTACTGTGCGTGTCAGCTAAGCATTAGATTTAATGAGTTACTTGAAAGGGTTAACTGGCACTTGTTCAGTTCGGTTGAAGAAGTAGCTTTTGGAAAGTTTGGGAAGAATAAGTTCGTTCTTGCTCGAATATTCAACTCCTGAAGGGCTTTTTACTTGCAATTTATTGCATAGGCTCCTATTGTGATATACATGTAATGTGACTCTCTGGAAGGATTAATGTCTTGCAGATCGTGGCCCAGACTATAAAGTCATGTTTAGATAATCTTCCAGGCTTCCCCAGGACACAGATTGGGTTCATAACTTTTGACAGCACTATACATTTTTATAATCTGAAGGTAAGAGATCTATGTACTGCTTGTGCAGGAAATCCTTTTGATTTCAGTAGACACTTATGTGCCATCTAATTAATCACTCTGATTGTGACGCTGGGTTTTTGGCATGTGCAGTCATCCTTGACCCAACCTCAGATGATGGTTGTCTCAGATCTCGATGATATATTTATCCCATTGCCAGATGATCTCCTAGTCAACCTGTCAGAGTCCAGAGAAGTTGTGGAGACTTTCCTCGATAGCTTGCCATCGATGTTTGAGAATAATCTAAATGTGGAATCTGCTTTTGGTCCAGCTCTCAAGGCAGCATTTATGGTTATGGTATGCTATCATTTCCTTCTTCTTGCCTACCTTATCAGAATTTTTTTCAACTCTGCATACAGTTAGAGCATATATTCGCTAGCTTTTCTTCCTGGCATATCATCCGTTCACTATTCATGAATGTTTCATCGCTCTGCAGAGTCAACTTGGAGGAAAATTACTTATTTTCCAGAATATGCTGCCATCTCTTGGTGTTGGCCGCTTGAAGTTGCGGGGAGATGATGTTCGTGTTTATGGAACAGATAAAGAATATACGCTGAGAGTACCAGAAGATCCCTTTTACAAGCAAATGGCTGCTGATTTCTCTAAGTACCAGATAGGGGTTAATATATACGCATTCAATGAAAAGTATGGTGATATAGCCTCCTTAGGTATGTCCTCCGCTTCCCTAGCTTTACGTCAAACTTATGTTTGACAAATTGATTGAGTCTGACATCGGTGCTGGATATGTCAATGGCTGCTTATTTAGAGTTTTAATTAGCATAATTACAGATAAGATGGCTTTCTACTAGGGTTGTTCTGACTTTCAGCCACATTAATATTTTGGAAGAATCTTCAAATATCATTAGCTGTCGGTCTAACACGATGCACAGGACTGGGTGAAAGGAAGTTAATAGATCTAATCAAAATTTTCTGTTTGTTTTACTTTTAATTTGTTAAGAAACTTTTTATGCTCTTGGACTATCTATGGTTGATGTGCATTAATTGTGAAGCTCATAATAAATATTGTTTCTCGAAGGAAGACCTTGGAGTTCATAGAAGTATAGTAGCTCTAATATCAAGTTTTACAGTTGTCATCTTTTGATCGATCATAGATTTTCATTATATTGTTAATAAAGACCTTCAAGAGGAGCATTGGGCAGCGGTAAAGTTGTTGCCATGTGATCTCCAGGAGGTCACGGATCAAGTTGTGGAAACAGCTGCTTCCGAAAATCCCAAAGTAAGGCTGTGCAGCACGGGATATTCATGCACTGGGGTGCCCTTGCTCTTGCTCTTGTTCTGTTATAGGACCTCAGTAGTTAGTCTTCTATGTGAAATGATGTTTAGATTTAGCTTACGTCCGATGAGGGCATATTACAACCATTTCCATCGCACAATAACATGGAGCTGCTGATGTATGCATCTGATGCATCATACATTCTTCAGAGGATGAATGCTTGTCATGTTATATCTATGTAGGAACCCTTGCGAAATACACTGGGGGTCAAGTCTACTACTATCCCAGCTTTCAATCGGATATTCACAGAGAGAAGCTGAGACATGAGTTAGCAAGAGATCTCACAAGGGAAACTGCCTGGGAGGCCGTTATGCGCGTAAGATGTGGGAAAGGTCTGTGGATGATGTTCAAAAGTGGTCAAGCAGTTTAATTTGCTCATGTGCTTTGGGTAACATGCAGTTACTTTGTTTCTTGATGGAAACTTGCAGGAATTCGCTTCACATCTTACCATGGAAATTTTATGTTAAGATCCACTGACTTATTGGCACTTCCAGCTGTGGATTGTGATAAAGCATATGCAATGCAGCTATCTCTTGAAGATACATTACTGACAACTCAAACAGTATATTTCCAAGTTGCTTTGCTGTATCCTTAAACAAGGATGGTTCTTTATCTGCAATTTTTTTTCACTCCTACTGTACCCATATTTGTACCTGCATTTGCTTCATGCTCTTTTCCTTTCTTACATAGTCCCATGTGTAAATCTTTTTCAATGCATTTTCTTTTCCTAGGTCCGTATAATAATGTTCACTTTAAGATTGAAATTGAAAGATTAGAGTGGGACAGTTGCGGTCACCAGTCAACTTCTTGTTGTAACGTTTACTTTGTGCCACACAGTGACTTCCAAATTTTCCATCATGTTACCATGGATGACTTGAGAAGTTCACATCTGCTTTTACATTATAGTTGGCTTAGTTTCTGGGTTCTGATGATTACTTCTTGATAGTTTTCTTGTCACATATTAAATATTCATGTCATGTATAGTTCAGCATACTTCTGGGTAATATTTTTACAATCTCAAGCCCTTGCACTGCTTCTTCAATTGGAATTATGGCATTCTGGTTGTATTATCGACATTTAGGTTTGAATGCCCTTGACAAACAAAGATACACTGCATCTTGTGGAGAAAGGCGTATTAGAGTACACACAGCTGCAGCTCCCACCGTAACGGATTTAGGAGAAATGTACCGCCAGGCAGACACGGGTGCCATTATATCTTTGTTCAGTAGGCTAGGTAGGGTTAAAAAGATTTCTCAAGCTGTGAATGACTTCTGCTGCTCGATTCTAAGTAATATAGGTTTGATTTTCTAACCTTGGTCTATGCACTGTAGCAATTGAGAAGACATTGACTCATAAGTTGGAGGATGCACGAAGTGCTATCCAGCTGAGGATCGTCAAAGCACTCAGAGAATATAGAAATCTTTATGCAGTGCAGCATCGCTTGGGAGGCAGATTGATATATCCAGAATCTTTGAAGTTTTTACCTTTATACGGCTTGGCCCTTTGTAAATCAACAGCCCTAAGAGGAGGGTATGCTGATGTGCCACTTGATGAACGTAGTGCAGCTGGTTACACCATGATGGCGTTGCCTGTGAAAAAATTGTTAAAACTTTTATATCCAAACTTAATTAGGCTTGATGAGTATCTGATGGAGGTAATGGTCCTCAAATCTCATGATGGCATTGTGTTTTCTTCATAGCACTTTGTAGGTCCTTCAAAGTACTTGACACTATGTCTGCAACATTCTTGCAGGGATCTTCTCTGGATGATGAGCTTAAGAACACAATCAAAAGGTTACCGTTGACTGCAGAGAGCTTAGACTCTAGGGGGCTTTATTTGTTTGATGATGGCTTCCGTTTTATTATATGGTTTGGTAGAATGCTTTCACCGGATTTATCCAAGAATTTGTTGGGGCAAGACTTTGCAGCTGATTTATCAAGGGTTAGTTTTTCAGCCATACATATTTGCATTGGATTGTTATTTTTTCCATTTAACCCTAAATAGTCCACTGCAAAGAGTTATTCAGCATGGCTATAGAGTGAATTTATTAATTTAGGATTGTGGATAAATTCAACGGCCAGTTTATTGACCTGAATTTATGCCAGATTTCAATTGCTAGTTTTATTGGGTAAATACTCCGCAAGATGTGAAGTATATGGAGGATTGATGATGACTGAGTTATCTCATAAGAAACATAGTTATATTTGGAGACAAATGATGGACTGATGTTTTGTTGACTAGCTTTCATAAAAGATCAATGGAACAGCTAATGGGATGGTAGTCACAGAAAGATCAGTGATGAAGGAAATGAGAAATGAACTATTTGTGCATTGCCAAGTCGCAGTTGCCGACATAGAGATGTTTGCAATAAATTTTGGGGCAGGAGTGGAACAGCTACATTCTTTCCTTTTTTTTGGGGGGGGGGAGGGAGAGGAGGCTGTGACAATGGAAACAGCTAGGATGAGAGGGTTTGTCAATGGATGGTTTTGGTGATAGATAAGTTATTTACTGTGAATCCAATCCATATCATTTACTAAGAAAAATCGAAAATTTTACTGAGAAATGCCAGCTGTTGAGGCTTTAACTTGGACAGAGCTTATGAACACTGTTTCATTTTTGTGTGGGCGCTATTGCTAATTACTGAGTTCGCTTATTCCCCATGCCAAAAAGGAAAAAGAGAAAGGAGGGAAGTGCCGAGTTATTTATGCATACTGGTTAATCATCAAAAGAATATTGTGCCTAAATTGTCAGAGTACTATGGTTGGGATTTAAACTGGTGGACAGGCACTAAAATCAGATTGATTTTTCCTGCTGGAATGGTCTGGGAGATCCAAAACCACAGTGGTATTGTGATATCAATCTTGGGGAAAAAGTGTAGTCCTTGAAATTGGTGCTATACAGATGTTCTCTGCAGATGTTAAAAATAGAGCTATAAAGTTTCAGTAGAACCATGGGTAATTTGTCTCGAATATTAAAGTTACTGTGGCTGTCTCAAATGTTATTGAGAAGTAAAAATTTGATAAGGGGAAGACTTTCAAATGGATGAATAACAATTAGGGTTTTTTCGGATGAGTGAAGTGGCAACTTATTTTTATTGTGATACTTGTTGCTTGAGATTGACTTTACACCTTTTGTGTGGACTATCCTTTTGTATTTTGGTTTTGAAGCCAAGTAGTACATTGTGGTGCAGATATGTGTGGTCAACTCTCTAAACAGACGGGTTCTACATAATTTTGTTGTTCTGTTCTAAACTTCATTTTGATCAATTAGGTGCCCCTTGTTTAGTTCTGCTGTTCTACCTTTGACTTTTTCACTTATAATCGCAAATTGGTCTATTGTCTTTTCTTCTTCTTCTTCTTAATTTTTTAACTTTGGTTTTTATTACTAGAATCAGGTTAACTTCACTGAACTCAACCATGAAATGTCTAAAAGGCTCTTTGCCCTGCTCAAGAAACTGAGGGAGACTGATCCTTCATACTACCAGTTGTGTCATCTTGTAAGACAAGGTGAGCAGCCAAGAGAAGGGTTTCTTCTCCTGGCAAACCTGCTTGAGGACCAGATGAGTGGCACCAATGGTTATGTTGATTGGGTGCTTCAAATACACCGCCAAGTTCAGCAGAATGCATGAAGTACAGGTATCTTTCGTGTTGGAGGATGGGTGTTCATTTTAGTATATTCATGTTAATTGATAGTTGTGGCTTTTTTGTATTTTTTTATTTGAGTACAGGATTTGATCTGGTCCATTGCTTCTTGTACGTTAAATTTGACTGGTACATTACTTTGTTAGGGGACTCACTGAATCTCCTCACCGTGTTTCTAGTTTTTCTGTTGATTCTTTATTTAAATTGCAAAAGTCCATTGCTGGTGAACACTCTCGAAAGTTGTTACGTTGTGGAAACATGGAAACCGGTTTTATAGCTAGTTTTCTTGTAATTGTCTTTGAGCCCATCGTTTGTTGTTAAAGAGATGTCACCTAAAAGTGTGTGTAGTGGATTGTTTTTCTTTAATGAGTTTTCAAGAATAATCTGCAGAGTAAACTTTGAGAATTTCACAGTAGACACTATCAGTGTGTTCTCTTAGATGCCATGGAGGAATATCTATGTGCATGCACAATCATCTATGGTTTATTTATTTTCTCCTGGAGATCACGATCCTTGAAATCTTCCTTTTTTCTTTTGTCAGGGAATTATCATTTTGTTCCATATCCCGATTATAAAGTGAATGAATACTCCGTTCAAGCATCATGTATAACTACAGGTTTTGTTGGGATTCCATTCGATATGCTGAAGCTTGTTGAGTTCATGAAATTGGGTCAGCAGACACATCTGCAGACGATTTTTCTCGGTTAATCACGAAAATAAGGGAAGGATTCGATTCTGTACTTATGTCTTATTTGAGAAGGAAATAGCAAATTTTGTCTTCATTGATCTTTGGGTCATCTTCTGTATCTTTGCATATTACTCCTTTTTAACCTCCTGACTCTGGGTTTGCTTGTAGCTGTAGGGATTAGACTGATGATGATAGTGTGATAAATTTGCTAGCAGAGTTGGGGACATTGTTCATTCAACTGTATTTACAACTCAATTTTGGGAGTTGATTTCAATTTTACCCCCATGCATTGTTGTTCTCTTCTCGAGAGATCCGACACGAAATGAGGGGGGAAAGGGGAGGGTCAAAAGCATAATCTGGGCTTTGAGAGACCATATTGTTTCATTGAGCAGCTGCTCCTGTCGCCTTAACGGTCTCGAAGTGTATTGCCGCCTCGATCATGAATAAAGAGTAGCCTCTCTGCCACTGCATTTGCCTTTCGGCACGGAAGTGCGCAAGAGGTCTCGGGTTTGGTCTCTCGTTCTTTTCTGCAAATTTCGGGCTTGTATTAGTTGATTCTTCAAAGCAAGTGCCAATCCATTGATTTGAACAGACATTGACAAGTATGAATAAGCTTATGACTTGAGTAACTCACCGGGCTTTGATGTGATGACTAGAGTAAATATGCTTTTGAGCGTTGTCATTGTCTGCGGAAAATGACTTATTTGAGAAACATTTTCCTAAAATTGATAACGAGTTACATGAAATAATTAGTCAATGAAAAATGTTTATATTGTTAATAATAATTTATGTGTTCAATTTTTTTGTGGACGATAAAAATATTTTTGGTTAATTCATTTTTGTAAGTAATATAATCAATCATTTTTAAATTATATATTTTTTGAAAGATGATTTTATTTTTCGCGAAATAAACATACTCAAATCTTATAACGAATAGATCCATTGCTCTTCACGACTACACAATCAAAACATGGGTACCGGCAAGGCAAAGCTCCTCGAATCGAGACACCCCTTCGATGACGCTCTATTACACACGTAAAAACCATGAAGAAAACCAGCAAGAGGGAGAGCTTCATGATCATGCCGGAGAGACTTCAAACCTCAGGAGAGCGCGGAGGAGGTGGAGCCTCCTGCTCGCCGCAAGGTAGCCCACAGCCTGCGCCGGCCTGACCCCCCCACCATGTCCTTGAGGGTGTCCAGCCTCAGCCCGTCAGCCTCCTCCATGACTGCCAGCATGTCCCTCCTGTGCTCGTCGAGCGCCGCCTCGGCCTCCCCGCCTAGCTCCGCCGAGCAGTTTATCCTCCTCGAGATCATCACGATTGGCTGGTCGGTGATCTTCTCCTGCAGGCTCCCCATCAGGCTCCTCGGCTTCTCCTCTTCTCTGATTGTCCTACCCTGCGGATGCAAGGATACATACGTGGGTGACGAGCATGATAGTATGGCAATCGAGACTAGATTTGCCAAATGAGTGGTCGAAGATTTGGATGCGTCGAAAATCTATCTAATCCAAATTAACCCATTTAATAATTCATACGGAACTGTTTTTATAAAAATATATTTTTAGTAATCCATCTAATTACATGTGATGAATTAAATTAAACAAATTAGGAGCAATAACAACAATAGTAACAATTTCGGCAAAAAAAAACTACAACATCAATTAATTGTGGCCCAAAAAATAAAATTCCTAAAATAATAGAAGATAATGTCTTGTAATGGCGTAATTTAGATACATTAATATGAATAATATTCATGAAATGTGATTTTATATTTGATGAAGACTATATTGAATCATGTCAACACAAAGAAAGAGAACGGGGTTTTATCAATTCCAAGAAATAATTTTCTCAAGTAATATACAACATCCATATCCTTCCATGTCAACCACGGACCACCGTTCACAACCCACGGCCACCACCGGCCGACGATGACGAAAGCCAGTGAACCTCTACCGCGCTCCTGAAAACCAACCCTTCACCTCCAACTTGTTTTTTGTAATTTTGACTAAATCGCGAGTATTTCAGACAACCATCAAGGCTGTGTTTGTTTCACGATAAATGAATGATTTAGAAAATATTTTTCTAAAAAATCACGGAACTCGCTCAACGAGAAGATGTTGAGCCTATTCCTAGCACAGCGCGTATGGGAGCCGCATAAAAATGGAAGGCCAGCACCCGGCGAGCCACATCATCAAGTTCCCTAGGGCGGTGTTCCACACCGGCACGAAGAGCCCTGCCGCGTCCTCCTGGGCCAGGCGATGCCGCTTCTCGGCATACTCCTCGAAGTGCTCGGAGTTCCTCTGGATGAGCTGCCTCCGGTGGCCGTCGCCGCAGAGAGAGAGAGAGCCCCGAGTTGGTCTGGAGGGAGGCCGTCGCTAGTTGCCATTTGCAAATGGAAGAGTTTGATCGTAATGTTTTCATTGTCTGTCTTTATCCTTTGGGGTTGTGACGAAGATACGTGGGATTTTATAGAGCTCGATATTTATCTTGTTTCGGTTGAGTAGGGGTCGACAATTTTATAATATTTAGAACGCGGTGGCGGCGAGATTATGTAAAATCCATATATATATATGAGCCATTTTTTTCATTGTGATTGATTATGATCATCACATCATACATAGATAGAATGCGGAATCGAGCAGATCGTAGCATTTGTTCTCAGTTCCCACACATTACCTGATAGTCATAAATATTGTCTACATCCCACGCATTTATGGGAAAAGTAACGAGACATCTTCGTCTACTGATCTCCAGTGGCCAAGGTCCAAAGTGCTCTTAGAATTGAACGGGATGTACAATGGCGAGAAACTATTTCGCGATCCTAGTATAGGTAACGACATGAATCTTGCACGGGCGCCAGTGGATTCCCAGATTCGATCGAGGACGTTATACGGTTCATTAGGTAATAGCCCGTGAATCAACGTTTCCGGGACGCATGTTTCTTCTGTGGCTCTGTCAAAACATCTCAAGAGAGCACAGGAGCTTCTCTTCAAATCGCCATTGCGAAGGCCTAGTACCACCTTGTCTCGTAAACTCGTCACACCGTGTTATGACAGCAACAGTATCCGTCTTCTCGAGGTGTCTACAGTAGCATCTTCTTCGGCCAAACCTACAGCTGACGAGATATGGCCTTTTGAGCAAGGACGAGGATGACAGTTTCCATTTTAGCCGCGTTTTCGTCTGGTGAATCTGCATTGCGAGTGCTTGGTCTAATTTGGCCTTTGTTTATTCGGAAAGCTCGATGTCAAGACTCGGCACAAAATGCGTGCGTGAGACATCATCGAGCAGAGAAGGGGCCGCGTTTTGCTCTTGCAAAGAACCCAGAACACCAATGGGGCATTCCAGCTTGAGTTATATCTTGGCAAATGGATGGTTAGGAGAATATCGTGTGGTGTTGATGGTCGGATACAACACAGACGATCTATCTCCGTCCAGCCTGGGCTGAATCCATGGCGAAGTCGCCGCCGCCAGTGGATTCCGCTGGACCTAGAAAACTGGATGACCCGGATTATGCATCTCTGTCAGGTTCCGAGTAAACCTGCCGATTTTTAAGTTTTTAACATGAGTTAGGTTCACACTTCTATCTTCTTTTTAGACATTTCTCGAGATCAATAGTGATTGATTCTATCGATCGCAATAAAATATAATGCATAAGAATTTGCTAATTTGACGGGTATTCTATCAGACGTAAGACTAGGACAAGAACTAGAAAGCTGGAACTGAGATGAAATCATCTGCCAACTGATATCCCTAGACAGTATCTGCTGCAAATGGTGATCTGACTAATCCTCAAGTACCTTTGGTTAAGCAACGTGTGAAGTTCCATGAACTCAAACTTCGTCACTTGATTTGTGCAGGACAAATTGCGAGTTCAAAGCGTAGTATCTCTTACTCAGAGTAACTTCGAAAACGTGTGAAGTTCCATGAACTCAAACTTCGTCACTTGATTTGTGCAGGACAGATTGCGAGTTCAAAGCGTAGTATCTCTTACTCAAGAGTAACTTCGAAAACGTGTGAAGTTCCATGAACTCAAACTTCGTCACTTGATTTGTGCGGGACAGATTGCGAGTTCAAAGCGTAGTATCTCTTACTCGGAGTAACTTCGAAGGCAACACTCGCCATCGCACGAGAGATGCGTCAGCTGATGCGCACAGGTGATGTGGTTTGTGTGTAAATGCGAAGTTTGTTCGAAAGCCGAAGGTTTGGATACCTATGTTAGAAAGAAAAGATTAATCCCGAACCTTTTACGAAATAATGCCTTCGATGAGCATCTTCGAGAGAGGCCGAGTCTGAACTCGATGTCAATGGTGCAAACACACCAAGGGGTGGCGGCGTCGACCCCTCCCCCATGGCGTTTGCTGCTCGGTGTATTGAAAATTACTGCACATCGCCTTCATGAGTTATGCGAATCATTCTCGAACCGACGCCTTTTCTAGCTGTTCATATTGCTGAGATCAAGTGACGCTCATCACGTTCACCAACTGAAATCTCTCTCAGTTCATAACATTTCGCGTCCTCCGCCCCAGTCACCGTCATCAGAAGCAGGTGCGGATGCTAGGGGGCTTGGCGTGCAAGGGAATGAGACATGAACGAGATTCTCTCGTCCTTGCTGTGCGTGAGCTCTTCTGTTGGCTTCTCTCTTCGGACGTTTCCTTACATAGAAACCGGCATGACAACTTCTACTCCCAAAAGGCATGTGCAGAGCTGGGGTTTCTGCGATGCACGCATGTCCGAAAGACAAGAGAACATCATTTTTGATTCTGAAAGATCAATTTCAAAAGTAAGACAGCTGCACTCGAAATGGCCTTTGAATTCAAAGCAAAGCACGTCAAAATAGATTTTTTTTCGTCCTAACATTAATAGATAACCCCCAAATACAGCTAATGGCTCGCATGTTTGGTTTAAAGGTACTTCTATAATCGATGGAAAGGAATGCTGGCCAACTACCTAAAAATTCATAAAACCCTCCCCTCTCACATTCTTTGAACCGATTAAATTCAGACCTTTGACCAATAAAAAAGAATTGCAGGCAACTCTAATCAACTCTAATCTAACATAGTTTGCATGCTGTTGGTTGAGTCTTAACTAGTGTTTTCATCATCTAAGATGGAAATCCCTTGATACTTGAACCGACATGCCGGCTCTGTCGGGACTAAAATGCATCGCACCTCCATTTTACATTTTGCTTCATTTGAGATTTTTCCTCCTAGGAATGCCAGCAATGCGAAGACCCATCTATTGAATTAGTTTTCTAAATAATATGATGCTTTATGAGTGGTCATTGAGCTCATGGAATTTATCACATCATTTTGATAAAATCTTTAGATTTTATTTTATCTTTTGCTTGGAGAAAAAACCTCAGGATGTTGTGGAAAGCGAGGTAATGGAAAAGAAGGCCGCCATGCCGTGAATTCTACAGTTAATTGCAAAAGAAAAATGAAAATACCATGTATACTAAATATAGGACCAAGTTTGGATAATCTGTATAGCATACATATCTCCTATGTCTTTCTCAACACTTCCCCTCTCTTCCTCAAGGTTTGATGCCGTGAGATGTCTAGGGTTGCACTGTTAACTTGATCAGGTGAATTGTTTATGTGAATATGCTCTTCACTTGCCATTTTGTGAATTTAGTAGATCGGAAAATTTCTTGAAACATAAGAAATTTATGAAATAGGGTCCTGTAGTCGAGAGACTTAGAAGCAGTTCCTTGTTGAGGCCTAGGGTGCCTGTATTTTTGGGATAGCATATTTCTCTGAGGCATTCATAAATTTATTACTTAGGGCAAGGTAGGCTGGTAGTTTGGCAATGATAATATATCGACCATTTGCTATACTTTTTTCCGAAATTTCTTGTTATTGCATAGACTTGCAATGATTTCAGTGGTTGCATCTTCTACAAATAGCAAACTAGAAAATTGCGTCTATGTAATTAACAATGAAGGTGAGCAAATTCACTCATTTTAAAAATATCTTGTGATTTGCAAAGGCAAGACCAAAAACGCTAACGACATTCTATGTCGTCTAAGTCAACATAAATATCGGCATGGTGATAAATTTGAGGGCGTCGTTTCAAATGATTTTATCCAAGGAAAAAGACCGCTAACAAATTATCGAAAATATCCTATAGGAATTCGACTTTCACAAGGAACTTCAGCACGACAAGACAGAAGCAGATCACAGCTATAGACAGGGAGTCACGACCAGGAAGCCAATTTTTTCAAAGAGCTTGACAGAGCATGGGGCCTTTCACGCACGGAACCTGCCGTGTTGGAAGACCGTGGTCCGTACCGCATGCACGCGCTCCATTCATCGAAAGGTTTTCCTTAGGGGTTAGCGATGTCCCGTGGGGCATCACTAACAAGGTACGAGAAGACAGCTATGCAAGAGTTTAAGACCAGGAAGAGAGGAGAGAATTAGCGACCATCGCCATGCACGGAGATGACGTGCTTAATCACTACGTTAAGATGAATCCCGTGTCGTGTTTTTCTTTTCAGAATGCGTTCATTGTGAAATTTGTTGCTACCGCCTATTGACATGGCACTCCGACATGAATTGCCCACCCTGGCTCCGAGGCGGCAGGCGGGTGGACTCCCGTCTACCTCCCTCGATCTTCTAAAGTTGTGATCCACCAGACTACAGTCGGAAAGCCCGCTCCAATAGCTAACATAGAAAGAGATTCCCAGGTAGCTAGTACACTTCCCCATTGACCCTACCAGATGAGCCACGAGCCCATTGTGATGGAAAAGATGCATCATGTGACACTTATAATACGTAACATGCTAACATGATGTCATACGAGTTAAACATTTTCATTTCCAGGATGTGCATTTCTTGTCACTCGATCTGCAACAACCAAGAGAACTCAACCATTCAATGACTCCATGTGACATGTCCTTGGGACGGTCCAATAAGGCGGAGAATGCAGAAGTAGGAGATCAACATGCTGCAGCCGGATCCAAATGATCTGTCCCCCCTCGTGTTTAGGCAATGTGCATTTAATGGACAGACAAGAGGATACGCAAACTCCAAACCAATCTAATTTGACCCCAGAAAATGAAGGGAGAAGAACAAAAAGAGAATGCACACTGTACAGGTTTCTGCCAAGTAGCCCTTTTGGCAATGTCAATTCTCATTTCTCCATCAAAGATTCAAAGCCCACCTAAACTTTGGTGCAGGGATTGACTTCTCATGCTTTCTATATTAGTGCCTACCTAAATCTGGTGCCACGTCATTGTCTTCCAAATTCATCTTTCACGTAATAGGAATCTTTCACATAATAGGAATATGCCCATGGTCCAACCCAAATGAGCTCCAAGCTTAATACCTACCAAAACAACATCATTCTCCATTTTAGCATGCGGTATATCTGAACATGTTCATAGTCTTACATTTCAAATCTTTCTATCATTTTCTCTTATGTTGTCTCTATCTTAGCAAAAAGAATGAAGATGTTCAATTGGAATTGCAATCTACCTCTGGACCAAAGTCTTACATCCCAATTATTATAATGTTCTATTGTGTTCAGTATCTGCCTGTGTACGGGCTTTCTGGGATCTTTCCTGGTGTTGGACACGTTTTCTTGCATCCAAGTCCAAGGAATTATAGATGATCTAAACTAAGAAACCTCAAAGCTGACAACTGGATCTTGTTTTAAAGATTTAGCAGCAAAATGGACCCAATCACCATGTCCACACTCCACCAATTCTCATGTCAAAACATGCTTGCGTTTACATTTAACTGGAAATGAGGAACTCCGCATTGAATTGTGTCTATCAAATAAACCACGTGGACCTAAAGGTTAGCTGGAGAGATGCAACTACATTAAACATTGACTAACTCAATCTGACTTAGCAAAGTCAGCACAAATTATAAGTCGTGTACTCAAAACTTCAAAAGAACTTACCTGAATGAAACAACTAGACAAGCTGCAGAATAAAATTGTATATTGCTTTTCAAGAAATTTCTGCACATGGGTGGTCCTTTATAGGAGCTTATCACTTTGAGGTTACTAAGTAAACCAATCTCGAATTTTCTTTTACACAGTATTTGTGTGAAGAAAAAAAAGGGGCAACTTTGCCATTATTGTTGTTCATATGAAAGGGATGGCATAGCCAACTACATCAACATGATAAGACAGAAGACTTTTCCTTCTTAAACTCCATAACGTCTAGACCAAGACTCCACCAGTTTTTCAGGTCAGGTTTGCAGGTCAGCACATGCTTGTGTTCAAGTTTAACTGGAAATTAGGAACTCCAAATGTGGAATCAAGTACAGTATTGAATAAACTACATGGACCTAAATATCTGGAGAGCCAATTTGTATACTACCTCAATCCTATTGATGAAACTCAAAGCCCCAAAAATAAGATTTCTGTTCAAATGAAAGTTACCGTAATAGCAAAATGAGCTGCAGAGCAGCTTTAACATATTGCTTTTTCAAGAATTTTATGCAACTGGGAGGACTTTTAGAGCTTATGCTTATCACTTTGAGATTGATACGGAAATCGATGTCAAATTTTCCACTACACAGTACTTATGGAATACAAAAAATGGCATACACCGTGCCTGCCATTTGTAATGTTGATACGAAATAAGGCAATGCCAAACATTCCAGAGAGCTTAGAGCCTAAGACATAAGAAAGTTGCATATTCACTTTTCGGTACTTCCTTGTTGGATACAAGAATAGCACTTAAATTATGTAGTAACAGCTAATGCCCCATCTAAGTACACTCCGAAAAGAAAACCACATCAAAAAGAAGAATATGATACAGAAGCTTAGCAAAGAAAAAGGAGAGAGGTAAAAGCATACCCATTCTCTCCTCCCTTTCTATTCACTATCAGATGGCAAATACGAAGAAGAAGAAGATGCTGCTGCTGCTGCTGCCTCCTCCTTCATCAAATTCTGCAATCCAGGTTTCAATTCCGTATTACAGAACTCATCGTATTCTCCTTTGTCACCGCCTTTCTTCTTAACTTCCACTACCACCAAAGATGGTGTCAATTCAAATATCTCGGCAGCAATAGTTAACGGCCCCTTCACTCCCTCCCTTGACCCCTCCAAGCTCACCCTGCAGTCCTTCTTCCTCACAGTGAAACTGACCAACTTTGCAATCTCCTCCAATTTCGATATAATCTGCGAAACCGGTGCTCCCGACACGAATCTTGTCTGGTCTCCCCCTTCCTCGAACAAACCCGACAAATCAAAACCCCGAGAGAACGATATAATATCAAACGCATTCAAGCTTGCAGGTCTCGGCAATGTCGTGATTTTCCTCTGCGGCTCGATTTCGCTATCCGACTCAGACAAGGACTGGTCCGACGAAGAACCCATGTCGTCCTCCCCGTCCTCCACACTGCAGAGCTTATCGTCCTCAATGTAGAACTTGATATGCTTAAACCCTTTCTTGAACCACCTATTCTCCATTACCACCGGAATCGTGATGCGGGTCTCTGGGTTCGTATCCAAGAGCCGAATGAGCAGCTTAGATAGCTCAGTCGAGAACCACCTGGGACACCGAAATTCGCCCTTATAAATCTTCTTATACATGGCCATGACGTTCTGATCGTGGAAGGGCAAATAACCAGCCATCAGGACAAACAGAATCACACCACAAGACCAAATATCAACCTTAGCGGCATCGTAGCCTTTCCTAGCTAACACCTCAGGGGCAACATACGCAGGGGTTCCACAAAACGTATGAAACAAACCGTCCTGCCTAATTTGGTCCGAGACCGCACTCAACCCAAAATCCGAGACCTTGAGATTGCCATTCTCGTCAAGGAGCAAATTCTCGGGCTTCAAATCCCGATGGTACACGCCCCTGGCATGACAGAAGGAGACAGCGGAGATCAATTGCTGGAAATACTTACGGGCGACCTCCTCCCGGAGCCGGCCCTTGGCGACCTTGTTGAAGAGCTCGCCGCCGCGGACGTACTCCATGACGAAGTAGATCTTGGCCTTGGTGGCCATCACCTCGAAGAGCTGGACGATGTTGGGGTGGCGGACGCGTCGGAGGATGGAGATCTCGCGCTTGATGTGGGCGATGAGGCCGCCCTTGAGGATCTTCTCCTTGTCGATCACCTTGATGGCGACGCCCTCCCCGGACTCCACGTTGCGGGCGTAGTACACCTTGGCGAACGTGCCGTGGCCGAGGAGCTTCCCCACCTCGTACCGCCCGAGCAGGAGGGGCTGCCCGTCTTTCTTGGAGCTGGACCTGGCGGCGGACGAGCCGGCCCCGGCGGAGGCCGCGGGGTTGCTGCCGGTGGCCGCCATGGATGGGATGGGGATCTCGGGTGCAAGAAGAAGTAGGAGGAGAAGGAGGAGAACAATAATGGGTATTCGCTGGAGAGCTTCAATGATTCTCCGGCATTCGACGGCGATGGAGGGGGAGGGATTTCACTGTTCTGGTTCTTGTTCTTGTTCTTGGGGTTGGAGGGTTTTCTTGATTTTTCTTGAATTTCTTGAGTGGTGTAGAGAGAGAGAGAGAAAGAGAGAGAGAGCGATGATGTCGTTAGGTTTTGAGGGCCTGTGGGGTGGGGAGAGAGGTGGTGATGATGATGGTGATGGTTTTTGCGTCAAGCATTTTAATACGCTTTTTCGGGAGGGTATATTCTTATTCGGACTCCTTGTCTATATTTTCAAAAATATTTATTTTTATTTTTGTCGCTTTGATTTTGTATTATTTTATTTTATTTTATTTTCCCCCTCTTTTTCTTTATTATTTGTTCCATAACCATGCCTGCCCACCTTAGGGTGACTTTCTAATCATACAGCCTAGGAAGCATAAAATAAAAAAGGTGCCTGAACTTTTCATTGTACGGTATCTAAATTTTTGATATATATTCTCAACTTAGTTCTCAAACTATATGAAAATGGTCGACATTATCATTCCATTAATTTAAATTTAAGGACGGCATTAAATATTAAATTGAATATGAACGAATTAAAAAGTCCAAAGACTAAATTACACATTGAACGGCAGTCCAAGGACCATATTAATAAATTAAAAGTTCACGAACTTAATAGCGTTGATATGGTGCCGTGTTGGACAAAAGAAAGTAAAAACATAAATAAATAAAAAAAGAGAACAAAATTTGAAGAAAAGCAAAAGAAATTAAATATAATATAAAAGAAATCATATAGAGTTTTCTCCCCCGTCTATTTTGGTCCTTTTTTTCTCCATCTATTTATATTTTAGCTAATTTGTTTTTATCGTTTAATGACCCATTTTCTAACTCGGCAACCCTACTTTGCAAATCCTTCTCGAGGCATGTGCCGAATCCCACTCAGACTTACAAATGTTAACCTTCTGGTGAGTCACGTCCACAGATTCAATTGATATGTTGCTGAATGAACTTAATTATGTTTGATGCCATTACTTGGTGATTGAATTGACATCTCTTTTGCCAAGAACATAATTGATGTGATTTTTATGCTATGCCCACTTTTCAACCCAGGAAAATTCGAAGGCTTTTATAGCAATTTGACCTATTAGAGTTGATTTCAAAAAAAATTATTTTTATTTTTGTCGCTTTGATTTTGTATTATTTTATTTTATTTTATTTTCCCCCTCTTTTTCTTTATTATTTGTTCCATAACCATGCCTGCCCACCCTAGGGTGACTTTCTAATCATACAGCCTAGGAAGCATAAAATAAAAAAGGTACCTGAACTTTTCATTGTACGGTATCTAAATTTTTGATATATATTCTCGACTTAGTTCTCAAACTATATGAAAATGATCGACATTATCATTCCATTAATTTAAATTTAGGGACAGCATTAAATATTAAATTGAATATGAACAACTAAATTGCACATTGAACGGCAGTCCAAGGACCATATTGATAAATTAAAAGTTCACGGACTTGATGGCGCTGATATGGTGCCGTGTTGGAAAAAATATATAAAAAATAAAAAAAGAACAAAATTTTAAAAAAGCATAATATAAAAAAAGAAATCAGATAGAGTTTTCTCCCCCTCTATTTTGGCCCTTGTTTTCTCCATCTATTTATATTTTAGCTAATTTGTTTTTATCATTTAATGACCCATTTTCTAACTCGGCGACCCTACTTTGCAAATCCTTCTCGAGGCATGTGACGAATCCCGCTCAGACTTACGAATGTTAACCTTCTAGTGAGTCACGTCCACAGATTCAATTGATATGTTGCCGAATGAACTTAATTATGTTTGATGCCATTACTTGGTGATTGAATTGACATCTCTTTTGCTA
Organism: Corymbia calophylla; assembly: GCA_014182845.1. Lineage (NCBI taxonomy): Eukaryota > Viridiplantae > Streptophyta > Magnoliopsida > Myrtales > Myrtaceae > Corymbia > Corymbia calophylla. Next base: position 4,851,939 of record CM024696.1, on the reverse strand, counting down.
GGAACATAATTGATGTGATTTTTATGCTATGCCCACTTTTCAACCCAGGAAAATTCGAAGGCTTTTACAGCAATTTGACCTAGACGATTACCCGCCAGCCATTCTTTTCCTATATTATCTCTTCTCTCACTTGCCATATCTTTTCCCATGTATTTAAAAGAAAGTAAATGAGAATAATGGATAATTTTCTTATAATAGAGAAAAAAAAACTAGGGGGGGACAAATCACACTCAACCATTATTAAATTATACAACAGAGGGATGGTGGAGAAATGACCAAAATTTGAAGGTACTCGTGCATCACATTGTTACAGAGAGACTCCACTTTCTCAATCTTTCTCGATCATTTTCCATTTACAACTTATGGTTCCAATTTTGAACTTTTTGTACGAATCTCACTGGTCTTAGTATTTATGATAGTACACTTTAAAAATGTTTCCCAGATTTTCTAGAATTTAAAGTTTATGATTTTAAAGGAAAAGTAAGATAAAATTCATAAGTAGTTTCTTTCCCTCTAAACAAGCCCTTCTTCTAAAGATTTTTCAAAATCCTCCATTAGTCACATTTTCCTTAGGGTGGCGTTCAGGTTTGATCTAAGCACTAGCGTCTTTGATTAGGGTTCTTGAGTTGAATTGATTTTTGAAAATCGATCATCACTTTATAAAGCTTAAATCATTATCTAAAACTCGCACACAAATTTTAAATGAACGCGAAAATTTTTCTTTTTATTAATTAATTTTCCTACACAATGTCAAATTGTAGAAAATGGAGAAAAGGTTTTCCGATAGCTACTTCAAAAAAATAAAATAATAATCTAACCCATAATCTTCATCTACAGAAATCAGCCTCACCCAGATATTATTCACACTTCACTGCGATTCCCGGTTTCATTTTGTATGCATCATAAAGCGGCATATATATTCTAGAAAATAAATGCAGAAAAAAAAAGTTAAATAGGTCTACAGCATAATAAAAATATCTAACCTGCAAAGATTTTTGCAAATTTTCGAGATCAACATCGGCATTGCTTATAAGTCATAGTCAATTGGATTTAAATCCAAGAAATTAAGAAGAGAAAAAGGATGAAAAGTCAATTTTGTTCCGGATAGGATTTCTTTCTCCCAACAATTTCTAATGGCCATAGGAGTACCGTCTCTCCAAATAATGTAGCTGACGTGGCAGGAATCGGAGGAATTAAGGAAGGAAGAAGCTCCGTCTGAATTACGCGACGGAACACCTCAACCCCCGCCCCCCGGCTGACGTCACCGACCGCCAACGGCTCTTTCCTACTTCGGCTATATTTCCGAATTTCCCCTTTTTCTTCCCTCTTTTTTATTCCCCCCCCCCCCCCAAATTTCTTGGGAGGGAGGGGCAAAACAGTAAATCCACCCCTCCGAACCAACAGTCAACGCCCCGCCCCCGTTTGACCGCCGCGTGTGATCTACCTGTGCCCACGCGGTTTCGTGCGTCGGACGTCGGCGTGCGGGCGACGTCCTCCGAGCTCGGGATATCCTCCACCGTCGGATTGGGGATCGAGGGCGGCGAGATCAGGCGCTGACGTCACGGCCCGGCACGTGGCGCGCACGAAGAGAGAGGGGGGAGGCTGTACTCGCACGTAGAGGATTGATTTCTTCTCCTTTTTTTTCCTAAAAAACGACGAAGGACGGCGCGTGGCGGTTTGCGTTGCGTGTGTAGCGGGAACAGCCGCGCACGGATCGCGAGAGCCGATCGCCCCCGTTTGATGGGGGGCGCGGGGGAGTAGAAAGTCAACGCGATGGTCGGCCGTGATTTGGCGACACGTCAGAAATTGAACGGGATTGTGTTTTTGTTTTTGGGTCAGAAAACGGGATTTTGTTTAAAAGTCAGGAAAAAGAAAAGAAAAGAAGGTATTATGAGGTACTTGTAAACTTATTTCTACGAAAAATAACTTACCTTTACCGAGAACTTGCGTTTCCCGAAAGCAAGTTACTTTTTATTTTAAATAAAAGTAAAGCTTGCTTGGTTTTGATAATTGGAAATCACTAGTCGACCCCTTCCAGTATTTTTTTTGTTGCTGTTGCTCTTCAGCCTTTTTTTTTTTACTTTTTAATCTAATTTTAATTAAATTTGGGAGAGAATTTGCGTCGATTTGGTCATTCTTGCCCTCTTCATAAACATAATGGTCACGTGAGATTGAGAAAATTAATGAAATTCACATTAGTATTGTCCGCTAATCAAATTGAATGGAACTAACGGAATCAATTAATTGCACAAATAAGACAAATTCTAGAATTTGATTGGATACTAGGTTAATATAACTTTTGGTGATAAGTCTTACAATTTTGATTGCACTTATTTATTTTAAGAATCTACTAGTGAAAGTAGGGCCAATAACTATGTGACTTAAAATGATTGGTTTTAGGGTAGGCTAATTCTCATCCCGAAATTGGATTGTACAAGATCAGTTTCCATTTGTGAAATTGGGAACCAACCATATTCACTCGGGAACTAATGTCATCCCTTTTTCTTTTCTTTGATTTCTTGTATATCTTGCCCAAAGCATAGTAGATAGACATCTACATGTATATAGATACAAAGCAAACAATAAACTTCGAGAATTTCAATCTAAGACAAAGCACACAACTAAATTACAAAAACTGACATCATTTGACAACTAAATTACAAAATTGGTTATAATGTTTCTCAATTTGAGTAATCAGCATGACAAAGAACCTATGACAAACTATTGTCCCTTGGTCCATCATGCAAGATGAGATTATTCTAAAAATCACGAAACATGAGCTTGACATGAATATCTCGACTAAGAGCTCTAATCAATTGCATAAATACTCGCTTAGTTTATTTACAGGTGAAGTGCTTCGAGAACTTGCTGGTGCTCTTGCTTGGTCCATCTCTCCCTAGACTTGTCATGCCATGCTCTAAGCTAAAGCAACGGAGGGTTTATGAGAGTCTAAGAGCCAAGAGACGAGAGCGAGAGAGGGCTGCTATGTTCAATTTAGGGTTTTACCATTTAAACTAGTAAAGTTGTTTTCCTAGAGTCTAGAAGAGAGGGAAAAAAAAAAAAGAAAAACCGGGCATGCCAATTTAGTTCCACACAAGGAACTAAGATCAAAACTGAATATTGCCAATTTCAAATTCAAGAAATAGGAAATTGGACCAATTCTTGCTCTAAAACCACCTAGTATCGACAGGTCCAACCTAGACCTAGATGGGACCAAGACCGACGCACGTACCTGACCGTGATGAGACTACACCTAATTTGAGTCCCTGGCAAAATGGACCACACATCTCACGAGATGTGTGACTATTCACTCCACATAATTTAACATCTTATTTTATTCAAGCAATGCAAAAACAAACGCATTCGACCATCAGCGGGGCCCGGGTACAACCTCAACTACTTCGTATTGCGCTGGGCTCGAAGTTTCTTCGAATCCTTTGACAATTGCATCCCTAGCGTCAGCTGAGTTTGCCTAGTCATCATGGAAAGCATCATCAAAAGAGAGACAAAAAGAATTGATAATCAGCAGCAGCAGCAAGCGGATCACCAGACCCACTTCTCAATTTAATAAGTACGCGAAAAAGCAGTGCTTCTCATGATTTGTCCTGAGACCTGGTGCTAAGTAGATTTGAATAAAAAAACTATGTGTGGACCACCTTGGAAGGTAATGTGATGTGGTCCTCTTGCCAAGCATGGGGCCGATTGGACATCTTCCCCCAAAATATTGAAGCTCTACCCCTATAAGAAGTTCCTAGAAATGAAGGTCGTCATGTCGTGCCGACGGATTCCAACCCGTCATTCGCCGTGCTCTTTGTTGTGGAATTGACAAGGCTACAGAGCCTTCCGTATCGATCTCTGTGAAGCCAGCGAGATGGTATGACTATATCAGATAAAGGTTTCATCTACTTCTATTAGATGACTATTTCTATAGATTATCTATTTTTCTTTGGTAAGTGAGGTGACTTATGTTAGGATTTAGCACACAATCACAAGGAAATTAAGAATAAAAGTGAGAAAAGAAATCAGACACAAGATTTTTTATCTTAATTTATCTTTAAACTAGGGTTACGTCTAGCAGAAAATTCTACTATTAATTAGCACTTCACACCTCTTTATTTATACCGAGTAATTGTTCATGAACTCAAACTATCAATAAAATATATACTCAAATTATAAAAGGCCTTTGGTGGCTCGAAGGGTTTCTATATCATTCTATTAATGGGGAGTATAAATCACACCCCAATAATTTAGAAGTCGTAATGCTTGTTGCAACAACTCCTGACGTGGAAAACGGAGTACCTTGTGCTTGAGTTAGAGATGCCTTGTGGATCGGGAGGAGTTGAATTTGAGAATGACAAGTCCTTAGTGCGGTCAAAATCAGACCATTGGAAAGATGAGATGGTGTGGAGAAACGCCTGGACAAATCTAGAGCGACCACATGGCAAAGTCCTACGTGATGGGATCGTCTTTGAAAGGTTCTAAATGGGCTGCTGACGTTGTCGTTCGACTCTTAGATGTATGCTCTTATCATGTGTTGTATTCGACCTTGATTTGGAAAAAACTTAGTACTATTTTCGAAAACATCGCGTGGTTGCAAATGGGGCGTGGATTGAAGTAGCCCGTGGGGGGGACATGAGGAGATGGGGGGCAGGCAGGCAGGCAACCTTTCTTTGATGGGTCTTTCGATGAAGACTGATGAGCAATATCTACAAAGCGGTAGGTAGATCTCTCGAACGAATGGGAGATGCTAGAGAAAGTCTGTGGATGAAGAATTTCGGATCTCAAATGCACAATCGAGATCGTACAAGTGCGCAAAGAGAAATCTGGCCAATGAAAATTCTTCAAAGGATAAATCGATATCACATGACAAATTTCGGCGACCTTCATGAACATCATGAATTCTTTGAATTCTAGCATGGTCTTGTTTGGAGAATTAGAGGCATTCCAATGATGTGGCTACGGTCGCCCGAAGGCTGGATCTATGTAAGAAAGCTAAGCATTGGACAAATCTTTCAAAAAGTTCAGATGACCTTTATGTTGACTATGTATCTCCCCTCTAGCAGGTAAAAAGAACGTTCAAACGTTGTCCCAAATTCAAGGAGTTGGAACCTATCGTTTTCCCTCAATCGTGGGCTTAGTTGAAGCCCACATCACATGAAGGCCTTTTAGAGAAATATCCCATGTGTCTACTTTTTGCCAATTTTCATATTTGGTTCTCCTCTCTTCATTAAGCACAATTTATTAGCAACTCTGCGTATTTAATAGAAATTTTTTTATATATATAACATAACGACACACTATAAATGAGAGACAAAAAAATTCTATTGAAATTCTTTTATAGGGAAATCATGACATAATAGAGAGTGTATGAACTATAGGTCACATTACCTCCACGATAATTGCTCCAAAAATTTCATTGCTTGCTTATATAAAAAGTTTATCACCAAATGAAACATTAATATGACAATACACTTATGCTTGTATGTTCTTTTTCGTTCTTCAATTTAGTTATATTAAGATGATTCACATTCATTTAGTTTTATAAGAGAAAATTGTCCAAAAAGTTGTAAATCTATCATAGGACGGCTAATTTAGTCCTAAACCTTTCAGTTATGTCATTTTAATATTAAACCTTGTGACAATTTGTCAATTTAGTTTTAAACATTTCTATTGTGTCAATCTAATGTTGAATCTTTTTACAATTTGCTAATTTAGTTCTCTCAGCTAATTTTGATATCGCTGACATGGCAATCTAATCAGTACTGTTTGTCCTACATAACAAAATCAATGCTGACATGGATAGTTTTGTAATATTATAATATTCTAATTTTTTTCGTAGTTTCCTTTCCTTTTTGTTTCCTTTTTTCCTCCATCGGTCATCGTTGAATTTGGCTAGTGTGGACTTCCCTTAGTCTAGCAAAGGCCATCCACACTTGGGCAAGGGTCCCCCTTGCTAGCCTAAGCAAGGGTGACCATCGCCTAAGGCTAGTGGACGGAAAAAGGGTAAAAGAAAAGGAGGAAGAAAAAATGCAATTTATGTTAGGATTGGTTATGCCATGTAGGATAGACAATGCTTATTAGACTAATGTGTTAGCGATTTCCGATCAAAATTAATTAAAAAGACTAAATTTGCAAATCGGCAAAAGTTTTAAGACTAAATTATCTAAAAAATAACAATGCCAGGAAACTCCTTTGAGAAACCCTAGACTCTCTCTTCTCACCCACCTCTCTCTAGTTCCCTTTCTCTCTTTCACTTTAAATATACTCAAATGAGAAATAACTCACGGTTGAGTGGAAGGAGGCCCCATCTTCTCAATTTAAATTGAGATTTTCTGTCCCGATTTGAAAGGGGAATACTTTATTATTTTCAACTAGTTCTTTTTTCTTTTTTTTTTCCTTTGCTTGTTGTTGATGCTCTTCTCTACTCATTAGACTTATTTTCCAATACATTAGGAATAAACCCTAAAGCATTAGGAGCCTGTTCAATCGGTTATTGGTGTCTCCATATGGTGATAGGAGTTGAGGATGTTGAACTTAGTCGTGGACCGCCCATGAGGTAAGCCATAGCTATCGAAGAACACTCCTCACTTATAATGATGCAATATTTAATGATCGGTCTCTGTTTGTTTTATTTTGATGTTGGAACAGATTTATTCTTATAAGATGAGTGTGTGCTTATTACAACAATTTATGTTTGTATTCCACCATACTGTTTAAGATTTGCTTTATTCTAAATCTTTCATGTATCATATTGAAATCTTGAAATATTTACTTTCGACAAAATGAATTTGGTAAATCATTAAAAAGTTTAGAATTATATTAACACAATTAAAATATTTATAACCAAAATGTCAATTTAAAATTTTAGAATCCAATTCACCTCGATAGAAAATATTTATGTTTTTTTGGATAATTTTTCACGTCGAATGATATTGTTCTTTGTCAATATCAAGTGTGCACACTCAACACATAGCATTGTGGATGGGATTGACAACCTTCAATTATTTTGCAGCATCAGCCCCAACACGCACGACAATTCCTAGGAGACAAACCACTTGCCCCAACCAAAAGTTCTCTCGAGCAGTTAAAAGCCTTCTTTCATGCAGAGTGACTTTTTGGCTCAGCGGAGATGGAGCACGAGCAACGAATCCGGAAACTTAGATCCCAAGTCTGTCTTGACCCGGCAATCATCGTACCCTTCCTCAACAGTTACACGAAGAACTCAAGGTTTCAATCGGTCGGAGCGTTGAACTTTCGCCACGATTGTCCCAAAAAAGTCGATCCCTTTTCTTTCCTCGGGTTTCGCAGCCCGAACTAAGCGGGATTGGCATGGAAAGCGAGTCGTGTCTTGCGTTGGATGATTGGACATATTGGAAAAAGAGCACGAACTGAGGCTTGCTCTCCAGCTCACCTCGGCATGTGAGTTTCCTATGGAATCCAATATGATAATAAAGTGTGGTCTGCATCATCAAAACCCTAATCGGAAAAAGATCATCATTTTTTAAATTGTGAATTATCGGTTATTGATATCATACCGATGTTAAATTAACCTAATATAAGTACTAGCGATATCCATAGTTATAAACCACGAATTAAAAGATGGTTTCAAAAAATTTTCTCTGATGAAAATACGATTCATAAAAGTGATCATGAAACCCTTTCAAGAAAAATTTAATGATAAATTAATATGTGAGAAGATAAGCAGGCGCTTATAAGGAAACCCTTTTTAGCTATTTCTATTTAGCTCCTAAAAGCTCAGGTATGCATGGTCCAAAGAGCCCCTCCTCTTTTCATTTTTCTTTTTTTGGGTAAACCCCTCCTCTTTACCTTTTGTAAATTGGCAAATCACCGGCACCATGAGATCTAAATCCAGCAACATTCCCATTAGTTTCTTCTTTAAATTTCTATTCTTTTCGGTTGATTTGACAACCTTTCCCTACCGTTGCCTACGACTTTGGCAAGACCCTCCTCGTCCGTCAGCACTCAAATAGGGCATGTCAGAGGAAAAGTTACCAAAAAAAGAATTAATTTGATAAATTTAATTTTAAATCATTTAACGATTTATCAATTCAATTATTTCAATTAATTTTAATTAATATTTACTGATATTGGCATTGATTGTTTTACGTAAACGTCGGTGCTGATGTAAATAAATTTTATAATTTCTTTCAATTTTTAAATTTTGTTATTAACTTTCCCTTTTCACTTCCTCTTTTTTTCCCTCATTTCCTTTTGCTGCTCTACGACCTTGGTAGTGGCTGGTGGAGGTCGCCAGCCCTAGGTAAGGGTTGGTCGACCGCCCTCAATAAAAAAGAAAAAAAAGAAAAATTAACTAGAAATACTACATTAACAAATTGCCTACATCATTGCAAACCTTGCCACTAAGGACATCCAACGTTTACACACTAGTATTTTTGACAAAATTATTTGAAATAAATTTATTAAATTAAAATATTTAGAATAATTTATATTTATACAATAGGATTAAAACTTTCTTAATAATATCCCGACAAGTGGAGCTCAACAAGATTACCTTCACTATCCCCTATCTATAAAGATGTAGTTCTTGACCCTCCATATGTTCATGATTTTGGTCCCCAACCCTCATTTTTCCTCGAACATTTCTCACGATTCGCTTGTGATGGCATTGTTACATAATAAACAATGTGAAAAGGTCCTACTTTAGGATATCCTTGAAATTTAGGCCAAATAATATGGCCCGACTTAAGTGTTAATAAGATTTTCCACGCTATTGAATTAAATTTGACTAATGTTACATTTTATCTACACGGGCAATCCATGTTGGCTTTACCAAAATTCTTGGAATTTGAGTCATATGCAAGAATGATGGGTGACTCAATTTCAAAACAAAAGAGAATTAATGGCCATAATCACCCCCAAAAAAAAAAGAGAGTTCATAGACTAAAAGGCTCACATGTTCCAATCTTCTTTATCAGTTTAAGCATTTGAAATATTGAGTAAGTTCATACTTATAGATAATTTTATTGGTCATGGTTGAATCCTTGAGAGATTCATACAAATTCAGTAAATTGCCAGCTAGAATCAAGCTTTTTTTGAGCGAGTCCTGAATCTAGCAGATATAGCTTTAGCAGGGCAGAGAAACGAATGGAGCTTCAAATAGACACACAGGGAGCCTATCAGGACGATCCTTATGACGATCGAATTTTACCGTTCAAAAACTTCGGTGGATGATGCAGCAGCATATGCAGCCCGAATAGCCACGAGTGGGGGGTAAAATAAATATGATGGGCAATTTTAACTTGGGGTGGTCGATGCCGATTTGCAGCAGCAGCAGCAGACGATGCAGGCTGGATAGCGACGGTTCTGTTCTGAGCCCCGATCCGTACCGTGGCGTAGGGCGCACCGATTTCTAAGCTGCTGCTGCTGCTGATTGCCTTGCCTGTACCGTCGCCTCAAAGGGGGTGGAAAAATAGTCGTTGGACAGAGATTTTGGCAAAGCTTGTGATTCACACGTACGGGTCTAGTCAGACTCTCACTTTTTAATTAATATATTTGTTTAAATTACTGGAAGGTGACAAAATTAGACCAAAAGAGAAGGGCAAAAAAGTTATTGAAAAAGTATAGAAAATGATGATTCTTGGGATAATAAGATAAACGTTAGCCTGGTGAAACTCTGTTTTTTCATGAGATTTGCATTTTGATTTCTTCTGTTTTAACAATTTGACTTGTCTTTTTCTTTTATAAACTTTTCAAAATTTGCAAAATTCTATGTAGAATCATTTATTAAGAATTTTCTTTTATGATTATTTTGGAGGCATGACCTCGGTGTTGGCATCATTTAGAGGTAATAGTGATTGTAATTCAATTTGACAAGATATGAGATGCCAATGAAGCATGAAGAACCTTTGTGGCTTACAAAAAGTGGAAAGTAGCAAAACAGCAAATATTGAAAGAAAAGACCGAGCAAATAGATGCCGCATCAAATCAAATTCAACATAAAGGTGCTCAACATATAGGACAACCTTTATCTATTTAGAAAGATGGAGCTTCAACATAAATACACATCACACGACCGCAAGCAATGGTTGCCCAACAGTCAAACCTAAACAAGAAAGCAAGGATGAGGATATAAATGAAAATTAGATAATTTAGTGAGGGCAAGGAATTAAAAAATTCATTAGCCCTCGAAGTAGCATTCCGAAAATGCTTGATACCGCTACTTGGCAGGACTTAAATTGGGCTAGGGGCTTCGGAAATAATAACTTTAACTCAAAGACCTTTAGAATTAAATAATCAAACATATCAACTCTGGTATAAAGGCCTTTAGAGGCCTCGAGTCGTGCAAATGATGAACCAAATACATCGAAATCCAATTACCGTCCATGATAGTTGAGTAATGAGCTAATTGTGGAGCATCCTTAATCCCAATTTTCCTGGAAAATGATGTGCCGACAAATATTCTCCATCCCCACACTCTCATTAATCAAAACGACACCATGTCCTCGAAACAAAACAACAACAACAAAACATAAAAAGGAGAAAAGGAAAAGTGAGTACCTCTTCTGAGGGTCTATTAAAAAGTCGGGTCAACATGCATCATGACATTTCAATCGCTGGACCCACGGAACGAATCTTAGGCAATTATCTCGGAGGAGGAGGGGGAGGGGTGCAAATTTTTATAGCAGATACATGATGAAACTCATTTATCTTTTATCATTGACATGTATTCATGAATATTTTGTATTTTTTCCTAATTAGAAAGATGTTGTATTTCACAAAATTAATAGGAAATATACTCAATTTTTTTCAATAGATTTTGTGCCTAATTTAATAATGTTTTAAATAGTGCAATCTTCTTCTTCTTTTTCTGTTTTTTCCCCTATATTACTAGCTCGACTTTTTCGGTCCATTAGCACATCTTAAGAATCTGTCATGATAAGTCAGTATAGTGTGCTGGAATTCAATGGACAAATAGACCTGATAATGAAGTTCAATCATTCAATTCATATTATAATCGAAATATTTCTTGAGTTGGAAATAATTACTAATTATTCCTAATGTTTCGCAATTGAGACACCATTATTGCTAGTTATGGCTCTTCAATTGGAAATTTTAGAACATTTACTTAAGCTTGGAACGTCGAGAAATTTGAAAATTTGGGTTGGGTCATGGTTTTGAATAGACCATATAATTTTTTTTTGAAATAAGTGCATTAGAAGTTTTAAAAACATGTCATGAAATGTGACTTTTAAAATCTTAAAAAAATGTAATGAAGTCCTAACACCTATTTAATTGGTACAATCAAGTTCCTTCATCAATCGTGTTGAATTTGGTTTATGGAAAGTGCCTATATGACTATTTTAATTCATTTCTTAAGACATGTGTGTCAATGTGGCACCCAACAAGCACCACATAAAAAATTTGTCACCACTCACTAGCATTGCACTTCGCTTTCACATGATTCAAGAGCCATTCTTGATTCCTCGAACCAAAATCATGGGTAGAACACAAAGGGCTTCATAGATGGATAGAAGGAAGGGATAATGATACAAATAGTTTTTGAATTTTGGTTTAATGTGCATTTGGTTCATAAACTTTTGATTTGTTCAATGTAGTCCTCTAAACTTTAACTCGATGTACAATGTAGTTCATGAATTTTTAATTTATTTAATATAATCCCTGAACTTTTGGCACATGTTCAATCCGGTCCTTGAATTGTATGAAAATGTTCAATGTAGTTCTTGATCTTGAATAATTATGGAAGAACTATATTGAATATGTAACAAAAGTTCTTGCACTATATTGAATAAATTAAAAGTTCAAAGACCATATTGCATATTGGGTAAAATTTATGGATTATATCGAACAAATTCAAAATTTAGGGATCAAAATACACGTTGGGTCAAAGTTCATAAATTATTTATATCAATTTCCCTAAAAGGTAAGAGAGGACTTGCGGAGGGAAGGCAAGTACTTGTGCGTGCCATCAGCTGCAACATGTAAGGTCGCAAAAGGTGTCTATGGAGATATGTGTTGCAATCATGAGATATGTGTTGCAATCATGAATTATTTGCTCAACAAAAAGTGTCTTCAAAATTATGACTCTTCAGTTTATGTTCTTTTAGTTTTCTACTGCAATTTTCTCCATCTTTAACATTTTTATAATTATGGATTCATGGCTCAACAAATTTGATTATAATTGACATGACTCTACAACTCGTGTTTTTCTATAGTAGTTTTCCTTTATCTTTAAGAACACGTGTCTCTTTAGTTCATTAAAAGGTGGTTCTCAAGGTGTGTCAAATTAAAGAAGTGCGTGATTGAGTCTCGTTAATATAGTGTTGATACAAATGGATTTGAGGTGATGTATTTTGAGAGACATAATTCGCAAACTGCAAATGACCGTTGGCAACATCTAATTACCTTAAGAAGATTAGGTAATCCATAACCTCATCTTTTGTTTAATTTTGTTACAATCTGTTAGGCTTTTTCCCGCATGATGCACGACAAAGTCGAATGACTGCGGCAACTGGCCAATGCGATTTCAGCAGAGAGTTTACGAAGGTTCTTCTCACATCTCTGCCCCATCGCACTAGATGAAGGAACTCTCACGGTTAAAACATTTGCTCATTTTTGAGACTACATCTTTTCAAGAAGATGGTTTGCGGACTTTTCTGAGTCGATGCCCTGCACAAAGTTACGGCAGTGAGCCATTCACTCCAGTGGCTGCGTTTGTCACTGGAGACATATTGCTAGAGTCACTCGAATGAACATTTTTTAAATGACACCTAAGTAATTGATAGAAAAATTATACTACTAAATTGAGAGCCATATAATATTGTTAATGTTCTTTTCCATAATTTCAGAAAGTTGGGAGGCTACATGCACCTGCCTGACCAAATTCCCCTAACCATATATAAGCCACATGACCTTTTCCAATGACAAAAGCTGACCTTAAGTCTTAATTATCAATAGAAAATTTTGAAAACTTGATTGACTAAGAGGTAAAATAATAAATTCCAGTGAGCACTTTTTTCATCTGGGAAGGGAGAGGTGGAGGTTGGGGGTTTCAAATCCTCATTTTCTCAAGGGGTTGGGGTAAGGACAATTAGTTTTAGGTGTCGGTATCAACTCCGATACCAAGCAAAGAAATAAAACAAAATTTTAAGAATGAATTAAGAGTTGGTATATGACAGACAAGAAAAAAAGAGGTAAATTAATAAGGAAAATATTGTATATATTCCAAAAAATATACATTTCCATTTTCACTTAGATCATGGCTTCCTTGGCACAAATGAGTTGGTGTGAGCATGGTTTCAGGGTAAAACCTAAAAAGAACCAGACTGATGGGAACTTGTTCGGTTCCTCTAGGTTTTAGGGTATCATGGTAGGTTTTAGCTTCCAAAAATTGGGAAACTTGTTTCGATGAGTAAGTTCAAAGTTTTAGGTAGGTAAAACCTGGAACTTGAAACTACTTGAACAAGTTTTTATATTTTTCTTAATGCATGTCATCATGTAATATTGCGGTATTCCATAACGTCTAATGATGAATGTATAATTTGAAATAGCTAGTCTAAGTTTTCATTTTATGATTAAGACTTTTACGCCGTTAGTGTTTCATATTCTTCGTGTATTTAAATGTAGTTATGGTCAATGGATTGTAAGAATAAGTGGTAGTTATTAAATGTGATTATTTGCTGTAATCATTTAATTAATAATACAAGTGAAATCTGTGTAGACTTTAGAGCCGACCCTATTCTAGATTTCAAGGTATACAAATAGGTTCTAAGTTCAAGATGGAATCTATACGAAATATGAAATTGTTCATGTCCATGACCAACTTGCCTTCATGATAATAGCTAGGATCGGAGAAATTCTTGTAATTTTTTCATGATTATATTCAATCTCATTCAATTACCATTTTACTACCAATGAAGCAACACAATGAAATCACTAAAACTCAATATTTGGATTGTGATGATTATCAAATGAGTCAAATTAATTCGGCACTTACAAGTGAAAATCGAATAGGTGTGACTCTTATAATTTAGTGCTATAGTACTTAGTGTTTATATTTTCAAATTTTTTTTCCAAACAGTCCCTACTTGTGACATATACAATCGGCATTTTGAAAATTGAACACTTTTTCAATCCATTTACATATTTAGAGGGCATTTGGTGCAACTTTCTCGCAGTAGTTACAAAATAAAAAATATGCTTCATATTTCATAAGGTGTTAATATACATTTCGATGTTCCATCAATAATAGATTCTTTTTATTAAAAACGCTTCATATGTGTTTGGATATTCATAAATAAGGAACCCTTAAAAAATTGATTAATGTAAATGAATGTAGTAGGAACCCTCGTTAAATAATCAATAAATAAAATTTTCCCACTATGTCTTGGTCAAGTACAACAGTATTCCGACGAAAAACAAATATACTATCTTTTGAATTAAAATACTTAATAAATGTATCTAGACACTCGTTAATATAACAAAAGAAAAAGACATTTGTTAAATACCCGTGTAAGAAAAGCTTATGACATCGAATATACTATCTAGCTCACATTATATGTAATCAAGACATTGAAAATCAGAATTTTTTTTAGTATAGAGTGAATGATGAGTGCTCCAAGGGTTCTTATCAGCAAGGCTCAAAAGAAGATTTGCAGACTCTCTCTCTCTGTCTAGCGTCCCACTTTTTCTTTCTCTTCTTTTAAGGAGGGCAAACTAGACTAGCAAATCTCGTGCAAGATGGAAGCCACAATCCACGAATCGCCATCCTCCCTTTCTTTTTCGGGCTGTTGTCTTCTTCTCCATGGTCAAAATAATACTAATAAAGGCCTGCTGCTTGCTGGGGTCTTTGCAGTAAAGCGGGGATTTAATAAGAAAGGGGAGGGGAACAGTACATGGGGGCAACGGTCAAATCCAGTTTGGACTCTCGGGAGTTGGGGAGTTCCTTAAGGGGCAATTCGGGAACAAAAGCAGAAGAGTGCTTAACGGTTCTTTTTCTTTCTCTCTCTCTCTTTGTCTCTGCAAAAATTTTAACTCTCCTTCTCAAAAGGGGGGTTTAAAGTGGGCGGCAAGTGCTGGTTTTCTTTCCTCAGACCTTTCACACTCGTTTCGCTCCCCTCATACTCGATACTCTCGCTTTTAGCTTTTCCGTTTCTCTGTTAGCTTCTCTATTGGGTTGTCATTGGGGTGGCTCTTTGGTCCATTCTCTCTATCTCTGTGTGTCTCTCAGACACAGAGACAGACATCGGGTTCTGCTCAAGTTCCGATTTTGATATCTGTGAAGACCAGGGTTCTGTGCCCATTTGTCTCTGTGATTCATTTTGGGGATACCCATTTGGACATAGAGGCGGTAGAACTGAAAACAATGGCGGCTCCAAAAGCAGAAGAGATAAGCCACCCACCAATGGACCAACTTCAGGGCTTGGAGTATTGCATAGATTCGAACCCTTCTTGGGGTATTGGTTAATCCTCTCCTTCTTTCTGTTTTTTTTTTCTTTTGGGATCTTGATGATCTTCAGAACTTGAAACGCCCCATTGTTTGTTGCACTTGATGAGTATAAATTTTTGCACTTGCAACCAGGGGAAGCAATAGCTTTGGGCTTTCAGCACTACATTTTGGCTTTGGGGACAGCAGTGATGATCCCTTCATTTTTGGTTCCTTTGATGGGAGGCAGTGATGTGAGTGGATTCTACTTCTGGTTTTTTCTTCTCTACCTGATTGATCTCATTTTACTTGTATTTTATCAATCAGTTCATTCCATCTTTAGCGAAGCTATGTTCATCGATTCCTCTCTCGTTAGCGAATCGATATCATGGATGCTCCTTTCATTTGTCTGTTGAATGGTGATTCTGGGAATAGATCATTGAGCAGAGCATCTTTCTTGTTAACATTGCAGTAACTGCAGAGAGATTTACAGTAAATAATCGCGGTTAGGATGAGTTCAACCAGCATATTTATCCCAAATTTTTTAGTCATTTCCTTTTTGCAAGAAGCTTATAAGGATATAAGTCAGCATCATAACTTAAGTCATTCAAAGAATTTAGAAATTTCTCAGAAGCTACCCTGAAACTGTGACAGCAGTCAGCACCACTCGTCTTATTTTGAAGATTTTGTTGGCAGGCCCCGTGATCTCACTTGCTAAGCTATAATCAGTGTGATTTCCAATTGTAAGTGAGTTTTTGCACGTTCATATCTTGTATGTGCGAATTAATCATACAGGTTTTCAATGATTTTGAACGTAGAAACTTACTAGCAACTGCTTTTATGGCACTGGTTCAAATGGCATAGAACATGGGCCATTAATCTGACCCAAGCACTCTCTTTCCTTTCTCAAGATATAGTTTAATATTATCATTGATTGTTCCAGGAGAATAAGTATAAATTGAACTTGTCTTGGAAACCCACTAGCGACCTTTGCTTACCCTATATCGCTGAATTTTTCGGCTTCTATGGCCAGGGCGACAAAGTGAGAGTAGTGCAGACGTTGCTATTTGTCGAGGGAATTAATACGCTTCTACAGACGCTATTTGGAACCCGGTTGCCAACGGTTATAGGAGGTTCTTATGCGTACATGGTCCCTATTATATCGATAATTCATGATTCCAAACTACAAAGAATTGAGGATGGTCATTTGGTAAGTTGAGAAGATTTTTACTTGCCCACATGATTAAGTGTACATGAAACAGCATTGTCTATGAGACAATGTTGGATTTCATGGGTGAACTTTTAAAGCATCTTCAAGTGCTCACATGACTAGAACTGTCTATATGTTTCTAGAGATTCCTTAGTACGATGAGAGCAGTTCAGGGCGCTCTGATTGTAGCATCAAGCATCCAAATCATTCTTGGGTACAGTCAGATGTGGGCAATATGTTCCCGGTATAGATTTTATCTCAGACATTATTTCCATCTGCTAATGAAGTAGTTAACAGAAGCAAAATCTCTAATGTATGTAACTTATGATGCAGGTTCTTCAGCCCACTAAATATGGTGCCTGTGATTGCATTGGTGGGCTTTGGTCTGTTTGATCGAGGTTTCCCTGTGGTAGGATACTGCACTCTTCCTTAAATTGATTATGAATTTTTGGATACCTCCAACAGCAAATAATCACCCTTATTCATTAATCTTACACTCATGGTGCATCTTTCAGGTTGGAAGATGTGTTGAAATTGGCATCCCTATGTTTATTTTGTTTATAGCTTTCTCCCAGGTAATATACCTATATCGGCAATAAATTGATTTCTTTGAGATATAATTCAGATAAATCCTACTCCATATGAAAATAATGGAGATGGCTTCTTTTACCATTTCGCATGATATCTACTGGTTTTAAGGTATAAATTCAAAAAGTAATTCGACTAGCGTTTGTTTATCAAAGAAGTATTTGGCATTAGTTGTAGTATTCATAATCATCACCACCCTTCTCCCTTAAAAGTATTTGAGAGCAAATGTTCTTTTTGGTTTATGAAAAAAATATCACATCATATGGTATGGCAACTGGTTCATCTTCCTTCCTGCTCATCTTTTTCTTTCTTATGAACTTTGTTACAGTACTTAAAGAAGTTTCTTGTAAGGGGACTGCCTGTACTCGAACGGTTTGCTCTCCTTATATCAGTCACTGTGATATGGGCGTATGCACACCTCTTGACGGCAAGTGGTGCATACAAACATCATCCAGATTTAACTCAAATCAATTGCCGGACTGACAGGGCCAACCTGATATCCTCTGCTCCATGGTCAGTAGCTTGTGTTCTCAGTTTAATTTACAACATAGACTAGAGCATTTACTGTAACCAGTGCAGTGTCTGAGAGAGCAAAGAAATTGGCTTTACCAGATGTGCATTTAGACATTTAGAGGGGTTAAATATAAGAGTTGCTGGTCGAAGAACACCGAGCACTGAAACAGGAAACGACTTGCACAGTTTATATTTTCTTAAGAGTGTGATGTCACCAATAGCGGATAGGTCTAGACTCAAGCATGATGATGGGGGATCGCTGGCATTTGTTAGGATAAGCCAAATCTAATAGAAAGAAATCTTTTGACTAGCTGAAATCCAACTTATGAGAGTGAAAATCATGAAACATCTGTTTGATATAAGAGTTGGTTGCTGTCAGGATAAAGATTCCTTACCCTCTTCAGTGGGGTGCACCTACATTTGATGCTGGACATGGTTTTGCGATGATGGCTGCTGTGCTGGTCTCATTAATCGAGGTACTAATCAGATAAAGAGAAGATTTAGTGCAATCCATTGCAATGTCACTATTCCACTGGTGACCCTAACAGGTTGTCTATTTGACAGTCAACAGGAGCATACAAGGCTGCATCTCGTCTGGCTAGCGCGACGCCTCCTCCAGCTCATGTTCTTAGCCGTGGCATCGGATGGCAGGTCCAGCATGTTGCTTGGTTTTTTACTTAATTTAGACCAGAAGAAATTATTGACAGACACCCCCCTCTGAATTTTGCTGCCAATAAAATCAGTATTCAAGTAAACTTGTCAAATGGTTGGCTCATCAGAACTAAATTAGCACTAAAATTAGTTAATTTCGAAGAACTAACATGACATTTCATCACACGCAGGGAATTGGCATATTGCTGGATGGAATGTTTGGGACATTGACAGGTTCTACAGTCTCAGTGTAAGTGGTATTGTAATCTGATATCAAGTTCCTTCATTTTCACCTTTTTCTCAATACTGAGCTTGTTCTTGATGTCACAGAGAAAATGTAGGTCTTCTTGGAAGCACCAGAGTCGGAAGCCGCAGGGTCATCCAGATCTCCGCAGGCTTTATGATTTTCTTCTCAATACTCGGTGAGTCATAGAACATTCACTTATCGCGACTTCTTCATTCCATCTCCCTTCTCTGACATACTTCCCTTTCTATTGAAGGAAAATTTGGAGCACTGTTTGCTTCAATACCATTTACAATCTTCGCTGCTGTGTACTGCGTTCTGTTTGGTCTTGTTGGTAAGTACAACCAAAGCGATGGGCCACACCACTGTTTTCATCTACCATTCTCATATCTTGAGATTAGCATGTGATTATTATTGAGCAGCTGCATTTGTCTTCTTCCAGCTTCTGTGGGGCTGTCATTTTTGCAGTTCACAAACATGAACTCAATGAGGAATCTCTTCATTGTCGGTGTATCGCTCTTCTTGGGCTTGTCTGTCCCTGAGTACTTCAGAGAGTACACATCCAAGGCCCTCCATGGTCCTGCTCATTCCAGGGCAATATGGGTAAGATTTCATCTTCTGGACCTTTACAATGACCATTTTGATGACACAAGCACTTGTAGATAATTCTCATAACAGCATGTAGACTTACCTTAAAAAGCCTTCTCTCTCTGCAGTTCAATGATTTCTTGAACACTATCTTCTTTTCATCCCCAACGGTCGCAATGATCGTGGCTGTGTTCTTAGACAACACTCTAGAATACAAGGACAGTGCCAGAGATCGGGGGATGCCGTGGTGGGCCAAGTTCCGGACGTTCAAAGGAGACAGCCGGAACGAGGAGTTCTACACTCTTCCCTTCAACCTCAACCGTTTCTTCCCGCCATCGTGAAGTAATATGTTCTGCAATTGCGGATGAAATCTGTACGAGGAAAAGCATCATTTCCAGAGGCTAGTGAGAATTGTGTGTGATGATGGAATGGAACCGGAGTTCAGTGTGAACCTGGGACACCTCTCTGTCATTGAACTTGCTACATATGTTTAACCCAACCGTATATGGGTTTAATGCAATAAATTTGTTTATTTTTTCCCTCCTTTTCTGTTGTCTCGATTCTTGGCAATTGTTTGAAACGTTAACGATATCGTGCAATCGAGATCTGACCGGTGTGCGCCATAGAAATTCCTTAGGTTCTTTTATCACAGCGATAGAAGGAGAGAGGACTAGAGAAATCATTGTTATACATGGCAAATAGATCTTTTCTCAATTATATTGTCCCGCCTCGCGTGTGTAACTATTCTTTAGGGTTTCCTCTTATTATTCCATGTGTGTGTACAGCTTTGAATGAGAAATTTATTGAAATAGTGAAGATATATGACTTTCGAGATACTAGGTATCCAAATTTTCAGTTGACCGATTCCTACTTTGTTTGGGATTTTCTAAATAATCATGAGCAAGAGAGAGACAATCGGGTGGGGTTGTTGATCTATCATGATCATTATTATTGACAATGATCAGTTGAAAGCCTATTTATAATAGTTTCACGATGAGCCGTGTAATCCAAAGACATTTGCAACTTAATTTAATTTTTTTTTTACCTTCATCGAGAGCTTTCATTTATTCTTTTCTTTTTTGGGTCAAAACTTTCATTTATTCTTTGATCATGTAAATTATTTAAGAGATAATATCATAGTAAGGGGTGGGTTTTCTTTTAATCTCGCAAAAGGATAAAAAAATGAGATACTTCAATAGAAAAGAAGTACAGAGCATTGGATCGTATTGAACAGCTGCATATATTATATGTATATACTGTCATTATTGAAAGGGTCAAACTTAGTCAGCTGTCGACAAAAAAAAAAAAAAGCTTAGTCCGCTGTATCTTACTAGTATATTGCCGGCACGTTATTTAGATCATGGTACATGGGAAAATTCTACGATTTTTCTAAATAATTGACTTATCAAGTAGACCCAAGTGGACCGAATCTAGTAGTAGCAAGCCTTATTCCTCACCCATCTTTGCCCATGATGATTAATACAATTCAATTCCTTCTATAAAAGTTTTGACTTGAACGAGTCGAAACGGTCGATCTTGAAAAGGGAACTGTTAGGCCCACCCATAATCATTTTAATCAATTAAGGAAAATATTGGCTATGAATGACCAATTTTTAACCCAAAGCAAGCCTTATTCCTCACCCATCTTTGCCCATGAGATATTATAAGCTATATCGATGATTTTTAAAAAAATCACGTAGCAAACCATTCTTTTAGTCACCTACATTTTTTCCTGAGCTTTCACTATTGAATATTTTAATTTCTGATAAAAAAAATTACTACAAAGCTTTTATAGCCACCCAAACAAATATACAAAATTTACTCCTAAAATGAGATGAATGATCTTAATGAAGCTCCGGAAATTCTTAGTTATAGATGAATGTAAGACTCATACCTATAATTATATCCAAATAACCAAAATCGACAATTTCAATAGTCGTGATCACTGAAATCAGAACTCCAAAAGCCCCAGCCATCACGGGATGATAAACGCAAAAAGAAGCACTTCCAACCACAATAATATAATAGATATTATATAAAGCACCATGTACCACGTTATAAATACTAAAAAAACCATTTAAAATCTATCATATAAAATTTACAGCTATGAAAAAGCTAAAAGAGCAAAATAACAAAAAAAATAAAGGTAGTTGAGCACGTGAAGGCCCTTTATGGAGTGTTATGTATCACTCGTGATGGCCCTAATATACCAAATTTATCTTATCAGTACCCTTTACATACCGATTTAATGTAGGTTACAATTTCTAAATTTTGACTTTTATACCACAATAAAATACTCATTGCATACTACATAAGTCCAATTTTTTTTATAAGCATGTCCAAAGTCGTATTAATTTTTTTAACAATATTTGAAACTTAACATATTTTAAAAAAATATTTTTTTGTTCTATTTAAGTCAAACAAAATATAAATATGGACTTAGGAAGCATATTATATTAAATCTTATAATTTCTTTAGCTGTAAAAGTCGAGATCATAGGAGTAATACTGTTTTAAATTAATATGTATTTAGGAAAAAGATATATTAATATTTCAATTGGTAAGAAATGAAAGTAAAGATAGGCATAAAAAGAAGAAGAAGAAGAAATTGTTACTTGTCAATATGAAAATGGAAAGAGAGAGAGAGAGAGAGAGAGAGAGAGAGAGAGAGAGAGAGAGAGAGAGAGAGTATATGAAGGATAGTCATAGAATAGAAAGAAATTATTTAACCTATTTTCATAAAAGTCAACTGAAAAACAGTCTTTGAAGGAACTTTGCCTTCACAGAGATTACTCAAGTGCCTGTTAAGGTCTATTATCTATAATTTGCTTCTTCTTCTTTTTTTTTGGGTCGGATTCTATGATTCGCTTACGTACATATTTTTTGACATGAGATGAAAATAGGATTTTGGAAGTTGCCAAGTGTCGATCCAACATTAATTCTTTGATCTTGAAAAAATGGAACTTACTTTTTAAAAAAAGATCTTTAACTATCTTTTTACATAATAAATGCATGGACAGTTATTTAAATAAAAATGAACGAGCTAGACAGATATATATGCTTTTATTATAATTACGTGAAAATTCTTATCTATTACATAAAAACTACATATGAAGATAAATTTACTATTTGCAATATTTGAAGAACGATTGTCGATGATCACATTAAAAATTTATAAATTTTCACTATCAATTTCATTTTGCCTATCACTCTCAGCCACAGATTAAATTTTGGATTTAAGCTTATTGCTCAGTCCCCCAAAAATTAAAAGGGTCTAATAAGCTCTCGTATAAAAGGAGTGTATTACCAGTTTTTATCATTTTTTTTTGGTTCGTTTATTCTTTTGTTACCAATTTTTACCAATTTTTTGAATGACCAATGATAAACTTTTAACAGCACGTTTTCGTCTCCTTGTTATTTTGTTCTTCATTTCTACAAATTACACTCCTCATTCTTCAGCCCTCATCAATAAATTAAGGTATGTTTTTAGTACTTTTTTTTCTGAATTATAAGTTTCACACCTTTAGATAATTTTCGATACTCCCCTTTAGATAATTTTCGATACTCTTTGAGCAGTTTGTGCACTCTCTTTTCAAGTTCCGTATTGTAAAATCTGTCATTTTAGAGGAGTTTTTTTTTTCTCATTAAAGATCACAAAACTTGTGTTTAGTCGATTATTGGAAAAAGAAAGACCAGAAAATCCTTCTTCAAGAAAATGGCTGTCAAAGTTTAGAGACTAATATTTCCAGTCCAACGTCATTTTAGTGAATTTTTTTAAAAATTATTCTATTATTTCTTTTAAACTTTAGCACACAAGTAATGAAGGACACCTAATCAATTATTGGAGTGGATGAACCACGTGAGATGAAAGATTTTGATGCGCCTAATCTTTTCCTCTAATCATAAGTTAATTGCTTCTTGGAAGTGGCCACCTCGTATTCCTCTCTCTTTCTCTCTCTAACGCGGACCACATTTAAGATAAATAAACAAACACAAGGACCCCATTGACGACGTTATAGATTCGCATGACATCACAGGGATTTTTTTATTGATTTTTCAGAAGACCAACCTTTAATTACCCTTAAATTTCGGTCCATTTGGACATTTTAATTTGTTTAGTGTGGTCCCTGAAAATGATTTGTGTAATCTCCCCTAGAGTTAACGACATAAATAGATAAGCTAACCAAAATTTAGCATTCATCGTCTCGTTCAATTGAAGTTGGAAAATTCATTATTTACATGGTTCTCCGTTCTTTGGATTTTGCATTTACTTGATTTTAAATAACGAGGCATGGGATTAATGCAATCACCTTTTTATCCATCATCTTGGCCAATTCCAGTCCATGTCCATCCTTGCAAAGATTTTGAGAAGAGCCAAAAAAATCTTGAATAGCTACCAACTTCTAGTTACAATAACTAACCAAAAAAAGTATAACTTCTAGTTACAAACTTTGCAACATGACTAGTTGGAATAGCACACGCATAATTTTGTTATTTTGAGACATATTGTTGGCAAGCTCATTTTGTCTTTTATCTTTCACAAATGGAGGGGTTAACATGTACAAGTTGGCAATGTACAATTTTATCCCCACCTTCTCTCATTCATGATCAGGAATATGATATAAATAGTTCATGAATTTTGATTTAATGTGTAATATTGTCCCTAAAATTTTAATTTATTCAATATAATTTATGAACTTTTGACATATATACAATTAAGTCTTGGAACTATATGGGTATGTAGGATAATATTGGATATGTTCATTATGTCTAGAGACTAAATTGAATATTTACAAAATAAAAATAAAAATTTAAGGACCATATTAAATAAATTAAAAATTCATAGATGATATTGTATATTGAGTTAAATTTTATGGATCATATTGAACAAATTAAAGATTCATGGACTACTTGTGGAATTAGTACTATATGACCTCACATGAAAGCATCTCAAATCACATCTCTACATAATTTATATGCTTCTTATATAAATTTAGTCTCCCTCCACCTCTAGTAATTTAAGTTTTTGAGTTGGACATTCTGGCATGGTATCACGACCACATTCTGCCTCAGTTCAATCAGTGTGCGGCGATGCTCCATTCATCAAATTTCACGCGGTATTCCTAATGCGACTTGCACACGGGACAGGACGTTAATAGCAAGCTGATTGGTTCTCTTTTTATTTTCTTGTTGCCTTTAATAAATGGAGTGGTTGACGTATCTAAGTGGGTGACAACTTCACATTTTATTTTAATTCGACTTGCAAGTGTGACGGGGTGTAGCTGATTTGTTCTCTTCTTTTTTCTCCCTCTTTAATATATGGAGTGGTTAACGTCGTGCCTAAACGGATGACAATTTCACGCCGTATTTCTAATTCGACTTGCACATGCGACGGGGTGTTAGTAGCAAGCCGGCTCGTTCTCTAATTTTTTTTTTTTGGCCTTTAATAAATGGAGTGGTTAATGTGTCTAAGCAGGTGACACCATATTATCCCCTCTCTCTCTCCAATTTGTGGACCTCACAAGTGGAATAGAGACCAGGAATCTGTGGGCTCGTGCCATAAATTTGACGGGGACTAGGTCAATTTGAATTTTCGTGGCCTCCTGCCTCTCGTTCTTCTGCCGTCCGGAAGTGATCTCATAGATCGACAGTGCTAGCATGGCGAACGATTTATATCACCATCGACGCAAAATAAGATTGATCTCGGTTCATCGGCAAGACAAAGATCTATATTCTCCTTACAAATTACCCAATACAAAAAAAAAAGAGATTATATCCCAGAAATATGACTTGGAGAAATGCAATTATATTCAGGGTTAATATTACCAAAAAATTTCAAACTTGTATATTTATGTCTAATTTATCCCAAATTAATTGATCACCAAAAACCCTATTTGTGACAAATTGGATTGGATTAATAAAAAACTACAAACCGGTAAATTTGCGACAAATGGAGAATAAAACCTTAAACTAGTATACTAATTAACTATTAAAATGTCATTCAATTTAGTAATTTGATGGTAAAATATAATGAAAATTAATAGAATGTAAATTTGTCACAAATATATCGATTCGGACTTTTTATGATCAAAAAAATTAATTTAAAGTAAATTTATCACAAACGTATATCAGTACAAGAGTTTTCATAATATTAATCCTTATGTATAATATATTTATTGATTTATATAAATTATCATAGACTTGTCTTCGCCACTCCGAAAGCCACAGCTGCCGGTTCATGGCAGCCATCGTTTACTTTTTTCATTCAGTCCATATCCTAGATTTCAGTAGCAGCCAGACTAGTACTCAAACCCGCTTTGGTCTTCCCTTTTGGTCGCCTTCACCTTAACGTGCGAGAGGGCCAAAGAGAGCCCTGTCTGGCGTGCTGGCCACTCTCTCCATGTTTATAGTAATTTAATATCCTAACGATTGTCATTATCTAGAAAGCTTAAATCCCCGAGAATATGCCTCGGGTTTGAGCCCGTGATAAGAAACCAATATGAGTAAATTTCTTTAGTTTTGGCAATTCATAATTTAAACGGGTTTCCTAATTTGAATAGATTTTCTAGAAGAGGTTGGACTTTGCCCGGACAAGACAATTAGAGCAAACAAGACGAGTATTATGGATTTTTCCCTAAACAAGTTTTCTAGGTGAGTTTTTAGCAAAAGACTACGCGACGACACTCATGGGTCATTTTCCCTCCTCATTTTGGATGTAATTTAGGTTAAGGAAATACTTGAGCGATCATAAATTTATGGTAATTTTCTTAGCAAGATAGATATCAACACATAAAGTTTTTACCATCTCTATCGTTTTTCATTAATGTTTTTGATAACTTCTCCTTTTGCCTCGTTTCACGATGGGAACTCTATCGCCCATAAAGATTGTCATGTTTTAAAGTATGGTCAATGAAGGAAAATTCCTGGGCGAAGATATTATTTGTGATGACAAATCGTTCAACTGAAAAATGTAAAAAAAAAAATGAAGAAAAAATTGTGAAAAGCCAATGATGTGACGTTTTTAAGGAATTATTGGAGTCCCCAAATCATGATTAGTCTACATTACGGCCACGTTTCACAGCAACCCAATCCGATCCAGCACATCATCTGATCACCAAATCCACGCTTCCCAAATCCCATCATCACTTTCCCCAGTCCAAAACGTCATTCCCCATTTTGCAAAGTCGCCTCCTACATGCTATACACAAAAAGTTAATATATAATGTACGAATTTTCTTATTATTTTATTTATTTTTGTGTTGGGTTTGCAAGAATTTTCCAAAAGCTCCAGCTATCGCATGGTGTGATGGCCATATTTATTTACGATTCAGTCGCATCAAATAAGTTGAACATATATTCAAATAGATTAATATTTTGAAAAATCTCAATCATAAATTAATTTTTTAATCATAAAAAACTTAAACTGATACATCTATAATAAATTCATCTCAAATTAAAATCCTAAATAATACATTTGTAACGGATTTATCATTCATTCGTTTCCATTAAATTGAGTTAATATTATGAAAAACCGCAAATCGGTACATTTATGATAAATGGAGAATAAAACTTCAAATTGGTATATGTGTCATCCGACACAGTAATTTAACGACAAAACTTAAAAGATACTTATCACATATGTACCAGTTTAAGGTTTTTGATAGTATAAGAATTGGTTTGGTATATATTTGTCATATATATGTATTAATTCTATTAAAATCCATTTGCCTTGAGGTTAATAGGAACACATTACACATGATCGATGTATAGATTTGTTAAAAAAGGAATTTAAATAATACTGTGAAAAATGATCACAAAATAGCATCGGCGACTGTAACATACAAAGGCATTTCGGAACCATTAACCGAGGTTTCTTTTTTGGTGACTCTATTTCCACCTTTTAAATGACTAAATCCCTGACCAAAAAAGAGAATGACTAAATCCACCTTCATTAACACTGAAAAGACATACTATCAATCTTCAATTGTAGTTTTAGGAAACAACCCACTCCTTCTTTTTTCTATTTTTATTTAAGATAGTTACCATAATTAAGTACTTCACAACTTTTTTTAGAATATTAAAGAAAAGTGAATTCTCACACATTCTTATGACATTTTACATGTTATGTAAAATTATCTTACTAATAATAACGAAAAAATAATGTTTCCTTACTATGTTTGTAAGATATATTTATATAGAGAATGTAATAAGTTAGAAGAATATTTAGGAATGAACTAAAAAAATTATACACAGATGATAATAATTTTCGTCAATCCTAAATAATGAAATTTCACTAGCATTTAAAAAAAAATTCTTATTTTATGCAATGTTTTAATTGAACTAAATTCCACCTATTTAACAATTTATCCATAAAATTATATCGCCAATGTAGAAAAGAAGTAGATTTTGTTTTCTGAAATTTCAGTTTTCGACAAAACAAATTTTTATGGAAGTAATATCTTACAATAAAAAGAGACATTGTGCCTTTAATTAACTTGGAAAATCTAAAATAAATAAAACTAAGCATATGAAATTCTTAATTAATGGTAAGTATATCATATGTAAAGAAGGAAAGTAAATAAATTTGGGGTCCCCGATTTAAATTGCAATTAAATGTAGAGGATAATTTTTTTCTTTTTGATAAAGATTGGATAGATTTAGTTACATAAGGAGGGGAAATATCACCAAATTTTTTTTTTTTTTTTTTGACAAAAGTAATTTTGCTCGTATATCTTAGACAACCAAATGAGATGCAACGTCATGTGATGCGTCTTTAAGTCATGTTATTCCATTTAATCACTACCGTTACCGATGCATCTTTGTAAAATCTCTCGATACTTGCTTGTCTTATCACATTTGCGCGCATTTGACCATTGTGTTGTTGGATCCGATCCGGCGATTCGTGCGTGGCGGATAACCTCCAGTCGATTCCAAGGTTAAATAAAATATGAATATAGTAAATAAAATATGTAAAAAAAATGTACTGTGAGAGACACGACACAAAAATACAAAAATGGGAAATTCGACCGTAAAAAGGAAAAAATAAAGGTGAATGGCCAGAGAGAGAGAGAGAGAGAGAGAGAGAGAGAGAGACTCTGTAATCCGATGCTGTAATGAAGGAAGATAAGATGACGGCAAGCAAAATATCATTCAACACGCGCTTGGATTTGGTCTTTTCTCCTCTGCTCTGCGGCCTTCCCCCATGAAATGATTACGTGATTTCAGTTTCCCCTCCTCTCTCCAGAGTAACCCACGACTCCTTCCTCCTCTCTCTCTCTTTTCTCTTCTCTTCGCCTGATGTCACTGTACGTTCTCCTGCCGAGTGCGTGAGAGGTTGGAGAGAGAAGGAGAGAGCCCCTGCCGAGGAGAAAGCCGCGGGAGAGAGGGACCTGGCGCGGTTTGGTTGAATTGCAGCCCGACCCACATCTTGTTTTCCTTCAAATATTGTTTATTTATTCGTTTTCCTGGGAGATAAGCTCGTTTCCTGAGAGTTTGCGTGGTGGGGGGGAATGCGGGCGGACGCGAGGGAAGGAGTAATTGGTGGAGGTCAGTGACAGCTTGGGGAATTCATTGACTTTCTCTCGACGAGGGAAAGATTTAATCTTCATCTCTATCTGTATCTATATCTCTCTCTCTGTCTCTCTGCTGCGTTAAATTTTGCTTCTTCTTCGATCCATTGCAAGCAACTGGTGTACAGGGAAAGAGGGTATTGGTAGATGTGGACATGGATCTGTGAGCGCATTCTGAATGTTGCTGGCTTTATTCGGTAGTACGGTGCTTATTTTCTTGAGGGAAGACTGTTCATAGGTTCGGGTCGTTGGTTGGTGGTATGTGCAGCGTGATGGATCAGACGAGACGTGATCTGGAAAATGGCGGGGGCTTGAATCAAGCTGATTCTGGAACGAGGGAGCATTCTGAGCATTCAGTTGATGAGACTGATGTTGTGATTGATTTAGAGAAAGGTCCCATGACAAGTGCACAAGTTGGGCAATCGGAGGCTCGAAGCAATGATTTGGGTTCAAGCGGGGTTGCTGTTGAAGTGGCTGATAATGCTTTGTGGTTCATCAAGAGAGAAGTGATGGGTCATTTGAGCAAGTGGGTGATCAAGGGACAAGTAGATGTTCTGAGGAGGACGGTGTCAATCGAGGATCGGATGCAAAGGGGGGCGGAGAATTGAAGTCCAAGACGGTACTGGAGGAGGATTTAAAGAAGAATGTCTCTGCAAAAGGGGATGATTCTTATCCGATTGATATCCAG
This sequence comes from Corymbia calophylla, assembly GCA_014182845.1. Classification (NCBI taxonomy): domain Eukaryota; kingdom Viridiplantae; phylum Streptophyta; class Magnoliopsida; order Myrtales; family Myrtaceae; genus Corymbia; species Corymbia calophylla. Next base: position 4,822,465 of record CM024696.1, on the reverse strand, counting down.
TGTGGTAATGTTAATGGTGGCTGTGGCGAAAACGGCGAAAGGGAGAGAGTTTGCAGGATTTGTTATCTGAGTTCTGAGCAATCGGTTGATGCTATTCCGGGGACGACAATGGACGATGGTATGACTTCTGCTGCAATGTCGAGTATGGAATTGATTCAGCTAGGATGTGGGTGCAAAGATGAGCTCGGGATTGCGCACAGTCACTGCGCCGAGGCATGGTTTAAACTGAAAGGGAATAGGTATTAGTTTAATTTTCGAGCTGCGTATGAATATTTCAATTTCTCATTGAGTCTTCTTCTGAAATGATATGTGTGTTGCTATGTTGGAATTAAATTTATCCGATCTGGTTGCTGTCATCTAGTCCACGCTGCATCTCTTTATCTGATGATTAAAATGGTTGTTTAAAAAAGTGTTATTTGATTTTTCCCATTGGAAATCTCATGTGTCAGATTAAGGCTTCTTTTGAATGGGTTTTTTAAGTTATTATGCATGTTTGCACACGGATATGTATTATTATTTTGGCATTTCGACTACTTTCTCAGCTACTTGTGCATTTTTTCATTGGACTCGGGGTGGAGGTGGAGGTGGAGGCGGAGAACGCAAGGACATGGGAAGGAGGTTTTGATTTAACTTTTGGGGTTAACCTAAACCATCTTTCTTTAGTTGGATTTTTCAGCTCGCAATTCAGCCTACAGTGCTAGAAACTTGTTTCTGAGATCACTGAGGGTAACATTATGAGATTGGATGGTGTTTTTGTTTGTTTTCGATTAGAGCACTATAACAAAGAGATGGATTTTGCAATACGCATTGTAAAATTGCAGAATAGGAGATTAGCATGGTAGGTAGTTGATGATTTGGTAGCAGTAGAGGTAGATTAGGTCGAATTTTGCACCAATATCTTATGAATATTACATTCCGTGTGACTAAAAAGAGGTATTTGCCCAAATTACATCGTGCCAAATTGAGTAACATAGACATTCTTATCCTTAGATATAGGTATCGCTGACCTACTGACCATACTGAAGATTAGAGCTTAGCATGGTAAGGAGATGATTTGGTAGCAGTAGAGTTAGATAAGGTCCACTTTTGCATCACTGTCTTATGAGGTAGCTCTTATTACATTCTATGAGACTTAAAGGGGGTATTTGCTCAAACCACACGGTAAATTGACTAATATAAACATTCTTATCCTTAGCTATAGGTATTGCACATCTACTGACCATACTGTAGATAAGAGGTCACCTTACACCATCAACTATCTCTAGAGTCTGCTCATGAAGCCCTGACAGCAAGTTTGTCGGCATTAGTGAAGACTCTCCAGGATCTGGTTCTTCTAACAAAAAAACAATACATTTGGCCAGAATATTAAGAGCATGTGCACACTTTGTTCTGAATTGGGATGGCAAATTGTCTCCTATTATTTCTGCCTTTGCTGTATTCTTTGGGATTAAGTTGAAGAATAGTTGGGGTAAGTAGGACTGTCAACATATTGTTTTGGCATGATAGGGACACATAACTGCTTGTCTTTGACGATTCAGCTCATCAAATTATGGGGCTAATCATGTGGTCATGGGACCATTTCCTTCAATGATCTGTTTGCTACTTTCAATGGCTACTGATGCTTTTGTTCAATTTAGCTGGGGATGTGAGATGCCGTAAATGATGTGAGATTCTAGTACGACAGACTACTCTTTTAATTAGGCTTCCTATTGTAGCAGTTTGGTTGTTGCAATTTCTTATGTTAGATATTCTCCGCACTTAGATGTGCTAGCATAATGTACTTGTTTGGTTATTTCTGGCGAGTCTATGCTCTTTACACTCTTATTTTGTTTGTAGTTTTTTTTTTACTAGTCATTATTGAGGTCCATAAAAGTTGTATGTCCAAGAAATGAAATACTTTATTGCTCTTCTTCTGGATTAGTGCATTTTTATAGCCGTAGCTGCTGTTTGTTATTTATGTCATTTATATCCATGTTTGGATAATCCTTTTTCCTAATTTTAGAAGACCTGGACATGCTTAGATATCTGCTGTTTTGTTTATTTAACCATATTGTGACTTCTTTTAGGCCACGCCATTACTGTTGCTTTTACCTGGCCATCATGATTCAGGATACGGAAAAGTTATTCTCTCTGCAAAGAGACGTAGAAGTGTTTGGTTTCACTTGTCCTAGAGATTCCAGATGAATTGTGCAGTTCACATCTATGCACGTGTGCTTGTGATCAAGTTTACACATTTTATCTCATAGGCTCGATCTTTTTGCTTAATTTTTTTTTTGAAGTGCAACATATTGCGGGGACTTAAAGGTGTATGAAGGTTAAATTGCTTTCGAGCTTATTGCTCTTCTAAAACTTTTTCTCACTCCAGGTTCTGTGAAATTTGTGGTGAAACTGCTCAGAATATCTCCGGAGTTGGAGATAATAGATTTATAGAGGAGTGGAACGAAAGAAGATTAACTGCTACCAATATTAACTCACCGGAAAGAGGAGGGTGTTGGCGGGGGCAACCGTTCTGTAACTTCTTGATGGCATGTCTGGTAATAGCTTTCGTGCTTCCATGGTTCTTCCGTGTAAATATGTTCTAGGAGGTGGTATGGGTGATCGTAGAGAGATTCTTTAAATTTTTGGATATCTATACTTGTCGCCGCATGGTGCTGCTTCTCAGGTATCGGCAATTTCTCCGCGATCTCTCGCACAGCTTCCGGACATCAGAATTGCAACATGGATCGACTCCCTTGATCGAAATGATATGGTTGCGGTGATCTGGGTCGGTATATACACTCGAAATTTCTTACATTTTGCAGGAGGAGCTCGACGACAAAGTCTTGATTCACGAATAACTGGGAAGTTGTTCCTTACAGCATGATACGTCATCTCCTCACGGATTTGCCTTGTTGGGTACTTTTGTCTCTTCATTCGCCGTCTGTAGATATTGTAGTGCTTTACAGCATCTTCGACAGATTTACCACAATTTGGGGCACAGCCTTTTTTGTCCTTTCAGACTGCTTTTTGTCTGAATTTATATGTAAACGTCCGTCCTTGATCAAACTACAGTTGCTGCAATTTTTGTGGACGTGCAATGGTGATAATCTGGACTTTGGAACCACAGCCTCTATACATGAAAGCGAGTACAGAACTTGCAATCTTGCTTGAGTTTCTTTGTATCCTTCTGCAGCGAAATTCTCAGTCATATCACGTCTATTCTGCATCGAGGGAGCTGAGGTTAAGTATCATGTATAGTGAAACGGCTGTGTTTTTCCTTCATAGTCCCTCTAATCATGTTTCCAATTGGTGGGTCATGAGCATGTGCATTGCCCATAGTGATTTTAATAGTGAAACTGCCGTCGGTTCAGCATTTTCCGTTTTTTCTTTTAAAGGAAGAATTAACTCAAACAAAAAACTACATAATCTAGTGAGAGAATGCAAAAAAATCGAGAATTGGCTGGAATTGGCTTAGAATCGGCAGTTCCCAGTTTCGATTTTTAGAATCAGTGAGTATTAGTGTGGTTGTCAATTTTAGGTGTGGAATCGTTCATCTGAATTAGATCGGTACATATGTATTTTTATATGTTTTAATTTTTATATTAAAAATTTCACAAATCCTAAACTCTCCTTTTCTCATTCTCCCCACGTCATGTCTGTTCATGTCCCCCACAAACTCTCACACTCCCGGAGGTATGCTCTCCCACTTTCTCCTCTCTCTCTCTCTCTAGAGAGATGCAAATCTTCTCCCCACCCCTCAGCTCTCACTCTCCCCCCTCACCCTCCACCACTTTCCCTCTACTCTTGCTCCACCTCATCGTTGCCGTACTCATCCTCACCCCTTGTCTCGCCCTCTCCCACCTCAAATCCACTCCACCCGATGACTTGTGCCCACCCTTCCCTCTCTACCCTTTCTCTGCCTCCCTCGATGGTTCACGATTCCAGTGTCGGAACAACCCATCTTAAAATCGACCACCTCTAATATGTAAAAGTTTAGGGATTTCTACTGCTTTTATTTCATATAAATGCTTGCATGAACACTTAAGATAGCATGTCATAAATAAAAAAATCAAGAACATGATAGAAGTTCTTCATAAAAGATAAATGTATACCGAGTAACTTAAGTTGATTCGAAAATTTGTTCATCACTTAATTGGCTCTAACGTGGCCATAGCATATTCGTTGGCTAGGGGTGTTCGGTTCTCGGTTCGGTCCGGTTCCAAGGTGGAACCGGGAGCCGGACCTGGAGGATTGGTTTCCATTTTTTGGGACCGTGGACCGGACCAACTATTTAGCCAAAAAAAAAAAAAAAATACTAGAAATATTATTATTTTATGGTTTATTGCATTTTTTAAGAAATTTATTTTAAATAGAAAATTGTCGGTTCGGTCCGTCGGTGCGGTCCGATCCGGTTCCCCCCGGAATCGGGAACCGGACCGAAAATCATTGGTTCCTGTTTATGGAACAGGACCCGGACCGATGCTTCCGAGAACTAGACCAAACCCGCCGGTCCGGTTTGGTTCGGGCGGTTCTTAGTTCGGGCGGTCCAATGTGCTCACCCCTATCGTTGGCGGTTAAGATAAACTAACCAAAAAAGTGAAAAATTACCTTGAGCTTGAAGGTATGCTAGCTGATATTGTAAGATATTTTGGGATTTTAGTTCATTCATGTAATCTTTGTTGATTTATCTAACCTTGTACATGGTCAAGTTCTAGATTCATTATATTGTATATTTGATAGGATATTTTCTTATTTAGTTCGGTGCCAATAAATAGGCCATGGATTGTAAAATTGATGTTAAGCAATCCATAGTTTGTTTGGATGAATTTTTACTGTTTGTTTAATCTAAATTTTGCAGTGGACGTACTTCGGTTTTTTTCAACCATACATACTTATAATTTCATAATATGCAAATATTAATAAGTAAATACATATATTTTCATATTTTTTCTGAAAATTGGAAAATATTTTAAATTGTGGTTGGAAAGAAAAAAATATTTTTATTTAAATTTAATTCCAAACAAACAAATCATTATCATTCTTCTTCATATTTCTATCTGAAAGACTAATTTGAATCTGTCTTGGCAATTGAAGGGCCATAGTGATGCGATCCTTCTAGTCACTTGGAACTCCTCATAAATTCTTCTGTTGATACTGACTTTATTTATTTTAGATTGGCATATATGTGTGAAAAATTGATATTTGTAGGATTAGAAAATCATCAACTTATGAAACATTTAAATAAATATGAAATTATTTTTCGCCACAACTATTATGAAATGAAATTATTGATTGCAATGCAATGTCCTAAGAAATCGTATTGTGGGGGAAAGAAATATTGAAAATTTGATTTTTCTTAGGAAGGTTGTCATAGGATAGAAAATATTGAAATTTTAAGGGATATGTGTATTTTAGCCATGTAATCACCAAAGAAAATATTTAAAAGGAAATGCCAACATTTTCCACTGGCCAATTTAGAAAAAGTTGACGGAAGGACTCAATTTACTAATTTGACAACTTTAAGGACTTTATTGCAAATTCGCTAGCCTTCGTCACCACTAACTCACCATCATTGGGAAGAGACAATGTTGATGAGTTATTCTGCTAATTCAGTCTTTGAGGGATGTTAGGTGGGGTTGTTCATATAAATCATAGTTATGGTTGAAGTCCAATTTTAAGCTTAGAAACAATCTTAAATTTGCAGCGTTAATTCTCAGATTTTCTAGTTGCTAAAATGATTGGTTAGAGTTGTAGTAGAGTGTAGATGATAAGACTTTTTCAATGAGTTTTAGGGCACATAATGTGCTTAGAATTTCCACTGGTTTCACTATATGGATGTTCTTGCCATTTGATTTGTGCTATAAGGACTCAACTTTGACTTACCTGAATGACAACAAGCAGAACAAGAACCATTGACACCTATACCTAATTTAAATACATCTAGTAGAGAATCTAAATTTGTACAAAGTATTTTCCATCAACATGCAAACAAGTAAGGGCTAATCATGTTAGTGCAAAATTGAATTAAACATGCAAAACAATTAAACATGAAAAAAGCAAGGGTGGTGACCTTTGTCTGTAGATGAAGGCGGGGTCACACTCAAAATTGGTTGACGTGAAGTCTCCTGCTGATGATAGAAATGGTAGTTCTCATATCGGAGCCTACAGCTTGAGGTCAGAATTTGCCATCTGTTTTTCCCTTCACAGCATCACTCGATTTCCCTTGTCACCTAAGCCAAATCAGTGCTACATTGAGTACTATTTATGTCCCTGATACACTGTACAAGTATGTATTTTCTATTTGAGTCATCGCCTAGAAGTCACTTCATCCACTCCATACATCATGGCAGTATACGGAACTTTGGCCACAATATTGTATATCAAAGCTAGTGAGTGGCTATCAGGATCTTTGGGCTTTATGTTGTTCTATGTATTATACAAGAAGAGCCGCGGGTATGGCTCTATCACTCCGAATAAGTTGGAGTCTGAATAGTGCAGCATGCACTCCTCATTCCACATGAGCTCTTCGCTTTTGGACTAACATCGATTGGAGAGCGCCTTACTTGCATTGTCGACGCATGACTAGCAGGAGCTACTCAGAAGATCACCTCGGCAGAGAAAAAGACCAAAGATACCGTTAGAGCCCTTTTTGTAGAAGCTCATGTTAAGAGTTGCTTCAAAGTATAAAGAATCTAAAAATGTGGGAAGATTGGAAGGGAAAGGTCGAGCTTCCCATACCATTGCAATTGTAGTTGCAGTATTGCGCTTCATAGGTTGATTGGCTGGTGATGGCTTTGAAGTTGATGATCATGAATGTAAGAAAGACAACAACAAAGGGCATCGAAATAATTGCTTATCAAGCATATTAATTAAAGGGAAGTTTGAAGCTTAGAAGTGGAAGTGTAGTTGCTTCAAAGAGATGGCTTCATAGACACTTCTCCGGTTGCCTTCGAGTGGGATTGATGGGGTGATAATCTTCTAAGTTAGCTGGCTTTGCTCGGATAATATATTGCTCCCATGTGGAAAAATAAGCTTGGATAGATTATTCATTGACAAAAAACGAAAAATCTAACTGTTAGCAATTTTCTTTTTACAGCTTCATTAAGAGCCTATCTTATCTGCTTCAAAGAAAAGATACGGTTGAGAAAATGCTTTGATAGTATGTAAAGACCATCTCACAACAAATATTTTTACTAAAAGATGTGAATAGTAGAGATACTCTTATATGAAATTTAATTAGAAAAACATGTTAGAATCTTACTAACACGTGAATTAATATGATTGAATTAGAAGTTCTTCTATCAATTGTCAGATGAGAAGTGTAATTGGTGCCACAAATCCTCTTCCATACGAACATGACATAGCCATGTGCAAGATTTGAAAATACCACCACGACTTAGCCGCATATTGGAGAGGAAATAATCAACTACTCTATGACAACAAAAGAAAGCTCTTATGCACACAACTATAAACGATGAACAGAATTCCGAAAGATGTAAAATATGTTGGTACACAATAACTTATATTCACATGTTTCAACATGTTAATTTAAACACATCAATTTGCATCTAATAGGGTCATCAAGGTCAATGCTATGTAAGACACGATATTGTTAGGTCACAAATGAGTTTAAACATGCTGATTCGTGTCTAAATAGTTTAAGTAGGTCAACCACATCATCTCGTTTATGATACCAACTCATTTATACTAAGCTAAAACCTATTTATTTACATGAATAATCTTGTAAATGATTTGAGTCAAAAATTCCTAACCTTGATTAACCCACGTAAAACACGATATTGTTTGGTCACAAAAGAGTTTGAATATGCCGATTCGTGTCTAAACAGCTTAAGTAGGTCAACCACATCATCTTATTTATGATATCAATCCATTTATACTAAGCTAAAACTTATTAATCACGTGCAATATTTGTACAGTATTTGTGCAAATGATTTGGGTAAAAAATTCCTAACCTAAACTTCAAAGTAATGTTGCAAATTACAAGTGAGACATTATGTAAATGATCTATATTGATCTATTAATTTCTTCACTCCAAATGTCCTTATATAACATTTTTTCATTGAATGTAACATCTTTAGTTTTCATTATTATTCTATTTTGTTTATTTGAGAATTGGTGGAAAAAAATCAAAAACATATCCAATGAAAATAAAAACATATTCTAGTTTTTACATCAAGCTCGTCTCCATTTTAAGGAACTATGTACACAAATGAAGCACAATTAAAAAAAAAAAACTTATCAATTTTGGAACTGATCTCGATTAGATCGCCATAAATTCGAAAATATGTGGAAGACCAAAAAAGGAAATCGTCTGTCCTGGTGTTGGCAAAGCATTTTCGGAACAGAAGCCATAGAGTCAGAGGTAAAATGGATGGTGGACAATGGCAAATCTATTAACATATGTGAAGACAGGTGGCTCACAATTGGAATAATTGGGGGCCTCGCGAACAAGGATGATCCAGTAATAGTGGTAGAATTAATCAATGAAGAAACAAGGGAATGGAATGAATCCAAAATTAGAAATCTCTTTGAAGATCAAATTTTTAACAAAATCCTATCTATCTCCATTGGTCCTGGTCTAAAGGAAGATAAGTTATACTATATAGGGAACATAACAGACTCTACATGGTGAAAAACGACTATAACAAGATGAGTTCCAAGACTATAATATCAGACCTAGATAGGGCAACGCCATCATTTCAGCTTCCCAAAATACTATGGATTAAAATATGGAATCTATCAATTCCCCCCAAACTAAGAATATTCATGTGGAGTATATGTCAAGACGCCCTATCAACAACGAGAGAAAATCTCTTCAAATGGGAAGTGTTACTTGATCCTTTTTGCCCCCTTTATTCAAGCCATCTAGAGATAGTTGAACACCTATTTTTGCTCTACAAATGGACAGACAAAATCTGGTCAGATCCAAGAATTAGCCCCAACGTACCCTCAACATCACTAGAATAGACAAATGGTTTCTGGACTTTTTCGAAGCTAAGAGAGACTCACTCGAAGAAGAACTGCTAGCGGCTATGCTCTGGCTAATCTAGAAATCCCACAACAGCAGCATATTTGAAGCTTGACCCACTTAACCCCACTCCTTAGTTGATGCATCTCAAGTACAAGTGAAGAGTTTTTGTTGTTGGAACTTGAAGAAGGAAATGAGAAAACTCAGAAAATTGAGATCACCTGTCAACTGGATCCCCCTGATTGGAAGCTCCTTGAATGTTCGTGGGTGGATAGTGAAAAGCCGAGCTCAATTGCAAGAGTCTTGTGTAATTCAATTGGGATAGTTGTTGACGGCTTTGCGAAGGATGTTTGTGCTTCTTCTCGACTGCAAGCAGAAGCCCTAGCTTTAATGTACAAGCTACTGTACTTGAAATAGAGGAAAGATATGCACGTGGAAGGACAAATACATGAAACAAATTGGGAACGTGAGAGCGACAGTTCGTCATTAGTGGAGATCTTGCTGGGTCGAGAAGAGCCCCCATGGGACATGCAAAACCTCTTAAATGAATGCAAGGGGCTTTTAAACCAACTACCTTCAATGAATTCAATATATTGTCCCAAGGAGGCTGATCAAGCTATAAATTGGGTAGCCGAAGCCCATCGTACAAGAACTCTTCCTCCAAATTAGGTGTCTTTAACTCCCCAGCCCATTTGGGACATTTTGGCTGTATATTTATAGTCATGATAAAATTCAAGATAAGATAATATTTATCTTGTCCTATGTTTGGTGCCTGCTTAAGACAATATAAAGTTGGATATAAAATGGATATAGACTAAATAAAATTAACTTATAGGAGAGGTGGAATAAAGGTGGACATAATTTCTAATATCCAACAAAATTGAAATTATATTTCAATATAAATAATATTTGAATTCTAAAATAAGAAATTCAAAATAATAACATAAAAATTTAGTTTTTTAATTTAATCTTAATTTTATTTATATATTCGACTTTAATTGTATTTTATAATATAAAGTCAATATATATATACATATTAATATTTATTATATATTTTAAGTATATTAGTACGATTTACTCATTAATGAAATTTTATAAGAGAATGATGGAAGGGGAAAAAGAAATAAAAAAGAAAATAATAAAAAAAGCAAATAAAAATAAATTAGGCAATAGTGTTGCTAGAGACTTTTATTATCTCTGTTTGTAAACTTTTAGGTTCATTATACTAACATGTTGTATATACCAAAAAATGTATCTGGTATAATGTGAATATATATGACTTTATTATTGCGATTCACCAAATAGTGGGTAGGATATAACAAAATTTTTGGATTTCATATCCTATCCCATCTAGTCTAATTTTAGTTAGAAATCCAGATGACTATACGTAGCCTTTGTGTTCGGAAATTTATTTAACTTCTTCGTGTAAGTCTCATTTTTATGAATGAATGAAAGCACCTCTTATCACCAAAAAAAAAAAAAAAAAAAAACAAGTTGCACCATTTTTATTGATTAGATGGAATCTAAGTGATATCAACATGAGACTTGCAACATATAATACGACATGACACCGCACATTGACATGTTGCTCCTTAAAAAATAAAATTTTTTGACATGTTGGGACATATTATATATTAAATGTATATTTTTATATATAATGACAAATTATTATTTTTATAATTATTTCAATCAAATTAATTTGATTCAAATTCATAAATAAATAAAATAATAGAAAAAAATTAGAATGAATTTACACTAAAAATATTAATCCATCATTTGTTAATATCATCAATTATTTTAATTTGATAAATTCAATTTAATTCCAATAATCCATAAAACTTAGTGGAAAAAACAAACAATTTACATTTTGGACTTGTGTGTCAAAGCATATCAAAAGAAAAGAGAGAAAAAAACAAACTTATTTTTGTCAAAAGAAAAAAATTTAGGAGGATAAATAATATGTCACAGGAAGTGAAAGTCATTAGAGAAAAGAAAATTAGATTTTTCTTTATTCCTCATGTATTATTTTTATAATTTTTTTACATATTTACATTTTAATAAATTTTTTTTAAATAATATCATATTTTTCGAAATTCTGAACTCGTATATCAAAATTCCTGATTCAAGTGCCGGAAAGTGTAAGGAGAATTGATCATACGTCGAATTTTTTGATATTTGTTAATCAAGTGTTAGAGGATGTTATAAAATGTCGAACACGTGTCTTTGACATAAGAAAACTTTTGAAGAGTGTCAGGTGCTTCCTAGATAAGCGGGTCAACCCAGCGCACCTATCTCGGGTCGGGTCATCGCAATTCCCTGGTATGTTATCACCCTCCGACGGCCCACGCACCAGCTCAAAAACCCTAGCTTGCGCCTTTCCTTCCATTGCCGCTCGCCGCTCCCCGCTCCTGCTTGCTCACTGCTCTGGACCGCCATGGTCTCTCTCTACTTTCTCTCTCTTTCTGTGTTTGTGCTGTGTGCTGTGTGCTGTGTGTGTGTTTTGAGCTTGTGATTGGGGCTAATGGCATGGGGAATTTCAGGCGTCGGAGAAGAAGCTGTCCAACCCGATGAGGGAGATCAAAGTCCAGAAGCTGGTTCTCAACATCTCCGTCGGCGAGAGTGGCGATCGCCTCACCCGCGCCGCCAAGGTACTACCTTTGCCTCTCTCCCTGCCGGGTTTTCTCCAGTCATTTTTTTCCCTCATTTTCTAGCCAACCCAACAAGAGACCCATCTGTTTTTTTCAGGTCTTGGAGCAGCTCAGCGGCCAAAGTCCCGTCTTTTCCAAAGGTTAGGAGTCTCCCTGCAGACCTTTTGCTACTGTGTATGGCTCTATGGAAAATGGGTTCTCGTTTTAATTTGTAAAGCGTTCACCTTTTTATTCCTGATGAAATCGACGGAAACTACATCGCATAGGAAATTGAATTATGGTGATACTAGGGGAATTTAAATTTTCTGGCGGAAATTTTGATCCGGGGAAGCGGTCATGGAATCGCATCCGAGATCAAGTCGCGGTCGATGAAAGGAGCAATGAGTAGTTTGTTGTTATTGATTAATTGAGATTTCGACAGCGAGGTACACTGTGAGGTCGTTCGGGATCAGGCGTAACGAGAAGATTGCTTGCTATGTCACGGTGAGGGGAGAGAAGGCGATGCAGCTGCTCGAGAGTGGCTTGAAGGTGAAGGAATATGAGCTCTTGAGAAGGAACTTCAGTGACACCGGCTGTTTTGGGTTCGGCATTCAGGAGCACATCGATCTCGGAATCAAGTAAGTTTATGTGTGTCTATTATGTTTCTCCACACTTGTATAGTTTCGAACAAAGATTCCTCCTTTGCCACTTGGTCTTGTGTGATGAAACAAGTTGTAAACTTTCTTTTTTCTGTCATAAAAAGCAAAAACCTGCATGTTGTAGTTTGCGTTGATGTTATGGGCTTCTCTACATTCTAATACAACATCGTGGATGTTTGGTTCTGAATCCTAATATATGGGTTCTGGGTTTGCTGTTGTACAAAGTCTATGGACTAAAAAGGATGGACAATGTTAAAGAAATTTCACGTTGTATAATTAGTGTTTCAACATTTTGGACTAAACTAATACCACGATAAAACCCAAGTGCCATAACTTTGCATAACTATTCCATAACTTTTTAATTGATTACGACTTTTGAAAAACTGTCATTTTGGTGTTATTACTCTTTGATTGATTACTTGAGTGCCATAATTGTTAAAAACCATTTATCACGAGTGCCATGGCACATCGAATTTCGATTGGTGGCACTTGTGGTGAATGGTTTTTAAAAGTTATGGCACTCTAGTAATCGATTGAAAAGTTATGACACCAAAGTGAATGCCGTATGAAAGTCTTGATATTCAAGGCGATTGATTGAAAAGTTATGGCATCAAAATGAGCGTCATACAAAAGTTATGATATTCGTTGTGTCAATGTTTTCCCAGAAACCATGTTGTTACTTTATTTGAAAACGGATTAATCTCTTTTTAGGTATGACCCTTCAACCGGTATTTATGGCATGGACTTCTATGTGGTCTTGGAGCGCCCTGGGTATCGTGTTGGTCGCAGGAGGAGATGCAAGTCTCGTGTTGGAATTCAGCACAGGGTTACAAAAGAGGATGCAATGAAATGGTTCCAAGTTAAGTATGAAGGTGTGATCCTTAACAAGTCTCAAAACATCACAGGTTAGGGAGACCATATGTTGAAGGATTTGTCAAGTTTTTTTAACTGTTTCTTACCTGGTAATACTTTTGTATTGGAAGCTATATATCCTCTGTAGGTTTGTTTGAGATGGAGTATAGGAGGAGGTTATGATAATTTATTGTTTGACTCTCATGTAGACTACCTTTCGGTTTTTTTGTGTTCTTAGCAAACGGTGGTGTCACATCTTATTGTTGCTCTTTCATGCCATTTCTGCCTTGTGAAAGTATGTATAAGTAGTCCCTTCAACTGAAGTGCCGCCCTTAAATTAATTAACAAAATACCATGTATCAAAGCTGTTCGAACTGCGGAGAAACTGTGTAATTATTTGAGAGGTAGAGTTTGAGGTTTTCCCAGAAATAGAGATCTCTTATGACTTAATCCGAATGAGAAGGTGGTGCATCATAATATAAAAAATCCAACAAGTAAATGAAAGCAATAATTGACTAAATTGAAAATAACCAACAATTCATTATGGATAACAGAAGGCTTCGCTCTTACAGCTTGGAATTGTTCAAGTCTTACTTAGTGAGGTCCCTGAATTGTGCGAGGAAGTTGTGTGTAATCTTGGATGTACAAGAAGCAACAAAGGGGAGGCTCAATTACATCCAGAGTTGAATATCGTATGGTGTTATCATCTCCTTAAATAATTTTAAGAGTGAGATTGATTCTGTTACTGAAAAAGGGTGTCTGGTGCTTCAGGATCTCAGTAGCTCTACAAGTTCTTTCTTCTTTAGCCTTGAATAGCCCCTAACACCTCTAGATTTAGCCAATTCCTTGAGCTCTTGAAGTTTCATCTCTTCTATTTTCCGTGAAGTGGAGTCATTGCTCCCAGCTGCAGCTGGGGATGCCTCATTCCACTGTTCTTCCTTTCCCCTCAGAGCTGATGGAAATGGGATTGGAGACTTCTTAACAAAATTGGATGGTGGCCTTATTAACTTGATGTCTGTCACTGGTGACAGAATGTGCTTTACATCCTCTTCTTTCTTAAGGAAGCTCCTTCTCCTTGGCTTTTGCTTGTTGCCTCCTTTTGACGAGACTTTGTCTGCTCGAATCATCACAAATGGTGAATAGAAGATGGCATGGGATCTAGTTTTGTTCCATTATGAGCATGAAAGGCCAAGATTTTCATTTTAATCAAGTGAGATCGTGAGAGAGACAAGCTGTAATTTTGCATTACCATTCTGGAATTAGACTAATGCTATACACAAGTTCTGTAGATCAGTCACTCTAGGCTTTACCTTTTGCTCGCTTCCTTGATCGACGAATGATCTCCAAGACTGATTGGGCCACAGGTTTATTCTGGTTTGGGTTGGTCCCTTTCTTCTCAGTACTCACCGACTCATTCGAGATTGAAGATTGTATCTGTCTGAACAGAGAGATTATCTCTTCCTGTTTGACAGAACTATCTTTTTTGTTGGAGGACGGGGAGATCTCCGGCACATCATCATTTGTTCTTGATTGGCTTCTTTTGATTCCATTAGGGACTCGTCTCAGTATGCTCATTTCTTGGCCTAAAGGCTGAAGTAAAATGTACATTCTCTGCCAAATTCAACAGGCTGCATCAAGAAATGATCTCTCAGTTTCAAAGTTTGATGCCCAGCACTAGAACTAAGATGAAAAATGGCAAGGTAATCTCTTACTGTACATAATAAAGAGTGAACAGCTGGAGAAACTTGCATTTATTACACTTGCAAGAAATTGGACTGCCATTTTTGTTTGAGATTTCGAGGTGATAGGGCTTGCCACTTTACTGCGGTATCCTGTGGAATGGTCTTATTCTAAATCTTGAAACCATGTGGAAGATAGTCAATTGCTTTTCTAGTCCTATTGAATTCAAGAACATATTGAATTGCTGATGAAGAGTGATTCCACGTTGTGATCTGAAATATCTAAAACATCCAGCTCGATACTTGAAGACACTCTTTGCCATGAAGCAATCGATGCACCGATGAAAAGAACTAAAAATTGCAGGAAAACTGGAACCGAGACTATTGAAATTGGGAATACGCGAAGCTAAAACTTTCAGAACGGGTTTGGTCGAATTCGTTACCTTTAGGAGAAAAAACAGGGGTTTTGACCTTGAGTTGTTGCTGCTTGATGGATGCTATTGAAGCAGGAAACTGGACGACGACACCAGAATGCAGGTTCAACATTACTGAATCCATAACTGGTTTATGAAGTCGAGATTTTCTTTGATTCACTCTACATGCACCTCCCAGTATTACTCGTCTGTTCTCAGGGGCGACGCTTGTGTTTGTGGTTGCTGTTGCTTCTAAACGGACGGGACATATCTGGACCACATCTCTCAAATGTGTCCAAGGCGTGTACTTGCGTGTGCATTCTCTTCCAATCTCCACCACATCTTTCCCAAGTTTCTCTCTGCCTCATATCTTGAAGCTCTAGGCTGATCAATCTTCACGTCAAGTCACCAAGAACATGACAAGGTCTAATAGCATGTTGCATGGACGAATCATGCCGGCGCTCCTTAGATACTCGAAATTAGGTCATAATCGGCCGAAAAGTTAGTTGGTGAGGGGATCAACAATCTATCTTCTGAGCATCCATTGCTCGAGTTGTTGTGTGAACACAGATGTCGTGCGAGCCGGCTAGATGGGATTCAACTGGTCCCATTCATTACAAAGTTTGAAATGGGACTTTTACATAATACCAGACCTCTAGAATCTTTAAATACACGGAAATGTCACGATTTGCATATCCTATGGCATATGACTCTCTTTATACCTACATGCTAAAACTCGTGGCATGTTTGGATTGTAATAAAATTCATAGAGAGGGATTCATATAATATGTCCTCATGTTCGTGTTATATTTCCATTTGCTACCAAATTGTTCCATAAGGATAACATACAATTTTTGATAAAATGGATATGTCGGAACTTGTCATGTCATGTCAATATTGATTTCGTCGGGCTTAAATTTTCCTCAATGACATTGTCTCATATTGGATTTGCGTTTCCATGTTGTGTCAAGAATTGACACCTTTATGTAAAATTCAAAAAATTAAATTGTAAATTTCTTTTCTACATAAGGCGATCCAAACCCTTTAAAGTTTTTTATGAAATAACCGAAATGAGCCAATTAGTAATATTTAGATTTAAGTGGGGGCAAAACTCAACGTTCTGTGACATAACTTGTATTCCTAATATTATTTGATATATGATTGGTGGAGTAAATTTGTTATTCCCCTTGATTAGTCAAAAGAAGGAATATGAAAGCAACGAAAGTAAATTTGAATGTGACATATCGTTAAAATAGAGAGAAAAAATAGATTTTGATTCCGTGCATGGCACATTCTACTACTAATTGTTCAGGAAATACAGGGAAAACTCTTTCTTCCTCGTACCATTTTACAAGTACACAAAGCCAGGAATTTTTGAGATAGTGTGAAAAAATGTCTCACCTCTACATATCAACTCATGAATACAACAATCACCCTTTCTTTAGCAAATTTCCAACATCATAAACTTGGTATTTCCCAATCTTCAAGCGGCGCAAAACGGTGAAAACAGCTTGAGATCCTGATAAACATTAGCCAACACTTGCGCAATTCAACAATCTATAGAACTGCAGCTCTGGGTGAGGTCAGCGTTGGCATTGCTCACAAACGGATCGATCTTCACCCAGACGAGAGAGAAGACGGAAGCCAGAAGCACCGACCAGAGAACCACAATGGTCGGAGTCCTGTTCTGCCTACCCATGAGACCTTTCAGGAATGGATAAAGATGAAGAATCACCCAGAATGCAAAGAAGACTTTGCCAAAGAGCGGTCCCCATGCCTCATAACCTTTGTTCAGCGCGTCAGAGAACCCGGCAACGACACCCACCATGTTAACTATGAGAAGAGTGGTCGGGGGTATCAGCAGTGTCGTCCACTTGATGATGTAGAGCTCACCAAACTCCGCATCATCAGCCGCTTTGGTAGTGACGGTGAAGTTGGTGTCTACACCGGCTAACATCTTCAGGAATCCTTGGAAGACAGCAAAGAGATGGGCCGAGACACCTCCAATCACCCAAAACTGCTCGTTACGCCACCACTCCTCAATGCTCACGCCACTCCATCGCAGCTCGAGCACACTTGTGACAATGATGGAAAGGAAAAGACCGAGAAATAGCATGCTTGCCAAGTTGGAAAGCTGAAGAAAATTTTTTGTGAGGTCATAGGATACACGTAATTTATCAATCAACTACTGATAAGCTTGTTGATCTTAATATGCTAGAAGATGCAGGTGAGACAATGACTGGAAAAGAGTGAAAGATACTTGCAATGAACCAACGTGGTTGTGTCTCCTTTTGTTTAGTTCATGGCTATATTTCATGCACAGATTCCATATACTTCTCAAATCCTTGGGAACGTGTTCAAGACGCTTGTTAGAGAATCCACATGTTAAGGAGTCTTTTAAGAGGTCGAGTGAGATGAATTACCGTTGGAATGATGAACTTTCCAGTAAGGAGGCAGATCGCAGGAATTGAGCAATAAGCGACGAGAGGGAGAGATGTGAATGGATAAACGATGGTGTTTATGTATGCTAATCTTTGAAGCCACTTGAGTCGGCCTCCACCATATCCATACCAAAGCGGACAATGTCTACTCAAGAATATTTCCACGGAACCCAGAGCCCATCGTAGAACTTGGTGCAGTCTGTCCGACAAATTAATGGGCGCTGATCCCTTGAAGGCAGGCCTTAAGGGCATGCAATAGATTGACCTCCATCCTCTGCAGTGCATCTTGAACCCTGTCAAGATATCCTCAGTAACCGAGCCGTATATCCAACCGATCTGAAAAAAGAATAAATAGATTAAGTCAATATCATGGTGAAGTAAATGGTGGGTATAAGCATATAAGATCCAGAGAATCAAGAAACTTCGCAATTTAAAACAATGCAAGATGATTGAGAATATGTTCCTCTGACAAAGAATTGAGAAGTAGCCAAATTAGCTAGTGCGGCGTGGGAAAAATAAGCAGCATGATGCCAAACGGGGAGAGAGATTGACATTATATGCCATGTGAGTACCTCTTTGCCCCATGCGGTCTTCTCTTCGTAGCCACAGCTAATGACATGAATGGCTTCTTTGATCAGCATAGACGGATTGGCAGATTCAGGAACTCCTCCATTTTCCATCAGTGTTGACTCGATAAATACAGAGGACATGCCAAAAGTTTTCTCAAAGCTCATCTGAGAGATCAGCATTGATCTCTCATGCTCGTCATAGTCTGTCAGAGAAGGCCAAATTAGCATTGACATGCAAAAACCAACTTGACTTTCACAGATACAGTTACATTTAGATTCTCGACTTACTGTCAATCTCTCCAAGGTTGAAGATGGCGGCATTTAGGTCTTCCCTTTTTGAGTCTCGGTAAACTTCTGAGAGATCTTTAGTGGGCTTCTTTGAAGGGCAGCAACAAGAGCAGCAGCCACACCACGAGCATGATGACGAGGACTTTGGTAAATTCGGCATGGTAGGGGGTCCGTATCCATAAAGTGCTTGCCTATTGAAGACACAACCTGTCCCGACATAAACTGGTCCTTGGATTCCATCCAGCCCTTTCATGTTAACCTGATAAAAAATACAGAAAAGTTGTGATCGGACCATGGCATGGAATTCATGTTATGCCATAGAAAGTAAGCTCCGTAGTATTTTGACCCCCAAACTAAGTTGACTAATCTTTGCTATTATGTACACGTGTCATGAACTCGAAACTCAAACTACCAAATGTGTAGAAGTGATGTCAGTCTGAGTCCTATCTTAGAACGAAGCATTCACTATGATTAAAAATAAAGCTTAAGTGTAATCATTTTCTCAAATTCTGACTCCTAAAATGTAGTAATTTCCCAGTACGTGTGACATGATACTATACAAGTATGAGATTTCTGAATAGCTCATTAATGGATAGTTAGGTTTAGTAATGCAGATACAAGCAAATGCCAATTGGCATCATATAGAATTGGCTAATTAAATCAATTAGAAAAGTAGTAACATTTAGAACTCACGTCAAAGAAAACGGTATTTCGGTTGGCATATCGATCACTGCGATCAATACCATCAAATCTCTGAGGGAACTGCACATAGCACACATCCCTACCAACTTGAGGATCCATCAGGAAGCACATTGCTTCACGAACAGCATTACTATTGTTAACGTAATGATCACAGTCAAGGTTGAGGATGTACGGAGCATTTGTCAGAATTGCAGATACTCTCACCTGTTTACACACGATTTTCAACATAAGTAACCGAAAAGGTATTCGAAAAGCAGAGTGTAATCAGCAGAAAAATTGCTATACCAGAGCATTTTCCGCTCCGGCCTTTTTATGATGTTGGAAACCGGGTCTCTTCTCTCTGGAAACGTACACCAGCCGAGGAAGTTCATTTCCCTCGATGTCATGGGCTCCACTACTTCCGAGGAAAACCTTAAATGGGTAAAACAGCTATGTCTCAGAATACTATTTTAACTCCGTACAGCGAGTTATGAAAGAATTTGACAAAATAACGATAAATTCTCTTTTTAGACAGTCATGTTCATCGATCATTTGCTTAAACAAGAAATCTACCATGGCAAGAGAATGATGAAGTTTTTTTTGTTGACTTCTTGTCTTGAAATTTTCCAAGACAAGATAGAAGAGGAGACAAAATTTGGCAATAGGCCGCTTCACCTGAATCATTCCAGGGTGGTCACGAGTGTTATTTCCAGGCCAAGCTGTCCCATCCTGCATAGTCCAACCTTCCTCCGGTGCTTTCTGCGCTTTTGCTACCAAAGCATTAACTCGAACTTTGAACTCCTCATAGTCTCTCTGTTGCCACATATCAAAATACCAAATGCAAAAAAGAGTTAATTAAATAAGATTGATAGTTACACTATTTTGAGCTTGGAATTGACCCAATCAAACTATCAGAAGTAGGAACAGGTTGAAACTTACTTTCATTGCTCTTCGTTCCTTCACAAAAGAAGGCTGAATTTTATCCTTCAAGTAGTCAATCTTCTGAGAAAAGTAGAACTCAGGTGTACGGGGCTCGATCGAAAACTTTTTGCAGAAAGGTACCCACTTTCTTGCAAAGTCGGCCGTTTCAACAAGAGACTCAAATGTGAGCATCGCAGCACCATCATCAGAAAGATAACAAGAGACTTTATCAACAGGATAGTCCACAGCAAGGATGGAAAGCACCGTATTGGCAGTGATCAAAGGTGGTTCTTTTAGTGGATCGACTGTACTCACGAAGAAGTCAACAGCAGCAAGCTCTGAAGGTTCACCTTCTCTTTCATGCCTATTGTGGGAATGAACAAAACAAATTCTGAATCTCACTTTCAATATCAATTTTGAGAGCTATATCTATCTTACAGTATTGACTTAGGGTATTACAAACATGTGCCTGTTTCACATAAAAATCTATCTAAGAAAACCTTAGCGAAAGCAATTAAAGATTATCTTCACCAAGTTAGGTGATATATTTGCGACTTTGTCAAATTTAAGTCTGCATGATCTGAAAACAAGAAAAAGTTGAAACTGTCTATTCAACAGTGACCTATGTTTTCGAAGCCCAATTTCTAGTATAAACTTTTGAGATAAACCATTCTGCAGATTGAATGATCAGCAAAGCGTGTTAATGTTGATACAGTGTTTAAATTTAATGGCTCTAAGAAGTTGACGAACGTCTCTTTGTTATGGGGGTTAAATGCATACCTTGCAGATAGTCTGTCAACATGAGTAATCCTATTTATGGGAGACCACTTGGGAAACTGATCCAACACCCATGAGTATGCGAACCAAATCTCGCATATTATGGATGTAAGCCACAATGGATAGGCGCTGTCGACTGGATGTGTCACTCGGTAATGGAAGAAAAGTGCCAAAATGATCAATCGCATTATTATTACAGTTCGGTATGGTGCGAGTTTGCTTTTGTGAATGGGAATAATGGTTGAGAGTGGCTCCGCAGCATCAGCAATTCTGTGAAAGCAACCAGACATAAACATGGAATTGTTAATCTATTGCAGAAGTTGTAAAAGAAGTGAATCAGTAAAATCTACACAAAAGGCATGAGAAAAAAATTTAAATGGACTATAAAGTGACGTTACTATGTCGGCATGATCATAACTTCCTAGATCAAAACATGGAGCTTATTTTATGTAAAAGTATATTTTCTATTTAGATCTAGCACTCACCGATCTGATAGAGTCACAAAAAGAAGGAACATAGATAAGAGATAGCGAATATACTAGGCCAACTCCATCCTATTGCTGACACTGGAAACAGTAACCACATAATAAGCAAAAATCAAGTGACAACTATACTGTGTCTTTTCTTTGAAGCAATTTCTTTCGATCAATGATGACCAGTCAAGATAACCTATTAAAAACTAACTAGAAAAGTGTCTATTCATGGATCAAGATTGCTATTCAAACTAAAGATCATATTTTTAGGCTGTTAAGAATCCTTAATCCTAATTCCAAACTAATCATCCTTTCTGGAGCCTTCGGATCTTATTAAGATTCTGCTTTATCTCCACCGACTTGTAAATGACATCCATTCTTTTATTTACATCGCTGGTTTCTTAGTACTCACTGCTTCTCCTCCATCTGCTGCTCTGGTGGAACTTGAGCATGTTTCTCAGCCTTTGTCGGGGCCTTCTTCTTCTTATTCTTTTTGTCCTTCCAGCTCTCCACTCTATTCTTCCAGATAGGATTCCCAGACTCATCATTGTATTCTTCAGGAAAAACATGAGACAAGATAGTTTCAAATACATTGACATTAAATTGATCTGTGCAAGCACCATATCAAACATATCTATCAAAATTTCCTTTATAGTAGCTAAGTACATACCACTATCCAACGTAGACACACTGCTGATGTGTCTAGCATGGACCCCCATGTCCTGTAAGAACCAAAATAGATTAATCTTCACACTCTGAACTTTCACACACTAAGATGGGCCATAAATTAAAGCTACTAAAAGCAAATGATTCACTCATCACATAACTGATACTAGAGTCAATTTCATTCGCTCCCATCTAAAAGTTGAAGAAGCAATGACCAGAGCTGCCAAAAAATGCTTATACCTGAGGATCATTCAGGTGAGCTGCCATTGTTGATCGACTTCCCAATTCATTTCTCTCAGCATCAGGCATCGAGTTCACTGAACAAAAGGGAAACCATTGCAAATAAGTTAAAAACCATGTCATGTTTTAAATGCTGATACTCCCGTCACATCACACACAACATTCCAACTGCTTTCCTCTTAAGTTCTTCTGTCGGTTTTGTTGGTGAAAATCAGAGCGAACAGCGAAGACAAAGTTTACATGGATCCTTGACTTAATTGGAACTTCCAATAGATCCATTAGTAGGGCCTAACACCAAACAGAGTCACAAATTCTTTTCTGACTCATTAGAATTTCCCATTTCATCATCATGATCAATACCCAAGAGATCACTCCCAGAGCCACATTCATGTCTTACGATGACAATAATGCCGTGAATGAGCAACAATCCTCGGAAAGCATGCATTTGTCCTATCAAACTAACCTCGGAAAAATAAAATAAAAGAAATGACACAGAAGAAGCAAGAAAGCAACGCAGTACCTTCAAATGGAGTGCCACAGCGCAAACACACTTTTCTTCCTTCCTTAATCTCATACTCGACACAAGCCTTGCAGATGGCGAAATTGCACTCTTGACAAGCCACGAAGACCTCTCCTTTCTCATCAACCCCGACGCTCTCTCCACAGGTGTTGCACAGAGGAACCCCGGATTCCATCATCTTGGTCAATCTCGCTGCGACCCAATGAGTTCTTGGTGATACCCAGGTGGAGTATTCTCGTATGCTCTCCCTTCTTTATATGAGAAAGCGTGACGAGAAGAGGGAGAGCGGGAAGGCTGACTGAGAAGGCGGTGGAGCAGGGATTCATCGAAATGCTTAAAGGAGATGGTATGGCGGTGGTTGGGAAGGTGAGGAGGGTGCGATGTTGGTGTCATTGTGTTCAAAGAGAGAGAGAGAGACAGAAAGAGGGAGGGAGCAGAGGTTTGGTTCGTGATACAGGGGAGGGAGATGGCATGAAACTTTCGCGGGAAGATGAAGGAAACGGTTCTGTTGGGCTGGCCACATCTTCAAAAGCGACTCCCAGCTTGTGGACGAATAATAAGAAATGGAGAAAAACCAATCGAGAAAAACTTTTAATTGTTTTGAGTCCAGTATACTCAACGAGTATTCTATAAGTTTTATTAGAATGACCAATTTAGTATAAGCAACGGACTTCTATTTTATTTTATTTTTTGATGATCCTATTTCCACCACCATTTTGACTAAAACGCTTGTTTTTCAGTAAATTTACCTAAATACTCTCTCTCTAAATTATTGTTTTTCTTTATCAGGTTAACCCACAAACTACCTTTATTTTTATCATCTTCCTTATAAATTTCACAATACAAATGCTCCATTACACCCAATAAAATATCACTTTTATCATGTATCTTACTATAGCTTTGCCTAGAAAATATTGTCAATTTTAATTTGTGGTGTTATATTTTCAATCACAAGATATTTCTAATTATGATAGGTTTATGAACACACAGTTAACTTCATACTTTTATCAAATATTATAAGCGAAACTATATTTCAATGATCGAAAATTAAAATTCAATTTAATAATCTAGCCAATCTTGATAAAAAAAATGGAAATGAAAAATCCATCAAAATATGAAAAAGGTTAAATTGTTAGAAGCATGATCCAATATTAAACATATTTCTATTTAGATCATATCTAAATATTAACAAAAGATAAGCATACAAAGGAAAAAAAAAATAATTTGTTGTTCTATTCCTATTATGAAGGAAGTAATTACTATTGATTGTAGGTTTAATAGTATATCAAGTGGATTAAAATTTTCCTTTGAAAAAAAAAATATAATGTGAATTTGAAAGTAAAGAATAGTTAAATAAAATTTTAATCCCCATCTTGCAATTCATACTAAAATCTAAAAAATTTAAAAGAAAGCACAAATCAATGATGTTTAACTTTAAAACCTACAAACTTATTCCGGAAAACACTCATAATGTCAAAATTGTCTAGATAGTTACATTAAATTTTAATTTTCAACTTTGAAATATAATCTCCCTTAAACTAGTTGATGAAAAAATAGGCTACAATTATATATTCGTAAACTGTCATAACTAGAAATTTCTAACCTTGTATGTAACTTTTGTGATTAAATTATGAGATCATAAATTAAATTAATGACCTTCTCTAGGCAAAATGATAATAGCATACATGATAAGATAATATTTTGTTGGATGTAATTTGACATTTATATTGAAATTGATAGAGATAAATAAATAAAGTTAGTTTTGTGGGTCCACAAGATAAAAAAAGAAATAATAATTTGAAGAGAGAGAGAGAGGGGAGAGGTTATTTCGGTAACTTCACTTTAAAAAGGAGTATATTAGCCAAAATGAGGGCAAAAATAGCACCATCCTTTTTGTTAAAACAAGCTTATTTCATTGGATATATTCTTTCATGTCGTAAGTGAGTTTGAATTCGTGGGCTAATTTGTTTGAGTATACTTTTATTTGTATAGTCCAACAGCAATACACAAAGTCCTAAACATAATGTATAAAATGCGGTCAAGTCCTAAACATTTTTTTTTGGTCCCTTAAATCCTGAATTTTTCTTTCAAAAACTATAACGCTCCAAAATGCAATCAAGTCTTAAAATGTATGTACAAAATGCAATCAACATCTTAAATCTTTATTTCATCCATAAGAATTGAATGCAATCAAGTCATATTTTGTCTAAAACACTTTTGGTCCTGATGAAAAACCTAAGAGGCGATAGTACTGAAGATCAACACACACAGAGGTGATTCAATAGTTTGAGCGTGCTTCAGAATCTTACCAAATAATTCTTGTTTGAGTTTTATAGTTTCCTAGACCTTTGCAATATGATATTAATTCTTAAAAAGGGAAGCATTTGATCGGAGACCTCAATGCTATGGAAATCCCTTGTTCCGGTTTCCTAGAAAATTTTTACTAGTTTCATTAGATGTATAGAAGAATTTTCATATGAGACAAGTCAATTCACACAAGTCAACGCAAAACTAGGTCATCTCTCCTTAGGAGTGATGGTGGAGAATACAACCAACACAGATGCAGGTTGCTGGGCCCGAGTGAACTTCTGAGCAAATCTCCTTTGGGCTAACCAGTGGACACTGGATACACATCGAGTGGGCCAAGGTTTTGCCAATTGCCGAAAGAGGAATTCCCCAGTAAGCGAGGCACTCACACATCATTTATGCAACCCTACTCATTGCATTTGTGATTGCTGTGCAACCGCAAGTTATGAGGCTTTGGGGCTGACAGTTTCTCTTTGGTAGGTCACACCCAGAGACAGTCATGTGTATGCATGCAGAGAGCAAACTAATTCATCCATCGATCAATTGTTGGAATTGAGCTGATTGGCCAAACTTTTTTTTTCCTTGTGGATTGAACCCCTGTGGAAAAAGTCCATGACAAAACGTCCCTTGATCGGCTGACAAAAATCGCGTCCTTGTTAGGCAAGTTTATTGCACAGTTTTATAACAATTAGGGTATGCAGCACCAATAAGCAACCTGCTAATTCCTGACCAACCCGATTGCATATCTGGCCATCACAAAGGTGACAGGCATTACGTCCATAACTCTTGAAGTGACCCAGATGATTGAAGGTTAGGGATGTCTTGAAAGCTGAACATGCACATTCTTTTGGCAAAATAAAGGTCGTGTTATCTACCTAGTAATAATCCTAATGCGGCATTCGGTTTGTCTCAACTAGAAATCTTACGTAATGGCTATCACAAGCTAGTGAAATCTTCTTCCATTTTTGAACACCCGCCTAATCACGACCGGGCATCATAGTTCTCCATCATGCACTCCCCCGATAATCATTGGAGATGCATGTGTTTGTCTCTGTAGAGATGACTCCAAGATATGGAACAGTATATAGTGAGTACTTCCATGCTTTCGTAAGCTAGTGGATTTCGAATTCAATTCTCCTCATGATAGATAATTCAATATAATTTTTACGAGTGCCGACCTTTTTGGTCTACATTTGGATACATGAAATGGGCTTATGAGCATAATAAATCCTACGGAGCTTAAGGGGGGAGGGGGGAGTTTGAAACGCGACTAAAAGGGAGAGCTCCTGATTTGGGTTAGCTACCCAATTCACTATTTTATTTTGTTCTCTAGAGTGGTGGGGTAAATGGAGATCTTTAAACGTGAATGAGCAGTGAATTGCTTTGAGCGCTAGACTCTTTGGTGGGGCACGATATGACTTGTCGACTTTCTCCGGGATGCTCCCACAAGCTTCTGGTGAGCCTTGGAAAAAGGGTCCAATCCTCAAACGCGAGTGAACATGAGATATCCCATAACTTTATTCTAAATTTTTATTTTATCTTAGAATAACGACACTTATAATTTTTGACACTTGATATGTAATATTATCTTTTAACTTTCAATTATTTGAGTTAGGTCCTTGAATTTTGTACTCTTATAAAATATTATCTGTGAACTATTGATTAGTTTAATTAGGACGTTACAAACTATTTTACAATATTTGAAATCATTCTTTTGTTCGCCCATAGGGTTTAAATCAGGAAGAAAGGTATTATCAAGTACGAAAAGAATGACATTACTTCCTCAAGCTTTCAATCAATAATGTGCAGGACGATGGAGAACAAAGGGCTGATTGCTTTATATGCCACTAAAGAATATAACCGAATTTTTTATTTATCTTTTTATTAGCAGAGGTTCCAATGTTCTTTTCCGGTTCTTCTTGTTTTTATGAGAACTATGCAGTGCCAAGTAATCCTAAAATCACCATTGAAGAGGAGGATTGAGCAGGTTAGAATATGATTAGACGGAAAGAAAAGTTAAGGTGAAAAATACTACGTTTGAAAACAAATGCCCATTACTTTTTACAATTTCAAGTGACTGTTATGCGAGTAACATTTACGCGTACAATTTTCTCTGCTGGTGTCTATCTCCATAGATTGTGTTACTACTAATAACAAATAGAAGGAAGATGCCGAATTGAAAAATGAGGGATGGCA
Source organism: Corymbia calophylla (assembly GCA_014182845.1). Lineage (NCBI taxonomy): Eukaryota > Viridiplantae > Streptophyta > Magnoliopsida > Myrtales > Myrtaceae > Corymbia > Corymbia calophylla. The sequence continues at coordinate 4,795,188 of CM024696.1, read as the reverse complement.
TTGTACATGAAACAAACATTCGGAGATCTGATTGCGCACGGGATAGAACTTGGGGGACTGTAAGTGTGTCGATCCAATTTATTTTGGATCAATATACCATGATTTTGGGACAAAATATCCTCATCTGTGCACATAAAGAGGCCTTCTTGAATGATGGGAGATATGACATATCTCCAAATTTACATCAATCTGACACGTAAAAGGCTTTATGCTCTCTGCTTGCCACAACTTTCTGTAAAGGGACAGTGGTGGGCGAGGGAATTGGGACCATCATCGAGCCATTTTCTTTCATCGCAGCAAGAGAAGAACCTGTCTCAAGTAGAATTATACTGGCATATGCTATTCCCTTTCAATTGGTATATCCATGTTCTGGTGCCAATGCTCTCTGTATAAAAGAGTAACTTCGACGTTTGGTCTAGTGTGGCGAGGCGACTCGGGCGTGGCTGAGAGAGAGAGATATGCGTGTGTGTGGAATGGCAGCGTAGTTCTCCTTTGGCAAGACAGAAGAGAAGGCATGCAATGCATGCAAGTGCAGAAACCCTTGTCTCTTGCCAAAGGAGAATTGCCCTGCCATTTACTCGCACAAGACCAAGAACGGCAAAATTGCATGGTGTCCTCCTACTTCTTACAACGATTAATGAATTCAATCAGCGAATGGGCAGCAGGTATGTTCTTCTTTGTATAACGTAGTTATTTAGTTCGTATAGTTCTTGCCTAAAGAGCTTTTAACATCTTTAATGGTGCCACGCACTACATTGGGGACGGAATTGCAAAGATCAGATTTCCAAGATCCGTCTAGACCAAAGTTTCTCTTGCTATTTGGATAACAAAATGCTGGAGATTTCACGAAAACATGCTTGATGCATGGGACATCAGGATATTAGAACTGGTTCATTCAGAGAGCAAGAAGCATTAGGTGCATTGTACTATCTTCATAATAGAATGCTAAGTGTACATTGATTTAGAAAATCGATATAGTAAATGATGGGACTAATTATTATTGAACGTTGAATATAGCCCACTAGTCGGAAGCTAGCTCAATTGTGATCTGTCATGTTTGAATCAATTCTCTAGACCGATCTTGATGTACTCGCTTGAATTACTCTGATCTTCTTCAAAGAGAGGTCATTCTTATAGGAAAGGCAAGCGTCAGGAGGGGTCATTCTTCAGGTGATATTTCTTTTCTTTTTTCTGTAGGGTTCAGGTGGAAAAATGCTTGCATGGGTGATACGAATCCGGTGCATATCAATCTTCGGATACGTGGGACTCACCTCAAGGCCACATGATCTATTCGATGAGATCATTTGGGTGCACAGCTTTGAGATTGTACGATATATAGCCGTCCTCAGGCGATACTTTCGCGGACCGTACCTTGGTTGATGAGACTTAACAAATTCTTACAGCATGCAGGAATACAAGATCGATCATTGTGTACCATATTATTTTCTATCATTTCCAACTGCAGACCAGATTCTTTTAAGTTGTAGTGGCTCGATGTTGCAGTGAAGGGTTTCTTAAATGAGTAACGACAACTTGTCCACTTGAGATGTGAGTTAATTTTTTAATGTCAGAATATTTAAATATTAAACTATACTTTCATCTAATAAATTAAACTTTAGAACAGTTAGTAGTGATCTCACACAATCTCACATGTTAGATAACTTTATTTTAAACTTTTTAGGCTCCTTTTTGCCTTCCTAATTACGTAATAACGATATTGAGTTTCTTTGTAAAATTAGATCACTTCATTTCATGTACATGTTGTTTGGATATAAGTATCTTTTAATAGTGACACACTAGATAGTCAAGAATGCGATAATCCCTTTCTTTATTGTGGGTTCTAGCTTAGTATCAAAGCTAGTCAATTCTAAGCATCGGGTGCATATCACACCTGAATCACACTCGCTTCTCATGATGTTCTCTTTTTCAATTACTACTAATCTCTTTCCCAATGTCGATACACGATGTTGTTCATCTCATCTGATGATGTTCCAGTAATGTGATCCTATGGCAATTTGTTGACTCCTCATTGGTTTGACCTCGCATCAATTCTCTTGTCAATGTGGTCACGCCCACATCTAGTGTCGACATGGTTATGTCCATGTTCAGTCTATTTTCATATAAGGCTTGGGCTTCCACATGATTGGAAGTGTAAAAACCGTTATCTTGTACCCGGAATACGACCTTTGTGATGCTGGCCAAGTTAGTCAAGAGGTGGTGCAACTTTTGATGGCATTAGCAATTTGATGCCATCCCAAGTTAGTCTAACTTTTGCTGGTATTCGCGCCCAACAATAACAACAACAACACGATAATCTATTTGATATGGTTATGCCAAGCTTACACCAAGTGGAAATGTTTGCATGTCAATGGTATTACTTTTCGTATTTAGATAATATTTTGAATTCAAGCGTCAATAGTATTAGATGACATTATTTCCAAAATCAATATTACTTCTATTTTGAGTTTGAAGGAATGTTAGAAAATTTTGTTAGAAATATTAATAAATATTAGTGATATTTTTCGACATTTTAATTCTTAAAATATTGTCTTGTTAAATTAGATTTCTTCTTTTCTATATATATTATTCGGATATAAATAATAATTTATGGTAACACCATAGAAAGTCAAGAAGTACAACAATCTTTTTCTAATCTATGGTCACTTGATAGTAGTACGTGCCCTTGTCATTATTTCATTGGTGCTATCTAATGTATTCATTGTGGAACAACTTGTGATCCATTATTCAACGATCCTCATGAGCATGTCAGTATACAAAGACTTTACTTAGATGATCACATGATTTTAGTACTTCCAAGTCCTTATGAACAATACGTCATAGTGGACTTGTTCTTGTTGTGTTAGGATCCTCATCTTTGTAAAAGTTCTTTACTATATTTATGAAGACAAATGATATTATTACAGTCTTCGTGAAATTAACATTACTTTAACATGAAGAATGTTTGCAATTATTATTAAATCAAAGATAGTTTTGGAATTATTAAAATAAATAGGGAGTTTTCCCAACAAACCACACCTATTGGGCTTTGCCCTTGAGCGTGAGCTTGAACCTTTTCTCCTTTCAATAGCCCCATTGACAATACCAACTCTATTTTCTTCGGTGCCATTGTGCCTTTCTTGACATTTTCGTGGTGTCTCTTTCTTTACGAGAATCCAACTTGTATCTATCACATCTTGAATCCTACAATAGTAGGGGCGATGACACGGCTATCCTTTTCTCCACTTGAAGGACGTAGCACCAAACTCAAATCAACATATCATAATTTCTGTAATCAAATAAAGTATGTATACATTTCCAACGCATAACCAAAATTCAACTACCAAAAATGTCTTGCTATCAGCGCTCTTATTCTACTTGACACAAATTAGGGGACCTAAAAAAAATGATAATTGCAAACATTCTTCATGTTAAAGTAATGGTAATTTCAAGAAGACTATAATAATATCATTGGTCTTCATAAATACAGTAAAGAACTATTACAAAGATGAGGATCCTGACACAAGGAGAACAAGTCCTTGAGCGTGAGCCTGAACCTTTTCTCCTTTCAATAGCCCCATCAACAATGCCAACTCTATTTTCTTTAGTGCCATTGTGCCTTTCCTGACATTTACGTGGTGTCTCTTTCTTTACTAGAATCCAACTTGTATCTATCACATCTCAAATCCTACATGAGTAGGGGCAATGACACAAATGTCATTTTCTCCACTTGAAGGACGCAACCTCAAATTCGAATCAACATATCAGAATTTCTATAATCAAACAATATATGTATACATCTCCAATGCATAGCCAAAATTCAACTATCAAAAGTTTCTTACTATTAGCGCTCTCATTCTACTTGACACGAATTGGGGGACCTAAAAAACATGACAATTGCAGATTCTCTTTATGTTAAAGTAATGGTAATTTCAAGAAGATTGTAACAATATTATTGGTCTTAATAAATACAGTAAAGAATTTTTACAAAGATGAGGATCCTGACACAAGGAGAATACGTCCTTGAGCGTAAGCCTGAACTTTTTCTCCTTTCAATAGCCCCCATCAACAATGCCAACTCTATTTCCTTTAGTGCCATTGTGCCTTTCTTGACATTTACGTGGTTTCTCTTTCTTTACTAGAATCCAACTTGTATCTATCACATCTCAAATCCTACAGGAGTAGGGGCAATGACATGATTGTCATTTTCTTCACTTGAATGACGTAGCCTCAAACTCAAATCAACATATCATAATTTCTATAATCAAACAAAGTATGTATACATCTCCAATGCATACCCAAAATTCAACTACCAAAAGTTTCTTGCTATCAATGCTCTTGTTTTACTTGACATGAATTGGGGGACCTAAAAGACATGATAAAATGAATGAAATAAGCAAATGCAGTTCAGTGAGTAATTCATCTCTTTTAAGTATATTGAACATTCATCATGCATTTTTATAAAACAATATCATCATTCATCATGTCAAAAGCTAAAGTACTACATATGCAGAATATCAGAAATAGATAATATCTTTCAACAAATCTTTTTATGTATAAGATTAATAACAATATCAATTCACAATGACAAATCAACAACCATTGATGGTCTATTCATTGATTAATCAAATTGACACATGTTGATTATCCATTCAACTGACTAGTCTAGTGCGTAATGTCTAACTATGGTTACACTTAATGCCCATCACATAGGTGACCAAGTTTACCCCTTATCTAGGTGTACTACCTATTTCAGCCATTGGTTTAGCCCAAAAACATGTCTTTTACAATAGTATGCAAAGCCCACCTCAATGGGCTCTAATCATAGCACCATGAGCATAAACCTCATTTTCCAATAATCCTACAATTAAAACTATAATTCATCTCATAAACCGATTTCATAAACCGAAAACAAATCACCTATCACAACTCTGTTTATCAATAAAGTGCATTTTATAAAGCATTTCACAAATCCACACATGTAAACTTTCACCAATCATACTCAAAGTCAAGTCAAGAGTTTTTCGTAATTATTTCACAAAAAAGGTTTCACAAACCCAAAATATAATATTTTCCAATTTCATTTATTAAGATATATATTTCCATCAAATATTTCTCACACTATTTTGGAATTCATTTCTTAAATTAGGTTTACAAATCAATATACATACATACATACATACATACATACATACATACATACATGTATACATGTATGTATGTATAAAACCTTTCATAACACATTTCCTAAAACATTTCAAAATTAATATATTTAATATGTATTGCTTCGAAGACATGAGTTTAAAAATTTATGGAAGAGATAACATTACTCACCTAAGAAAGCCAAAAACCAATCTACAATGGTTACTCGAGCTGATATACTCATATTCCTACCAATTAATCGAACAATGATATTACAAATCGAGTAATACACTACTCTAATGAATGACTTGATTATTTACACTTATTCGTTAATAAAATGGCACATACATGCTAATGAATTAACTTGTTCACAACAATCATTCATTTTCTCCGTCACACGTATTATTTGCTACATGTAATTCGAATGAAAAATTTTAAAAATTTGTTCATATTAAACTGTATTTTGGAATCGATTATGTCACACCTGACTTCTCTATAATGCCCTCATCTACCATTTCCATATAAATTTAAAGCTCAATGGCTCGTCAATCCAATCTTGCAGTTGACTTTCACGTAACTCCAAATTTAAGACTAACTTTGAAAACTACTGTGATTAAATGAATAATATGCTCGAATACTTACCGGATGTTGCAATTCGCAATTGATTCAGCTTGTCTAGAGATCCAATGCATGCACGCGCAAAGCTTTCTCTCTCCTCTTTACGATTTCTTTTCCAATGTGTTCACGGGCGAGCTTCACTTTCCTCTTTCCTCTCTTCTTTTCTTACGGTCTGGTCTGTCTCTCCTTGTGTTTCTAAGTACAAAACTTTTCTCCCTCGCCAATTCTCTCAATTTCAAGAAAGCAAGACATACTCCACTACTCATCTCAATTGGGTAAACTTCTTCGGCGGTGAACTCATGCAGATTTGAATAGCCAAACTCCAATTGTTAAACATGGGCCAGGCTAGTGAACCACCTGTGCTATGCTTTTCGACACGGCAAAAATTAAAGCTTCAGCAAATATTTCATCTAAAGATACGTCCATGAAGCCTCACGTCACCGTGCCTCATTTCTTCCTTATCCATCCATAAGAGCTTATTCAACAAATAAAAAACTTAATCCCATCTCTCAACACGATATTAAACAAATTCAATTTTCACCATCCACTAAAAATTGACGTGAGGTCACGGACAGTCAAGGACCTCAAATCGGAGGCGTACCACCTCCATGGACTGGCCGCGGAGCACGACGGTGGCAGTCAGCGGCTAGGGTTACATGAAGTAGCATGGGAAGCGGAAAGATATGAGAAAAGGAAAGAGGGAAAAATTGAAAAACCAAACAAACAAATTTTAACATATAAAACTTAGGACTTTTTATTTGTAAACTGGCAGCGTAGAAAAATAGTTACCTAAATAAGATTCAACTACTAACATGGATGTAAATTTTTATTTTCGTAAATGAATTCGTTACGTTAATAGATGAGCATTTTCATTTGATGACTTTTTGCATAAAAAAAATTATGTTGACGGTATACCATATATAAATCCCTAATCTTAGATGTGCGTTGAAGAAGGAGAGAGCATACCCTGCCTTCTTAGTTTTCTTAAATCTAAAAAAATTTCTCCATATTTTTAAATGTGAATCATCTCAATTTGGGGATATCTTGTAGATAATGACACCCTGATGCTTGCCCAGACAACACCGGCTGCTAAACAACAAAAAAGTGATAATATCGACGATGTAAAGATGCCAGTTTTGACTCTATTAGATACAGAAAACTCAATCATTCCGTTTTACTATTAGAATTGTAAGGTTTTTTCTTTATTTAATCACCGCGTCATATTTCGTACTAAAGTTTTAAGCTTTCGTTTTTGAAAAGTAATGGGTGTTTTTGACTGTTCAACGAAAGGGCGCTACTGGGTAGAATTCGCAGTTTCGTGAAGAGAGGGGATCACCCGCTCTCCAAATAATATGGGCAAGCGATTTCCAATTCTTTGCAAGTTGTATTTGGAAACTGGAATTTATCCATCGAAATAGATTTTTTAATTTTTAAAATCTGAAATCTACCCTGCATACTTAGGAACCTGAAATTTACTCTGTCACAAGTTCTAAGATTTATTCATGTTTTACATGTATTATTAATTGAATGATTGCAATGAATCATCATTTATAATGACTACCATTTATTATAACCTACTGATCATGACTCATATTTAAACATATGAAGATTATTAAATATTAATAAAATAAAAATCTTGGTTATGGATATCGCTGGAAATTGAAGTTCAGACTAATGGTTTTAGATTACACACTCATTATTGGATACCATGGAATGCCATAGGTCGCGCAAAGACATATGACAAGAAAAACATGACAAATTTGTTCTAGGTTCACCTGGAACTTGGAATCTGCCTATCGGAACAGGTTCTCCAATTTTTAAAATTTGAAACTTACCCTGCATATTCTTGAACTTGAAACTAGATTGGTTCCCATTGGTCCCGGTTTTCAGTTTTCTGGCTCTATGCTGAAACCTTGCTCACCCCTACCCAATATAACGTGAGCTCTCAACCATAAAAGTTAAATATAAGCAACTCATGATATTTTTTATATTTTAGGAGAGGCATAATTGTCCAAAAAGTGCTAAATCTACTTTACAATGAGCAATTTAATTTTAAACTTTTTAATTTTGTCAATTTAATCGTATGTTTTTTGATAATTTGTCAATATAATAATTTCGGTCAAAATTGATCGAAAATCACTAACGTGACTATCGGTTGGCCTACCTAACACGGTTGACATTGATGTGAATGATTTTTTCTTTCAATTTTTTTATAATACTTTTCTTTTCTTTAGTTTTCCCCTATTCATCCTCCCAGAAGACTAGGAGAGGAGTGGGGGTGGAGGGTAATGGTTGGAGCCTTAGCGATGGTTGATGAGAGTTGCGGAAGGGCCCTTACCTAGATTTAGGAGAGCTGGCCAAATCTGGTTGCAAGTGAGGGCATGTAAGCCCTTGCTTATAATCAATGACCCTCGCCAACCATCATTGAGGCCTCGATGGGCCTTATGGGAAGAAGAACATTAAATAAAAAAATAAAAGAAAAAAGAAAAAAGAAAAGCAATCATAAATTTTAAAAATATTAGAAAATTTAAAAATTTTAGAAAAATTATTCATGTTAATGCTAACCATGCCACGTAGCATGGTCGGGGGCCATGTTAGTGACTTTCAATCAATTTTGCTAGGAATGACTTTATTAACAAATCGTCAAAAGGTTTATAATTCAATTTGCCAAATCAAAATATTTGAAACTGAATAGTTCGTTGAACAATAAGTTTAGATTTTTTGAACAATTTCCCCTTTAAAAGACCATTATTATTCAATGGGTAAAATTGCCATATGGGATAGATTAGGAGGATATCCATTTGCAGTGGGTGAGATTGCCATCTACAAGTAAATGACCTTTTTAGCACCTCGCTAATCTTAACTATTTATGAGATAGTTCATCATCCAAGAACACTATTACCGGGGCATGGGTAGTTTCATGCATCGAGAATGATTTCAAGAGAATGTACAAATATAATAATTCAAATTCACCCTTCGAACAAGTGAGACACACAGAGTGTAAAATTGAGTGTTAAGGTGAAATATCATTAATCTACAAACCTTTTCCTTGACCTAGCTAGAAACCAAACACAACACGCTCAAGACAAGCCCGTGGATGTGTGTTTTGAGCAAATCCAACTTTTTGAAGAGCGTCCTACTTTTCACAATTTCCAGTATGCTCATGTGACTCCGGATTCACTGGGAAAGAGCAAAGAGATCATGAGCAAGAAGACAAATTATTAGATAAAAAGGTAAACCCACACCAGCTCTCTGAGAGAGAGAGAGAGAGAGAGAGAGAGAGAGAGAGAGAGAGAGAACACAAGTGGCCTAAGAAATTTTGAAAGCTGAAGGAGCTTCTTACACATAACATTGAAATATCAGAAAGGCAGGGGACACTATGGACAGCAAACCCTACCCCCGTCAGTGTATATAGAGCGCAGGGCATGGGAACAGGAACACTTTGAAATTAGACTGATTTAAGGAACGATGCTGAGTTGCTAAAAGCCAGCGTTGCTTTTTGCCGTTTGAGTTGTTCGACCTGTGAACAACGAACAGAAACATCATCGAAAGTTGACGGGTCTTGTCATTGTATCAGATGTACGGGTGATAAGACGGGATTGTCATTTTCCAGATGAAACTTGTATGCCCAGCCCAACCATTGTTATTTCTTACGTATTCTTCGAAATATATGTAATTCTCTTCTTGGACTATGCCACTATAAGAACATCCGGAAGCATGCAGCAGCTGTAAAACACTAACCGAATCTCCGCCGAATCTGTTTATGGACATAAAGAGAACATTCCATTCACCAACTATCACTTTTTCCAAATTCACGGAGGTTCTATGTAGATATAGATGTACTTGTAATAAAAAATAAATCATAAAAGAGATTAATTGAATTGGAAGGGGGTAGGTGGTGATTAATGTTTGTTTGGATGCGGCAAATTTTGAGTTCGACCGGTCACAAATGTTTCCCATACAATGTAATTTTGAGGACCGTGCTTGTCATTCTATAGGTAAAGTTTCATTCGATGTACGTGGACAAGTTGCTCGCATTTATTAGATATTATTCAAGCCGAGAAAGCAATTTCGATATCCCGTGCTATAAAAAAACAAAAATTGCCAGTATTGAATATAAGATTTTCTTGTACAGTAGAAAATATTCACATGCCAAACTTTAGTATTTTAATTGATAATAAATTTAAAATAAATCCAAGCACAATAATTTGGCAGTTAATCATAGCAACATGCATATTTGTAGACTTAGTATAACGGTGTGTAGACCCAAAAGGGTTTTCATCCATTGTAGTGCAAGAGCTATATCCTTCAATCATGCTTTTTAGTTGATGGGTTACAAGTTATAAATATAATTCACATTTTAGCTTAGCTAAATACAATGTGGGTGATGTTAACATTATGTAAGCAAACAATCAAAAGGCTAGTTGAAGGATTCCTCCAACCATGGCTGGAGGTAAATATGGCTCATGGAATAATTGTGTGGACATGTATCTTCCAGTTCATGAACAAATGGCCGTAACCTCCCCTCTTTGTCTCTCTCACTGCATCTTCCATCCTTATGAATCCGCCTTCACATCTCAAATCCGAGGTAGAAGACCTCAAATAGGAGCTCCAAAACCTCGGAATCCGAGGTGTTCCACCTATGGTCGGGGGTCTGACCGTTGGTTGGAGGTTAAACAGAGATAGTGGAGAATCGAAGAAGAAGGTCAGGGAAGCGATCGCCTGCATTAAGTGCAAGGTTGGCAGGAGCGTGGCGACGTAGGTCACAATTGCGGTAATGGACCGGAAGCAGGCGGCATGAGAGGCTCTGCACTTTTAAGGATTGAATAGGGAGAGTAGACAGGAAACATAAGCAAAGAAGATATTCGAATTAATAAGTAAATTTGTAGTCATTAAATGTTATAGGTGTTGATATGTCATATTCTAAAGGGGTCAATTCCTTATAGTTGCCATATATAATTTAGAGGATTTATATCCTTAAGCTTACAGAAGCCGACGTGGTGATCGGGTATGGTTGAGGTAGTATATTAACTAAAGGAATTATACTCTTTCAATTCTATACTAGAATATTCAAATTAATACATCTAATATTAAAGCACTAAAATCGATTAAAGTGACTATATTATATACCTTTACAATGATATTCAAAAATGCCCTAGGAAAAATCTTTTCATGTTGGACGGGTTTCGAATCTCCATGTCCTATGCATGAAACTCGTCAAATATGGAATCGAAACCGGCGTCAGTCGTCCCAAACCCGATTCTGCCCTGTTCCTACATACGTGAGCATGGCAAGGCCAAGCCAAGCCAAGCAAGCAAGCATTATGCAGGTGGGTGGGGTTTGAGTTTGTTGCAGAGCGAAAGGATGGTTTTGAAAAGAGAGCATATTTCTCTTGGGGGACCCCAAAGCCTCAGAAGAGGAAAAAGGGAAGGAGATGAGGAATAAAACAGGAGGGAGGGAGGAGATGAGGGTCTTCAGAGCATGTGACCCGCGGCCCCTAGCGCTCCTCCTGGCTCCAAGTCGCTCCTGATCGACCAGAAGCACAGGGTGTTTTTGCGTGTCTGTCTTGGCTTTTTTGGGTTCTTGTTCGGTGTTCGTACAGCAGACAAGGAGGAACCAAACGAGAGGCCCGTGAACTCTGGAGTGTCTTCTCCCTCCCTCTCTCTCTCATACTGATCACTACTGACTGTCCTCCAGTTTTATCACTTTCTTCTTTCCTTTCTTGCCCATGCAAAAAGGGTTCACTGATTGGCGAGTTTGACAGCGATATGTCTTTTCTCTAGTTTTACTGATGATTATAATTCTTGCACCTAATCTTTTTCTCTCTTGCTCTAGAACCAAACTGAGTCGAATTATTCAGTGGCTAGCTCGGGTTTGACTCAAGGGCTATTCAAGATTGGAGCAGAGTCGAGCTTGCCAACACCCTACGCTTACATTGAATAATTTTTGTGAATAAATTCATTTTACATGTTAGTGAATGTGAAGGTGTGGGGATAAAGCGGGATGTGATAAATCTCGAGTGATAAATTGACCGAAGAAGATGATATATGGATGCGAGTTATGGCAAAAATTTAATTTCGTTAAGATGAAATGAAGTTGCTCATGGCGGTGGCATAGTTGATTTTTCACGGAATAAGAAAGGAAATGACACATTCAAACACAAAGGACGCGTATGTGTCACGGGGTGATTGTACCCACGTCAGGATAAAAAATATAAAGCCAAAAGCATGCCCTATTTAAAAAAAGAGTGTCTATATAATATAAATATATATATAATTCAGCAAATATTCGCTGTCACGCAAGGTGGGGACTCTACACATGATGAACATTCTTCAAGATTCTATTGTTTGGCTGAATGTGGAAGTTTCTCATTTCTGTAATTAAAACAATAAATTATCATTAGAAGTTCTCGCATTTTCATGGACAAGGCAAGGAATTCAGTAAGAATCAGTTTGTGACTATAATATTTAGCTGCATGAGATGAAATTGCATGTAGTATTTATCATTATTATCAGAATCACCATCAGTGAAAAGAAAAATTTCAGAAATTTTTATGAAGTTATTTCTTACATCATCTATTACGAAATGATTTTGATGTATCTAAATTTTATATGCATTTTTAGGACAAGGGGAAGAGGAAAACGATGGAAACCCTACGAGATTATTTATTTTACTATCTCTTGTTTTGCTTTATATCTCGTTTAAATTAAATAATTCGATTGGCAGGCTCCACTTTCATATAAGACAAGGGCATAGTAGCATGACTAGTTGAAGGATCCCAAGACATGCCTATCTCTACACGCATACCCTCCCATTCCTTCCACGTGCTATTTAAGTCCATCTTACCACATTCAAATTTTTGAGAGAGAGAGAGAGAGAGAGAGAGAGAGAGAGAGAGAGATGGCCAACAATACCCATAGAATGAGGAAGAGGGTTGCATTGAGGAGGAGAAGGCTTCAGATCTTGCAAATCCTGGCCAACTCAAAATCTGTGAGTGACGATGAAAATAGCGCCGAAGCTCTTTTTCTTTGTTCATTCTTTTAAATGTTCTTTACTTGTATGGAGTAGGTTTTGATGCTTGTGCTGTGACACAATCTCTTTCCTTCTTGCTAATGATGTGAAGGTAAGGAAGAGTTCATTTATTTCGGATTATTTAACCAACATATGCAAGCTCAAGCTCAAGTTGGAAGCTATCCGAAGAGAGTACTCGAACCTTATAGCTGTGAAGAAACGATGTCTACTCCTCCTCAAGAATATGAGGGAACCCAAGGCCTCTCTCTCTCTCTCTCTCTCTCTCTCAACAAGTACTCAAATTGGTCTATGGTCATCATTTTTGTAGGCCAAATCTCCTAGAACATCTTTAAATAGAATTTGGCATGAGTTAGTGTCTATTAGCTTTGCTCTGATGCATGATATTGAAGTCATGGAGTCTCCAAGTCTTACTTCAGTGGGTCTCCAACAGGTGAAGGTACAAAAAATTGGGGACAAATTCGAAGTGAAAGTCAAATGTGAGAGAACAGAAGACGGCCTTGTTTCAATCTTGGAAGTCCTAGAGAAAATGGGTCTTGATGTTTTGCAAGCTAGGGTTTCATGCGAGCATGATTTCTCTATGGAAGCTTTGGTTGCTGCTCAAGATCAAGCCTTGGAGGCCAGTGATGTCGCTCAAGCGATTCTTAGAGCTATTGAGAAGCAAGTTGGAGAAGATCTTGTGACCCAACTTCAGTCTATTGATCTTCCGGGGAATTAAGTAATAATGCTATAGAAACGAAAGTCTTACAGGTATTGACAAGCAAAAAATCCACGTGGCCTTGTATCATTTGTTGTGACACGAGTCATGTCCTCCCGCGACGAGAACTAACAAATGATACGTGACCACACATCAATATCTTGTAATGATTTTGGATCTCCAGTATTTGCCAGTAAGTAAATGGCAATAGAAGTCAGGTCTTTCTCTTCTTCTCTTTCAATCTTCGTTTCCTTCGTTTCATTTTGTTCCCCATCTTTTGAGTTTGTGGAGAGCGATTTTGGTGAGAACTAGGTTGAATGGACCACATATCGTTAAACCATATAGGATAAGAACTCGTACTTTCACTGATCGTGATTGATCAGATCGAATTAAAATTGATCTAAAGCAAAAAATACGCATTTGCATGATTGAGAGTTCACTCAATCTGTAGGGGAAAGGTTCTTGAAAGAGAACAAATTTTGTTAATTCTCCTTCCTATATTGTCTCTTTTGAACGGGCGAATCATTACCTCTTCAGCGAGGTAAAATCTTTAATCAATAATATTGGGGAATAATGAAAAAACGGAATTAACTTTGTAATCATTTGCTCGACTTGTTGCTTGCCGAATCAGATTGTCTTTGAATTTGCCAATGTCACAAAGACAACAAGGCAAATGTGAAAATAAATAAATAAATAAATAAATAAATAAGTAAGTGCACCACTATAAAGCTAGCTATTGTTATGGTTGAGAATTGTGATAAAAGATAGAAAAATGTAATATTCTGTACATTACCAAATAAAGAATGCACGACCCCTCTATATAGGGTGAGAATACAATTAGAATTAAGTATAATTATTGTATCTTAAAATTAATTTCCAAATATAATGTGATATTACCCCCCTCCCCCTCAAACTTAAGGTGACTTAAGAGAAATCAACTAGAGTTTGGAAAAAAAGATATAGAAATGTCCAGGTGGATGTGTCTTAGTAAAGATACCAATGGTCTAGTCAACATATGTAGTTGAGACGAGTTGTACAATGCCATTTACACACATGACACCCAAAGAAATAACAATTGATTTCCATGTTTTTGATGCATTTATGAAAAACATAATAATGTGCTGTTTGGATAGCACTTCAACTATCGCAATAAATGGTTGTTTTGCTATTGTGACACACTCCCATGTCTTCTAACAACCATTGCTACCATAATAATTCTGACGTTGTATCAGCAAGAGATCAATATTTAGCTTCTATACTAGAATGAGCAATGGCGGTTTCTTCTTGTTACACCATAATATAAGTGAGCCACCCAAAAAGAAACAATAGCACATAGTAGAGTGATAATCTCGAGGGTCACCATCTTAGTTAGCATTAGAATAGCTGTCAACTCCGAGATAGAATGAGAAGAAAAACTGAATGCCAAGAAATAAGGTACACTTGACATAGTAAAGAATTCAAAAGATTGTTACAAAATGAGTCGTACGGGGGGTGTGATCATATATTGGTTAACTATGTAAACAATATAGGCGATGTAAGGTCTAGTAATAGAGAGATTTAAAAAGACTTTTGACAAGCTATCGATAGAGTGTATAATTTGAAAGAAGAGTTTCATCTTTGCCATTAAATCTGGCATTGGTCTCAATAGGAGTAGTAGTGGCCTTGCTATCAGTGAGTCCTACCGAGAAATAAGATTAGTGACATATTTGGCTTAGAGAGAAAATAACTAGAGAGGAATCTAAAGTAACCTCTAAGTTTAAAAAGTAGTTGAGTCACCCAATATCTTTCAATTCAAACCATTGATTGAGATGTTGTTAGAGTTTTGAAATGCTAGCACAATCATCTTAAGTTATAACCATATCATCCACATACAACAACAACATAATAGACCCATGAGATGTGTGTCAAACAAAAATAGTATGGTTATAGGGATGAGATTTAAAACCAAAGGATTCCATTGTTGAGTTAAAATAGAAATACCATACATGAGAAGCTTGTTTCAATTGATATAATGGTTGATGTAATCAGCATACATTATTGGCAAGATGAGTGAATTTAGGAGGAGGCACCATGTAGACTTCCTTAGTGTGTCACCATCCAAGAATGTATTTTTAACATCCATTTGAAACATAGATCAACACTTAATAGCGACAATAACAAGAGGACTACGAATAGAAGTAAGGCATGTAACAGGAGCAAAAATTTCTTCATAGTCAATTCTATATTCCTAATTAAAGCCTTTCATTACTAGTTGGCTTTGTAATGGTTCATTGTACCATCTCCCATTGTTTCAATCTTATATGCCCATCAAAAATTGATATATCAAAAGGTAAATCAACCAAATCCCATGTGTAAGATTTATCTAAAACCTGTAACTCATCTGCCATTACTTGTTGCCAAAGAGGATTACTACTAGCTTCTCTATATATGCGAGATTTAGAAAGGGAAATAATGATAAAATAACAATGATAATCATGAAGTTGAACATGTTGACTTATATTAGTTGAATGACGAATTGAACATAATGATGAAATGTTCAACGGTAGAGAACCTGTGGATGGGCCACACAAGTCGGAAAGCTACCAAGGTGGTCTAAGGACTCGCATCAAGTGTCAAAGAAAAAGAAGGCAATTATGGAGAGTAAGATTCACAAGGGGATGAATGAGATATTCTAGAAATAAATACACCGAAGGGTTGGTGAAGAAGGGCAAATGAATTGATGATTTGAAGGGATGACAATATGAGAATGTCTTGTGTTCTCAAAAGATATTATGACAAGACATACAAAGACAATTAGAGATAGCTGCTAATATCTATACTATCTATGCACATTGCAAGTATCCAAGGATGCCACATAAATGGGCACAAGAATCTAACTTCATGCATCATGTGGATGACAATGTTCTAGACAAGGATGACCAAAGACTTGAAGAAGATTGTACTTGGGGACACCACCATATAAGAGCTCATAAGGAGAAATATTATCCTATGATAGTGATGGAGTAAAATTGATAGTGTGTGCGACAGAAAGACAAACCTCTCTCCGAAACTGATCTAATTAAGAGGTAGAGACTAGAAGAGTGAGTTAATAGCTATAACATGCCTATGTTTATGTTCTTCTAAACCATTTTGTTGTGAACATCTTGTATGATAACAATGGATGATAGTGCCATTTTGGGAGAGAATTCTAATAAATTCAGTGTAACTTTGATATCTTGAGAAAACTGTATTTTTATCAAAGCAACAAAATCACGATAGATATGAGTAAATTTACATCACATTTGTCATAAGATAAAGTTAGGTATAATGAGAATGATCATACATAAAGATTACAAAATAGTGATAGCCTCCCATGGTGAGGGTTGGAGATTGTTCGCAAATATCAAACTAAAATAAATAAAAAAAGAGCATGATAGATAGATTAACTAAGATTAAATGGTAAGCCGTGATATTTTCCCAATTGACAAGGCATGTTGATAAAACCTAAATGATCACTTGAAATCAAAGATCTTAATCTAAAGGAAGAAACATGACCTAATTGAGAATGTTAAGTTTCAAATGATACTATGACGATACAACCAACAAAAGAGTTGGGAGTATTTAATAAAACAACCTCAAAGAGGCATTCCACTCCATGGCTTATTCCAATGGTCCATCCATATGTGGCTATTGGATGTGACAACCATGAGAAGAGAAATGGATGTCAAATCAAGTTCATATAGGTTGTCCTAAGGATATCAAATTTAGCAAGAATTTGGAAACTAGAAAACTATTAGGCAAGGATATGTCTAAGTTAAAATGTTTCCTATATGGTTAGCTCTCATTTGTGAATTATTAGTTATGTAAATAGTAAGTGTATATGAAGTGAAGGATTTTGACTGAAATAAACTAGAATTCAGAATCATGTGATTATGGTAGACGGAGTAAAAAATCCATGAATTAGAAGTACATGAGGCGACTTATATAGCAAAAATACTAGAATTACCATACTCTTGGAAAGGGGAACAAGGATCCTCTAAGGATAGAGTGATGGAAATCCAATGGGTGAAGCCAAGGAGCAGCAACGGTGGATGGAGGTGTATGTGAACCTTCATTTTGGAGTTGATTGTTGGTTTCAATAAGTTGCTTAGGTCATAATTGATAGTAGTTGGATGCCATATGACTACATTCATGATAATGTTCAAAAAATTTATTTGTTATATGCACTTTGCCAGCTCAAACACAATGTTTGTATATATTACGTGAAGAAAACAGTACTTGGAGAGCAGATATGAAGAAAATAAGGCTAACAATTTAACCAGCATGTTAAAACATCTTTGGAATTGGTCAAAATTCTATGAGAACGGGTCCGAATTTGGTCAATTGGTTGAAAAATGTCTTGGAACCGGTTGGACCAATTTGACTAAACTAGTTCAACTTGAGAATGGTCAATCAACAATGCGTCAATGTTGGTCAACAGTTAGTCATATCCAGTCAATAATCAATAGTCAGAGATTGACGTGGACTGATGACCTGGCAAGATGCCACCCTGGCAAGACATTGACGTGACGGAAGATGTGGTAAGTGTTGACGTGTAGTGATGTCATTATAATGTCAATTTCGACTCCATTCATTTCATGAAAAATATAACATTTTTGAAAAATGATTTCCAAGAAATTATTTTTTAGTATATAATTAATTTCCGGTGTTCGGTTGAAACTTAAAAATGAAACATTCGTCGTTCGGTAAGGAAAATCGTTTCCTTCATACACTCTTTTTAAATAATTTTTTATTATTTTTTATTTTAAATCGATTTTAAATTTTTTAAAATATTTTTAAATCGTTTTTAATTTTTTTTTTTGTCTTCTTCATTTGGCCGATCGTCGACCACGGCAGTGGCCAATGATTAACTGTAAGCGAGTTGGAGCCTTGCCATAGGCTGACAAGGCTCGAGCCCACTAGATTGCAGCGAGGTTGAGCCTTGCGAGCCTGTGGTGATGTCGAACTCGCCTAATCAAGTGAGGTGAGCCTTGCCACTAGCCAACGAGGCTCGACCTCACTAGAGTCTAGCAAGCTCAAGCCTTGCCGTCGGCTAGTTGATGGCCGCCACCATGGCCGGCTACCGGCCAAATGAAGAAGAAAATAAAATAAAATAAGGGAAAAGGAAAAAATTAAAAAGAAAAAAAATCAAAATATTGATTTTTAAAAAAGAAAAAAAAAAGAAAAAAAAAGTGTTTGATAAAAGAAAGTGAGGTATAAGAAAATATGGGAAATGTTTTCCTCTCTTTCTAAAAAGTGGAAAACATTTTTCTCTATTTTAGAAGACTTTTTTTCTTTGATGGAAAATGTTTCCCCTAACCAATTCTTTTTCTGTAAAACGAATGCCGGAAAATTCGAAAAATATTTTTCTGAAAGTTATTTTTCGTGAAATGAATGGAGCCTTAACCAGCGGTCACCTTTGGCATGTGTTGAGCACGTGTGGGGATGATCTCAACGATAATAGAAGCAATTGGCACGTGCAAACGCAGGTGCACGTGAGAATGGGTGGATTTGACACGCGGAAGCGTATGGTGGCGTGTGCAGACATGTGAGGTGGGGAACATCGAATGGTTGAGGGGTCTAACTCATCGAAGGACAGCGAGGCTGATGGTGTTGTTTATTGCCTAAACCAAGTAAGGTAGTGTCTAACAACCGTTTGCAAAGAAATTCCAAGATCTAGTTCATGTCAAGGCGAAGAGTCTGGTGGGTGTTTATTTTAGAAATGAGCATTGGAATATTGTCGAACAACTCTTAAGAGATTATGGATTGGCAGAGAGATGTGGTCAGTGTGATTGACATTGTTACCAACATTGTGGGAAATGCGATCGATGCAGCTGTCATTGTTATTTAACGAATTTGATGGATGTCATATAGTGAGTGAGAACAACGGTTTGAACACAAAGTTGAGAATTGTAGTTAAAAAGAAAGAAAAATGTAATATTATTTACATTGCAAATGAAGAATACAAGACTTCATATATCGGGTGAGAATACAATTAGATTTTAAGTACAATTAATGTTATTACAGCAAACTTAATCCTAAATTGTAATCCTAATATAATCTAACCAAGCTGGATTTAATATGAGCTTGTTGAAATCTAAATTTTGGTAATCCCGTTCATTGCATAAAAAAATTAGATATTGACCTCAACCTCTAAATAAAAAAATTGTTAGATTACATTTGTATATTAGGAGGAATATCTTAAGCCCACATAAACTGCATTATAATTGTACTGAGTTAAGTAGGGATGCTTTGAGCTTAATTAGAGTATCTAGACTGAGCCCAAGAGATACAAAATTCAGCCAAGCTCATAATAGCTGACCTTTCAGATATGGAATGCATACGAGGAAAGTCAAATTAGGAAAGATTGTGTTCTTTAATTAAAGTGAAGAATAATAAAGCATATTGAACTCAACATGTTGGTTCTTGGATAGGAAATGAAAGAGATCTTATTTTCCTATCTTGAACATATTAGACATTTCTTTATTTCAATTTTGGAAAGGAATATCTCAAGAAAAGCCCTAATCTTTGTCTATATAATCACATTATTCTCTTGAAGTTAAGAAAGGAAGTTCTTCATAAAAGGGTTTGGCAATACACAATAGAAAATAAAAAGGACACATTAGAGCACAAAAAAACACAAAAACAAACACACACAAGCTCTCTCTATCATGGCCCCTAGGAAAATTCAAGCACGTAGTTCTACAAAATTGATAAGTACGCATTTGTTAATCATTGGATCGGATCCAAATTTCGTCGAAAGTACAAAGGACATCGGACTGGTTAAACCGTTAGAGAGGTCTAATGCGCGGTCGTGCAAAAATGGTGAGTATGCGTTCTTTCTAAGTTGGAAAGTGTTGAATTTTTTAGGGGACCTCTACAAACTCTCGCTCTTCAACTTCACCAAAGGAATCGAGCATAAATAATCTAGAGATCGCCTTGTGATGTCCATAGTTCTTGACGTTGTTGTTCGCCGCTTTTTGATGGTTGCCGTCGTGGATACCCTTTAGCCAGTTGCCATTTGAAGTTGGGGTGTCAATTTCATTGTTCAATTGTCTAAATTGTGAGTATCGAGATTGTTACCTGATTTGGTGAAGATTTTAGGCATATCACAAATAGGAAATTTCCTCTATCGAGTCATGCATGTTACTATAATTGGAGTTTCAATTTTTAAAACCTAAGATTAGATCCCTAACTATCTTTGTTTTTGATTTTGGACGTGGCAAGTATTTATTTATGTGGGCTTATATACTATATGTCATTAATTTAGGAAATATTCCTTTTATGAAAATACAAAAAAAAATTGCATTTCATATAGAAATATTGCATCCACTTAGGGCCTGCATGACAATAATTCTGCTTTCGGGAGCAGATTCTGATCAGAAATGATTTTTTTTTATTCTACTCTTGAGAACAAATTCTAAGTATTTCGGTGTTTGATAAATTGTTTAAAATTTAACAAAAATGCGTTTGGTAAATTTTTTGTTCCTAGGAACAAAAAATTTGCTCCCGGGAACAAAAGAACAAAACCAAATATTCTCGGAAGTGTTACCACGCAGCCCCTTAGTTTCCTAATTTAGAATTTCTTTTTAGGAATCATGTAGTATTATAGGAAATTACCTAATTTTATTAGGATCTAAAATAAATTATTTCTAGTTTAAATTAGGTCATTTTATAATTTCCTAATTTAACTATAAAAGAAAATCACAAAAATATACATGAAAATATCTCATATAGAACTAGTTTCAAAATTCCATGTGAACATGTCACTTAATGCTTACATTATTTAGGTCCATGTCATCATATCTACTTTATAATATCCATGTCACAATACCCATGTCATTTGGTGAATATATGCTTAGGCTCATATGAATCTAATTGCTTATTACATCAATTCATTTTAGGGGCAAATACATTATAAGTGCAAATGTTTTCGTACGGCATTCACTCTAATGCTAAAATCTTTTTTTTGTTTATTTGAGTGCCACTACTTTAAAAATATAGATCATTTGAGTGCCATTTTCATTTGTCCACTAGAAAAACTGATATAGCTATTGAAAAACAAATGTGGTCATTAGTGGACAATGTTTTAATGTTTTAAATATTTTTTGATTTTTTGATTTTTCTTTTTTTTTCTCTAGGGCGGGCGAGGGTCACTGACTCTCGCTGGCCACGAAACCCTTGCCCAATTTGGGCAAGGGCTGCTTTGCCCTTAGTTGAGAAGGACCTAGGCAAGGCCATCGGGGCCTCGCGGCCATGGGCGAGGCCCCAATGGCCCTTGCCAACTCTGGGCGGCTACAAGCAACACCACCCAAAGCAAGCGAGGTCACGAGGGCCATCACTTGCGGTTGCCCAAAGCTAACGAGGGTTGTCATGGCCTTGCTTGCTATTGATGAGGTCACAACGGCCTCGCCCAAGATCTTTGCGGCTGAGGGTGAGGTAGCCCTCCCCTAATTTGGGCAAGCAGCCATAGTTCGATGAGTGTCACCGATGACCCTTATCGATTCTAGAGGAAAAATAAAAATAAAATAAAAATAAAAAAAACATTAAAAAATATTAAAATATTGTCTAACGATTGCCATGCCAGCTTTCTAGCGGATACATTAGCTTTTCTAGTGGACGAATAGAAAGTGGCACTCAAATGAATGATTTTTCAAAGTTGTGATACTTAAGTAAATGATATTATAGGTTGCATTTAAGTTAATGTCTCATTTCATTGGTTTAAGTTAGAATTAACATAGGCATAACTTTGATTAAAATTGCATCCCTTGCATATATAATTTTATTATAAAAAGAACCCCCAAAAAATAAAGAATTGACTGTTATTTTTTTTAGAAATCATATTTAGGCAATGCATATATTGTTTATTTAACATCTTGCAGAACACTGGGGACATTATCATAATGAAATCATTTTTGGTTAATGCATTGAGTTTTTTGCCCTACTTTTAGCAATTTATTTATTACTTTGATTTACTAAATGTTAAATTCTTGCTTACTTACTTGTATGATCACACATAACATGTTACTGGCTTAAGGATAAAATTGGCCAAGATTGCATGCAAATAATTTTAAAATAAAAATAAAATATACCAAAATGACATTAGATTTATATGCATAACCAAATCCTTGTGTTAAAAAATCTCTGATTCGTAAAAGTAATATGTTCTTCCATATTTTATTTGAGTTTCTAATTGATTCATAATAGATTAATGGTGACTCTAAATTGAATTAAATTGCATGTTAAATTGATTAAATCAGAATCTCAAAGTCATAATTGGTATGAATTTGGGAGAATCAATGCTAAATTTTTGTAATTCATAGAACTTGAAGTTTGAACAAACAACTGTAATTTACAACGCTAGGCTTCTATGGTTGATGCCCAAACTTAGTGAAGCCCTCATCGGGAATTGACCTGGACCCGCAAAATTTGGGTCAAGACGTCCAGATTTTGTACCTGGATCAGCATTTTGATGGTTAAAATTAGTGTTCACATGAGAGAGAGAGAGAGAGAGAGAGAGAGAGAGAGAGAGAGAGAGAGAGAGAGAGAGGGCACTAAGGAGATGAAAATGGTCAGCCCCCATGTAAGCTGGAGTCACCATCTATAGATGACCCGTTTGGTGGGCTTCCCCATACATACTCGACGGTGGTGGCCTTCGAAATAACAAGTGGATGAGACAGCTTGATGGGGTGGCTTAGAGACCAATGGAGGTTCATTCGTTCACGTAGTAATTTTACCATTCTCTCCTCCGATTAGGTGATCCTAAAGTAGTGTCTTGTCAAATGTTTTTAATTAAACAACTCAGACCCTGAAATCATGTATTGATGGGCCTTCTCATCAAGCCATGTTACTTAATCTGTTGGTATAAACAGAACATGTGTCAGGAGTCAATCAGCCCATTCAACTTGATAGGAAGAAGTTAAATTGCTTCCACATATCTTGCCTCTTTGCTGTGGGGATCAATGCAAAATGCAAAATGGAGGTTTTGGACCGTTAGATTTTATCGTTCATGTCTCGACTGATAGATAACTGACATACATCACATCAATTTTTGCTGTATTCCATGATTGGTACTAGGTGTGCAAAGGAAATTACAACGACATTTGCTATATGCTAAATAGATGGTAATTTGACATTTGGCTGCGCATGGCAAGAACTTTTCCAAAAAAAAAGGTAGGGGATGCCTGGCGCCCCGCTAAGGCATGGGTAGATTAGCGTCAGAAGGGAGTTACGGAATTTCAATGGCCATCCTTGAGTTGATGGAGGTGATCTTTAGGGTGCTCTCCCAACTGCTACTCGACCGCTAAAAGTGAATTCTCTATCTCCTAGAACCGCGGACAATTGGAGAAGTGCGTGATGAATGTATTAACCAGTTCGTGGAGCCAGCTGAAAGAGCACGGTTTCAGCTGCTAAATCAAATCCTGGCTGCCTTGGTCAAAGTCGCCTGAAACGCTCGATATTGCGCTTGGTGTTGTGTGCAACATCATAGCAGCCTGAAATGCCTCAACGTGTTCTAAATGGTCTCCTAAGCCTCCTAAACCGTCATTCTACTGCTGGTTATGCTACTTGAACCGTTTTGGAAGAGGAGCTGCTATTATATCGTCGGTAAACTAGGGGCCAAGATGATAGAGGCTTGCTGTTAACAAATTGGGATCACCGAGTCTCTAGATCGCATCCCCCAACTCGTGTTCCTTCTATAGAAACAAGTTTCACATCTTAGTCATCCACCCGATCCATAGAGCAGGAAGCTTCTCGCCCAACACCATGCTCGCTTCCCAAACTTGTTGATTTGGTTGCAGAATTACCTCCATGGGCAATGCTCATCGAAACCTTACCCTGTGGGCTCCAATGTTACACGTCTAGGAGCATGTCGACCTTGTTTACCAGGGTGGTGACTCATCCCTATTGACACACCTAGCCCCCGACACCACACCTAGCCTCTGACGCCAATGTACGCTCCTGTGACACATGGGGCTTGTGGGCAAAAGGGGCGTAAGGTGGAGGACGATGCATGTTCATGGCCAAATGGTCGTGCAATGAAGGAGTATGGAGGTGTTGGGGATAGTAGCATGGCCTTGGATACGGAGGCATGTAAAGATATGACAGAGCAGCCTGGGACGCAGGAGGAGGTGGCGCAAGTGCGACTTGAGGTGGCGGTTGTTTGGGAACATGAGATTGATTGCTAATGTGTCGGGAGGAATTAGGATAGTTTGGCAGGCCATCCATTTCAGGAGATTTTGTAGGAAAAACAAAGCTAATTGTTCGTTTTCCACAAATGGCGCCAAACTGTTGATGCTCAAAATGGGAACCACGAACTTGGCCGAACCTCTCATCGGCAAATTGACCTATACCACGATAACCAGGTCAAGAAATCTGAATTTTGAATCTGGATTGGCCCTCTGATACTTAAGTAGGTGTTTATATTTGGAGTGAGCATGGTCCAAATGGGCAGTTCCCACTCTAGAACTAGGAACCACTCACTAATGATCGGTTCTGAGAAATTGGAACCGGGAATCATCCGTTGATTTTATGGATCTACCTGGAAGCTAGACCGTCCGATCTAGTTCCCGAGTAGGTTTATGGAACCGGTCCTACCAAGTTTCACACGTTAGTACTATAATATGCAACAAAGAATTACACAATTGAATCACCTCATTGAAGACACTTCTTGTTAGAGCCAATGAACCAACAATAGGATTAATACCATGAAAAGCTCAAACTTGTCATGTCATCATAACATGTCATCATGTGTCATCTATGTCAACAAATTTAATGGTAAAATTTGACAAAAGTTAACAAAGAATAAATTTGTCATAGATATACCAGTTTAGAATTTTTAGTGATTAAAAAAATTTGGTTTAGCATGAATTTGTTACAAATGTATCAATTTTGGATTATTGATGGTCAAAAAATTAATTTTACATAATTTTGTCATGAGAGTAACGGTGTAAGGTTTTTTATGGTCAAAAAATTAATTTGGAGTAAATAATTATAGGAGTTCCAGTTTAGGGGTTTGTCATAGTATTAACCCCAACAATATTAATATGTTAGGAAGTTTGTAAATAAAAGAGTACACTTACCAAACTTATTATGAAGGGGCAAAAACAAACAATTTTTCAACATAAAAACTAGTTAGTAGCTTAGGGATTTAGGATTTTTAAATTTTTTAAATTTTTTAAATTAAAAATTAAATATATATTATATATTACCTATTCAGTCTAGGTGGGTTGGTAGGTAATTTCCACTTGGAACCGGGAACCGAACGGATTCCCTTAGGAACCACCAATTCTTTGGGCAATTTGATCCGATTTCGGTCAGTGCCTTCCTCCTTGCTAATCCTTAGTTTATATGTCACAGAGGGGATGGCCAGCCCCCTACTTGTATGCTTGAATCACGACTTGTAGGCTTGCAATAATGATGCTTAATAGATTCTGGTCTTCAGATGAGAAGTAGATGCGATGATTTGACAAGTGGCATGGCATTGCCACCACCATCAGATATCAATGCACACCTAACCTTTTGTATGGTGGTTGCATTGTTTTCTCCTCCAATAAAATGATCCTAAAGTATTGACTTGTCAAATGTCATTAGCCGACCTACCCAGGCCCTAAAATAATTCGGGTTATGTTACTTAACTAGTCAGTATTTATATATATATAAGACGTGTCAGGAGTCAACCGATCAATTAAAACCACTTCTATCATCTATCAAAATACTCCATGATATATTCCATTCTGTGTTTTTCTTGTCAATTCTCCGTAAGGAAAAATAATGTAAATTGCAAGTAAAAAATTCTAATTTGCTTAAAGAGATTCGCACAAAAAGAAATCATATTCACATTGAAAGCTTTGATTCAATATATCTATACCACTGGGAATTCTTCGAAATTGTTCTAACCAAGCAAAATATTGATTTATTACCTTCCGAGTCGAATAGATTATTAAAATTTGTATTTTTTTAGAGCAATTAGCAAAGAATGAAAGAGAAAAGAAACTCAATGCATACAATATAGTTCCAATTCAACGTACATGATTCCCTTGGGCAAATAATATAATGTGTCCGCGCTAGCATCAACCATCTAATACATTGTGTCCAAAAAACCAAAAGAAGACAAATGTAAAATTAAGGAGCAGTTCCTAAATTAAGCTCTGTACCCATCACAACAAATCGCTGACATAAATTATATAAATTCGTACCTGCAATCTAGACCGGATCGGCCGGCTTCGAGCAGAAAAAAATTTCACGCGATATATGGCAAAATATGATGACAAGAAAAACGGCGACTACCCAGTAATCCAAAACTCTCGAATGTTCCAAGAATCTGACTAGCTTGAGCAGCATCCACCTCTCTTGATAGCCGACACATCCTTACCGACGTCGATCTTCTCTCCCTTAGACGGCACAGCCGAGCCATTTGCTTGCTCACTTGTTTCCAGGGCCTTCTTGCTCACGATGTTGTAAATCTGAGTCAAGACTTCGGCGAAAGCATTCTCCACGTTGGTCGCCTCAAGCGCAGAAGTTTCCATGAAGAAGAGGGCCTCTCTCTCTGCAAATGATTTCCCGTCCTCTGTTGAGACTGCCAGGAGGTGCCGGAGATCGGACTTGTTACCGACGAGCATGACCACAATGTTGGGGTCCGTGTGATCCCTCAATTCCCGCAACCATCTCTCCACGTTTTCAAACGTGGAGTGACGAGTAACGTCGTACACAAGTAATGCGCCCACAGCTCCCCGGTAATAAGCACTAGTGATGGCACGGTACCTGTGAAAATTGAGGGAATGTAATATAGCGGAAGATTAGGAAGTAGTGGCAAAACACAATCCAACAGTTGTATGAGGTCATCGCAAGAGGTCTTTATATTAACAACACTGAAAGTTCCAACAGTTACTATCACAACATAACTTCTCCAAATTAACGATATGACAGTCCGAACAGTTATTATCACATGAACTTTGGCTGGTAAACTCATGTACAAAGGGCAAACACCACCACAAGACCACAATCACAAGCCCCAGAGCGCTCACAAGGCTTCTGGTCTTTTGGGTCTGTTCTAAATTTACTTCTGGTAAAACAATCGACAAAGGAAAAAGGAAAAAAAAAACAGAAGCAGAAGCAAAAGTTCAGGGGAAAAATCTCCAATTGCACCCACAATCATTTTTAAGCATATATGGATTGTCCCTCTTTCAACAAGGAGGAGGAGCAAAAACCATCATTAGCCCAACTATATATTCCATCATGTTCCGAAACATGAATGTTAAATCCCGATAGAAAAAAAAAAAATAATTTTGATGTTGGCGATATCTATTCTGGGTTGTGGAAATTGCTTGCATATTTGTTTCCTGAGTGACTAGTAAATCTACCAACCATTAAACCTCTTCAAGGATAAAACATGCAGAAGCAATTTTTTGCAATTGCAAGCCCAACTTGTGAGGAACAAAAAGTGAAAGTGAAGTGCCATCTGTTTCAATGCCTTTGTGTGGCATCATTCCTTACTATGATGAAATAACTATGAAGGCAATCCACCTGGTGAAAAGATCACACTAAAGGGGTGCTATGAACTCCCAGTAGAGAAAAAAATTTAATTTTGATGTTGGCGATATCTATTCTGGGTTGTGGAAATTGCTTGCATATTTGTTTCCTGAGTCAAGCAATTTTTTGCAATTGCCAGCCCAACTTGTGAGGACCAAAAAGTCAAAAGTGAAGTGCCATCCGTTTCAATGCCTGTGTGTGGCATCATTCCTTACTATGATGAAACAACTATGAAGGCAATCCATCTGATGAAAAGATCACACTAAAGGGGTCCTATGACCTCCTGACACATGGCTTACAATGATAAAAATTTGCAATATCGTAAACTGAGCTATTAGAAAAGTGAGCCAATTGTACATCTTCTTTTGGCAAGAGAGCCCCCATACTGTCAGAACCAGCAAGACTAAGAGATTACCCTCTGCCAAATATTCATCTATATTCTGTTAAAATGAGCATTTACAATACTGTTGTTACTTATTTTGGCATAAAACTTTCTACAGAGTTGTCAACTAGAGTTCTCAATCGTAAAAAGAAAAGTATATTTTGGTCACTCTTTCACATTTAGCACTTGCCATTTTAGGGTTCTCTCATCTATATGATAGATTATTGCATATTTTGTGTCAAATTATGGAGTCAAAATCTTGTAATTATTAATCTTGAGAGAATATGGACAAAGCAAAGCAGAGAAGCCTCTTTTACCAATTCTGAAAGTACAAGGAAGTGGGGCTATCCCACCAAAATGCATCATAAAGCGATTTCTTTACAAATGACATGATGTATGGGGGGTCAAGAAACTCAAGACACGATTTAGTCAGAGGACTACAGAGACAAGTTGGGGAGAGGGAGGGAAAGGGGGGGGGGGAGGAGAGAGTTCTACACTTAACAAGAATTTGTTTGCAAACAAGGTCAGTTTCACATGTACAGCAACAAAATTTGCTGGAACTTGCAAAATGTGCAACGTCATCATGAAATTCTCGAACTTCCTTAAGTCACCGCAGGCTCTAACTACATGGCTGAGGGAAAGAAACCTGCTTCTTTAGTTAGTAATGTCTTGCACCAATGCATATCCTCATAAATTTACAAACTTTGCTTTGAACTTATTATGTGTCAATATCCTGCTTTCTTAATTTCCTCAAAATTTTCAACCACCCAAGGGCATGCTTAACGTATCTGAACCTTATAGGTGGAAGTCATAGAGATATTTTCTTGAGCATCTGATAATGCAGATGATTAGGGTCTTCCTTGAGTAATCCAGAACTCTTGTAAAGCAGTCTAACTGAACTAGCAATGACGCACAACTGTTCATTGATGCTTTTCAATTCTATACCATACTTTGAAGACTACAACAGGAACTGCACCTTAAAGACAAGCGATCTCCACAATATGGAAGAAAAGCAATAAGTATTCACATGTTCTCAACATGGTATAAACTCATCCTCAAACAGCGTGGCCTAACTCAGATGCCTGTTCCACTATCTGTTATGTACTAACACCATCCACAATACTGATACCAGAGTACATAATCAATTCACCGTTGAAGAGCCAAAATACGGGTGACTGCAATCAAGAGACTCCATAAGTAGGAAATTCAATAAATTATTGATGCAGGAGCATCAAATTCCATTAAAAACCATTTGATCTTTATGCAAGCAAAGGCTAATTTTGGCCACAACATGGTCAAATGGGTCCAATAAGGTGAAGGCATTGAAGATGGGATTTTTATAAGTTGAAGAATAAAGGTTCCTCCAGTTGAATCAAAGGTTGAAAGGATGTTTCCTAATTTGAGATGTTTGCTAGTTTAAGTTTATTTCTTAATTTGACATTTCCTAGTTTGATATTTCCTAGTTTAAGGTTTCCTATTTTAACGTTTCCTAGTTAAGTGTCCTAGTCCCTCTATAATTAAGAGGTGCTTCTCAATTGTAAGTGGCAGAATTGTGAGTGAAAAATACATGAGAATTTATCTCAAGGGAGTGATTCTTTCGATTCTTTATCCAATTCGTTGGTGGTGAACCGTCAAGGAGTTCCGACCCAAAAAATAAGAAAAATTCAAGGAGTAATCCTTTATGACTTGGTGGCGAATTTTCAAGTTCTTTATCCTTGGCTGGTGGAGCAATTCTCTATGCCTTGGTGGTGAACTCTTCTATCCCAAAGTTCTATTTTTTTGCAAACAAATCAAACACTTTCGTTCCGCACATTCAGCAAGCTCACCCAGTCTCACAACGAATCAGTTAATTAATGGGACAACATGGTGAAGAAAGGAACATCCAGGCACTATCAAGTCCGAAACTTCATTCTTGTGCATCATTTCCAAAATGATGACAAACATTATCTCAAAATCCTGAAAGACTCACAAAGCCTATTGGCTCCATAAACCGTAAGTCTCGGCAAGACAAAGCACCACATTTGATGTTCTTCTTCCACAAAGATCCCAATCATTAACACCCATTATGAAGTCAAGTTCAAAATGCCTAACAATCTAGAAAAAATGAGAAATGGAGGCAACAGAGCAAGATGCTGGCTCATCTTGCATTTTACTCATGTTAGCCAGATATGACAGTGGATGATATAAAGATCTAATTCACCATCACCCATACAAACCAATCTAGTCTCGCCCAGGAAAGGGAAAAAAAACTCCCAATTGACACGAGAAAACAAGGGCCATCACCACACAGCACGTGAGTTTAATTCCATAACAGTCCCCTGTAAATTGAACTACATGCGGAGATGGCCCTGCCTAATGAATTCAGATCTACCAAAACTAACGCAACTAAAAACACCCAAACCTGAAACTAGTCCAATTTGAAACATACGTCCTAACAAAAGCAGATCAACCTTTTCTAAAGAAAATCCCCGCGAAAAAACAAGATCCAACTGCACAGTATCCTCCCTCCAACCACCATTATCATTCAGCAACACAAGACCCAGATCACCCAGAAGCACAATCACAAAGCAATGATGACAAGACGGTGGACGACAGCAAGCTCATATGAAAGATGACAAAACCCAGAAATGCTTTCCACAGAGAAAGCCGAAAAGACCTCACCTTTCTTGACCAGCGGTGTCCCAAATCTGGGCCTTGATGACCTTGCCATCGACGTTCAAGCTCCGAGTGGCGAACTCGACCCCAATGGTGGACTTGGACTCGAGGCTGAACTCGTTCCTGGTGAATCTGGAGAGCAGGTTGGACTTGCCCACGCCAGAGTCGCCAATCAGAACAATCTTGAAGAGGTAGTCATAGTCATCCTCTGCTCTGTACCCTGCCATTTTTGCACAGACCCAAGAAAGAGAAGAGAGAGAGAGAGAGAGAGAGAAGAGGCTGTTTACGAGAGCTACACGGCAATTTGCACGACGTGCTCTTTTGCTTCCCCGTTAAAAAAAACTCGAGCGTTCTCGGTCTAAATCAAAGGCTAAGCGTGTGTGCTTTTCTCCATTTTTGACGTTTCGTTGTCTGGGTAAAGAAAAAGTGAAGACCATGGTGCTGTTCTCGGCTGGGATCCAACGTGTGAAATCCTAGTTTCGATCCTTGAGTTTAAGAATTTTTCTCAATCAATCCGTCGGACTTTTAATTAATCGAATTGAACCCGGAAAGTGGCATGATATTTTCAAATTAAGTCTCTTTCCGCAGAAACGCAAATAAGGTAGTGGGCCATGCGATTAATTTTCTAGTCCCTCTTGTGCCCTTTAGGCTTTAATGTGTTCGGAATCCTGTTATGTACTCAAACTCGTTGCAATAGTAATGCAATTTGTATTTCTGACCCAAAAAAAGAAAGTCCATTTCGGCATTAGTTTGAATTGACATATTAATTATAGCCAAAGAGTTTGAAGTGAAAAAACTCTTTTGCTGTTGTTGCCGTCATTATACAGGAGACATGACCTTGGACCGTGAGATTTTTTAATATGTATATTTGGTTCAACTTTTCATGTTGGTACATTCTCCGGTCTCATTTTCTTTCTTTCTTTGTCCTTATTATTATAGTTTTGTCTTTTCATATGATCAATGGACCCCTCAAAATTTTCGAACCACGACAATTAGAGGGCCACTCCCTTACTTAAAATTTACATTAAGTGCAAAAGTAATCCTCCTTCCTCTATCCAAGAACTGTAATTACTCAGCACTATGTACAACTTAAGGACTAATCATTATCTTGAAGACATCGATTTTGCTGGGGAGATAAGTTCTGGCTTTTTCGAGAGAAAACGTAATGGAAATTCACTTGAAATGCAAACAACAGCATTGGACTTTTTCTTGGAAAGGAGGGGCAAACACTTATAATGAAAGGACCACTGCCTACTTGTTGCTGTCATTATACTCTTATCCCCTACATAATTGCTTCCACTCGACATAAAGCGATTTAGTAAGTTGAATCAAATCACTCTAACGAATTCTCGATGTTTATTACAAAGCAGTACTTCAAATTGCCCTTTTGAACTCTATCAAGAGCTTCATTCGCATATTGAATGGGAATGACTTTGATCTCAGGATAAATCACGTGCTCAGCGTAGAATTTCAGCATCTTGTTGGGTTCGTTTTGTGCCGCTAACTGAACTTCTAGAAATAGTCTTCAGACCATAGGTATGCATTTCAAGATGCAGAACAAGTCATCATTTCTGATGTGCCAAAAAGAGGAGTAAATTGGAAGATAAAGAAGAGATGAAATGTTCTTAGCTTACCCATGAGAAGGCCGAGTCTTACAATGTTTGTTTATGATAATTAGCCTTGTCGATCCTTAATTTTTCATTTAGTCAAAAAATTCATGTATTTATTGATTACATGTGCATTATATTTCAATATAAGTTAGGAAATTATGTTGTTGTTTTCTCATATATTAATGTAAAATTTAAAGCTTTATAGGATATTAGGCGGTCGCAAAACAGGTTCCAATGAAAACATGATTAATCCTATTCTCGGACCAAAATAATAAGGTCTAGTCCAAAACAAGATCCAATGCAAATATGGTAGGTACAAAGTCCAAAAAAAGGGAAACCGATTATAACAAAGTCGGTACATGGTCCAAGCTTGGACCCTACCCATCCTGAACCTAATCACCCCTAATTTGAGTGATATTACGAGGGAACTCATTGTATGCTAAGAAGCCAATGAGCCTCCGTGTGGAATCGCCAATGAGATCTTCCTCATTTGCTTCAACATGCACTATTTGAAATGGCACCACAATTCCATTACAATGTAATAGATAGTACATAATGGTTTTATTTCATAACTACAATTAAAGGGGCCGAAAGTCCATTAGAATCATATACAAATATAGCACTATTGTCCACTCTCCATTCTTCCAATTCACTTCATATTCCAACATGAATTGGGGAGGAAGACCAAAGTAAAGAAATTCAAGCAGGATCAATACGTGGATCTCACGACAACTAGAGCCGATATGCAACGTACTGTTTTGAGGTTCTAAAGTCATATTCGAATCTACGTTTGGATGGAATAATCCTTAACATGTAAGGGCCTGTTTGATAATTGTTCTCTCGGGAACAAAATTTACTCAAAAATAGTTTTTTTTCATTTTATTATTTGGATGAGTTTTTAAGCATTCGAAGTTGTTTGGGGGTTAACTATACAAAATTTCTATTCCTGAAATCGTTCGAGATAAGTGCCACTTCCGGCCAAAAATCGTTTAGTTAAGTGCCAAAATGCATACGTGGAATTTTTTAATGATTTTTCTTCTTTTTTTTTAATAAATTTCGACGCCGACGCGATTTTCAAGGAAAACGACGCCGTTTTTTACTCTTTTTAAAAAATTTCGATTTTTTTTTTTTTTTTTTTTTTGTTTTTAGGGCCGGTGAGGGCCACCAGTGACCCTTTAAAAAAAAATCAAAAAATAAAAAAAATAATTAAAAAATAAAATAAAAAATATATATATATATATATATATATTAAAATATTGTTTTTTCCGTCGCTTTTCCGGCGACCAAGTCTTTTCGCGACCACGTTCGAATTTGAGCGAAAAAAAAAGTTTTGGCACCAAAGTGAGCCTCTTATAAAGACCCTGGTTATCCCAAGTTGTTTGGTAACTATACAAAATTTCTATTCCTAAAGTAAAAATGCATTTTGTACAACCCTGAATTTTGTCTGTGAAGTGGAATTTCTTTTATTTTTTAAATAATTTTATGAGATTTTCTATTTTTTTCCTTATCTTTTTCCCTTCTTTTCTTCTTCCTCCTCTAGTTGGTCATCAGCCTTGGCTATGATTGGCTATCAGCCAAACGAGAGCCAACAGCCTCGTCGACCTTTGGAGAGCCTCCCCGACTGGCAAGGTCGAACCTTGCCCAACTACTAACTAATAGAAAATGTTGACGTGGTGATGATGTGACTTTTTAAATATTATTTTTATACAAATTCAATTTAAATTTAATTTTAAAAATAAGCTAAATTAAAAAAAAATTAAAAGGAGGAGGGGAAGGGACCCGCGAGGGTGGCCCAGCCTTGGCCAATGGCCAGCAACCCAATCTATGGCAAGCGAGGGCTTGCAAGCCCTTCGCCATCGACTGTGGTTGTGAGGGCCTATAGCCCTGCCCACCCAACTTCTTCTTTTTTCTTCTTTTTATTATATAAATTTAGCTTTTTTAAATTTAATTTAAATAGAATTAGCATTAAAAATCACATTTAGACCAAAATTACGTCGTTTAGTGTTATATTTTATGATTTAACCACGTCATAGTCTCGTAGGAGAGAAGAAATATTTTTTAAAAAAAATCCATATCAACATTTTCTATTAATCAAATTAGATGAAATTAACGAAAAGACTTGATTGAACTAATTTTACAAGTTTTAGGATTTGATTGCACTTTTTGCAAGTTTTAGGACTTAAATACATGTTCATGACAAGTTTTAGAGCTTCTAATGAACATATCCTAAAAAAATAAAATGAACATAACAAAGAAATAGATGGGACACCAAATTTAAGCGGTCAATAGGTAGGACTTGCCTCACGAGGAGAGCAATACATGTTTCCATTACAAATCAAACAATACAATAGAAATTATACTCACACTCAAGTCGCTTGAACACATTCAATATTCCCAACCTCCAATTATGGCCAAAAACTCACACAATTTTTTTAGTCCTCATAACTAATCATGAAATAATCTCTCAATCTGATAAAAGAATTACACAAAATCTTAACATAAGATTTTTACAAGTTCAAACACTCAAATGTAGCTCATGAGCATATCGTACTATCGATTGTCTCAACCAAAAGTTAACTTTAGATTGTTTTGGGGTGTAATGCACGAAAAGCTGCCTTCTGAATACAATTCACAAAGAAGGCCACTTCTTATGCAAAAAAAAAATAGATCCAAAATAGAAAACCTACTCAAACTAGAAATCTAACTTGGATAGGATTTTCTTTATGGGCTCTAACTCAAAGAAATATTCTAATAATTTCCATCTTAGCTCGACAATTTAGTCAAGTAAAAATTGCTTAGCTGAAATTTGAATTTTGCCATTACTCTTCCATACTCCCTTTTGGGCTCAAACGGCATAGACATCTTTCAAATCCAAACAGCCCTTGATCTTTACCATAACAGTGAACCTCATCAAGACACCAACTTGTACCTTTGGCTACCCCACAAGGATTTGCAAAACCAACCTCCTCTATCACAAATAAAAAAAGAATAAGCATATTGAAGGTCCTAAAACTTGTCACAAATATGTAATTGAGTTCTAAAATTTTTAAAATATTACAAACAATGGAAGGACCTAATTGGATCAATTTGATAAGTTTTAAGACTTTATTGCACTTTTTGAAAGTTTTAGAACTCAATTGTAGTTTAGTGACAAGTTATATGACTTAATTATACTTTTTGAAAGTTTTATGACTCAATTGCACTTTTGTTAAGATGCTCAATGTACTTATCTCATGAACATAAAACCAAAGTTGCATCAATATTTGTCATTAGATCGAATACACACTTTGTCAAACTCAACAATTATAATAATTGATGGCTTTATCACTTCACCTTGCTATAAGCATAATTAGTGTTGATTACTGTGCTTAGCTCCCTCTATTTTAGGAGTTTCTAATTGCAACTTTACCTTGAGTTGAAAACAGTGTAGATCCACACAAACACTACCATAATCACTCATACCTAAAAGTATTAGAGACTCGTCAACTTTTTACTCACAATAGGTGAATTTGATTCAAAATACCTTAGTTGATAGCCCCCATTCACCTTTGCATAGCCGATGAACATAACACAGTCAACCACGTATTCTCATAATATATTCAATAATGTTTGTTGACACTTTATCAAACATGAAATCAACTCTTGGTCAACATTTTGCAAAATTGAATTTTTTTTAAAAAAAATCATCAATTCTCTCTTTAACAAGTATAGTTAGACCTCACATTCTTAATTTTTACAAAAATAATCGAGAGTTGACTTTTCAGCTAAAGTGAAGACGTTGACTTTCAATCGAGAAATTACAAGTTCATTCATTTCTAGTTATTTTCTATATTTGATTCCTTTTTGACATTTGATCTAGAGATTGTAATACATCAAGATTGCAAGCTAATTTTAAGAAATCGAGCTTGAGACAAATCGGCCATTATTGGAGTGCTAGTTTGGCCTTGTTGGATTCTTCATAAATAGCACCAATTAACCCAGTTACACCAAATTAACTCAATTTTAACATTAGTTTTGGCAAAATCATGGTAATTTTACAAAAATTAGCTAAAACAACAAATCGGGATCGACAAGATCCAATTGTATCAACCCATTTGACTAGACTTGATTGGGCAATTACGCCCAACCAAGTAAATTGACCAAGTCCATGAAGCTAATTAGAGAGAAACAAGACAATTAGAAGGCCTCGAGATGACCTCGTCAACTTGAGCCAACGTAGCCAACTTGAATGAGGGGCTTAGTCCACTGGGCCGAATCTCCAAGTCCATTTAGCCCTAATTGGCTAACTTTTCCTCACTCTTTGATAATTACAAAATTTTGACTCACCTAAATTATCAATTTGTCATGCCAACTCATCAATCCTTGTGAAGCCTAATCTTGGCCATTCATTTCCGAGAAAATATTGGCTGCAGCTCACGTTCCAGCATGGCAAATGGGAAGAGACCTCAGAGCGCGACACGTGTCCTTGTGGGCCCAAAGTTGATAGGGCAGCTAAATTTTTTCAAATCCAGCGCCACTTCTTCTCTCCCCCCTCTGCATTTTCTCTCTCCGTCTTTTCACCTTCTCTCTCCGTCTCTTCACCTTCACGCACAGCTTCTTTGCTCTTCGCTGTAGCCAATATTTTCTCTCTCCTGCACTTCTCTCTAAGGCACGACTCTCTCTCTCTTTCTCCCTCTCCCTCCAACGCCCCAGCCCTCCAGACACCGCGTGCCGACCAACGACCACCGCCCTCGACCGACGGTCCCTCGCGCCCTCCCTCTGAGACTTCCCGCTCTGTCTTTTCTCTCTCCAAGCCATCGACCCAAGTCCTAGTTCAATGGACGAACACCGCGCCGCCCTCGACGACCATTGCGCGCGGCCGATGGTCCCCTGCCCTGTCTCTTCTCTCTCCAAGCCGTCGACCATTCGACGGATGAACCACTGCGTCGCCCTCGACGACCACTGCGCGCTAACCAACGACCACCGCGCGACAATCGACGAATGATGCTGGAGTTGATCACTTCGAACCCCTCGTTGCTCATGCTACTTCCCTTGTATCTCCAGAGAAAGCTGTTGGAGTACTTTGAACTGACAAATGGTGTTGGAGTTGATCACTTCGCAAGAGAATGTCGTCTTCTAGTTTGTTAGCATCTAGTCAAAATTTTGTAGAGAAATCGCGGGGTGTTTCCTATTGTAAATACTGAGTTGTAAAGGAGGCAAGAAGAATCTTGCATCAACTCTTACCCAAAGTTAAATTCTAAACTCTCTGCTCGTGGGGGACTTTCAGAGAAGCTTTAGGACATAGAGAAGTTTGGCAATTGTCTCCAGATTTGGTCTTTTTCTTGATGTTTTGTACATATCACCATTGCATAATTGTCTCACATTACCCTCTTGGGTCCAAATAAAAGGAACATTAGCTATTTCAAATAATCTTTTGATGATCATAGCAAACTATATAATTGATTGCGTGAATTTGTGTGTTGGAGCCTTAAAGAGGGTCTTCAAAGGCTCGGCTGAAATTGCCCGGATGGTTAAAAATGGAACGAAAGCAAGTCCGGTTGATTTCTTTTAGCGGTTCAAAGAGTTGGACCACCGATGAATCAAGTTTAGCCATCGTGCAAGATTTGCAGCTTGCATGGAAAATGTGTTCCCTCTACTCCCTAATTTATGTTTGTGTTTTTTAGCATTGTGAATGAGATAACAATTTCATGAACTTGGGCAATGTTCGAACTGTGGATCTATCGAGTATTTGCTTCACTGATCCGCTACTTTCTCCAACAGCATGACTAATGCATTTGGTGGGGCTCAAGAAACATGCACACCAGTCAAGAACGTAAGACACTCCAGATCAACCTCATCCCAAAAGATTTGCCTCGTTAAAACAGCAAGCCACAGCTTGCAGTTCATGATAATCAAACAATCTTAAGAGTCATAAAAAAAATTACAGAATCTGAATTTTGGATGCAAAGGAACTTAAAGATCAGGAAAGCGCCAGAGTAGAGAGCAAATGAGTGCCAAGCGAGTAGCAAAGACCCAACGAGTGTTGAGGGAGCGCCGGAGCATAGTGCGAACGAGCCGAGCAAGCGTCGGAGCAAGGAACAAAGAAGCGAGATCTAACAAGCACAAGCGAGCACCAGAGCAGGGAGATAATAAGTGATGCTTCTGTCAAGATTGTATCTTCATGCCTCATCAAAAAGAGGAAATATTGGCTGCAACGATGGTTCGTCCGTCGAGTCGACGACTTGGAGAGAGAAGAGACAGTAGGGGGACCATCAGTCGCACGGTGGGCATCGGTCAATGTGCAGTGGTTCGTCCGTCGAATGGTCGACGGCTTGGAGAGAGAAGAGACAAGGCTGGGATCGTCGGCCACGAGCGGTGGTTGTCGAGGGCGGTGCGGTGTTCGTTCGTCGAACTAGGACTTGGGTCGAGGGACCTTCGATTGAAGGTGGTGGTTGAGGGCGGTGGTCGTCGGTCGGCGCGCGGTATCTAGAGGGCTAGGGGCATCGGAGGGAGAGGGAGAAAGAGAGAGAGAGTCATGTCTTAGAGAGAAGTGCAGGAGAGAGAAAATATTGGCTGTAGTGAAGAGAAAAAGATGTGCATGAAGATGAAGAGACGGAGAGAGAAAATGCAGAGGGGAGAGAGAAGAAGTGGTGTTGGATTTGAAAAAATTTGGCTAGCCTATCAACTTTGGGCCCTCAAGGACATGTGTTGTGCTCCGAGGTCTCTTCCCATTTACCACGCTGGATCGTGAGCTACAACCAATATTTTCTCATTCATTCCCATTTAAGCTTGGCAGCCAAAAGTGACATGTCACCCATCCTTGTCATCAAAGTCCAACCGATGAGAAGCTTTCTTAACTCTTAAGCAAAGAACGTTTGGATCATAAGGTGACATGTAGGGCTTAGATTAAACCTGATTTTTAAAATTTCCCTTAAACCTTATTTTCAATATAGGCTGTGCAGCCACTTCTGACACTAATTCCCGATCCCGGGACTTGGGGCTGACTCTATCAGGACCCGACCGAGGCTACCGAGGTGCTTGGCCACGAGCTGCTCTTCGACCATCTCGGCGTGGCCCTTCTTGCTTGGCGTCGAGGAAGGGATGGTGCCCTTGGGGAGGGCGCTCAGGTACAGGCTTGGGCTCGA
The DNA here is from genome assembly GCA_014182845.1 of Corymbia calophylla. Classification (NCBI taxonomy): domain Eukaryota; kingdom Viridiplantae; phylum Streptophyta; class Magnoliopsida; order Myrtales; family Myrtaceae; genus Corymbia; species Corymbia calophylla. Next base: position 4,755,387 of record CM024696.1, on the reverse strand, counting down.
CAATGGCATTCTGCTGTTACCGTGGAGGTTGCTTGTTCTTTCTGATAACATCCTCCCTTCGAAGCTTGACATGAAATAGGCGAAGAGCGCAGCAATGAAGACCAACGCGATCGTGCTTGATCGACCCATCTGCTAGTGCTTTTACTTGAGAGAGAGAGACCCATCTGCTAGTGCTTTTACTTGAGAGAGAGAGAGAGAGAGAGAGGGCTTAGATTAAACCTTATTTTTAAAATTTCCCTTAAACCTTATTTTCAATATAGGCTATGCAGCCACTTCTAACGCTAATTCCTGATCCCGGGACTTGGGGCTGACTCTATTAGGACCCGACCAAGGCTACCGAGGTGCTTGGCCACGAGCTGCTCTTCGACCATCTCGGCGTGGCCCTTCTTGCTTAGTGTCGAGGAAGGGATGGTGCCCTTGGGGAGGGCGCTCAAGTACAGGCTTGGGCTCGACAATGGCATTCTCATGTTGCCGTGGAGGTTGCTTGTTCTCTCCGATAACATCCTCCCTTCGGAGCTTGACATGGAACAGGCGAAGAGCGCAGCAATGAAGACCAACGCAATCGTGCTTGATCGACCCATCTGCTAGTGCTTTTACTTGAGAGAGAGAGAGAGAGAGAGTTATGGAGTGTATTCTGATTCCAAAAGGTTGCGTTTGTGGGGGTTTATATGTGGGTCGGAGGGGTTCAAAGAAAGAGAAGTAAGGAAGAGAAAGTGGTGGTCATCGTTGGTAATTAAACCAAATTTCATGAATGTCCTATATGCATGTGTCACGAAGCAGAGGTTTCCGTGGTCAATGGGCGTTCGTGATCGAGGAAGAACGATCAAAACGCCCCAAGCACTTCCGGAACATTCCTAGGGGCGGGATTTTCTTGAGTCTTCTAAAATATTCCCAGAATATACGTAGAATATTCCCAGAATATTCCCAGAATATTCCCAGAATATTCCTAGAGGCAGAAGATATGATAATTAAGGCAGTTGGGGAGATACGATCTCCACCGTTAGATCGAGAAGAGATCTACGGATACGGTTTTGCCTGTATTTGTATAAATAGGGGTCTCCTCCCCTCATTGTAATCATCTCATTCTACACAAGTAATAGAATCCAGAGCTTCTCTTTCTAGTTTTTCTCTCTACGATCTGGGTGAGTGAGTGATCAGACGATTCGAAGAAGGCTTGGCGTAGGCCCCAACGATCCCAAGCGATTCTACGCCAACGATCCCAAGCGATCCGAATTAGCCTAAGTCGCCGCACGGTCGCGATTCCAAACGATTGGCCCGTGACAAGTGGTATCAGAGTCAAAAAAAAACCAACGGTCGCGATCCCAAACGATTAGCCCGTGACAAGTGGTATCAGAGCAAAAAAAACCAACGATCCCAAGCGATCCGACGATTGGCCCGTGACAAGTGGTATCAAGCCAAAAAAAACCAACGATCCCAAGCGATCCGAATTAGCCTAAGTCGCCGCACGGTCGCGATCCCAAACGATCGGCCCGTGACAAGTGGTATCAGAGCCAAAAAAAAAGAAAAAAAGAAAGAGAGATCCCAAACGATGTGGATGGAGAGGTCGCCCAAGTCAGAGAGACTCGCAGCCGAAGCAAGAAAAGAGAAACCTCGATGAGAAGTTTGCGAAGATGCGAAGTGCTGTGGCCGACCTCATTGACGGACTCGATGATGTTTGAGACCGGATCATGGAGGTTGAAGGCTCTCTTCGCAAGGACTTCACGGACGCCATCAACGATGCGATGGTCCCTCTCCAAGCAAAGGACGATGCCCTCGAAATATCGATCGACGACTTGAGGGAACGAGTCCGAACAATGGAAGAGGAGAACCCCCGATGGGACGAGGTCGAAACCATGAAGGTGGAGATCCAAGAGCTCAAGCCAAAGCTCGCCCTATGCAAACTGAGCATCGCGAATGGAGCGATGCCTAATCTGAGGTGCCGAAGCCCAAGGAGTTCAAGGGTGATCGATCTGCCAAAGAAGTGGACAATTTTTTTTGGGGCATGGAGCAGTACTTCGGAGCTGCCAACATCCAACACGAGAATGTTAAGGTACGAACCTCTACAATGTTCCTTACTGATACCGCAATGCTTTGGTGGCGCAATAGGTGTGATGAGACCAAGTGCGGTGCCCATCCCGTGGAGACGTGGGATGCGATCGTGCTTGATCGACCCATCTGCTAGTGCTTTTACTTGAGAGAGAGTGTTATAGAGTGTATTCTGATTCCAAAAGGTTGCGTTTGTGGGGGTTTATATGTGGGTCGGAGGGGTTCAAAGAAAGGGAAGTAAGGAAGAGAAAGTGGCAGTCATCGTTGATAATTAAACGAAATTTCATGAATGTCCTATGCGCATGTGTCACGAAGATCAAGGTTTCCGTGGTCAATGGGGCGTTCGTGATCGAGGAAGAACGACCAAAATGCCCCTCGAAGGATCCAAGCACTTCCGGAACATTCCTAGGGGCGGGATTTTCTCGAGTCTTCTAGAATATTCCAGGAATATTCCTAGAATCAAGGTTTCCGTGGTCAATGGGGCGTTCGTGATCGAGGAAGAACGACCAAAACGCCCCTCGAAGATCCAAGCACTTCCGGAACATTCCTAGGGGCGGGATTTTCTTGAGTCTTCTAGAATATTCCCAGAATATTCCTAGAATATTCCTAGGGGCAGAAGATATGATAATTAAGGTAGTTGGGGAGATACAATCTCCACCGTTAGATTGAGAAGAGATCTACGGATACGGTTTTGCCTGTATTTGTATAAATAGGGATCTCCTCCCCTCATTGTAATCATCTCATTCTACACAAGTAATAGAATCCAGAGCTTTTCTCTAGTTTCTCTCTATGATCTGCGTGTCTGAGTGATCTTCTCTTTAGCCCCAACGACCATTCTCTCTTTTTTTTATGTCCGGTGATCCAAGAATCTATCCTCTTTTCGAGTAATTTAAGAACAAGAGCCATCTAATAAGATATAGGCCCCAACGACCGTTCCTGCTTTTTTTTATGTCCAGTTCGACGTTTTGTAAATTCAAGAATCTATCCTCTTTTCGAGTAATTTAAGAACAAGAGCCATCTAATAAGATATAGGCCCCAACGACCGTTCCTGCTTTTTTTTATGTCCAGTTCGACGTTTTGTAAATTTCTAAGAATTTAAGAACAAGAGCCATCTAATAAGCCTATATCAAGATAAATTTTGTAACCAATTCATAAGACGAAGTAAAAGGAGATAAAAAAAAGGCAAAAAGAAAAGACGTATTCGTTTCCTTTTCTTCTTGGTCGGAGCCGAGCCGTGAATTCCAAGTGTTTCAAAATTTCCCTTAAAATTTTTTGACTCGTGTTCCATCTTAAGGCTTAAATCCGAATTCACAAGCACCGAGCCATCTGCGATCCGCCGTTAGCACCTCATCCATGGCGTCCGAGAGTGCCACAGCAAGGGGCACATCACCTGAGCATTACCAGCCGTGAGAAAGCAACATAGATTGGCTCGGGGCAGGCGGTCATAGGCGTGATGATGCAGCAACTCAGGGGAGGTTTGGATGGCTCGACTATGAGGTAGCAAGGTCGTCAAGGTGAAGCAGAGCAGCTTCGTTGTTGGCGTCGCCTTGGGCTAGAGCAGGAAGTGCAGTGGTGCAGCGCAGCATGGCGGCAAATTCAGCCAGACTGGTTGCGGGGCTTGGCCAAGGACCAAGCGCGGGAACTGGTCACGTCGATGCAGCGCTCAGTCGCAGCCAGTGCAGGGCTTGGTCACGGCCAGGCACGGCCGAGGACAGGGCTGCCCGAATTTTGCCCCTTTGTGGGCTTAGTCTGACAGGCCTTGACTCATTGACGGTTTATTCTAATTAAAGTCAAGGCTTATAATATTATGGGCTAAACCCACACTCAATTAAAGCTTAAATTGCCCTAGTTAGGGGCCCCGCCCCCTATGTGCTGGCGGAATTATGCTTTTGTGTGCTTGTGCAGTAAATTAACAGCACTATATGATAATGCTTCTAGAACTATACAATATTATAATATTTTTTTAAAGGGCTAAATATTAGTCCATAACTTTTCTACGCAACTAAATTTAAATGGTTTGCCAAAGTTTAGGCATCAACACAAACACAGCCTTAGTCCAAAAGACAATGGTGGGGAAAATCAGGACAAGTTCAAATGTAATTAAACTTGACGTACATAAAAATGTTTTACTATTACTGCAAAACTAATTACCATTTATCACCTCCGCTCAAATTCATAAGGAGAGAGAAGCCGGATCGTCTCTAGCTGCCATGCATGGCAATTCTTGCTCATCTCTTTGTTCGACAATGGACCCATCTAATTTTACTGAGATAGGTATGAAATTTGTGGGAATTTTCATGAGATATGGATGGGAATATTTGATGATTTCTTGTTTAGCAATGAGAAGCCTTGTTAGTTCATGCATATATACATAATTGCGTCAAGGCTTACTTCAACGCGTGTAGCAACTTTGACCATTCCTACTTTTTACTTTAATTGACCAGAGGAAGAAGTAGGATAGATAATATATAAAGACTTTGTCAAAAGAACCTCCTTTGCATCTTTGTATGCGTCATCAAGTCTACTTAGCGGATCGGATCATAATTTGGGTGACAATCTTTTAATATACTACAAGAATAATAATTTATTATAAACTATAAAACTTCAAATAATAGGTAATTTTAAATTATTGCGAGGTTTATTTTTCAATAATTTGTAACTCACAACAAGCTATTATTTTTACAGCCCAAAGACTATCATGTTAGCAAAATCACGTGGTATTATTACTTGATAAAGTTATATTTAGTATTGGTAGCCTTTCTCACCATTTCTTGGCGACATTGACTACTAACCAGAGAGATATTGATTTTCTAGACAATGAGGAAATTTAGAAAACGTGGGGTCTATGTTAATAGACTATGTATTGTCCTATTATTTATTCCTTTCCTCCTTAGCTTGGGGGAAAAACCAAAAAAATTCAAAACTGGTAGACAGGTGAAGTTAGCGATGACGCTAAAGAAGACGCCGCATGGACTATATATTGCATGAACAAACGGAGGTTCTTTCATTGCCACCCATTAGGAATCCTCGAATACCTACGAAATTTACTAATAAGAGCTCTCGCACATCACCATTTAGAGGAAAGAGAGTGAGAAATGACTTCAGACAAAGTGATGATGATGAGCAACAACTGCCATGGCTGGGCTGCAAGAGACGACTCAGGACTGCTCTCCCCTTATGAATTCGAGCGCAGGTAGATTTGTGTTTCCGTGATATATTTTTATTGAAGTTGTTGCTTGAAACTTGCCCGTTGAGAAGCGACGGGCCTATGTTTCGTGCGCTGGGAATGGTTATGTCCGCAATATCATCAGTAGTATCAGTCTCCCGAAATTTGTAATTTGAGACAATTATGATCACGTTTGCTATGGAAAGTCTTAAAAGGTATCCACAACTTCTGGCTTTCTAGCAAACATGGTTTTATAGTTTCTATGGGTGGGAACATGAAGTTTGTGTTTATTTTTGAGAAGTTTCAAAAAAAAATTGAGGCTTCATTGTGATGAACACCAAGGTTATAGTCCCTTTTTAGGCATCGACCAATATTTCTCCCTGCATTTATATGCAAATCCACGCACGAATATGTTAATTGATAATAGCCAAAGCTGATGCTCTCACCATATTCCTAATGTCTAAACTAAGAAAATTATTTTGGTACAGATCGGTTGGAGGCAATGACGTTTCGGTGAAAATCACTCATTGCGGTGTTTGCTACGCCGATGTAGCTTACACTCGCAACAAGAGAAAGAATACTGTGTATCCTGTGGTTCCAGGGTACGTTAATTCTTCTCCATTTCATTTACTAATGTGCAGTTCATTAAAGTCTTGAAGAACGTTAGCCATGGAAACAACACTTTGAGTTGCGCTAATATCCTCTAAATTAAGCTTGTATATGTATGAATAGGCATGAGATCGTGGGGATTGTACAAGAAGTGGGTGATGAGGTTAGTAAGTTCAAGATCGGAGACCATGTGGGTGTTGGACCCTTCGTTGATTCTTGCAGAGAGTGTGTACTGCGATGTTGGCCATGAAGAGCATTGTTCCAAAGCAACTGTAACCATCAATAGCACTTGTAAAGACGGTACCCTTAGCAAGGGAGGATATTCTAGTTTCATAGTTGTCCATGACAGGTAACCTTTCTATGTACACTTGTTTCCCTGTTGGTAGAATTTCACGATGGTGTAATTACGGGAAAGATAATGTCAGATTTGCGGGCGGGGTGCACAAGCAGAAACTAGGATGATTATTAGGTAGGACTAGCTTTATCGTCCCGACACTGCTTGATCGCATCGTCTGCATATTGAATAATTAGTCTTTGTTATCATCATCATAGAATATTCTCCACATTTTGATGTGATTTGCCCCTGAAAGCTTTTGTAGTGTCTTATTTGGCTTTAAGCAAATATCACTCCGCGAAGTGATCTGTGACGACATTTCAAAGGGATTTGCACTAGCTTTTAAGGATTTTCCATCTTTTTTTTCAATATCTTTGCTGCTGAAAGTCAATTCCATTCCATCCATGTGATGTTACGATGGACTTAAATATTGAATGCCTTATCTACAGGTATTGCTACAAGATACCTGACAAGTATCCTCTAGCCCTAGCAGCACCTTTGCTATGTGCGGGTGTAACAGTATACAATCCGATGATCCACCACAAGATGAATCAGCCTGGTAAATCGCTAGGAGTGGTTGGACTTGGTGGGCTCAGTCATATGGCTGTAAAGTTCGGTAAAGCTTTTGGTCTAAATGTCACTGTTTTCAGCACAAGCATTTCCAAGAAAGATGATGCCTTGAATATGCTAAAAGCAGACAAATTCGTCCTTTCGTCTGACAAAGAGCAAATGGCGGTAAGAATTCCACGTCAAAACGTCATCGGGAAATCTTGGAGTTACTCAAGTTTGGTGCCTTAAAAGTAGATTCGGATCTTTTTTTCGCAGGCACTGGCTCATTCTCTGGACTTCATAGTTGACGCAGCATCAGGAGATCACTCATTCAATCTATACATGTCATTACTTAAACCAGAAGGAGTCTTAGCTTTGGTGGGCGTTCCAAGTGAGAAAATAGAACTCAGCCCGCTCAGCCTTCTCATGGGTAAGCATTCCTCACTGGGTGTAAACCATGACGTGCATTGTATTCATAATTCATAAATTTGAGTATCTAATTCAGGTGCAAGAACTATCTCTGGAAGTGCAGTGGGCGGCACGAAACGGACCCAGGAGATGATCGAGTTCTGTGCTAAACATGAGATATATCCGGAGATCGAAGTGATTCCTATCCAATATGCAAACGAAGCTCTCGACAGACTCGAGAAGGGCGCCGTGAAGTACCGCTTTGTGATAGACATCGAGAACTCCTTGGAGTGAAAAACTCATATTATTTCTGTTTTCAGTGACAAAAAGACGTGTGGGGGCAATAAAAGCAGGGACTACTCTTCCCTGAAATTAGATGTATTCATCTTTTTTTCAATAAAAAGGCCTAAATGATTGTGATTTCTACTTTAAGTGAACTCATAGTACATTGATATAGTTAGACACAACATGGTATCAAAGATGAAATATCAAGCAGAAATGCTACGTTAGAAATTTTCCTTTAACAATAAGTAAGTAGACCGAAGACAGTCATATTGCCCCATTCCTCTAGCATATATCAAATCTGTGAAGTTTATTTTCAGTAAAAGTTGTCCGGTCCCACTATAGTTTCAACAATTTACTCAACATTGATGTAATATCAAGCAGAATTGCTACATTAGACTGCAACCAACATGACCCGATATATAATAGAGAAGTGTATATATTGCATCTATCTAATCTACATATTTGAATGACTAATCACTTGACATCTAAATAAATATAAGGTGTGTTTTTCTTCACCCCTTACAGATATTGAGATCTCTCACATTTACGTATAAGGGCCTTGTAAATTTCCACCCACTGAGCCCTGATTGGTGAGTTTACTCCCAAACATGTGACCCCCTACTAACCCAACCTAACAAATAAATACTCAGACTTATTAAGATTTGTCATATTAAGACCAAGTCCAACACCATACATATCGATAAATGAAGAGAACCTTCACCTGAGCTCTTTGCTTTTCGCTCGTGTTCCCAGACCATGACATATATCTAATTGTGCTTTACTTTATCATAGTCTTCAACAAGTATATAATATGTTACTCAAGATAATCTTTTTTATGAAGTTATTATTTCAGTATTTTGACCTTTTCAACATCGTACTTGGAGATCATCAAGACCGTTTTAAATCCTGTCCTATTCAAGTGGCGTACTCTGTCAGGAAGAAAATTTTCATAATTGATCTAATTTAATAGAAAATACTAAGCATGGGAATATATATGACATTGTTTCTACTCTAGTAAGTACAAACAATTATGAAAATATTCAATCTTTTGAAAATACTCAGACTTATTAAGATTTGTCATATTAAGACCAAGTCCAACACCATACATATCAATAAATGAAGAGAACCTTCACCTGAGCTCTTTGCTTTTTGCTCACGTTCCCAGACCATGACATATATCTAATTGTGCTTTACTTTATCATAGTCTTCAACAAGTATATAATATGTTACTCAAGATAATCTTTTTTATGAAGTTATTATTTCAGTATTTTGACCTTTTCATGTGCGGACGTTAGGGTGATGGATGACCAATAATCTAAGTGTCGGGTTAGTGGAAAACATAGCTTATGTTAATTAAACTTACACTAGAGTGATGTTAATAACTTGTAATTCACCAATCAAAGATATGGCCGGAGGAAATTTTCTCTTCCATGAAGGAAAATAAAACCTTAAAAGTAAACAAGAGAGGGTGGGCCTCCCTTGGGCAGGGAGAGGCCCGAATCCCCCCGCTTGGGTGATAATGCTTATCTCTTTGTTCAATTTTGACGTGCTGTATGATGGTCTTCGTGGACAATTCTTCTGTTCCTTGACGGAAAATTAGGGAATTCATAGTATTAATATTCATGGAAGAATATCTATAAGATTGGTGCTATTATTGAAATTACCAATCAATTCGCTTTAGAGTGATATTGAAAAATATTTAAGACTTGACTATACGAACCAAAATAGTTAGGATTTGGTAGCATTCCATACCATGACATTTAAAATTGCGATGATGAGGTCTTTTTGATGTAACGTCAAGAAATGTCATGAGATTATCATTATATAATTCGGATTAGTCAACCTACCTTGTTCAGAGATGGCTGTGTGGACTTTTCTTGTCGTGTCTACTCGGTGTATGCTTCTCTCTGAAAGGACCTTTTCTTCATCTAATCATTCTTGGGGTGGTGGTACTTTTATCTGGCGGTAAGCCATGACGCTAAATGGACGTCACCCTATACGTTTTTATCCCTATTGAGTCACAATATAGAGAATGGAAAAGGAAAACGCATGTTGTAGGCGACGACATTTATGAGAACAGCGCAAGAACCCGCGATGTATATATTGCACGGAACGCAGTAGATTGTCAAACGTCTCTGCTATCAACTCTTGAGAGGGAAAAGCTAGAGAAAATGAGTTCAGGCGTAGCGACGGGAAAGAACTGCCATGGATGGGCGGCGAGAGACGACTCGGGATTTCTCTCTCCTTACGAGTTTGATCGCAGGTAAACTAGCCAATCGCGTATTAAGTTGCCGATCTAGCTGCATAAATGTGTGGCCTTGACTCGTAAGATATCTTGTCGTTTCCGATGAGTAAAGTTTATCGTATTGTTCTCGTGACAGATCGGTCGGAAGTGAGGACATCTCGGTGAAGATTACTCATTGCGGCGTTTGCTATGCAGATGTATTGTATACTCGCAACAAAATGAAGCACTCCATATATCCCATGGTCCCAGGGTACGAACCTTTATTACTAATGCAATTGTAATATGGTCTATCTCTTCAAATATTTTGTCTTTCTTTAAGATTATTCTTAGAGACACAGCCGGCCTAGAAAAAAAAATTCTCCACATGCGCCGTTCATCACCGGCGACCCGGTGCTTGTGACTACCACTGCGTCACTAACTTAATGCATCGACGTGGAGAATTTCTTTTCATGAGTGTGCAATTATAATGTTTGTTCGGGGTGTGATGCTCATACGAGATAAGATATGTTCAGGCATGAGATCGTGGGGGTCGTAACAGAAGTGGGTGGCAACGTTGGTAAGTTCAAGATCGGAGACCATGTGGGTGTCGGAGTTTTCGTCGACTCATGCAGAGATTGCGAGAACTGCAACGGTGGGCTAGAAATACATTGTTCGAAAGGTGCTGTTTTTACAATCGGCGGCACTTATGCAGATGGCAGCACTTGCAAGGGAGGATACTCGCAGTTCATAGTTGCTCACGAGAGGTGCGTAATTACTAACCTCGGTTTAAAGATCCACCCCTGGTTATCGTCGGACGCATCAATTAATATATGTAAGATTACTCAAGTCTCATTCGACGACAATTCCATGACAACTGGTGGTGCCGATTTACCGATTTGCTAGGATCCTCAATCTTCTGTCTTCATATCTTCAATGACAATGCCAATTCCATTCACATCTGTAGGTATTGCTACAAGATACCTGACAAGTATCCATTAGCTCAAGCAGCACCCTTGTTGTGTGCCGGGATCACGGTCTACACTCCGATGATCCGCCACAACATGAATCAGCCTGGAAAATCATTAGGAGTGATCGGGCTCGGTGGGCTCGGCCACTTGGCTGTGAAGTTTGCCAAGGCTTTTGGACTGAACGTCACTGTTTTCAGCACAAGCGTTTCCAAGAAAGATGATGCCTTGAACCTGTTGAAAGCAGACAATTTCGTGCTCTCATCTGACAAAGAACAAATGAGCGTAAGAGTCTAATGACCAGAACCCACTTGAAATCTTGAGGTTTATCAAATGGTGGGCGTCGAAAGTAGATCTGATTCTGCGGTTTCTTTTACAGGCTTTGTCGAAATCTCTAGACTTCATCATCGACACTGCATCAGGAGATCACTCATTGGATCTTTACATGTCATTGCTCAAGACAGGAGGAGTTTTGGCTCTGGTGGGCTTTCCGGGCGAGCAACTGAAACTTAGTCCGCTGAGTCTTCTCATGGGTAAGTATTCTTCGGACGGATCTTACAATTCACTTCCTCTTCTGGCAGATTAGGACCCGTGACTTTCTCTGCGCTCTTAAATCACATATATCTTGTTCAGAAATGAGGAGCGTTTCCGGAAGTGCGGTTGGCGGCACCAAGGGAACGCAGGAGATGCTCGAGTTTTGCGCTGAACACGAGATACATCCCGAGATTGAAGTGATTCCTATTCAATACGCGAATGAAGCTCTTGAGAGGCTTCAAAAGAATGATGTGAAGTACCGCTTTGTGATAGACATTGAGAACTCCTTGGAGTGAATCCACTGATGTAGGAACTCCAGGAAGACATTCACGTGTTTGTTCCATGAGAACTCTATCTTTATGTTAGTGCCAATAACTCTTTATGAGATACAATTGATAGACGCAGCAATAAGTGGAAAGTATGTTCTTCCTCCTTTTGAAGAGAGAGACTCTATCTTTATGTTAGTGCCAATAACTCTTTATGAGATACAATTGATAGACGCAGCAATAAGTGGAAAGTATGTTCTTCCTCCTTTTGAAGTGATCTCTCTCTCTCTCTCTCTCTCTCTCTCTGTGTTAACTTGAGGGACTGCAACCTGTGAAATAACCCAGAAAGCTAATCTCTCTCTCTCTCTCTCTCTCTCTGTGTTAACTTGAGGGACTGCAACCTGTGAAATAACCCAGAAAGCTAATGGATTTTGTAATTTAAATCAAACCCGAGAAGAAGAATTAACAGAAAAATCAATGAGGAGCGATAAAGGACACTGGAGATTTACGTGGTTCAATCTGAAAGTAAAATCCGAGTACTCACATGAATACTAGATCTTAGTTTCAATTATGTCTATAATAAAAGCAAGGATCGGATAGCAAAATTAAGGGGGCATTGGAGTAGGTGTCAATCGAATTGACTTCGTCACAAAAAGAGAGGGAGGGCAAGGTCTTGTGACATGCAATACCAATGTCGTTAGAGAGAGAAGGAAACTGGAAAGTTTCAGTAAGAGTTAGGATCTAAATGCTTTCTGCGTACAGAAACAAGCAATCAATAAAAGGCCTATAGGTTTTGGGCCAAAACTGCATATGGATTGGCAAACTGTAAAGGCCGATGAGTACCCCAAACCGAATCGAACCATCAGCCCGTTATTTCACTTACTACCTAAATCAAAGGAAATCCGACCTGAAAAGATCAGAAATTTTTTCTGTTTGGGTTGGTTCAGTTCGAATGGAGGGGTTCTTTCTGAGAGGTTGGGTGTTCGAGTTCAAACTTAAAGTAGACGGTACTTTAGATCAATTGAAAATGCAGGTAGTTGGTAAACGTTGTAATCGGCTTCTTGGGATAGATCCCTATGAGGTTTTTTTCTCCAGTTGTGAAGCCGGCAAAAGTATAGATAGTCCTTTATGCAATCCTTGTTGATAACCGGCAACTACGAAGGTCAAATGAATCTGTGTTTATGGAACAACCACCGGGGCTTCAAGGATTCTAATAATCGTGACTATGTCTGCAGTGTCGGCAAAGTTTTCTACGGCCTTGACACGTTAATTGGCAACTACGAAGGTCAAATGAATCTGTGTTTATGGAACAACCACCGGGGCTTCAAGGATTCTAATAATCGTGACTATGTCTGCAGTCTGAGCAAAGTTTTGTACGGTCTTGACACGTTAATTGGCAACTACAAAGGTCAAATGAATCTGTGTTTATGGAACAACCACCTGGAGTGTCGTAGCAGCTTCAATAGTCACTGCGCAAGGACCACCTCCACAATAGCCGATCATTGTCACTTCGGACCACCTTACAATCATCATCACCTTCACCCATCATTGATCATAATTGCCATTCAATCAATCGCGCTCCGACAATTGAGGGTGAAAATGAGAAATTATCCATCACCATCAAAGAAAAGGTGAATCTAGTGAAACTGGTGGTGAAGGAGACGAAACGGAGGAAGTTGAAAATAGTGCATTTGAGAGGTTGCTGAAGGAGCTCAAGCAATGAAATCTGGATATCATTGGGCAAATGAGATTTTCAAAAATTAATTAATTAATTAAATATAAATTTATCACTAATATATCAATTTAAATTTTTCTTGATATTAATCATTTCTTTCGTCAGCTTAAAAAGCTGGATGAGCAATCAATTGCATCTTACCAAGAACCTCCAGCAATGCTCCCCACGACCTCTCTCCTAACAATCATCAGATACAGTCTCGCACGTCTGCACAGACACCTCCATTTATATTTCCCAGGACTCTGTACTCGTTACCTTAATTTCCGCAAAGCCCTCTGGATCGAGTCTTTGACTAATAGCTCCCTAAGCATCCTAGTGCTGATGTCTCTCCCTCAAATCTCAGCATCGCCCTCCTTGCCTACGGAGCCTAGAGTCCAATTGGTCTCGAAGTCTATGTCCGATCAGCTTCTTCGTAAATTTCCCGACGAGTCGGAACTCCCCAGCTTCGCTTACGAGCAAAGCGCATTGTGGTCTCCTCCGATCAAGAGAAACGCATTCTTGAGCTCAACCGGGAAGATCGTCACCGACCATGGAATGCTTGAGAAAGCAAGGAGCATAATAGATGAAGAATGCTGCGAGCGACACGAAACTTGTTTTACGGTATAATTTTTGGCCGGAATTTTCTTTCCTTAGTGTAGCATTGCTGTTTTCCTAAGGCCTTCTCAAATAAAAAATGTCGATTTATTTGACACGTTTAATTTCCTTTTTGTTTCAGGAATTTTGCTGCTTTTCCTAGAGGAAGGCAATATACAGCTCCATCAAATTCGATCCATGGGGTGTTCACCTCGCTTGTGAAATCTTGTAATGCCTAGTGAGAGATGGATAGATAGATGAGTGTATTTTTTGCTGAGGCTTTCGTTGTTTTTAAGAGCTTCATGTTTACTCAATAGTCCACTATTGCATTGCAAATTGGCCAAAAATGACATTTAGAATAATATATATATGCACCAAGATTGCAGACCTCGACAGTGAAAGATGGATAAATGTTACAATGTTAAATGGGCCGCCTCTCTCTCTAGGTGAACTCATTTAGGTGTGATAAGCTTCTAGTCTGGTCCAATTTCAAAGTGGAATCGAGGACTGGACCGATTAATCTTAGAACCGAGAACCGGACCGGACCAATTGGTCTAATGGAACTAGTCTAACATGAAGTGAAAGAGAAAAATAGCTTCAAGAATTTCTTTATAATCACTCTAATTTGATATACATTCTTTACATGTATTTATATTACAAAGTGTAAACTATAAAAGAAAATTACAAATATACTAACTATTTTGAATTATCAATTGATATCAATCTAAACTTTAGATTGATTTGAGTATTTTCAATCATATCAAGTGCACAAATCATATCTCAAACACGGTCACTTTGTTTTTACACTACTTGGAACCAGATCAAGAAGGCATTTTCCTCTTTAGACAATACTCCTAAATCTTTGTCTTTTCCCCTTCGGATGGAAAAAAATAGGTCGCGATATCGAGAACTGGATCAAACTGACCAGTCTAATTAGGGTGATTCTTGATTTGAGCGGTTCATTTTGCACAATCTAAACTCATACAATTGAGTTTGAAAGTACGCTAGATAACCATATAAAACCTGCAATACCATATAAAACCTCCAAATTGCAAAGAGTGTTTGGTAGACAGTTTTACGATAATTATCCAAAAATATCCTAAAACCATTGTATCATAATAAATTTAACCTTAAAGTTTTCAATTTAGTCATAAAATTTTTAACGATTTACCAAAAATCATTTTCATCAATTTTTCATGAAAATTATAATTGAACTCCAACTATCATACATGTGTCACGGGCCGATCGTTTGGAATCATGATTGTGCGACGACTTAGGCTATTTCGAATCGCTTGGGATTGTTAGGACCTAAGCTAAGCCTTGTTCGGATCGACCGATCACTCAACTCACTTGGATCGTAGAGAGAGAAAATCTAGAGAGATAAGCTTTGAACAAAAGAAAGGAACTTAAATTGCTAATGGTTGGATGAATACAAATGAGGGGAGGACACCACTTCTTATACTTGAGACCCTCGAATTACAACTATTGATCGAGTTTCGATCCAACAGACGAGATCATACCACCCCACCTACCATCTATTAGCATTTATGCCGAAAAAATTCTAGACCACGGCACAATTACGAGATCGCCCGTTCCTGAGAATGTTCCGGAAGCATTTAGATCCTTCGATGAGCGTTTTGGTTGTTCATCCTTGATCATGAACGCTCTATTGATCACAAAAATCTCGGCTCCGTGACACATGACTCGGCCTGACATAACAATTTTTGCAATTTTTTTTAAAGATTTATGAATATTTCTTTTTTTTTCCTTTTTCTTTTCTTTCTTGTTTTTTTTTTTCTTTTTTCCCTATTTCCTTCGAATAGAGAGCTTAAAGCAATAGCTAGGACATCCTTGTTAGCCCTCATCCAAATTCGGTGAGGGTGTTGTGGTCCTCTCCTCACCCTCGCCATGCCTCACCTAGATCCAACAAGAGCATCATGGACCTCGTCAAATATAGGCGAGGATGTGATGCTCTCACCTCTCCGTCACCTTGCCCTCAACCTTGCTTGCCTCGTGTGTCACCTTGCCTCACATTCCAAATTTGGGCAAGGCTGCCACACCCTTGCCAAGGCCTAGAGAGAAATAGGAAAAAAAAAAGGAACAAGAAAAAAATTTCAGAAAATTTAAAAGAAGTTGGTAAAAATTGTCAACACCAGTAGCAACCATGCCTTGTAAAATAGTTGGCTTTGACTGGACCACCACATTAGCAATTGCCCAAAAGTATTACATTGACCAATTATCAAAAAATTTATAATTAAAATGGTCAAATTGAAAAGTTTAGAATTTAATTAACCGTCTTGGAATAGGTTTATGACTTTTTAGATGATTTTCCCCAATTTTACCCTATTTTTGTATTTACATGGGTTTCACGGTTGGGGTAGTTGGTTGAGGCATTAGGAAATTTCCAATTCAGAAATTGAGGGTCACTTGATCAAATCTCATCAATTACATGCAAATTTTACTATGTGAGAGCCAAATACAATAGCCAAATTCTGGATTTAACAGATTCATGGGATTTAGGGTACTCAATGAGCTATCAAGTAGCTGGGTTTTCATGCCCATGCTATATATGGTTACCGAAACGTAAAATACATATGTGTACTATGTGATTTGGTCCCAAGCATATGCAATCCCAGAACCCTAATTCTGAAACTTTATGATGCATCAGACAAAGCAAAGAATACCATGGTGGCAAGTTCTCCGGATAAGGAGTTGTTGGAAGGTGGACACCTGAACTTGGGACAATGGCGAATGGCTCATGGGGACATCATGGGCGCATTATCCACGACACTATCATCTTCTTAGCTTTTGACCACGTTACCTTGTCTAAATTCCGATTTTCAAACTCATCTGACATTTCCACTTTCAGACATGGAGATAAAAGTCAACGATTTGCAGCTACCATAGTTGAATTAGTTATGATGCTCGGGAACCTTTTTGTCTCAAACTTGAGTCGGATTGAATCAGACCCATCGTTCTCTTTGATTATATGAGTTCCACCTGAACCTCACGTACAAATTTTACGTGGTCAATAGTTGTGATCTGATTCGGTCTATGGATTTGAGAGGAAACAAGAACTTCCCCTTGAAATAGAAGTCGCATCCTAAATGGGCATTAATATGTCACATCCTCGAAACACTGTAAGGCTTTGTTAAGCGAGTGGAGTGCAAATTGCCGATTTGAACTTTATCTTTTGTAACAGAGAAGGACCGAAACAGAAGTCAAGCTTGTGCCGGTTATGGTGTTATGTATTTCATTTTGTTCTTGTAAAATGGACTTGCCTTTCTATGAATTATGCGTACACAGCCTGAAGGCTTTCCAATTGGGACAATGACGTGTAGTCTTTAATTTTTTTTTAAATGTTAACGTCATCTTTGAATTTTTTTTTTTTTCAATGTACTCATTCCCTAAAAAGTTCTAACACCGTTGGACGTGACCATAATTTCTGTTCATTCGAAGTTAGATTTGTTGAGTTGGAAAAACGTTTTATACAAATAAAGATTTGCTGATTTGGAAAAACAATGTGATGGTCCACATCATTATTTTGGCCAAATAAATACTGACGTGGCAATCCACATAAGAGAAAATGCACTTGATGTGGTGATGCACTTAGCGGGAGGACTATATTGAGTGGATCTTTAAAAACTATGGGGTTAATTGAACAAAAAAATCATGGACTACATTGAATTTTGAAGAAATGTTTCAGGACCATTCATGTCATTATCCATTTTCAACTCTATAGGAAGAGAACTTTGAATGTAGTATTCGGATTTGAAAATACCAGCAAAATACACGAACTCTTATTCAAAAATACCAGGTTATACAATTGAACGAAAGTTCGATTTTATAAAATGACTTGAAGAAAATTAAATGGTCATTTATTATTATCTGCGGAAAGAGAGAACTTGGTTGCTCATGAAAATTGTCCACCTCAAGTTGCTTGAGAGGCTGCTTTTACTTTGTCCCCTAGGAGAGTTTCCTTTGCTTCATTGCTCTAGGAATTCTCTCGGCAGCTTCCTGGTGATGGAAGAAGTCTCTGCAGTAGATAGAGGATCTGCATGTATAGATTGGAGCTCTTCATTGCTTTCAGTTATCTCTTTCTCTATTGCTGGATCTCAACAAGGTCTCAACATCATCATCGGGACAATGGAATACTCTTGACACTAATGGGTTTATTTCACATCGGTTGTGAAAGGGGCACGTGATCAGTTTATAAATGTGAAAGAAAGCCTTAAGTTTAAAGTTAGTTTTGGGGGTGAGTGATGTCGAAGACCACCGAATACTGGTATCAAAGCCTAATTACTAATAAGTCCAAACCCAACAATCACTTGGAGAGGGTTGTCACGGCTCCAACAGCCTGATATGTGAAGAGGCTCTGATCTAAGCCTAATGTGTGAAGGGGAGATTGTTGGAGTTATTGCACACTTTGAACTAACATTTTGGGTAAGAGAGAATCATGACCACCTAATAGACACCTCATCATCGGAAAAAGAGAGAGACCCAAACCCTAAAAGCGTAAAATAACCACATGACGACCATTCGGTGGACAAAATGCATGTGGTCAAAAGTGAGTTGAGTAATCAAAACATCGCATGCTTGTATTACCTCAATCACGAAATTAAAATGAACCTCTCTTCTTTGTTTGCTTTTCACTTCAATTCAGCACCTAAACCGAAACTCGACAGCATCCAAAACGTATCTCGCCTCTTGCTACTATAAAACCATTTCTTCAAACCTACCACGATCAACGACCCGTCTTAGAAAATTGCAAAACCTCGGTGCATGATTATGCTGGCCGTCGCTATCTTTCAGAGTCGTTGCTAACGTTCAACGCACAAGAACAAAAGACAATTTGCCAGATTTATTAAGGGATAGAATCGTGATCGATTGTTGTGCACTCGCTACTCGACCAGACACGTTCCGTCCTTGCATGGGCGATGGAAATTGGGGGAATAGAAAAATCAGTACAAGGTCAATGTCTGGAACTCCATGACGCCATCGCTCCTCCCTAGCTATATTGCAGGCTGAGCGCATTCGTTAGGAGAACTACTACGCTATCAACATCGACTCAAATTACGAATATCTTTACTACGATCTCTACCGGATGACATCTGCTAGAGATTGATTGGTCGAAAACAAGAAAAAGAAATATGGCTATCTCTACCAATTTTCATATGATTTATTACATACAACGTGTATATAAAACCATTTGAAAAGTGAAAAGAAGGCATTGGTTAGTGTCGTGAAATCAGAATAAAATAGATGAGGAACTTGAAGATCGAATGAATTGAGGCCAATCCCCAGTTAGAGAAATCATAATCCGAAAGTTGAAACTATCAGTTGGCACATGAAATTTGTATATAAACCAACGGGATGCAAAAATCCATCCTCTATCTATAGAAGCAACGGTTCCATTCTAATGATATAGTTAAGCTATTGAAAAGTCTTAAGTGATAGTATCATACTAGGAGAACAAGATGACAAAGGCGGCGCTGAGATTCGCGTTGATTACCTCCTTAATTTAAAAATGAGAATGCTGGTTTTCGTTCCTACCATTTGCTATTTCTCTCAAAGATAATGTCACCGGTGGTCCCTCTATTTTTGCCCTAAAGTCCAAAATTGTCCCTTCAAATTCTTTCAACTCAAAATGATCCCTGTACTTTAGAAAAGGTGCTACTGTTGATCTTTGCATTATTTCAAATGATGGATTCTGCTAAAATGGACTTGACGTGATTAAAAATTTTCGACCTGAATCCCTTTTTTAAGTGAAAAAAAATTTGACTTGGATTGCCAGGGCATTTTATTTTTATTAGTTTATTTTTGTAGTACCCAACTCTTCAAGTTCTTTTTATTTTATGACCCCATCAACAATAATGTACCAATAAAAATGCGACGTATCTTCTGACATTGCCACCTAACTTTCCAACTGTCAACTCAGCACTCCGGCTGATAAATTTATCCATAGGCCAAAATGTCCGCGCCATTCAGGATGCTAATGAAGATTATTTTATTTTAAAAATTAATTTTTTATTTTTATTTTCTAAATGAGTTTCTAAGTAAAATATACGTTTTATAATGACGAAAATTTTATGTTCTCAAAATAGAAATTTATTTGATAACGACACAAAATTTCTTCCTCTCAAACAAATGACGATCGACGGCGACAACCAATGACAAACGACAACCAAAGAATGGCTACCGGCAAGCAGCTGGCAAGTGGGCGGCCAATTAATAGTGAGGACGAGCGATGAGAAAAAAATTTATTTCTCATTTATGTTCCAAAAATAGAGATTAAGAAAATTTTTACTTCTTATTATTGTTCCAATTTATTTCTAGACAAAAAATTTATTTCAGAAATAGAAAAATGAAATTATATTATCAAATTAATTTTTATTTTAAATCTATTCCCAAAAACAAAAAAAATAATTGTAACAAAAATAGAATAATTATCATACATATTCTTAAAAAATACAATGATCATTTGGAAAAAAAAAATAAGAAGGTCAAAAGTAGAGGGACTTCTAGTGGCATTATTTATTTTATATAGATAGGTCCATATTTTCGTATTTTCTTAACTAGATATCAGTCACCATTGGAGTGACTCATGTGAAACCAACAAGAAGTTAGGTTAATATGGAGCACGCTCCTGAAGAACTACGGACAAACAAAAGATCAACTGCGTAATATAACGTCATGGCTTACACTCGACTGGGATTTGGTATTAATATTGTACGGACGCTCTTCACCCACTTCATGCAGTACACAAATCCAAAAATAAAGATAATAAAAGAACACCCATGTAGAACAAAATTTTAATCTATTAGGTAATGAACCCATTTGATTTTTAAATGCAGGCTTCTTTCATATGAATACTGAAAATTTAAACATTTTTACGGATTCGTTCTTTTTTAGAAAAGAATTTTAATGTTTGAATTCTTATGATATTGATTCTAGTTCCAAGTGGATTCAGCAAATCATCACTGTGAAATTTGGTGATTCGTATACTTATTTTTCAAGACAAGAGAAGCTCATTTGAGATGTCTTGCACCCATTAAACAAACCCTCATGATACTCAACCAGAGAGATTCGATTACAAGACAGAGAGTCGGATTAAAGAAGGTAGAGGAAGGCGACAATACGAAAAGACATGGAGTGCCTCGATCTTACATAAGATTGATGGCAAAATCTTGCACAATAACGTATGAAGGTACGATGGATTCACGAAGCCGACGTTGTATCAATCAATCAAAACGTTGTTTCTACAGGAACAGACGCAATACTATCTCAAGTCAAACTATAAATAATTGCAGACTGATATATCTGGCCAGTTCCTAGATGAATGCCTAATCCGCGGAGATATCTCACTTGCCTGATAACGACATGCAAAGACACGTATTTATATGTGTCTTATGAAAGAGCAAAAGGACAACATGCGATCTCGCAAGTGCAATATCAAATTCATCACAAGAGATACGACATATCGAAAATGCCAAGTGTGTGGCGGCCCTGACGTTCAAAGTTAAGTGAGAGTTTGACTGGTAAATGATGTGGATGGATTCATTAACATAAGAGTCAATGGCGCTAACTTGGACCATGAGGGTTTTGTTATTATTAATGTTTTAGGTAATTAAAGATGCTTTTCGAACGTTCAACTCTTCATTTGTACAAAATAGCGGATTGGAGAAAGTATGAGATCCTCTTCTTCTGGCTTTTTCCGAGGTGAAATACGATTGGCCTGCGATGACAGCAGCACTTGGACTGCTACATGCTAACCACCAACGTGAACGAAGAACACAACATTATTCATCCATCAACTATGGTCCTTTTGATTATTTTGCTTCGGATTAATTAATGAAAGGCCTGATAAGATTTGTCTTGTTCATTGAGTTCGAAAGAAAGTGCACATAATCCCTCCCTTTCGTGTCTTGAAGAAGAAGTAATTCACGGCTGAATTTTTCATTGGTGAATTGTATATGTATAGTCATGAGTATATAAACAAGCAGATCATGCAATCTATAGGGTGTTCAGGATCATCGTATGAGCTTCAACTTGAAGTTCTTGCTTATTTCCTAGGAGTTGTTTTAGCTGTTGACTTGGAATTGATATTTTTTTGTCCATTAGAACCCATCAATGTTCTGTCCATGATGTAATGTTGGCTTTTGATAATAAAGTAAAAATGACCAATTGTAAGATTTTAGGTGATTAAATAGGCAACTTGGTCCTGTACAGCAATATAAAAGATGGTTAAGTTGGTTATAAACAAACTTCTTTTGGCTTTTTGTGCTAGACTTGGAAATAGTGAGTCGCACTGATATTGTCCAAAACTTCTTGAGACCATTATTGATAGGAAGTTGTGTCTAGCTTGATTGGTGCAGCTTCTTCGCGGCAGATTAGTTGTGGAATGGGGGATTGCAACTTTTATAAAGTGTTCGGCAAACTCTTCACGGCCATAAAACCGACCTTTTTCCCAAATAAGGGCCCTTTCATCAGTGGGACAAATGTGTGAGCGAGAGAGAGAGAGAGAGACAATTTGGGATCGATTTCATCAGATTGAGTGATTGGAGATAGACTCAATTTTGGGGTCGATTTCATCAGCGTGAGAGAGTGATTGGGGTGGTCAGTTTGGGGGATATGGGTTATGTTTTGGGGATAGGTTTCTTGAGCAAATAAGATTTGGGGGAAATTGATGATTTTTCCTTTCAATAAGAAAAAAGTTTGGGGGTAAATTTGGGATTAGACCCAAAGTTTGGGATTTTTTCTAAAACAAAAAAAAAAGTTCATGATAGATTTAAAATTATACTCAAAGTTTGAGTTTTTTCTGAGATAAAAAAATTCGAGACAAAATTGGTACTAGACCTAAAGTTTTGGTGTTTTTTTCTGAAATAAAAGAAAAATCAAAATAGAATTGGAATTAGACTTAAAGTTTGGGATGTTTTAAGGAATTAAGCCCTAAAATGTGGGGAGCAATATTGTTTAAGTTAAATCGAGTCTCGGCAACGTTAGTGACGTGGCAGTCACTTGTTGGCAATGTCATTTTCCATTTAACAGATCCACATCCCATAAGCAAAAGCTATTGGCGGCCAGACTTGTTCCTTGAATGAAGTCGATTCCTTTTTTACGAGACACCTGAAAGCATGAGAACAAGTTCATCCCACGAAGGAAATTCAAGGCCTTGTTTGGGGGAAAACGCCGCAGAACCCTAGTTTGAAGGTGCTATAATTTTAAAATATATAGGGATAAGTATATCAAAAATCCTAAAAATTGTTATAAAAGAGCTATTGAATCCTAAAATTTTCAAAAAGTGTAATCAAATCCTAAAACTTATCAAATTGGTCTAACCAAGTTCTTCTATTAATTGCACTTTTTAAAAATTTTAGAACTCGATTACACTTTCATAATAGGTTTTAGGACTTTTAGTGCACCTATTCCAAATATATATTACCAAACACACAAATCACAATACAACTACAATGCGACCGGTTTATTGTACAATCATGCGTATAACCAAATAAATAAATACTTAATATTTTGAGGTAAAACTGAAGGATTCACAGATTATTTGAAAACAAAACATCTTTACATCATGTAATTGCTGAAATTTTTCTTTAATCATTTCTATATTATCGCGAGTATACATACAAGCTGCTCATGTCTTCAAATGAAAAATGGTTAGTCATAGTTCATGTTAGAATGAGCAGTTCCAAATTCCATACAGATTCCACTTGAAACTTACTAGCTAGAATAGGCTTTTTTATTTTTGGAACTTGGAACCTAGCATATCTTAAAACTTGTCCTGTCACAAGTTCTAAGGTCAGTTTCGAAAGTTTTACCCAAGTTCCATATGTATTATTAATTGAATAATTACAATAAATCATTATATTTAATGACAATCACTTGTTGTTATAATCTATTGATCACAATATATATTTGACACACGAAAAGTATGAAAATATTAATAAAATAAAAGTTTCAGTTATAAAATGAAAATTCAGATTAGTGGTTTCAAATTATACACTCATTATCGAATGCCATGGAATATCACAAAATCACGCAAAAACATAAACCATGAAAAATACAAAATCTTATTTCAAGTTTCAAGTTCTAAGTTCCACCTACCTAGAATCTAAACTACTCGTCGAAATAGTTTCCTTAATTGTTAGAAATTGGAATTTACCCTACTTACCTAAGAAGTTGGAACCAGATAAATTTCCACTAGTCCAGTTATTCAGTTATAGGTCCTACCTTGGAACTATACTCACTTCTAGTTCACGTGGATCATCGAGATCAGTATTTGACCTTGAAGTTGGAGCTGTCGCTATATCATTGGAGGAGTTAGCTATTGATTTGGAATTAAATCTTGATTTTCTATCACATCGTATCCTCCATGAGAAAAATGGTCAACGAACTAACGATCGGAGAGAGTTTCCAAGAAATATACTTAAATCTCGTAAAGAAACTTGTCCTAACAAGATGAATTGCCACGTAGTCCTCATAAAACTAGCATTGTGCAGCTTTTTCTTTTCTTTTTTTTCTAGGGAAGTTTGAAACGACATATGTCAACGGAAAATTGGTAAGTAGGAAATCAATGAAGATAAATCGCCTTTTGCTCGAAGGTGACTCGAAACCAAACTAAAGAAGAATACATAATTTGAATAACGACTTTCTTGAAAAGCACATGTGTCCTCCAAGTGACGCTATATGTGAAAATCACATGTATGTATTTTTTATTTGCCATTGATAATGGTTTCTAATTATACTTCTCCATTGTATAAACAAGTCTCGCATTAGGTAGTATATATAAATACGTGTACAAGGCCCAACACACCCACCACAAAACCCTCCATACAACCTTGTCTTCATAGTGGCTCTCAAAACCTAGCAACATCTCCCTCCCTCCCTCCTCCCCCCTCTCTCTCTCTCTCATGGCTCGGTTAGGCATGGTGCTACTCATGACCTTGATGATCGTTTTTGCTACATTTGCCTGGAGCATTGAAGCAAGGAAGCTTTCGGAAATGAAGGAAGAGAAGCAGAAGAAGAAGGGAGTGCCATTTATAGAGGCAAGCTTGATCTTTAGTGCCCTTCCCAAGGGCGACATCCCTGGCTCGGCCCCTAGCAACAAGGGTCACGCCTCACCGATCGACCGTAAGCTGCTTGCCAGACATCTCACTAGGCCCAGCCAAATCTTGCACTCTGCTCCGAGCCATGGTTTCAGCCATTAGTTGTGGCTCTCCCTAGTATTATCTCAGCTGCTCTTTGCTGCATCTTTACTTTTAGCTAGTAACTTTTGGGATAATTTTCTGGTTTTTTTTTTCTATTTTTAATGGTGGGGGTTAGGATATGTTAGATATGTCAACGTTATATGTTAAAGAGGCGCGTAGTTGAGTAGCTACTATATCTAGCATGAATAAAGATGTGATTTTCCCTTCAACGTCACTATGTGATGATTGATCTTTATTATATATTGAGAGTGATGCTGCAAATAATAGAAGTGTTGATGTTATGACAGGTCTAGAAGTAGTGGATCGAACCCTTTGCATAGGTAGTAACTAATAATATCAAGTGTGGAATATGTTAATTATGACAGTCGAATCTTTAGAAACATCAATCAAGACAAAATAAATAAATAAAAAATTCAAGTATTCTTATGAAGAGTAGTTTACTGTGTGATGTCATAACTAGTTTGAGGTTTTCCATATGATTTGTTTAATTATCCACTTATGGCACAGTTCATTGTTTAGAATCAGTTCTTTCTTTCTTTCTTCTTTGGGTGAAACTAAGTAAACCTAATCTCTATATTTTATCATGGGCTATATTTTTCTCTGACCGCCACCCTGATTGGTGAACTGCAAGTTCTAAACATCAATCATATGCAAAATTAGCTAACTGTAAATGGGGGTAAAGTCCAAAACCTATGACCCACCAATCAGAGAAGGCTGATTAGAGGAAGTTTTCTTCAATCAGATTGGAGGAAAACGTTGCCCTTTCATCGTATGCATAAAATCCGATGGCAATGTAAAGTCCAAACTTTGGTGCCTCATGACTAGTCAGCAGTCTTTTACTGGGGAGAGTAAAGAAACAAGAATTGGACCGCTGGTGACGTTAGCCTAAGCGATACAAAGACTTATATTTTCATCCATGAAGGCTCCAGTTCGAACCCGTTTGCAATAGTAGTATGTGATTCTTACATTGATGAATGGGTCTTTGGACATTTAGCACTTCATTAGAGCTGGGATATTGGGCTCAAATACCAATAACTATACTAAGTAATTATGGCTCAACCAGAACATGTTAACATGTTTGAAACACATGTGGTTATGCTCGAACACCAATGCTGAAGTCTGTTGTTCCTTGCCTCCTCTTTTTGTATGTCTGAAAAAAAAAAAAAAAAGAGTGGACAAGCTTCGTAATGTTGTTTTGGATAAATGAACAATAGATATTAGACTGGGATTCAATAACAACTCCTTGTAATCCTTATATGGAGCTTTTCGTAGTTTGTATGCAAAATTTACCATCTAATTTCAGTCATAACACGTTATCTTTTTTTTTATCACAAAGCCTAATTTAAATAATAACAGTTAAAGCAAACTTCACTGATCAAATTAAGCATAAATTAGAATCCATGTAAACGCTCATACATGAATTTATTGGAAACAAACTTGTGTTGAGTGCCCTTTACACACAAATTTTCAGTCTCATAAGGTTCAAGTGTGACCTTTAATGGGGATCAACATTTATCCTTACACTTGTTTGCCAAGAAAGCTTCCTCAGACAAATATCTTTCACTGAAGGGATAAGTCTTCGGCTTTTTTATGTAAACGGGGTCCCGTGTTATTTCGGAAAGGAAGTAGCTGTTTCTATACTAATGGATAAACAAGAGATAAACAAGAGATAAATAGGAGATAAGCAATGTGCGATTAAATGTGAAGTATGTGATATAAAGAAAAGATAGCCAAAAGACAAGTGTTCTTCTGATCGTTAATTTGTCGGAAGGTCCTTCCAATGGTGCCTCCTTCACTATTAATAGTTGACTCTTACAAGTAACTATTCCTTGACAGTTATTATTTCAATTTCAAATTATTCTGGAAATTTTGATACCACACTAATAACTATATCACCTTATCCACGACATCATTAGTACCGACTTCTTCGAAACCCTCTTCATACTTAACGTCTTGCTTTCAAGCAACTATCGATACCAAAACATCATATCTTCATCAATATACTTTGTTCCGACCTTTTGTTGACCCACTTCTTCATGGATTGGGCTTGATGGGCTTCATCTTTTACCCATGACCCAATGAGCCAATTTTGGCATTAACAACACTCAAGTAATAAGCTATACTTTTATCTAATAACTTAAAATAATTACGCAACTTAATATCACGGAAATGGTTAAGTTATTGTCTGTGCATAATCAATTTTCACGCAACTCAATAATCACGCAACTTAAAATAATCACGCAAGTTATTGGCGTTAAGACAATAATGATCTAACAATGCTTTCACCTAATAATCTAAGTTAGATGATCATATCTACTACTTGTAGGCCCTAGCTCCCCACTTATTCCGACATCGAGCCTTTTGTCTGAAAAAGTTAGTTCATTGCATCATTTCCATATGAACCTACAAATCATCCAACACGCTTAGCATTCCTTAAAGACAATTCGTAGGTGCACATTGAAGACATTTTTACTGTAGATTTTATTGACTAAACTCATTCACAATACCAAGGTAATCAAATCTTATGAAAGCAATTACATCTAAATTGAATTGAGTCCCACAATATCCGAAGAAAATCATATAGAACTGGCAAAAGGGCAGATGGGTTGCGTGGATGTAAAAGACTTGACATTTTAAAAGTTTCTAAAAAATCGTCATGTTGCAAAATATTTGCAATTTTATTATAAAAAGAAATTATTGACGCAACAAGAAAGAATTGTCCACAATTTGTGGAAAGAGAATAATACTTCAAGATTTGAACATTTTCTGATAAGGTAAATATAAACGATTCAATTTTTGACATTAAAACATGCGATAAATAAAACAAAGTTATTAATTAATGCATTTTTTCATTGGCAAAAAAATTCATAAAGTAACTAATTGAGGATATTCTGGAAATAAAAGGAGGATTAGTATTTTTATAAAATAGGATACCTTCTTTACTTAATGTAAGAGTATAGATGAGGTTATCGAGCTCTTCATATGTTATATTATTCAAATCCGAAAGGCGTATCATTTTTTTTTATTTTCTGGTCAATCGCTAATGCCACGATCTACATTGGGAAATTCACCAAATTTGGGCTTGACTTTTATTGGGCTCGAAAGGTAAAGAATTATTTTTGCTAAAAGGCCCCAAAAGTTGCCCTAATTTGCAAACGAGCACCAAAATAGGCAGTGGGCTACGGTGCTTCCCCAATAGAGCCCAAAAAAATTGGCAATTTAAATGCAAGGGTTGATTGACTAAAATTCCATAATAGTCAGTTTGATAGAACTGTAATTGTGAGTCTTATTGTGCTATCTTATAGGCAATGTCTTTGGCAATGCATATTGTGAAAATGCAGCTCCTTAAACTAGGTGAAAATAAATAAATTTGATCGTGAGGTGTCATAGGTTTTGTGGCTGCAATGATGCTGCAATCGTTGCGTCTAAGAATTGCAACGCTCCTTTTCATGATTATAGCCAATATAGAATGATTGTACCATATTACCTCCTATAGTTGTTCTGCTTGCTTAAATTTGTTTGATTTTATTTTGTGTTTAATGCATTTTCCATCATGCTAACATTGAAAATTTTTTTTTATTTTATTTTATTTTAGAAAAAGAAGTTTCCACTTGTAATGCCCATAGATAGAACTTATTACTCGTTGCATGGTAAAGCTCACTCCACTAATCCTGTTGTCAATATGATTCACATTGAGAAAAAAATTAGTTATCAGTGTTGCATTTTCTTGTCTAACAATTTACACATATCTCAAAAATATCTTTTTCCGATTGTTTCATTTCAATATATACACGTATTCCCATATACGTATGTATGTATGTATGAAAATGCCGACAAAAACATGCATCAACTTATATTTGCAAGGCCAAAATATCCCCATTTTTCAACCGACCCAAAAACTTGCATAACTTGATAGACCTTATTTTTCGACAAATATTTTATCTCTCGAGTGAAAGCTTGTGCATTTTGTTGGATCATTTTGAAAAACCCGGGTACACATGTCCTGCAATGTAAATTCACGTAAATATTTTTTTTTTTTTTTGGCACCATGCTATCTCAGAATGCACCCACATGACATTGTGTTAGTGACGGGAGAAAAAAGGGGAACAAATGCCAATGGAATATCTGATCAGGGAAAGTGCAGTAAAATACCAAAAAAAAAAAAAAAATACGACGTATTGCTGATTGGTCCCCGAGGAACGGATATTTATTAGAATTAGCCCCTACAAAGAGAATGGAAGGAATCATTCGGTATCTTAAATAAAAAATATAATCGTAACTGGTGGTGGTTGGGGAGATCCTGTGGCATATGCCAAGGACAACGCAAAAACAAAAGGAGTCTCAAGATAAAACTATAAAAAAAGAAGATGGGATGTAGTAAAAGAATAAGACATTTTACTCTTTTTTTTTTTTACTTATATCAGTCACAAAATCCCTATTCCATAGGAAACTCCAGCAAGAGTGGAGTAAAAATATGAAAAATAAATTAATATATGTCTCCAGCCTCAACCTTACCCACATCTAGATTTCAATAGACTATGCGCAATTATTCTCAGGATATCTTCCATGGAAAGGAAAGTGAAAGGTCTTCAGATATAGGTGGGCTTTGAAGCACTCTACTCCCATCTGACAAAAATAAATAGACACGTTTTAAATGCTATTATTTCCTGTCATATATATATTTTAAATTGGTACTTGACGTTTGGTAGACAAAAAATTGTGCTTTTAAAAAGGAAAAGTACCGCAACAAAAGAAAATTCTAAATTATAACCAACGCCAAACTAAAATCGCAACCAAATTATTTCTTGTATTTTAAACTTGTGTTAGCACGTCTTTTTCTACCAAGAAAACCCTAAACTTTTCTTATTGAGGTATCAATACTGCAAACTTTTTTTTTCTTTGTGTTGTTGGTGCCCAAATTTGAAAAGTTATAGCAGGCACGTCTAGATTTTTTTGTTTTTGTTTATGGTATGAACCCTTCCGAAAAATAACGGGAAAATTTCTCTTTGGCGGGTATTATTAAATAGGAAAAAAAAGAAAAGAGGTCCGACAGAAAATAAAAAAAAAAAGAAATTAGAAAAGAAGATGTTCCATTAATTCGCCCACCACAGTACACCGAACCAACGTGGCAAAAGAATTAGGTGGAGACAGCACACACCACACGCGCACATGCACATCCACGTTGTAAAAAGATTGGTCAAAAACGGACAGCAACCTGGTCCCGCTCCGAAAAGATGCACATTTCTCGTACCATTTTGCCCTTGGCCGTCCCCATCTCGAGCGGCGGGTGCGGGGTAAATAGCCCGGATCCCCGGGGGCGAAAACGACATTTCGCGGCTGCCCGAACTAAGCACCCCCCAGCGAGGAACCAGAAGAAACACGTTATTAATTCACGTACCACCAACCAGGGGCCGAAACCCTAACCATATCCTCGCCCCCGCCAATGGGGCCCCGCCGCGTGCCCCCACGTGACGCATCGGGTGACGTCACGCGCCGCGCGGCCACGTCCCCTGCCCTCTTCTCGTTACTCCGCCATATCCACAAGCTTCCGCATCCTTCGATCCGCCACGTGGTGGAGGGCCCGCGGCGGGGGCGGGGGTATATTCACGTGCGCCGCGGACCACGGTAGCCCGAGGTCGCTCCCCTCCGGCGAGCCGAGCGGGAGGGTAGGGCCCGCCGGATCCGGTGACGTGGCGCGGCTCGAGCGGTCCGGTCCCGGGTGGGCGCACGCGGGTGCGCGGAGCACGTGAGGAAAGCTCTTCCCTCCCTGTCCCCGAGCAGATAGCGGACGGGCAGCGACACGTGGGGCCCGCCGCGCACGCGGCGTGGGGTCCCATCTTATCCGACGGTCACCGTTCGGGAGGCACCGAAGCATCTAGTGACACGTGTACATTTCCCATCCACGTAGTCTTCCGCGGGGCCCCCCCGAGGGGAAAAAACAAGCAACCGCTTGCTTGCCTGCCCCTCGTTTGAGAAATGATGTTGGGAACGAGGAGGGCGTAGAGTTTGGATTGTCATTTTTAGGTTTTGTGTTGGCATTATTATCGAATAAATAGATTTTATGGCGTCATGTTGACAAAATCTTGAGAGATTGAAATTTTATTACTCCGTAAATAGGATTCATGGAGCTAAAATTATCGATATTATTATGATTATACTTAGATAAGAAATAACTTTCGATTGTATAAATTGAAAAAAAATTGTAAATTTCATGCTTGTTTGCATATTAAAAACGAGTGGAATTTAGATGAGATAGAATATCGATGTTTTAGAAAATAAAAAGGAGGGTGATGTTCATGATTAAAAGTGACAAAATGAAGGTCTCAAAGGTGTTGTTGAATTATTCACAGAACTCATTGCTTGCATTGTGTGCATATTCAAATATCATTATGCTTGCTTTATAATAAAAAATTTGTAATTTAACATTAGCTTTATTTATAATTACTTGTTTGATTCGACTATTTAAAAACAATAATGAGAGAATAATGATAAGAATTTTTGCTATCCCATTCGACCCTCGCCTTCACGTTACTTTAGTATTGTGATACAATTTAACTTTAAAGAGGAAAAAAATTAAAATTGGCTGCATGGAATCCCTCAATTGGCTTTATAATGTAATTACTACTTTCATTCTTTTGTCATGTCCTTCTTCAGAATTTTGAATAAAGGTTTGTTTTTACCTATGAAAAAATTAAAATGTTGGCTAATTTTTGGTTTATTGAAACGAATTTAAATAATAACTTAAAAAGAAAACAATGATTAAAATCTTATTTCTCCATCCGATTAAGATTATTAATCTTATTTTTAATTTGCTATAGCGCCGGCCAAGAAAAGAAAAATAATCAGACATGAGCATAGTGCGTGCAAAAAAACCGATTGAAGATAGCAAATCAATTTATGAAATGTGTCATGGAATAACGATTACATCAATTATTTTTTCCCTAAATATGAGCCTTGTTTTTAATTATCCATGAGTTATATAGGTCTACTAAATTGTTGTTTGGCTAGAGACAAAAAATAAATAAAAAACAATGTCACCCTTTACATACTTTTTAGTTTGGAAAAAAAAAGAAAATAATATCCTTTCTAATAAAAATAAAGGCACACTCAGTTTTCCCAAGAAAAATAAAATGACATCGTTTTCAACTCTAATTGGAAATTAATCCGCAAAGCCACATCACCCTTGTATTATTCATGCTCCCTCTTTCTTATTATATATAAAAAAGGGCAATGTTTTCTTGAAAAAAATAAATTAAAATTGCACACTTGGATAATATTAATCAAATAATATTAAATTACTCAAGTGAGCATGATGATTTAAATGGTTAGTGGTATCTATTTTTCCCCTTTCCAATTTGTGCTTCTCGGCTCTCTCTTCAGATAAAAATAAATAGATAAACTTTTTTTCTTGTAAATACAAACTTTAATAAAAAATTTTGTTCAAAATTCGAGTTATTCAAAATTAGTGGATTAATTAAAGGAAAGTGCGTGGACTTAAGTACGTACGAACCAGTCAAATTTTTTTCAACATAATCAATTCCATGATAATAATAAATAAAGGAAAAAAAATGAAATACCATTGTACGTCTTTCCGTGTCATGGCCTTCACGTTGGGGAGAGAGGATTTAAGACCCTAATATTAATTTAAAGATTTAAAGTTGACTCCAATTCATCTCCGATTATGGTAAATAAAAATTATTATTCTTTCCCTCCCGAAAATAATCAACACAACCTTTTTTTTAAAAAAGGAGAAAAAATTGGCGAAATTGTCGGAATTTCGCTACTCGGAAAGAGGGAAGATTCTACGACAATATTGCGGTCCATGACTCGAGAATCATTATATTTATTTATATAAATATATAAATAAAAAAATTATTATTTTATATAATTTTCTTTTTCCTTTTACATTTTCTTTTATGGAAGAACCGCGTGGGAGCGGAGCGAAATCCATGAGCGAGCCAAAAAAGAAAAAACAAATAAAATCGAAAAGGAAAAAAAAATAAGAAAAGAAAATAAAAATGCCAGTTGGCATTACTGGGCAGCCTACTGGCCGACCTTATCCTCTTCCTTTATTTTATTATTTTCATTTTCTTTTTTTTCCTTGTCCCTCTGCCTCTCTCTCTCTTCTTTCTTTGTTTCACTTTTCATCCGGCAAAAAGCAAGAATTTTTATTTCATTTGCGCAGAGAGAGAGAGAGAGAGTGAATGTGCTATTGGGATCAACCCGGGAGGTGATACCAAACCCTAGATTTCTTGTTATCCATTAGCTTGGGGGGAATTCCATATTCTTTTATTCGATTTTCAGATCGAAAGCAATTTCTGCAAGAAAAGATAGGGAGAGAGGGGGAGAGAGAGAGAGGGACAGGATTCTGGGTTCGTGGACAGCCGAGGTGAGTTGTTTTCTTCACGTTTTCTTTTACTTGGGTTTTCCTCTTCAGATTGGGTCCGTCAAGTTTCGAGCTTTTTGCGGGTCTCTGTTTTGGTCGAGTAGTTCTTTAGTGGCCTGCAGCTTCAAGAATTCCGGGTTTTTTACTGTGTTATTGCTTCGGTGTTTTAAATTTGGTTTCTGCTGAGTAGATGAGAGGTTCCCGTTTAGTGGGTTTGATGATGTTGTGTTGATTGGTGCGTGTTCCAGATCGCGGCCGATTTCGGGTTACTTCGAAGGGAGGGATTAGCAAAAGGGTTGGTTGGTTCTGAGGTTCTTTGAGCTGGGATTGTTTCGGAAATGTTGTCCAAGTCGTATACCAACCTCTTAGATCTAGCTTCGGGGAATTTCCCGGTAATGGGCCGGGAGAAGAAGCGGCTTCCTCGGGTGATGACTGTTCCGGTGGACATATCAGAGCTCGACGATGATCAGGCCAATAGTGTGAGCTCGGACGTTCCATCTTCGATTATTCAGGATCGGATAATTATTGTGGCTAATCAGCTCCCTGTTAAAGCTAAGCGACGGCCTGATAATAAGGGGTGGGGCTTCAGTTGGGACGATGACTCATTGTTGTTACAGCTTAAAGATGGTTTGCCCGATGATATGGAGGTTCTATATGTTGGTTCTTTGAAGGTTGATGTTGACCCTAGTGAGCAGGATGATGTTTCGCAGCTTTTGTTAGAGAAGTTCAAGTGTGTCCCTGCATTTTTACCGCCTGACATCTTGTCAAAGTACTACCATGGGTTTTGTAAGCAACACTTGTGGCCACTTTTCCACTACATGCTCCCTTTTGCGGCCAATCATGGTGGCAGATTTGATAGGACCTTGTGGGAGGCTTATGTTGCAGCAAACAAGATTTTCTCGCAAAAAGTGATCGAGGTCATAAATCCAGAAGATGACTATGTCTGGATTCATGATTATCATTTGATGGTGTTGCCTACTTTCTTGAGAAGGAAGTTTATCAAGCTGAGGATGGGGTTCTTTCTCCATAGCCCTTTTCCATCATCAGAGATATATAGGACTCTTCCAGTTAGGGAGGAGATACTCAAGGCGCTTCTTAATGCTGATCTGATTGGTTTCCACACATTCGATTATGCTCGGCATTTTCTATCCTGTTGCAGTAGAATCTTGGGTGTGGAGTACCAGTCGAAAAGGGGTTATATTGGTTTGGAATATTATGGAAGAACAATTGGGGTAAAGATCATGCCTGTTGGGATCCACATGGGCCAGATTCAGTCTGTGTTGAAACTGGCTGATAAGGACTGGAGAGTGGATGAGCTGAAGCAGCAGTTTGAAGGAAAGACTGTATTAGTTGGGGTTGATGATATGGACATTTTTAAAGGTGTCAATCTGAAGTTGTTGGCAATGGAGCAGATGCTAAAACAGCACCCAAAGTGGCAGGGGAGGGCAGTTTTAGTGCAGATTGCTAATCCTGCTAGGGGAAAGGGTAGTGAACTTGAGGAGATACAGGCTGAAATACATGCCAGCTGCAAGAGAATTAATGAAACTTTTGGTCGACCAGGTTATGAACCAGTTGTCTTTATTGATAGGCCAGTTTCTCTTAGTGAGAGAGCCGCATATTACACTGTTGCTGAGTGTCTTGTGGTCACAGCTGTGAGGGATGGTATGAATCTCACTCCTTATGAGTACATTGTATGCAGGGAAGGAGTTTCTTGCTCAGGATCCTGTTCAGATTTAACTGGGCCCAAAAAAAGCATGCTTGTTGTGTCCGAGTTTATCGGATGTTCTCCTTCATTAAGTGGTGCTATTCGCATCAACCCATGGAACATTGAGGCAACTGCTGAGGCATTGAATGAGGCTATTTCAATGGCTGATCCTGAAAAGCAATTGCGCCATGAAAAGCACTATAAGTATGTTAGCTTGCATGATGTGGCATATTGGTCAAGAAGCTTCTACCAGGATTTGGAAAGGACATGCAAAGACCATTTTAGAAGACGTTGCTGGGGAATTGGTTTGAGTTTTGGTTTTAGAGTTGTGGCATTGGACCCCAATTTCAAGAAGCTGTCAATTGATATAATAGTATCTGCTTACTTGAGGTCTAAAAGTAGGGCCATATTGTTAGATTATGATGGCACTGTAATGCCACAAGCATCCATGAACAAGAGGCCAAGTCAAAAAGTTATTTCAATAATCAACACGCTTTGTGCTGATCCTAAGAACACGGTGTTTGTGGTTAGTGGAAGAGGCAAAACCTTGGGGGAGTGGCTTTCTCCTTGTAGCAAGCTCGGGATCGCTGCTGAACATGGTTACTTTATGAGGTAGTATGCTGTTCTTAATTGTAGGTTAACAATTTTACTTCTTTCTTGATTGGAACCCCTCCCTATGGAACAATTTGTCTTATACAGCTGATGCTCATCTGTTTGTAATGAAATATCAGGTGGTCTGCAGATGAGGATTGGCGAGTATGTGGACAGAGCAATGATTTTGGCTGGATTCAGATGGCCGAACCTGTTATGCAACTGTATACAGAAGCCACTGATGGGTCTTCCATTGAGAAGAAAGAGAGTGCCTTGGTTTGGCATCATCGGGATGCAGACCCAGGTTTTGGATCAAGCCAGGCAAAGGAGATGTTGGACCATCTAGAGAGCGTGTTGGCTAATGAACCTGTTGCTGTGAAAAGTGGTCAACACATCGTTGAAGTGAAGCCTCAGGTATTCATTTTATCTTTGGCTATCATTTACACCTCAGCATGTATTCCTCTTGAGTTTAATTTGCTTTAGAGAGCATTTATCAACAATTGTATCAAAGATGCTCAGAATGAGTTGCCAAATAACTAATTGCAGTTCATTCGAGTCTTTTTACTCACTTCAATTTGCAGTGGAGATTACCATAACATCTCCTTATATTTGCAAGCATATATTATGAAAACAAGAATGCGATTGCTTCTTTAATTGATATTCTATACATTATCTAAGAAAATTCAACAATGTGTTCATTTAGTTGAATTTACTAACCATAAGCAGCTACTTTCCTCCTTGAAAGCTTACATTGTTCTCCTGAAATCTGGATAATAATAGAGCTTGGTAAAGACTGTCCACCTTTTCTTGTACATATGTATTATACTAATGTATAGTCTTCTCTTTATGATTGTGAGTTCCCCTTAAAAAAGTTGGTTTTCGTATTCTTATGAGTGGCCCAAGACTGCACCATCTTGTTCATGTGTGATTATTCAATGGAGTAATGAGAGTTATCCTTTGGTTGATATAAGTAGGGGAGATTAGTTTATGCAAGCTAGCATCATTGTTGCAGCATTGCTTAGGAAGTGCTACAGTGTTGAATTTTCCAACATTGTCTGAAGTCCTGTCTTAATTTATGAAGAATGGTCAGGCTGTTTCGTTGTGTGCTATTTAGCCTTTTTTTTTTCCCCAAATTCTGAAAAGCCATTTGACAGGTTAATTTCGCTGCATCATTATGTCAAATTTACAGTAAACATAACCTGGGCGCACTGTATTCCCCAGGAGACATGTTCGGTTTAAGGCAATATGATTAGGGATAGAAACTGTCTTTTTGTGGTTCTGTGTGGAATGTTTTGAGTGGGCTTCTATGCCATTCAATGCTAAAAGAGCCATGATGAAACCATTTGCAATTCAAGTTAGCTGGTTTAACTTGTTGCAATTTAAATTGATTGCAATTCTTAGCCACTGGACACTTTGAATTGGTCACTGAAAATGGGGTCCGAATTGAAGATTTCTTTTGGTGGGAAGTACTGGTCGTGGGAATGAGTTATGAGTATGAATTATGATACATAAGGGGA
The DNA here is from genome assembly GCA_014182845.1 of Corymbia calophylla. Lineage (NCBI taxonomy): Eukaryota > Viridiplantae > Streptophyta > Magnoliopsida > Myrtales > Myrtaceae > Corymbia > Corymbia calophylla. The sequence continues at coordinate 4,718,275 of CM024696.1, read as the reverse complement.
TCTTAGCTTTCCATCTGCATGGCAACATGCTCAAAATTCATTTAGAGAGATTTATATTCTAGTAATTGTCAGTTCTTGTGAGTGAGCATAGTTTTGTCCCTGCAAACAGATGAAAGCTGTAGTGAAGTCATGTATAATGTCCCAGTCTGTGTGGTTCTGTTTGTTCTGTTTTTTGGGTTTTCCCCTCTAGTGAACTGGTAAAAGTTGAACATTTAAGAATGCAAAGCATGAGGTTGATTTATGGTCATAGTTAGAAAGATGTTACTCATAAATTTCTACCAATCTTGTTCAAATCATTGGACAACTAGTGTAGGAGGTTGACAACTTTTCAAGACAGGATTATGAAATTTTATCTTTATGATAACAAGGGTGAGTGTAATTTGTTCTTTGGATGTCTTCTGGCCGACCCTGTTTTTACCTGCTGTGCATCTAAAGTCAAGCATCTCTTCAGCTTGTGGTAAACTATTTAAATTTTGTTTTACAGGGAGTAAGCAAAGGAGTGGTTGCAGAGAGGATATTATCTTCTATGGCCGAGAACAGAAGAAAGGCTGACTTTGTGTTATGCATCGGTGACGATAGATCTGATGAGGACATGTTTGAGATTTTTGGCGGTGCCATTGCCAGTGGCACTTTATCTCCAAATGCATCCGTTTTTGCATGCACTGTTGGACAGAAGCCAAGTAAAGCAAAATATTATTTGGATGACACATCTGAAGTTGTTTTGATGCTTGAAAATCTTGCAGAAGCTTCAGATGTTCCAAGTTCACCATCATCATCAGAAGAAGAAAATAATGAAGGTTCCCTATAGAATGATGCCCAAAATCTTGTCAGATGACAAATTCATTCTCTCAAAGCCCAAGACATAGATGCCACGCTCATCAAGTTTTATTACGGTGCTCATTTCCTGCTTTGATGAAGAGAAGCATGGTGAAGAATTACTCTTGAGGCTGACACACTTAAGCAGCTCCAAATTGTCAAATCGCAGAGAATGGAAGATTGCCCATGGAGGGCTTGTTTAGGATGATTAAGTACATCGAATGTCATCGAACATCTGACCAGGTATCGATGTCCTCTGGGCTCATTTATGGAGAATTGGATAGGGAATTTCTTGAATATTTACTTGGAAAGAACTGAGTTGACCCATTCAGTTGATTATGCACACATGCTTGAGACGATACATATGCAAGACCGTTTATTGTTGGAATTGTATTCTCATACCCCTTTTTCTTGTTTTTGCTGTGTCTCTCGAGTAACTTGTTTTTACTTGTTGAAATTAACTTTTGACAAGCCATGTAAATGTTACAGCTGATGTTGGAAGTTTTCTTTCTCTATTTTAATGAACATTGTTCCATCTCATTAATTGTCGGTTGACATTACAGTATGACTGGCTAATTTTTTTTGTTTTTCGAAAGTGCTGTTGTTTGTAGAATTAGAATTTTCTTTATGGGAAGAAAGAAAGTCCCTAAGGTAAGGAAGGACTTGGCTTCGTCTTTGTCCCCCGCCTCTGAGAGGATGTACACAAAGTTCGGTCAAAATGTTGTTTTGGTATCCGCAGGAAGGCTGTTCAGGATGGAAAATTCAATTGGAGAGAGTTCGATATATTCTTTTGCACATGACTTTGAGGGCCTCGACTGTTTGAACATTCGACTAATCTTGGAGAGTTAGCTGGTCAGCTTTTTCTGTTTCACATTAACAAAGATACCGATGTACCAAAAAGGGTGTTGAGCGAGCAGGTTTCATGCTCCTGAATGCGCAGCTTTTGTGCTCCCAAACTCATGCGTAGGCTCAAAGCTTGTATATCATGTTGTCACTGCTCAAATGAACCAAAAACCGGGTATTCAGAATGCCCTGGGAACTGGAAGAGTCCTCAAAAGATTGCCATACCGAACACTTGTTTTCCTTCTTTCTTCCTCGAAGGGGGAAGAAAGCACGGAGAACAACATCCGATCCACAGCATGGAAGGAATACATGAGAAGCACAGAGAATTACATCCGATCTAATATGGAAGGAATACATGAGAAGTATAGTGGTTGAAATGTTGTCGGTCCCTCGAAAACATGTTGTCTATAAGCAAGCACATCTGACAAGTGAAAACTAGCAGCTTAACTACCCTCCAAGAATTGCATAGTGAGAAGCAACTGTGAACTCTGTAGGTTGATACTTGATTCAGGCTTAGATTGCTTCATGAAAATGAGCTTTGATGGATAAATATTTTTCAAGGGAAAACTGATTTCTTCCTCGTCTGTTTGGTCGTACTTTACAACTAACATCGAAGTCATTTGTCGATGTTTGTAACAGTAAAGTTATGAATTACAAATCTAACAAAAATTTTGGAGTACGACCTCAGGCCCTATGTTTGGGTTCCAGGGATTTGGGCTTGGCCGCTAGGGTCCTGGGTGCAAGGGTGATCGAGCACATGTGCTGGGGACTTGGTCTTGGCCTCTGGGGACCCAAGCGTGAGTGCTGACGACCTAAGTATGAGAACGAGGTACATAGTAGGGGTGTCTAAAAGAACTGGAAACTACTTGAAACCGGTCCAAAACCGACGGTTCCCATAGGGGATTGGTCCAGTTCTTGGTTTCAAGTGTGAAACCACCCACTTGCTCACCCGGACCAGTACATATGTATATTTTAATTTTTACATTAAAAATTTCAAAAATCCTAAACTCCCTCTCTCCCCTCACCCTCCACCACCATGCGTCCACTCCTACTTCACCTTGTTGTCGCGGTACTCATCCTCGCCCCTCGTCTCGCCCTCTCCCACCTCTACTCATGCCACTTGACGACCCGTATCGGTCCTTCCCCTCCTCTTGATATCCCTCTCTCCCCTCACCCTCCACCACCATGCCTCCACTCTTGTTCCACTTGGTTGTCATCGTACTCATCCTCTCCCCTCGTCTCGCCCTCTCCCACCTTTGCTCCACCCTACCTAATGATCTGTGTCCGCTCCTCCTGCCCCTTCTCTACCTCCCTCGGCCGCTTTCATGGACTCACTCGGGAGTTAGACTGCACCTATGGTCCGATCCTCGGGTGAGTCGAGGAACTAGTGGGTAGTTCCCATTTATGGAACTAGTGGGTAGTACTAGTTCCTTGTTCCAAAGTGGGAGTCGCCTATCTTGAAATTGATCACTCCTAGTACCTAGGCCTAAGGTGTTGGGACCTGACCATAGGTGCTGAGGTCATGTCCTAGCCTCAATGATCCGGGTCTAAATGCTGTGACCTAGTCGTATTTTAAAAATGATTTCTGATTTTTAAAATAGAAAAGTAAATATAGGTTTAGCTATGAAAAAATATTTCATTGACTCATTTTCCTAACTAATCCAAATGTTGGAAAATGAAAAACAATGTTTTGGTGCAATAAAGTTTCTACGAAGTAAATGGAAGCTAACTGAACATTGTCCGAAATCTCTCCAGGAAACAAACCGCTTGGGAAGTTACAGTTCAAGTAATAGTAATAGTTAAAATGAAATCAAAAGCTCATTCTGCAGTTGAAATCAATGTGAGGACAATGAACAAGGATTGCTTAGACAAGGTAGTACATATGGACATTTTGATGCTATTGACCAACTGGTTCACTTTGAGTTGCCAAAGGATGAACGGAGTAACCATGTTGACACCATAGACGAAGGAGGTGCAAGATATGCCGGGATTGGCAATGTTGATGGAAGAGCGGGTGGCAAAGCACCAAATTTCAAAAAAATTAGTTCTTCTCGTATAGAGGGCTGAACTCTAGAGTCTGGGTGAGCACACCAAAGCCCTACGATCATCAAGCGCTCCAATTATTTCTCATCGAAATCATTCCCTAGTTTTGAGTCCACCACATCTAGTAGCTTTCCAATTCCATGGACCTCCCAAACCCAATCCAAGAGCCGAACTTGGTCTTCTGTTGCCCATGAATCCACAACTCGTCTTCCAGACATTATTTCTAAGAGGATGATGCCAAAACTATATACATTTGATTCCTTGCTGGCTTTTCTGGTGTAAAAGCATTCGGGAGCCATGCAGCCCATAGTTCCAGCCAACACAGTCGTTTGTGCCCCTTTGCTGTGGTCAACCAGCCTAGTTAAGCCAAAGTCCCCCAATTTGGCATTGAAGTTTGAATCGAGCATGATGTTGCTCGACTTTATATCCCTGTGCACGACACATTGTTCCCATTCTTCGTAGAGGAATAGCAATGTTGAGGCTATGCCTTGCGCGATTTATACTGCTTTTCCCATGTTAAAAAGGTTTGTTGCAAGAGTCCACGCCTAAGTCTGCTTATGGTCTTCACTTCGGTTGCATACTCCTTTATTTCCTGTCTTGACTCCAGATTGATCTTCTTGATTGCAGCATTAATGTTCAAACCAACCAAGCAGCCTTCATAAACTCTTCCGAACCCCCCTTTCCCAAGCAATCGCGAATCTGCAAAATTATCAGTCGCTGCAACCAAGTCCCAGTAAGAGAACTTCTTGGGCCCTGTCACTTGATCAAATTCTTCATCAATCGAACGGACATCATCCCCTTCAATTCTGTCATTTATTTTTCTCTTTGACCTGTGACCAAACCAAGCACGGCCTAGAACAAGAGTGAGCAACAACAAAGGGTCTAGACCTATGACAGACCAGACCCTCGACTTGCTCCCCTTTGTTCTGTTTTCATTTTTGATGACTCGCATGTTAGAGCTAAAATTCCATGAATGCAGAGTGTGAAACTCAAAGCTCAACCCGGTGGTCGCCGAGAAACCGATGGTCACCCAATCTGGCAAGTACTTTGTCAAGTTAACTGAAGGGGAGAGCTTGGCAACGTTCCCTTTTGGATCTGCGACATCGATCATGAGAACACTCAGGTTCTGCGTGCCAGAATTGTAAGTTATCGAAGCGTTGATCACTCCACCGGTCATGATTTTTTGGCTGAACCAATCGACACACGTATAGTTGACTAAGGAGATGTTATCCACATGACTTGCTTGGGAAGTTGGACCCACTGGGGGCGAGGAAAAACGTCAATCCGTCGCCATATGTCTCGTCATATTCTGAATTGATGAAGAAGCTGAAATGAGCGGTGAAGTCCGCCACATTGCCGGTTGACTTATCCCGAAGGCGCATCGGTTTGTTGTACTCGGCTCGACCTGCGCTGGAATGAAGGTTCCAATCCATATCGCTTGCAGTGAGCTGGACGCAAAAAGGTGTCGGAGCCGAGTGTTGTCGGGGGACAATTCGACCATCGAAAACGGGAAAAGTAAACGACATACCATCACATAAGCAAAGAATGTGATGTTTAGATAGAAGAAAAAGACTAAGAAAAATGCTTGAAGCCTATGCATGTTCTCTTTCAAAACAAAAACGTTTCTTAACGTCTGTGTATTTGTGGGTGTCATGACTAAGGCTGAGTTTTATTAGAAACCATCTCGGAAAGATACAATGAAAACACGGGGAGTAGACATGCCAGCTTGGAAAACAACGGGAAAAGGTACAACGTTGGACTTCGATAATTAGCATTTTCTCTTGTTCGGCGCCAACGATGCCTGGCATGAGATAAATGAGAAGGGAAGACAAGGTTAAGGGCACGTTTGTTTAAGCAAAAAAATAAAATAAAAATTCTCTAAAAATTGAAATGTTATTCAAATTTCACAACATTATGAAAAAACTATATGCGAACCTATGCATTAACGTTTGCATTTTATAAAGTTTCAAGTGATTTGGATTTCAAAGAAAAAGTCAAAGTGTGTGAATCCAAATATTTTGACTAAGCAAAAAGTAAAAAGTGAAAAGTAAAAGTACATCCGGACCGTGTCTTAGCCATGTTTTTGAAGTTTCCTTTGACAATTCTTCTTAGTGATGAGTTATATAGATTCCCCTATGTCTATACTTACTTTACATATTGATAATATTTATAATTAACACATCAATGAGAGGTTTGGTTAGAAAAAACTTCCTCCCAACGAAGTCAAAATTCTATGTGCAATTCATTTCTCTAACTTCGATAGCTTAAAACTTCAACAGAGGCATTCTTTAGCTAGAGAAAAGTAATTATGATGTAAAATGACAATAGAAAGTACTTGATTATATCCAGAGATGCACAAAAGAACCAAAGAAACTCACGGATTCTACGGAATCAGCATGGCCGGCTTGTTTCTCGGGTGGGTAGTAAATGTTGCAAATTGGACGCGCACCCACTTTATACCAGTATAGGGTATCTTCTAAAAGGGTAAATGATACCAGTTAAAATGGTACAAGTTACTCTTTAGATCTCTTCTTTAAGTGAATATATATGCACTTATGGATCATGATTTTCTCTTTTCTTTAATAATTTACAGCTTTAAGATGTGTGAAAGCCCTCGTTGGCTAGTAGCCTCCGACCCCATTTCACCGTTCGCCTGTCTTTTGATGAAGATTAGACAATTTTTATGGAGTGGAAATATGGAAGGCCATTGGTTGTATAAAGTTGTTTGGGAAATTGTTTGCTTGCCAAAAAAGGAGGGAGGACTAGGGTTGCTCAATCTAAATCTATGGAACAAAGTTTTACTGGGGCACATGCTTTGGAGCCTCATAAATTGTCTATCGTCTTCTTTATGGAGTAAGTGGGTCCATAGTACCAAATGTAGAAGCACTCCAATTATGCAATTTGAAATTAAAGGTAGTATGGCATGAAGTTGGCTTGGTATTCTTAAATTAAGGCCAATTTTAGCTCCAACCATATTTAGACAGATATTGTTGTAAAGAGTTATACGATGAACTCAGGAATGTGGGACTAGTTGTGGAATGGTACCAATTTATATGGACATGTGGGGTTAGCAAATACAATTTTATCAGATGGCTAGTTTGTAGAGACAAACTCCCAACAGCAAATATCATATCACGTTGGATGCCTACAGTAGCAATCAATTGTAATTTCTGTTTGGATAATATGGAAAGTCGAGATCATCTATTCTTTCAGTGCACGTGGACGGGAAGCATATGGCGTATTATTCTTGCACAATATGGAATCCGCCATAACTTAGGAGGATGGAATGATGAAATCCAATGGATGATCAAGGCCACTAAAGGCAAGGATTTGGCAGTAAGGCTTCTCAAAGTAACTTTTTTAGCAACTATATATTGCATTTGGATGGAACGTAACTGTAGACGTTTCCAAAACAAGTCAAATGATGCCCCCATCATTGTGGCTAAAATTCGTAAGCTTGTCAGAGACCGAGCATCATTTTACAAAAAATTTAAACATTCCCAAACAAATGTAATTTTGGCTACTATATGGAGACTCCCTCACTCCATTTTTTTGTGTTCTTAGTTATCTTTGTAATGATGGGAATGCTCCTAAGCTCTTGTAAGTCATCTTATAAATGATACTTACATTTCAAACAAAAAAGAAGAAGTTTTAGGGTAATGTTACTCTTAGCCGTGAGCATATACTATATTATCTGGTGCATGTTAATAGGAAACGTCAAATAGGATAATAATGAGAATTTTTGGCTTTTTTATTTGATAATTTAAATGAAAAAGATACAAGGGAGTACAGGCTAAGAGTATGTCTGGTTGATATTATGCTCCAGGGTGACTATAAGAGCCTAAAAGATAAGCTCTAAGTTCCAAACATTTCAAAGATTGGTCAACCAAAAAAAAACAGAAAAGAAAAGAAAAGAAAAATAGGCATATGTTCAATTATGAACTGAATTTCTATTGGCTCATTTTCCTAAGCAATCCAAATGCCGGAAAACGAGAGACAATGTTTTTGTATAACAAAGTTTCCGCAAGATAAATGGAAGGTAACTAAACATTCTCCGAAATCTCTCCGGGAACTAACCCGCATGGGAAGTTCAATTCAAGCAATAGTCAAAGTTAAACTGAAATCAAGAACTCATTCTACATTTGACATTAATGCTGAGGACGATGAAGAAGAGGATTGCTTAGAAAAACATGCGGACATTTTGAAGCTATTGACCAACTGGTTCACCACCAGTCGAGCCGCCAAAGGATGAACGGAGTAACCATGTTGACACTATAGATGGAGGCGGTGCGAGATAAGTCGGGACTGGCAATGTTGATGGAAGGGCGCAGGTGGTGAAGCATCAAAGTTCAAAAGATTTAGCGTTTCTCATATAGAGGGCCAAACTCTAGAGTCTGGATGAGCACACCAAAGCCCTATGATCATCAAGCGCTCCCATTGATTCTCATCAAAATCTCTACCTAGTTTCGGGTCCACTGTGTCTAGTAGCTTTCCAACTCCATAGAACCCCCAAACCCAATCCAGGAGCCGAATTTGGTCCTCCATTGCCCATGAATCCACAATCCATCTTCCAGATGCTATTTCTAAGAGGACAATACCAAAACTATATACATCGGATTCTTTGCTAACTTTGCTTGTGTAAAAGCATTCAGAAGCCATATAGCCCATGGTTCCAGCCAACAGAATCATTCGTGCCCCTTTGACATGGTCAACCAGCCTAGCCAAGCCAAAGTCTCCTAATTTAGCATTTAAGTACGAATCAAGCATGATGTTGCTCGGCTTTATATCCTTGTGCATGACACATTATTCCTGTTCTTTGTGGAGGTATAGTAGTGCCGAGGCTATGCCTTGCACCATTCTGTACTACTTTTCCCATGTAAAAAATGTACGGTGCTTGAAGTGAGAGTCTAACCTACCGCTAGACATGAACTTAGATAAGGAGGAGTTCCTTTTTTTCATGACACCATCCGATGAGTTGGACCAAGTTTCCATGCTTGAGTTGGCTTATGGTCTTCACTTCGGTCTCATACTCCTTTATCCCCGGTCTTGATTTTGGAGTGATCTTCTTGATTCCAACATTAGTATTCACACCAATCAAGCAACCTTCATAAACTCTTCCGAACCCCCCTTTCCCAAGCAATTGTGAATCTGCAAAATTAACGCCGCAACCAAGTACCTGTAGGAGAACTTTATGGGCCCTATCACTCGGTCAAAATCTTCATCAATCGACCGTACACCATCCTCATCTCCAATTCTGTCATTTACTTTTCTCTTTGACCTGTGACCAACCCAAGCAAAGCCTAGAACCAGAGGGAGCAACAACAAAGAGCCTATACCTATGACACCCATGACTTGCTCCCCTTTGCTCTGATGTTTTTTCTGTTTGCATTTTCGGTGACTCGTAAATTAGAGCTAAATTCCCACAAGTACAGAGTGTGCAACTCATAGTGGAACTGCGTGGTGGCCGAGAAACCGATGGTCTCCCATTCTGGCAGATAATTTGTCAAGTCAACTGAATGGGAGAGCTTGGCAACGTTCCCATTTGGAACTGCGGCATCGATCACGAGGACACTCATATCCTACGTGCTAGAATTGTATGCTATTGAAGCATTGATTAGTCCACCGGTCATGATTTTGTACCCGAATCAATTGACATACGTATGGTTGACAGATGTGATGCTATCCAAGTCTATACCAACATGGTGACATGGTGGATCCCATAGAGTGTTGGAGTCAGTGTCGAATTCCACAGCGACGAATGTGGTAGAAGGGTCGGAAGAGTCTCGGTTTGCACTACAAGAGCCAGATGGCCTCCACATGAACGTCTCGGGATGTTGGATCCGTTGGGTACGAGAAAAAAGGTCAGTCCATCGGCAAACGATTTATTATATTCTGAATTGATGACCGGTCGACTTATCTCAAAGGTGCATCGGTTGGTGGTATGTGACTCGACCTACGCTGGAATCAATTCCTGTCGCTCACAGTGAGGTCGACGTACGAACGAGATAGACACAAGTCATGTATGGGGACAATGACATACCATCAAATGACACTGAAGCAATGAATGTGATGCTCAGATAGAAGAAAACGACTAAGAATACTGCTTGAAGTCTATGTATGTTCTCTTAAATGAAACCCGTTTTTACGTCTTTGTGTTTGGGGTTGTCATGACTAAGGCTGTGACTTTTATTAGAGAGAATCTTGGAATGGGTCAATGAAAACAACGGGCAAAGACATACCAGCTTGGAAAACAACGGGAAAAGATATGCCGGCTTGGGAGTTTTGGGCTTCGGTAATTAGCCTTTTCTCTTGTTCGGCCCCAAAGATGCCTGGCAGAGGATATATGAGGAAAGAAGACAAGGTTAAGGGCACGTTTGTCTAAGATTAAGTAAAAAAATATTATCCAAAAACTGAAATGTCGTTTGAATTTCACAACATTTTGAAAAAGCTATATGTTAAACTCCATGTTAACATAAGGGCAAATGGGTCAATCTACTTCCTCCCTTATCCTACTAGTAGGCACTAATCGAATGGCCCTCTGTAGAGACTTGAACCTGGTCTGCACAGTGGACGATCAGCCCTTTAGTTGACCATGAGCTGCGATCCTGAGTTGGCTCGTCGCCGATCGCTAAATCCATGCAACGAATATTAATCATCAAAGCTACTACAAGTATAATAGTATAAACGTCTTCGCAGCATCGTTCAGGTTCAGAAGCATTATGTTAGAGGTATAATAGTATAAATCATCAAATTCCTTGAGACGTCTTTTGCATTTCATGATAGGATTACTCTAGTCTACTTTCACTAGTTTAATTGCTAAGTTTGTTAACTTGAAAAATCCTCTTCTAATTTTGCCCAGTACCGCTCGGTTGTTTTTACCTTGCATTATTTATGTGTTGACTACCATCGAGTAATTTTTAGTGCCCACACTAAAATAGGTTAGTGGTGGATCTAGTCTCACTTAGTTCATAATTCAATGAGAAGCTAAGTTGCAATTGATATGGCTTGGGAGAGCTCGTGCGATGCCCAAATATTACCTCATGAGATATTTATAATTATATTCCTCACAGTCCTCTTTTAAGCACTCTCTTCCCACCCCCAACTCCTTGGTTGGTCTTGGTGGCAACACCTTTTTGACAATTTCTTCCCCTCCCTGTAACAACCAAGTTATGCGAGAAATGAGAGTGTGATTTTGCTACAAGAATGGCAAAGAGGGCAAGAATAAACTGAATCCCACATTGCCTTGGGACAGTGCTATATAAGAAATAGCACCAGTCTTAACTACCAACGAGACCCTTGATAGTAATTTCTCTTGCGCCAGGACAAATCCTTGGGAGCAAAGGCAATGCGATTGCAGCTCAAAAAGGACAAATCCAGTGCATCACGTGATTGACCCACTACCCTCCTAGGATATTCATCTGAAGGTTGCGACTCATTTGGTTTATTGAAAATGCTTCGCGGTGGCTCCTTCGCTCGTCGACTTTCTAATTCGTTCCTTCCAAAGCCATCTACCGGCGCTCGAGTATAGAACTTCCTTGTCTTCCTATGCTGACTGAATCACTTCCTCTGTGGACTCGGTGATAATTCCAATGTTGATTGGGAAAGGACCTTTGTCAATTTCCATTTCCACCTTCCCCTTGTCAGGGAGCTTCAGACGACTGCTTGTGAAGGCTTCCTGGACCACCTTCCTGAGAACAGGGTAATCGTTACTGTCGTGGCTCCATCTCTGCTGGAACTTTGCTGTAGACACTTCATTTTTTACCTAAGATTTAGGAGTTTTGACGAAACTTTGACCAACTTTGACCGGAGGCTAAAGTTCAATGAAAACCCAATTAGATGGTGTTATTGGGTAGCATTAGTTGAAAGCTTTCCAAGGATACCCAAATTGCCCCAATTTGAGACTCGGATCATGAGACATCGCCTCCTTTTGTTCTGATTCGTCTGAATGCGATGATGTTAATCCATGTGATTTGTCTGGTTCAAAGAAGTTTTTACGAATTTCAAGCAGTAACTTTCCAACGCATCAAGAATCAGATTGATCGGGTTTAAAACAAAAGGGAAATTGCAAATCAAAGTTCGAGCTGGACTTTCCATAAGAAAGACCACAAAAACACGAGTTATGAATAAGATCAATAAAAGTGAAGAAAAGTGGGTTATCCTAAAACAAAGTTCGGAACTCCATGGAATTTCTACACAGAGAGAGGGAGAACTAACTCGAAATGAACGAGGACCACGTAGATCATATCAATCATTAACTCTAGGTACTTCATTATAAGTTTTTTCAATGATTAATTGGGATTCAGCCACCTAACTTGTCAAAAGATAGCTCGGGCTCATATTTAGAGCCCCAATCTCGAAAATGTGATATGTAAACCATTTTTATATATTAATCGTCGCAAATCAGGCAATTCCTTTGGAAGGGACCGACTCTTGGCTCGGGAGGTGCAAAAGTATCCTGGGAGGATGTGTGCCACCCAAAACAAGAAGGCGGCCTTGGGCTTAGGAGAATTTGGGATACCAACAAGGCTGCTATGGTTAAGCACATATGGATTCTATTCACTAATAAAGAATCTCTGTGGTGCAAATGGATTCACACCACGCACTTTAAAAAGACGAATTTTTGGATAGCTGCCACTCCGACCTTCTGTTCTTGGACTTGGAAGAAAATCCTTGTAGTGAGAGAAACTGTCATAGGTTTTTTCAAATGGAAGATTGGAAATGGTGAGTCTACTTCCTTATGGTTTGATCCATGGTTGGATATGGGCCCCCTTAACTTAGTCTTTTCGGACACTGATATTTATCAATCGGGTCTCTCAAGAGATGCAAAGGTTGCTGATCTATGGACGTTGGTTGGGCAAGATTTCCTTCAGGAGCACCAGGCATGGCAGGTTTCCATCCCTCCACTTAACCAACTAACGGATTCTCTCACTTGGGTGCCTCACCCCTCAGGAACATTGTCTAGTGCCTCAGCTTGGTCAGTCATCCGGAAGCAAGCAACTAGAGTACCCTGGGCTTCTTTTGTCTGGAACGGAGCTATTCTCCTGAGACACCAATTTCTTCTTTGGTTGATCTTACGGAAGCAGCTTCCTACCTAGGTTTTTCTCATGTCTCATGGCAGACTTCCTTCAGTGCAGTGTGCCTTTTGTAATTTATGTCCTGACTCTATTGATCACTTATTTTTTGAATGTCATGTCACAAATTCCCTTGCTAATTTTTGGGCTGCAAAATGTAATCTTCCTTGGAGAAACCGTGGTTGGTCAGAAAATCTTCGATGGGCCATACACACCTTTGATGGAAAAGGCTTTTATTTTGATATGATCCGGTATTCCTTTGCTGCCCTATGCTATGTCATATGGAAGATCAGGGCGAGGGTCGGCCGCCCTTGCCCCGGCCTAGGCGAGGGTCGCCAACCCTCGCCCAACGCCTCGAGTTTCCAAAGGCTCGGGTGAGGGCCACCGCGCCGGGCGAGGGCCGACGACCCTCGCCTAGGCGGGCGAGGGCGGCCGAGCCTCGCCCAGATCTGGGAGAGGGTCGCCGCCCTCTCCTAGCATCTGGCACCGATCGGCAAGGGTCGCCGGCCCTCGCCCCGGCGCCGGCGGCCCTCGCCGTCCGTCGCCGCCGCCGCCCCCACCAGCGATGGAGCGGCGGCGACAGTTGCTCCCCCCACCCTTTTTTTTTTTTTTATTTAAAATTTTTAAAATTTTAAAATTAATATTTATTAAAAAATAAATATTAGTCAAAACGACGTCGTTTTGGGTTTACTTCGCCACATCAGCAACAAAAACGACGTCGTTTCGACTCTAGATTGCCGGAAAAAGCCATGTCAGCATTTTGGCTGGATTTTCTCGCCATTGGCACTTAAGTACCCGACTGTACCATAGATATGCAAAAGAACCAAAGAACCTATGTAGAAAGGTAACGGATGCAAGGTGCAAATTACTCTATAGATTAGTAATTTAAGTAAATATGCATGTACTCAATTAATCATGATTTTCTCCTTTCTTTGAAAATCTCACTTTAAGATGTGTGACAGCCCTCGCTGGCCAGTAGCCTTTCGATGTTAATAGATTTTAGGATTATGTTATTTTTTGACACGAACAATATACTCTATTACCTAGTGCACTTTTATGCGGAACGTTAAACATGATAATAATTAGAATTGTCACAATTTTAGTTTGATAATTTGAAAAAACAAAAAGTTGCAAGAGCGTAGATGATGGGAACTTGTGTAATCAACATTCCAAGTTCCATAGGGATTATAAGAGACTATATAAATTAAGTTCTAGGTTCTAAACAATTGGAATCAGTACCCATTCGGAAGTATTTGGCAAGTGGAATGTGTCCCATAGAGCATCATCTTGTCTTGGCGAAGATGGCGTTGGACATCGGATATTGGGAGTATTTGGCCAGTGGGGATTGATATATTGCCAGTAATAGCAACATTCAATAATACAAAGAAACAAGTTCATTGCATTGGAACAATATGACAAAAGTGTTGGGTTTATCAAACTTTGTCAAGTAGCTCATTTTATATGTTCAACTCTACAACTCGCCATTCATCAATTTGGACTATTGTTCTTGGTTGGTGTTGAAGTATCCCACATTATAGCTAAATCCGACTTTCAGTACTAAGGATCCCAAAAGCTTGCATAACGAATGCAATTGAAGCATACTAGATCTTTCAATTTGTGCAATGACAAAATAAATATTTCAAAGATGTTCAATTAAGAGAATCTAAAAAGTTGAAGACTCAAAAAGTAATTTCATTTTAAGTTTTAGTCGATGAGAGCGCACAATATCTTTTCAACCTGAATTTGTTTGAGGCTTTTCACCTATTAATTGTATTGAGTTTTAACTTCCGTGAAGCATGAAAGAACAATAGAAGAATGGTAGATTTTGCTACGAAACTCAAACTAGCAATTGATAACAAATAATAAACCATCAAAGAAGATAAATACTACATTAGATAATCCTAAAGATCAAATGGAAGTTTAAACATGAAGACTTAATACTGAGGTACACACGATGAAATTCATATGAAAGCCCAGGGTATCTCGAACCAAATTTCAAAGTACAAGTTACATTTCAAACTGATTATTGAAAAATATATCAAAATTAGTGATTCATATTGTATTTGGGAGCAATGCAGAGGAACTAGAATGAGAAGATTGTATGGAAGAGGCAGTCAATGTGGACGTGTCGGTGCCGCTGGTCGAGGTGGCTTGAGACGAAACAATTGATGCCATGGTGAATGAGGATAGAGGTGCCAGGTATGTAGGGACTGGCAATTTCGATGGGAGAATGGGCAATGGAGCGTTAAAGTTGAGAGCGTTTAATGCTACCCTTATGGAAGGGCGGGCAGTATGGTCCGGATGAGCACACCATAGCCCTACAACCATCAAGCACTCTAATTGCTTTTCATCAAGGTCAATACCAAGTTTCGATTTAACTGCATCAAGTAGCCCCCCAGTCCCATATAGCTCCCAAACCCATTCCACTAGCCGGACTTGGCCTTCCTCGGCCCTTAGCTCGATGGCTTTTCTTCCGCAAGCTATTTCTAATAGGACGATTCCGAAGCTATAGACGTCAGATTCCTTACTCGCCTTGCCCGTGTAAACACATTCAGGAGCCATATAGCCCATGGTTCCGGCCAACACAGTCGTTTGTAACCCTTTGGCATGGTCAACTAGTCTAGCCAAACCAAAGTCTCCTAATTTAGCATTGAAGTCAGAATCGAGCATGATATTACTGGACTTTATATCACGATGCACAACGCATTGTTCCCATTCTTCATGGAGGTAAAGCAATGCCAAGGCTATGCCTTGCGCAATTTTGTATCGCTTCTCCCATGGTAAGATGGTTCGTTCTTTAAATAGATGAGAATCTAGGCTACCATTAGGCATGAACTCATAGATAAGGAGGAGTTCCTTTTTCTCGTGACACCACCCGATGAGTTGGACTAAATTTCTGTGTCGGAGCCGGCTTATGGTCTTTACTTCGGTGGCATACTCCTTTACTCCTTGTCTTGACCCCGGATTAATCTTCTTGATCGCGACATTAGCATTCATAGTAGTCAGGTATCCTTCATACACTCTCCCAAAGCCTCCTTCCCCAAGCAACCGTTCAATTGCGAAATTATCAGTTGCCGTGACCAACTCCTTATAGGAGAATTTCTTGGGCCCTGGCACTTGCTTGAATTCTTCATCGATTGCCAAATCATCATCTTCTCCACTCACGTAAGTTCCCTTTCTCTTCAAACAGTAACGAAACCAAATAAAGGCTAGAACAAGAACGAGTAAAATGAAAGAACCTGAGCCTAAGGTAGCCCATAGCCATAACTTGCTCTTTTTTCCAGCCACTTGCACATTAGAGCTGAATTCCCATGCCTCAAGAGTGTGCAGCTCGAAATCCGTACCCGTTGCAGCTGAGAAACCGAAAGTCACCCACTCCGGCAGATACCTGGTCATGTCGACTATATTATAGATAGCAGAGGAATTTATGTCGGTGCCCGTGGCATCAGCGTCTATCATGAGAACACTCAAGTTTTGTGTGCTAGAATTGTATGCTATTGTAGCGTTGATCCGCCCACCTTTTATGATTTTATCCTTGAACCAATCGACACAGCTAGAGACCGCAGAAGTGAGATTATTCAAGTCTATACCAACATGTGCAATTTGTGAACAATTTGGGTCCACAACACCGGTATAGTTGTTGTGATAAGTGTCGAACTCGATGGCTACAAATGAAGTAGAAGAGTTGGAAGGATCGCGGCTTGGATTTACAAGACCGAGGTAGCGTCCCGACGAGTTGGCCGGGAGTTGAGACCCTTTGGGGGCAAGAAAGAAGGTCAATCCATCGCCGAAAACTGACCTTTTTGCGAATCGATGATGAAGGTGAATTTGGTGGTAAAATCCGCCACGTTCCCGGTTGCGTTGTCCCAAAGGCGCATCGGCTCGCGATACAAGGCCCACCCCATGCTCTGATTGGCCTTTGTAAGTTGGATGAAGGTGCTCGAAATCGACGCATCGCCTTGGTGTTGAATGACACTATCGTTAAAAGTCTGGATGTTGAAATCGATGCCCTGAGACGACGCCGAAGCCGTGAAGGCAATGGCTAGAGAAAGAATCAAGATCAAGAGTGATCGAAGCTCTCTGGTGTTAAAACTTTTGATATTTGAGCTGTGAAGTTCCATTCTCTTCTGGGTTTCAAGATTGCTCTTGAAATCAGGCACTTAGCACAGCTTTTTGGTGCTCTGACATTATTGCACGCACATTTATGCGTACGTGGTGGTCCCCAATGACCTAGGCTTTTGGTTCTTGAACAACTTGTGATCAATTTCGGAACGTTTCATTGTGAACGAAAATGAGACGGTCCCCACTAGGTTCCACGACGACTAAGACTTTAGACTAGGATAAAGAAAAAAAAATGAACACGGTTGTATAGAAAAAACGATGGAATCATCGCAGGAAATAATATATTCTAACTTCATGTTGACAGATTGACCAGAGGACACTTCATTGATTAGGAGAAATCCCGGCTGCGAAACTCCAAAATTACACTGTGCCACTCGTGAGGAAAATCAATCCGATTGAAGATTGCCGATTTCCTTTGCCATCCATGATTGGCAGAACCACTCGTTTATCGATTTCATAAACCATTTTTAAGAAGTTTAGCACTGGTCTAATATCGAACGGAGTCGTTGATCACGCATGTGCTAAATGGAAGATGACTGCTAATTTTGAAAAGTGGGATCGATCATTGGTTATCATTAGCAACATTATAATTGAAAAGTGGGATTGATTATTGGTTATTATTAGCAATATTATACTTTGGAAAGGAAAACCGGACACCCCGCCCTCCCCTTCCCATTTCTTTCTTTATATTAGGCTTTTCTTGTTTGGTCAAAAACAACGGCCAATTGCAAAAGTACACAGTGAGGATGCCACTTGCGATCAATTTCGGCACGGTTCAATGTGAACGAAAATGAGACGGTCCCCACTAGGTTCCACGACGACTAAGACTTTAGACTAGGAGAAAGAAAAAAAAAAGTGAACACGGTTGTATAGAAAAAACGAAGGAATCATCGCAGGAAATAATATATTCTAACTTCATGTTGACAGATTGACCAGAGGACATTTCATTGATTAGGAGAAATCCCGGCTGCGAAACTCAAAAATTACACTGTGCCACGGAAAATCAATCCGATCGAAGATTGCCAACTTCCTTTGCCATCCATGGTCAGCAGAACCACTTGTGTGTCGATTTCGTAAACCATTTTTAAGAAGTTTAGCACTGGTCTAATATCGAACAGGGTCGTTGATCACGCATGTGCTAAATGGAAGATGACTGCCAAATTTGAAAAGTGGGATCAATTATTGGTTATTATTAGCAATATTATACTCGAAAAGTGGGATCAATTATTGGTTATTATTAGCAATATTATACTTTGCAAAGGAAAACCGGACACCCCACTGTCCCCTTCCCCCTTCTTTCTTTATATTAGGCTTTTCTTGTTTGGTCAAAAACAACGGCCGATTGCAAAAATACACAGTGAGGATGCCACTTGAGTCTCTTTTCTATAGCCGTGCCCCGGAATGGACTCTGACCCTAGCGACTATGTGGAAGCCATCCTCACACCCGTTGCTCTCAGCCGCCCCAGGACGGACCCACCGTGAGGCTGGCGGGAGCCGCCGTGAATCTATGTGTGGGTCGTCAATGCAAAATCACTTTGCATGGGTAGAATATGGTCTACGAAAGTTTTACCTTAAGTTTTTGTAGTCCGATCCTCGAGTCTAGAGTAATGTAATTCCCTTTTATCTCGCTCCCTAGGCTAAGTTCCCGCGTCTGCAATTACCAACATCAATTATGACGGGCTATTGTCAATATCTAAACATGGCCTACATTTGACCTTCAATAATTTTTATTGCCCTAATCACTACTTAAATGATGCTTATCACAAGCCAAGCCATAGATTCGGGTGTTTTTCGGACAAAAAATGGAAAAAAAAAATCACCAGTCACTAGTTTCTCCAATAACTCTTTGGTAACTTATCATCAAATTTATAATGTACCAATCATTATATTGTTCGCAAATTACCAAATTTTTCTTTTTATCTTTACAACTTTTATTCACACCTCTTATTAATGCCTTAAATAAATGAACTCTTATAAGAATTGATCAATTTTTATTTGGTTCACTTATTGACCTCTTTCCAATCTAATTCACATATAGGTTTAAGTAATCAACTCTCATTTGAATTATTTCCCGATGTTTATTTGATTTTTTTATTTTATGAACTTTTATTATTGTTTACCAAATTTTTTCTTTCTTATAAGCTCTATGAATTTATTGACTTTCATAAGAATTTACCAACATTTAGCTCAGTGACTTCAAGCGTTTTCCCCGTGGGTTTTGGTTACTAGTGTGAGGGGATAAGAATAGTAGGAATGTCATAACTTTCATATGACGCTCATTTGAGGGCCATATCTTTTCTCTAATGAATTACCAATTAGTTTTGGTTACCAATGCAAGGGTTCTAGATCCATTTCGTGATTTGTTGCTCATCTTGAAGAGGATTCATGTCATGTACCTATCGCAAACTATCTTAGGTATGCACTAGTGCTTTGATCGTCCCTATAGTTCTTTACACTCCTCAAATTACCCATATCAGGTTTTTTTTTTTCCGGTTCTACTCTACTACTATTATAACTCTCATTCTCAAACTTTAGCCCTACTTCATTGCAGGACATGGGAGTCGAAACCTATACCTGAAACTAGAATTACCTGTATCAGATATGAGTGTGTACTTGTGTAGATTTTGGCTCCACATCAGTCAACTTCTATCGTTTAGCCTATAAAAACTTGAATTAAATTCATTAATCTATTGCCATGAGGTAGTAAATTTCTCGTCGAATCTCCATATACAATCTCTGTGTTTGTTTAGAATACATACATTCTTTGTCCATATTCGGTGCAGGGATTTAGCGATCGGCGACGAGCCAACTCAGGATCGTAGCTCATGGTCACCTAAAGGGCTGATCGCCCACTGTGCAGACCAGGTTCGAGTCTCTACAGAGGGCGGGCAGCCCTTTCTCCGGTCTCCTCGAGCCTCTCGAGTTGGTTTCAATAGTTCCTTCGCCCTCAAGTTGATTCTGATCCTTGAATGCATTTTTTGCATGTGTCCAGATGTAACGCATCGCCATTGCAGCTATATCTTAGCGATGAAAACCAGTGTGTGATGCGACAAGTGCTCGAAACAGGGGCTGTTTGGTTAATTGATTTTGTCATTTCGCAAAATAACAGTGTGTTTCATAGGCTCGCTGAATTTTATTTTCGGAATGCTTATTCGTAAGGTATAAAGAAAATCAGTCGGTGCATCTCATGATAGGAACATTTGCAGTTAGATTATCGCTTTTGCCAGTTCTAGTTAATTGTTTTTTTTCATTGGTTTTATAGGTTTCTTTGATTTCATTTCATCCCTCAGGTTCGGAAGCATCATTATAGATGAATGATAGAACGAATCATCAAATTCATTTGGACTTTTGCATTTCATGATGGGATTACTTTAGTCTACTTTCACTAGTTATATCACAAAGTTTGTTGAGCAAGTTGAAGGATTCTCTTTTACTCACTTGTGTAAAGAGTCATTCATAGTATGAAACATCACTTTTATGAATCGATTTTGTAAATCGGTTTTAAAATGTGTACTGCCGCTTTAATATCAAACCAAGTTGTTGATTATGCCTTGTGCAAAGTGTAAGATGATTGCAAATTTTGAAAAGTGGAATGGATAATTCCTTCTTATAGTAATATTATATGATGTAAAGAAAAAGACATTTCATTGTACGAGAGCAACATGTCCAAAGGTTGATCCGAAGGATTTAGGAGACTTTTTGCTTATACTTGAGGAAAGGAAACATTCAAGAAACCGAAAGGTTACTAGCGATCATTCTCCTTCTTATTCCCACATTTAGAAAAAGGGAACTCCTCCCTTACCTCTGAGAGTTCGGCTCTAATAGCTCAAACTCTCATCTGTTCAAAGGAGAGATCCAGCTTTTCAAGATGGGAAACGAGGCACTGAATCGAACGAAGGATACCTCAGCATTGCTATGTATTCATGAAGTATGCAAATGCTGCGTTGTTCATGAGGACATAAAAGCCTATCAACATCATGCTTGATTGGGGTTTCTATTCAAAATTAGAGGACTTTGAGTTGGTCGGGCTAGTCCACCACGCCCAAGGGTTGGATAGGACTGTACTGGTTGGAACCTTTGGTTAGATGGCACCGGAATGACAAAGAGATGACACTGTCTTTTCTTTTTCTATTTTTTTTTTATGGTTTTTTTATTTTTTATTTTGAGTGAAATACTTATGTAATTGTTAACTTTTGATATATTCAAAAAAAGATAAGACTTCATAAGATAAACGTATCTACAAAAACACACTTTCTTATTATTTCACTTTTATAATGATTTATTATGTCTTATTGTTTCCTACATTTAATAGTAATAAATATTAATTAAATCGCTAAGTCAAGTAGATTGAATTAGTAAATTTTCCGCATGTAGATAAATTTGATTGCATGATTAATTCTAAATATACATAATACATCACGTCATCTAAATGGGAAAAAGTATCGAAAAAGCCCTAGGTGGCATTGGTGATGTGAATGCCACAATCCTAAGTGGCATTGCTGGTGAATTGCTAGTGCTAATGTGGACATTTTAAAATAGTTTTTCTAATAATTTTTCAATTTTTTTTTAATTCTTTCCCTTTTTTCTTTCATTTTTTTTCCTATTCTTTTTCTTTGGCTGTGGCCAGTACTTGCCATAGCTTGTGACCAGCCACAAGTGGGGGCCAATGAGGGCATTGTAGCCCTTGCCGGGTAGGAAAAAAAAAAGAAGAGGAAAAAAAAGAAAAAAAGAAAATTTTTAAAAATAATATAAAATCAAAAAATAATTAAAAATTATTGTAAAATGTCCATGTTAGTGCCAATGATACCACATAAGATCATCGGCGTCCATGTCACCAATTTCTAGCCTAAATTGCTTAGATGGATTGAATTAATATTAATGTAAAAATATTTATGACTGAATTGCTCCAATTAAAAGGCTTAACATTGAATTGGTACCAATGTAATAGGTTTAGGACTTTTTAAATACTTTTCTTGAAGAATTTGCTATCAGGCTACATAGATGCGCAATTGCATGAGCTAAGTCATCAATCAAAAATATTCTTTTTTTCCCTTCTTTTTTAATTAAAATAACTTAATAAAAATCACTAAAAGACAAAAATGCCGTTTAAGTGCTCTTTCTCAAGATTAAAGAGGTGCTTATTAACATGAACATTAGCCGCAGCCAAGTGAGAAAACCTCCTTTAGCTTCGCAACTAAAGTCCGATGAAAAAATAAAAAAAATAAAACAGGCATAAACTAGACGTAAATAAGCAAATTCAGGTAAAGATTAAGAATAACTGAAAGTTAATAGCTCTATATTTATCGATCAAGTGGAAACTAGCCATTTCTTGGGGTTACTTCTTAGGTGTGATTTTCATAATCCACAGAAGATAAAAGAATATTTTCCATCAGTAATGTTAATATGTTTACATAGATATGGTCGATCAATAAATTTCAGTTACACATACACATGATAGATCTTAACATGATTAATATTAGTAAAATTCCAAGCCGGTTTTCCCTAACATATTCAACTTAAATTAATTTTTATCTGACAAAGATTATCAAATTAGTATCTCAAGAAAATTTACCCCAAATTAATTAATAATCCCAAAATTAGTACCCCAACTCAAATCTAGCATCCGTTATGTGGATTTTCCATGTCAAAACCGTCATTTACCATGTTAGGTTTGTCTTGTAGTTGTCTGCCACTTGTACTAACATGTATGCATTTTAATGAGATCTTTGATAGAAGATTAACAAAGGGTAACCGGTTTGGATTTTCTTGTAAGATGAAAATTAGTTTGGAAAAAGAAAAATATACCTTGGAATTATCAATTTCGGATTTTCAGTGGCATTAGCATCATTTTAACAATTATAGAGTAACAAATGTTACAGTATCTCCACCGAATTGATTGAATCTGAATGCAATCTTGTAATTAACCTAAATTTTTTTGGAAATTGCATATAAAAGATTTATTAAAAATTATGGCTGTTTTCAGCTATGAGAGAGCGCAACTTAACCCTAAACGATAACTACTTAGACTTTACTCCATATTTACCAAAACGCTTTTGACAGCTCAAAGTCACCATTAATTTCATGATTTGCCTCCCAAATTTTCAAAAATTATCTCACAATGTCAATTGTTATCATCCTCCTTTGTGATGTATATAGCATGCATGCATGATGTGACATCATAAATTTCGACTCATCTTGGGATATACAGAATGATTATTTTATCAATGCGCTATTAATTACGTTTACTTTGAACTGGCCCATCATGAGTTAACTAACTAGTTGGAAAGGCAATTAATGATCGATACACGTACGACTAGTGAATTTAATCAGGAATAGACCGCTCAACCATAAGGATCAAAGAGGGATGATGCCACACTGTTGCGGGCTAATTAGCGAATGGAAATAAATTGATTCGGTAGAAGTATGAGGTCGGATTGCGGGTGATTCCGCACAACTTTGATATTAACTACGAACAATGTTAAGCTGATTTCCTTTTGGCATTATACTCAGCGTGAGCAATTAACCCCTCAGGATTACATGACAATTGAGAATCGCCCTATTTGAATATGTATGATTGTGGATTGAAAAGTTATCAATCACGAGTCCAATGTGCGAGAACCTATAAACGCCTCCGATAGTTAAGTCGTATTAAAGTCGTGATTGATTGATTTTAACCACAAATTTCAGAGGTTTCCGTGACCAATTTGGGTGGGCTATTGCCTTAGAAAGGCCAACTCCATCACAGACTAGGTGGCTAAAACTCTACTCTCGCAAGCCTAATGGGATATTTTGTGCATCAAAATCCACTTATTTGGCTCCTGTGGCTTTCCTAGTTGAATCCACTAAAAATTATTTTGAACAAAAAAAAAAATCTCTAAACAGATAAATTCACAGGAAGTCGTATCAGCTATTTTTAAAAAGAAGATTATTCTGCAAGAGATAATTTCCAGTAGTTTACGTCTAAAAGGAAAAAAAAAAAAATCAACATGATAGAATATATGTCTAGTTTGTCAAGATGATTCGTGTTCATGGCACCCATTTGAGTCTCGACAATGACGATGCGTTTTGACTTACGAGTGGATGATAAAGTTTGATCAATGCAACTTTTCTCCCATCCATTTTTGAAAAGCATCTGCTCAGACGTGAGAAAGGATTTTGGGGACCATTTTGTTTATCATATTATTTTACTAGCAGTTTTATCCAAATGGCAACTCAACGTTTAGCAACAAAGAAGAAAAAAAAGAATAGAAAATGTTAACAAAAAAAAAACATTAAATCCGGCACAATTACTCCAACAATGTTCATATCCGAATCTGTCCCTTTTTTTCTTTCTTTCTTTTTGATTTAGAGAATTTGAATTTCTCTAGAATACATATATTAAGGCATTTTTGAATCTAAGTGAAAAAAAAATACATTAAAATCATATCATCAAAACTTTAATGAACTTGGTGTTTAAACATATTACGATAATATCATTTAGTTGACGTGTCTAAAAAAGCATTTCGCAATAGTGAATGCCTAGTAATCAAGAGTTAGCTATTTGAGACAAATATTCTCATCAGAAAAGAGAAATGCAAGACATGCCTAGTCGGAATTTATATAAAACAGATAATATCCAAAACAAATTTCGAAGTACAATTTCCAAATCAAACTGACTATACCGAAAATAGGAAATCATTCTGCATTTGGAAGCAACACAGGAAGCTGCACGAGAGGATTGAATAGAAGAGATAGTGAATGGGGACACTCAAATGTTGCTGGCCGCAGTGTTGGGGGAGGAAACAATCGATGATGTAGAGGATGCCGATGGAGGTGCCATATATGTAAAGACTGGCAGTTTCGATGGGAGAATAGGTAGCAAGGCATTAAAGTTAAGAACATTTAATGCTTCTCTTATAGAAGGACGGGCAATGTGATTTGGATGAGCACACCACAACCCTACAACCATCAAGCACTCCAGTTGGTTTTCATTGAAATCAGTATCTAATTTAGAGTCCACTGCATCAAGTAGCCTCCCAGTCCCATACAGCCACCAAACCCAGTCCACCAATTGGAATTGGCTTTCCTCGGCCCTTGACTCAAGGACCTTTCTTCCACAAGCTATTTCTAATAGGACAACTCCAAAGCTATAGACATCCGATTCCTTACTCGCTTTGCCATTGTAAACGTATTCAGGAGCCCAATAGCCCTTAGTTCCGGCCAACACCGTCGTTTGTAACTCTTCAGCATGGTCAACTAGCCTAGCCAGACCAAAGTCCCCTAATTTAGCATTGAAATCAGAATCGAGCATGATGTTGCTAGACTTTATATTCCTATGGATGACGCATTGTTCCCATTCTTCATGGAGGTAAAGCAATGCCAAGGCTATGCCTTGTGCGATTTTGTACCGCTTCTCCCACGGTAAGATGGTACGTCCTTTGAATAGATGAGAATCGAGGCTACCATTAGACATAAACTCATAGACAAGGAGGAGTTCCTTTTTCTCGTGACAACATCCAATGAGTTGGACTAAGTTTCTATGTCGGAGCCGGCTTATGGTCTTCACTTCTGATGCATACTCCTTTATCCCTTGTCTTGACCCTGGGTTAATCTTCTTAATTGCAACATTAGCATTCACACTGGTCAAGTAACCTTCGTACACTCTCCCAAAGCCTCCTTCCCCAAGTAACCGTTCCATTGCGAAATTGTCGGTTGCCGCGACCAAGTCCTTATAGGTGAATTTCTTGGGGCCTGACACTTGCTCGAATTCTTCGTCAATTGCTAGATCATCATCTTTTCCACTCACGTCAGCTCTCTTGCTCTTTGAACGGTGACGAAACCAAATAAACGCTAGAATGAGAATGAGCAAAATGAAAGAACCTGACCCTAAGATAAACCATAGCCATAACCTGCTCCTTTTGGCATCATCGCTTGCCGGAGTCACACTATCTGGACCATTTGCAGGAATTGGAATATCTATTTCAGCCACTTGCATGGTAGATCTGAATTCCCATGCCTCAATAGTGTGCATCTCAAAACACGCACCTGTGGTAGCCGAGAAACCGAAACTCACCCACTCCGGCAAATACTTGGTCAAGTTGACTCTATCATAGATGGTGGAGTAGTTAATACTGGTGCCTACGGCATCGGCATCTATCACAAGAACACTCAAGTTCTGTGTGCTAGAATTGTATGCTATCGTAGTGTGGATACGCCCACCACTCTTGATTTTATCATAGAACCAATTGATGCAGCTATAAATCGTGGAAGTGAGATTATTCAAGTCTATACCGACATGTGCAGCTGGTGAACAAAATGGGTCAACAACATTGGAATAGTTGTTGTGATAAGTGTCGAACTCAATCGCTACAAACGAAGTAGAAGAGTTGGAAGAATGGCGATTTGGATCTACAAGAGCAAGCTGCTGTCCCGCCGAGTTGGGCCGGAAGTTGAGACCCTTTGGGCACAAGAAAGAAGGTCAATCCATCAGCGAAAATCGAGCTGTTTTGCGAATTGATGACAAAGGTGAATTGGGTGGTGAAATCTGCCACATTCCCGGTCGCCTTATCCCAAAGATGCATCGGCTCGCGATATGTGGCCCACCCCACGCTGTGATTCAGGTTCTTGTCTCGATCGGCCTCCGTAATTTGGATGAAGCCACTGGAATCATACGTCGCATTGCCTTGGCGTTGAATGATACTATCGTTAAAAGCATGGAAGCTGAAGTCGATGCCCTGAGACGATGCCGAAGCAGTGAAGGCAATGGCTAGAGAGAGAACCAAGACCAAGAGTGATGGAAGCTCTCCGGTATTGAAATTTTTGATATCTGTTGAGCTGTGGAAAGCCATTCTTGTTGGGGTTTCTACACTACTTTTGGAATCTGGGACTAAGCACAGCTTTTTGGAATGCATGGCGTGTTCCAATGACTTCTCTTTGTCGAAGGACTTGCTGTCAATCGTGTGGAATGGTTCAATGCGAACCAAATTGAGAGTCCCCATGTGCTTCCACGATGATTAGTCTCTTGACTTGAGAAATTAAGATTCCGTTTTTTTTACGGAAAATAACATACAGGAAAAAGTTCTTCAGATTTTTTGGCATTTATTTTATGAAGGATGAATTGACTAAAGAAAACATTTTTCCATTGAAGGGGAAAAAATTCTAAAATAGATGAAAATATTTCTCACTTTTCAAGTTGGGAAAATTATTTTCTACAACTATTCTCTTTCTTATCTCACAACCCTAGTAGTCCCTACTTCTTTCTATTTTATTTTAAAAAAAAATTGGCTTTTTGTATTTTTAAATTTTGATTATTTTATCTTTTTAAATTCAAATTTTTATTTATTTTTTATTCCTTTATTTTTGCTTTTCTTCTTTTTCTATTGATCACCAACCATGTGTCAGCCAGTGACAGGCCATAGGCAAGCCTCGAGTTCACTGGCAAGCACAAGCCTTTAGCTCGCCAATCTGGTGAGGTTGGGGCTTGCTTGATTGCCAAGTGAGAGCCTCTAGTTTGCCAATGTGGCGAGGCCCGAGGTTGGAGAGCTCAAGGGTTGCCCGATTGGCGAGTAAGAGCCCGTGGCTCAATCAACGAGAGAGAGCCTATGGCAAGGCTCACACTTGCTAATCGGGCAAGCTCGAGCCTTGCTAGATCGACGAGCTAGAGGCTGTCACTCACCAATCAAGCGAGTAGCAAGCCTGAGCTCACTAGAGGTCGCCTTTGGCCAGTCGTAGACTTTCGTTGGGCCGACAACCAGCCAAGAAAGAAGAAGGAGCAAAATAAAAGTTAAAAGGCAAAATAAAAAATAAAAAAAAAAATAAAAAGACAATTTAAAATTTAAAATTTAAAAAATCTATTTTTAGAAAAAAATTAAAAATAAATAAAGAAAATAAAAAATTATTAAAATGGGTGCATGAAGAAAAATTGAATCGCATTTCCCAAACCAAATGGTAGCAAATATTTTCCAAATTATTTTTAAGTTTCAATCGAATAGTGAAAAATATTCTTATTTTCTTGAAAATGACATCCTTATCAAAATGCTAAATTTTTTGCGAAATTAACGGAGCCTGAGAACGAACACAATAGAAATGACGGCCTCTCAACGCGACGCTACTGGCAAAAGACGAGAAAATATCGGGTGCTGGGCATCGCTCCACTCCACTCATTTGCTTGCCATTGCCCGGTGTGGGAGGGAGGCTCACCTTTTCATATTTTGTTCTTTCTCCTTCAGTACTTTCTCTCTCCTCTCACGATCTCTTTGTTTTCTTCGTCACTCACACGGAGAATAAATGAATTGAAATGAAGTACTAAATTAACTGAAATGACGTGATTTTTGCAATTTTTAAATAATTTTCTGACCTTTTTCTCGTTAATTTGTCCTTTTCTTTTTGTTGTTTCTTTTCTTTTCCACGCCAGGATTCATCTTCTTCCTTTGTCTCATCTCCTTCCACTTCATTGCCAAGAAGACATCACTGTTCATCTTCTTCTCATGTGGCCACCCTTGCCCATGTCTGCAGTCTCTGCATCTCCTCTCTAATTGGTCCCATTTTTCTCCGCAAGCAAAGTAATAAAATCCCACTCAGTCTCACATCATCAATCGCCTCCTCTCATCATCACCATCTCTCTCTTGTCCATATGATATTATTTATTATGGTTTAATAACTATTATTGAAATATTATAAAATAAATATTAGTTACGAGAAGTTACGGCTTTAATAAAATGAAAAAGTACAACCCTTAAAAAGAAATTGTCGCGACCTCACCTCGGGTGCACCACCTAGGGTTTGGCTAATGGATTACTAAGCCTGGCTTGGTTCGGGCTCTCCCAAGCCCATACCAATTCGCGACTTAGGGTTTAAGTTTTTTAACATGCCAATGATTTTTACTTAGGAGTCGCCACTAATATATTTTTGGTGGGTTGATTAGAAGTCACTCCTACGAACCAGAGACTATGGGATCGGGGACTTGATTACGTTAGATTTTTCTAACGCCCTTTCGGTACATTTTCTCTTTTATTTGAAGAAAATAATTTGCAGGCAGTTCGCATTGATTTTAATTTACTCCCTAACATGTAATGTGATCATGCGAGTGCGCAATCATTATTTAACACTCAATAAAGCAAAGTGATAAATAAATTGCAAGCATAAGGAAGAAATACTTACCTCGAAGCCACGAAAGCATCTGTAATATTAGTTAGAAAATCACATCAACCTAAAAGTGATTTCTAATTAATACGCAATCACTCGAATTTTGGATTTTCTCTTATTTAATGAGGCCTAAAACTAATGTGCAATGCATGTAATGACGCACGAAGGTGTCTAACTATACTAACATGCAATGTGCAACCTAATATGCAAACTATATGTCACGCAACATTAATTATTTAATGTAATCTAACGCTAGAAAATATTCAATGCAACTATCCTAGCATGTCACGCATTCAAATGACCCTAAACATGTAATGACTAGATGACACATGGAAGATGACCTAATTCTACATGAGCATGGCAATTTTTATGTTTTCTTTTTTATAATCAAAATTCAAAATTAAAACTAACCTAGTTAAACATGCAAACTATCCTAAAAGAAAATATCCTAACAAGAACCACATCCAACTAAAGTATTTTTTTTTTGGTTTTCTTTTGTAAGCAAAATTAGTTCAAGCAGATGCATCAAGAAAAGCATGGCAACAAATCAGGCAAGATATTTTCCACGTCCATTTAATTTTGGAAACAAATAAAATCGACGAATCGTATCTCGGACATGAGATCGGATTGGCCAATATTTTAGAAAATCGCGAATCGTATCTCGGGCGTGAGATCGGATTGACGATTTTTCCGTACGATTGCGAGTCATATTTCGGGCATGAAATCGGACTGACGATCATAAGCACGTTGTGAAACAAGGAAAATTTCCTAGTTTACGAGAGGTCAGGAGATCTTTTGGATATGGCAATATTGATCAAATATTTAACTAAGATTGCAATTCGACGAACTAGGCAATAAAATATGAGAAAATTGTATGAATTAGGATTCTTACCTAGTTTTCGATATCGCACGAATAAAGTTTCCAAATTGGGGCTCGTCGGACAACGGGATCGGCAAGTTGTGGTGATTTCGGCGGAACGCGATGGCAAGGGGGCAACAACCCACGACTAGGCAGGGCTCGTGGTGGGAGCTTGACTTGGATCAACAAGCAACAACTCGACACAAGGCTCGGGTCACGACGATGATCAAAGCGGCGAGCTCGGTTGTAGTCGGCTCAAGTAGTGTGTCGCGAACAGCAGTGACTCGGGCTTGCGATGGCAGGCTCACGATCGACGGACCTGCAAAATAAAGAAACGACAGACGCCTTGGAATTTGGTCTTGTCACCAGTGGAAATCGTCGCTAGACGCGAGCAAAGTTGGGGCCGTAATCTGATGCTTGGATCCTGGGCAATGCTGGAGCGTGAGGCGTCGCTGATTTTGGGGTGCAAGAAGCAGCAAGGCGGCGTTAGGGTGAGTGGTGGACTCCGCAACAATGAAGAAGACTCCAACTGTTTGACTCTCCTCAGCACTTGAATTTTTATGTGCTGCCCCCACGCCCTCTCTTTCTTTTATTTCGTCTCCTTCATGGCTCCCTCTTTCATGTCTCTCTCACTCCCTTTTCTGTGCCTTTTTTCTGTGTCTCCTTCAGTGTGTGTGGCCCCCTTTTTATAGGTGAGAGGACTATGTTATTTAAGGAAAGCTGATAAATTTGCACGTTACATATTTAGGCTCTTGTATCTCACGTCGCATATTTTTCCAATATTTCATCAAACACCTTCCCCGAATATTGAAAGAGCAATGCGAATATTCTCGTGAACATTCTCATATTCCCTAATATTCTCATATTCCAACTTATCACCCCTTAATGAGAATATTTCATCCGACACCTTCCTCAATATTGAAAGAATAATGCGAATATTCTCGGGAACATTCTCATATTCAGGGAATATTCTCATATTCCAACTCATTACCTCTTAACGCCTAGCCAAATTTTCTTTCACCGTGCTTAGTCCAATTTGTTAAATTAAAGCTTAGAACCATCAATCGATTGAAGCCCATTTGCCACATGTCCAATGCAAATGCAATAATAAATGCTCCTAGAACTATATGCTATGCAATTTATTCCTAATATTTTTTGTTTAGGGGTTAAAATTAATCCCTAAATTTTTGTGCATTAAATTACAGATGATTAATCAAAATTTAGGTGTCAACAGAAATTACCAATTTTCCGAACATGTACGACTCTATTGAAAGACGCTTTGTGGAAGGCACCTATTGATAGAATAAAAAATAAAGTCCAGTCATCTCTCCACCCACAATAACAAAATAGAAAGAAAGTTGTTGCAAGCTATTTTTTCCTTCCCGAGGGGAAAAGAAATCTATAAATAGGTTTAGGGGTATTATCTAAAAGATGAGTCGAGAACCCCTTAATTAGATGTGGGCACTCCCAAGCCCATACCCCGTATGACATTCGATGTTCATGAAAATCTTCTAATGAGAAGTCGCCACTAGCCTATTGGGGTCGGCTAAAAACCAAGTGAGGCATGGGAGTATGCCCCACTTTCTACGCAACTAGAGAATCTAGAATCGGGGACTCAATTATACTAATTAATCAATTAGTGCCCTTTCGGTATCTAATTTTGTTCATTTCAAAAAGACTTTTGTCAGGTAATTTAAATCAATTTTAGGCTTATCTACTAACATGTGAGGTGATCATGCAGGTGAGCAATTATTAAAATAACAATCAACAACTAAAAAAACATTAAATAAATTGCAGGAGAAAATAAGTACCTAACATTAAGAGATAGATAAATGACAATCGGGGAACCATAATCGTCTCATCGTAAATGTGTAATCAAGGGCAATTATATCCGATAATAATTAAGACCCTAAGATAAAGCCGTGAGGGTCATTCAATTTTAAAGACAATCTTAGACCGATGATTTTCCCACACCTTTTAAGAGAAAATTGTTCAACAATTATTTTAAAGCTTTTTAGGGAACTCTAAAGCAAACTTGGAATTTTTGGGATTTTTGAATTTTTTTAGAATTTCTAATATTTTAATATTTTTGGAAAAAAAAATTTTCGAAAAATTTTCGAAATTTTCAGGTTTCTTAATTTTCCATCAATTTTCTGAAATTTCGAATTTTTTAATATTTTTTATTTTTTTGATTTTCTAAATTTTGGACTTTTTTATGATGATTTAAAATAAAAGGATAATTCGGACCGGGTCAGGAAACCCGGCCCTGCTAACCTGATCCGGACCTTGTCGGTCCGAGTTTGGCCACAAAAGACTGGGCCGGCCCTAAATCACTAGGGATTAAAAAAAGCCCACGAAATTCTTTTTTTTAAAGCCCATGAAAATTCGTTTTTTATACAAAAGGCCCATTTCTGATTATTGCTCTCGGCCCAGCTATCTCAGCCCGCGACAAACCTAGCCCGGCATACACAAGCCCAAGACGGAGCCCATATTCTTGTTCTATTTTGTTTTTTAGCCTTTTCTGTTTTTATTTTTATTTTTTTGTTTCTTTTAATTTTTCCTATTTTTTATTCTGGTCTTCTTCTCCCCGAAGCTGCAGCACGCCCGCTTCATTCTTTATATTAGGCTTTTCTTGTTTGCTAAAAAACGACGGCCATAGCAAGAGTACTTGGAGGGGAGGGGCTGCCACTCGAGTCTCTTGTTATAGTCGTGACATGCGCAAGACTCTGACCCTGACAACTATCGAGAAGCCATCTTCATACCCATTGTTCTCAGCCGCCATGAATCTATCCACTGGTCATCAATGCAAATCTCTCTGTATGTATAGAATATAATTTATGAAAGTTTACATTAAGTTTTAGTATCCTAATCATCGAGTCTGGAGTAATGTAATTGCCTTTATCTCACTTTGTAAGCTAAGTTTCTGCATCCACAATTACCGTCATTGGTTGCGACGGGCTATTGTCAATTGAGCATCTAAACATGACCCAAGTTCGACATTCAATAAATTTTTATTTCCTTAATTACTACTTAAAGGATGTTTATCTCGAGCTAAGCCATATAATCGGGTGTTTTTTGGATAATTAATGGCAAAAAAAAACATTGCCAGTCACTAGTTTTCCAACAACTCTTTGGTAATTTACCAAAAATTATATTGATAACAGATAATAAAACCATCAAAGTAGATACATACTATTCTACTATCCAAGTTTAAACATGAAGAGATGAAGAAATTTATATGAAGCAGATAATATCTGAAATCAGATTTTGAAGTACAATTTACCATTCAAACTGATTATCAAAACATATATCGGAAGTAGGAACTCATATTTTATTTTGGAGCAATGCAGAAGAAGATGAATGAGAGGATTGTGTAGAAGAGGTAGCAAATGTGGAGAGTTCGATGCCGCTAGTCGAGGTAGCATGGGATGAAACAATTGACTCTGTAGAGAATGTGGATAGAGGCACCAGGTACGTAGGGACTGGCAATTTTGATGGTAGAATGGGTGGCGGAGTGTTAAAATTGAGAATGTTTAATGCTTCTCTTATGGAAGGACGAGCAGTGTGATCCGGATGAGCGCACCACAACCCTACTATCATCAAGCTCTCTAGTTGCTTCCCATTAAAATCAATACCAAGTTTCGAATCCGCCGCATCAAGTAGCCTCCCAGTTCCATATAGCTCCCAAACCCAATCCACAAGCCTGACTTGGCCCTCCTCAGCCCTTGGCTTGATGACTTTTCTTCCACAAGTTATTTCTAATAAAACGACTCCAAAACTATAGACATCTGATTCCTTGCATAGCCTTACCCGTGTAAACACATTCAGGAGCCATATAACCCATGGTTCCAGCCAACATTGTCGTTTGTAACCCTTTGGCATGGTCAACTAGCCTAGCCAAACCGAAGTCCCCTATTTTAGCATTAAAATCCAAATCGAGCATAATATTGCTGGACTTTATATCCCGGTGTAGAACGCATTGTTCCCATTCTTCATGGAGGTAAAGCAATGCCGAGGCTATGCCTTGCGCGATTTTGTATCGCTTCTCCCATGGCAAGAAAGACCGTTCTTTGAATAGATGAGAATCAAGGCTACCATTAGACATGAACTCATAGATAAGGAGGAGTTCCTTTTTCTCATGACACCACCCGACGAGTTGGACTAAATTTCTGTGTCGAAGCCGGCTTATGGTCATCACTTCAGCAGCATACTCCTTTATCCCTTGTCTTGACCCTGGGTTAATCTTCTTGATTGCAACGTTAGCATTCGCACTGGTCAAGTAACCTTCGTACACTCTCCCAAAGCCCCCTTCCCCAAGCAAGCGTTCGATTGCAAAATTACCTGTTGCCGTGACCAAATCCTTGTAAGGGAATTTCTTGGGGCCCAACACTTGCTCGAATTCTTCGTCAATCGCTGGATCATCTTCTTCTCCACTCAGGTAAGTTCTCTTTCTCTTTGAACGCTGACGAAACCAAATAAAGGCTATAACAAGAATAAGCAAAATGAAAGAACCTGAGCCTAAGGTAGACCATAGCCATAACTTGGTTTTTTTGTCAGCCACTTGCACTGTAGAGCTGAAATTCCATGCCTTAATTGTGTGCAACTCGAACAGCGAACCTGTCGAGGCCGAGAAACCGAAAGTCACCCACTCCGGCAAATACTCAGCCAAGTTGACTCTGTAATCGATAGCAGAGGAATTTATATCAGCGCCCACGGCATCGGCGTCAATCATGAGAACACTTAAGTTCTGTGTGCTGGAATTGTACGTAATCGTAGCATGGATTTGCCCACCGCTCATGATTTTATCATTGAACCAATTGACGCATCTAGAGACCACGGAAGTGAGATTATTCAAATCTATACCGATATGCGCATCTGGTGAACAAATTGGGTCCACGACCACATCACTAAAGTTGGTGTAAAAAGTGTCGAGCTCGACCGCTACTAACGGACGGAATGGATGAAGAAGTGCATCTATAACAGCCAGGGCACCTCCACCCGAGTTGTTTGGGAGTTGAGATCCAGTGGAGGCAAGAAAGAAGGTCAATCCATCAGCGAAAATCGTACCTCTTTGTGAATTAATGACAAAGGTGAATTGTGTAGTGAAATCCGCCATGTTCCCAGTCGCCTTATCCCAGAGGCGCATCGGCTTGTAGTACGTGGCCCACCCCACGCTGTGATTAAGGTTTTGGTCTCGATTGGCCTCCGTAATTTGGATGAAGCCACTGGAATCATACGTCGCGTTGCCTTCGAGTCGAATGATACTATTGTTGAAAGTCTGGAAGTTGAAATCGATACCCTGTGACGATGCCAAAGCAGTGAAGGCAAAGGCTAAAGAGAGAACCAAGACCAAGAGTGATCGAAGCTCTCTGGTGTTGAAACTTGTGATATCTGAGCTGTGAAGATCCATTGTTGTAGAGGAATGACTGGGAGTTGGCACAGCTTCTTGGTGCCTTGACGTTGTTACCTGCACATGTAGGCGTCCGTGGCGTGTTCCAATGACTTTTCTTCGTTGAACAACTTTCTATCAATCGTGGAACGGTTCAACGCAAACAAAATTGACAGCCACACACGCTTCCACGACCAATAGTCTCTTGATTTTAAAAAAGGAAAAAACAAGGAACACGACGGAAATGATGTTCCTCCAACTTGGCAATTCCCGACGGCTGACGTAGAGGAAATAAACTGAAATGATTTAGCAAATTTTTTAAAAATTTTCTGGACTTTTTCTTTTGTTTCTCCTTTTATTTTATTTTTGTTTTGTTTTCTTATCTTTTCCACACTACTTCATTGCCAAGAAGACATCACTGTTCATCTTCTTTTCATGTGGCCCGCACCATCGCTGGAAATGGCAGGTCGCGGCCCACGCGTATTATAAAATATCATTGGTACGTCAATTTTATAAATCGGTTTTATAAAATGCAGCATGGCTCGGTCTGTTTAGATATCAAGCACATTCACCGGTTATGCCCTGTCTTAGATGTAAGATGATCACGAATTTTGAAATGTGGGCTCAATAATTGCTTCTCATAGTAATATTTTACAATGCAAATAAGAAGACGAGTTCATCGTACTAGAATAGGTCCGAGGATTTGGTAGACTTCGTCCATACGAGGCTTATGTTGCTCGGTCAAAAAACAGCAATAGAGCATCAGCGACTCAGGCATATATTTGACCATCTACACATGCCCTATATTTTAACCTTCACGAGATTGTAACTTCCGTAGTCACTCTTCAAATGATGTTTTCGCCAGCTAAGGGTGTACGTAGGTCAGCGCCACCTTATGGAGGGACTTGTATGATTATTATTAGGTTATAAATTCAATGAACTTAGGTTCTTTTTGTTTCGTATAAAATAAATAATTTGAAAAATATTTTCTTAAACATGCTCACTAATATTGCTTAAGAAAATAAATAAACGAAAACTGTTTTCATTATTTATCAAAATATTTATATATAAATTATTATCAATAATGAAAACATTTTTTATTGGCTCATTATTTTAGATGACACAAGCAATACTATTCAGAAAAATATTATCAAAATCATTTATTTTCCGTAAAATAAATGATGCTTTAATATGAGCCGATTATTCTACCATACTACTTTTTTGTATAGTAATTCGACTTTTCCCCATTTCTTTAATTCACACAATTCCTTAGAGCTGAATGTATATCTTTTATTTTTGTCCGAGGTTCTACAATTCTAAAAAGATAATAATATCAAGATCGCGATCACATCACATGAAATGGCTAGCTATGACTAGATCACCATCTTAGTTGGAAAAATTACATTTGAATCTGCAAATTAGGTTGAGGACTGAACTGATAATTTTCCTTATAGAGACGCATCCAACTCGTTCAAAATTAGACACATCTGAAATTGAAAGCTTGATGGAGATTGTACTCTTTCTTTTTTTGGAGTCTAGAAGATCTTATCCGAACATAATGATTTTATTGTTCCGCTAGACAAAAACAATTTTATTTTCATGCTAGGGGCGCGAATGATAACATTTCTAGCTAGAAATTGATTTATGGAAGAGAAATATATTTTTTATTTTCATTTTTAGATGAGTTTCTTACCAAAAACGCGTTTGATAACGATAAAAAATTTCTATTCTTGAAATAGAAATTCGTTTGATAATAAAAAAAATTTCACTTTTCCCAAGTGGCGATAGTAATGGGAGGGGCGGCGGCAATCGGTGACCGGCGGCGGCGGCGCCGCCGACGGTGGGTGAGGGTGGTGGTGGTGGTGAGCGGCGGCGGATGGCAAGAAATTCCTTCGGGTGAGAAGTAAAAAAAAAAGAAACAATTTCTAATTTTTATTCCAGAAATAGAAAATTAAAAATTTTTGTTTCGATTTCTATTCAAACCTATTTCTGAATAGAAATTTGTTCCAGAAATAAAAAAAGTAAAATTTTTTACCAAACGAATTTCTATTTTAGAAATAAGTCTGGAATAGAAATATATTTCAGAAATAGAAACAGAATGGTTACCATGTGCGCTAGTAGATTTCATAAAGAATTGAGTTGGTCGCCACAAATCAAAGTTACCGGATTAGCTTGAATTGACGTCTAATGGAAGGAAACTCATTCGCTGCTAAAAACATGAATATGCAGGAACCGAATCAACCAGGGAAGAAACTCCTGTGAGGATGGAGTCCATGGAACCACATGACCAATCCCTCCCGGCAAAAACTTCACCTACGTCCTTCAAGTCGAGGAACGGTCTGAAGCTTCTATTACTTTCCCTTGCTCGCGTTCCACCAGGCCGCCGGCAGGTTTGGCGCGAACAGGATCCTCAGCCCAGCCGGCTGATACCGGCCACGTTCCCGACCCCACGGGTGGTTACACCGTCCTCAGGTGATCATTTCAAGATTTTTATCTCTTAGACGTTATGTCCGATGCTCATCTTCCTGGTGGGCCGTGATTGTTGTCTCTACTTTGCGGAATAATACAAACCCACAAGTCAAGCACGTTGAACATTTCCCATCCCCATCCATTAAAATAATTCTTTTTCTTCTCGAATCACGATTACCAATTTGTCCTGCTAACTCAGTAATCCTCAGGGCTTTTGTTGTGTTTTAATTAGATCCGAGCTTAGCAAAAGTTTATGGGCTGATTTTTATCAGGTCCATTATCGGTATATAAAATAATTTATGCTTCTGACAAGTGGATGACTTCGCTTACATAGTTAACTTTAAATGTATGTATCGCCCATCCAATAATCAATTAGTATCAATCTTCGGATGCTTGATATACTAATTGAATAAAAACACGATATATAAAAAGAAAAAGAATCATTGCAGGAGTTCATATAATCTACAGGAATCATGTTAACAAATGTCGACGGGCACTTCATAATTAACTAATTAGGAGTAATTTTGACTGCAAAGCATTAATTACACATGCCACTCATGAAAAACATCAATCCCATCGAATTCCTTCATTGGTCATTGAACATGTGCTCTAGAGGATAGTCTTTTAATTACATGAAAACGCTGGACCTTTTTTTTTTTTTTCTTTTGCTCCAAATTGCTTGACTTATAAAGTCCAGCTTATAAAATTGGTCTACAAGAGTGATGTGTCAAGTTGTTATTGATTCTTGATATAGCTCACTTGTGTAAAGAGTCATTCATAGTATGAAACATCACTTTATGAATCGATTTTGTAAATCGGTTTTAAAATGTGTACCACCACTTTAATATCAAATCAAGTCGTTGATTGTGCCTAGCATAAAACGTAAGATGACCACAAATTTTGAAAAGTGGAATGGACAATTCCTTGTTATAGTAATATTATATGATGCAAAGAAAAAGACATTTCATCGTACGAGAGCAACATGGCCAAAGGTTGGTCCGTAGGATTTAGGAGACTTTATCAATATTAGGCTTTTGTCATACGGTCAAAAAAATCAATTGACCATCAGCGACTCAACCATATATTTGACCATCTACACCTGATCTATATTCGACCTTCATTAGATTTCTACTGCAGTAATCACTAATTAAATTATGTTTGTCAGAAGCTAAGCCATATAATCCGGCTTACAGACATCAGCGCCAACGTAAGAAGGGACTTGTAAGATTATTTTTATTATTAGGAATTAGATTAACCTAATTAAATACCAATTCATCATTCTGCCATACTGCTTTTGGTACAACACTGGATTTCTTTACCTATTTCTTTAATTTGTGATTGGTCATGGTGCAAGGTTCATAATTCATGCTGTTCATTTAGAGCTGAACAAATTTTTTTTTTTTATGTTTTTTTTTAATTGTGTTCTACTTTTCCAAAACATAACAATATTAGCTTTTAATTTTTACTACTAGTTATACCACAAGTTGGTAATTTACATTTTTCCCATTAAGTAAATTCAAGTATCCCCTAAACTCCGTGCAAGAAAACATTGTCGTAGAAAGCCAGCAATTATTCAATTTTAATTCTTTCATGGCTTGCAAAATAGAGGTTAGGACAAGTATGAATTCGTATAAACATAGTTAAGGATGCAATGGATGGTAACAACATGAACAATCGTCGAAAGTGGATTGCGATAATTCACATTGGCTCAAGCAATGAATCAGATGATTCCACAAATTTTTTTATTTCTAAATGTTATAATTGCATCATATTACCTTAAAACTCCACTTGTTTCATGAAAAATGTTACATTTCTGATAAATGTTTTCTAGGAAGTCATTTTTTAGGAAAATATATTTTTCAGTGTGTGGCTGTAACCTAAAACACAACCAAATAATATTTTTCATATTTTGGAAAGGAAAATTGATTTGATTTTCTAAAGTACACAAACACTATTTGAGCGCTAGCAATATGTGCATGAGCAAACAAAAAACTAGGTAGGGGAACCAAGATCTTGCGTCCAACCTCGATGGACCTCGACTTGAGCACTAGGGACTCAGGCAACGCTGCTTGGTTCCTAAGTAAGAGCACAAGCATTGATCTTACATCCACAAGCCCAAACTGAGAACCCAATGCCTGTGCACGACTTCTTGGTGCCCCGATCCAAGTCCATAGAGGGTGGGCCCAAGGCCCTGGTGCCCCTGCTTGGATCCCCAACCTAGTGCTCAAGACTTTTGTTTGTGAGACTCAAGCTTGGCATCGATGGACAGGGGCTTGGGCTTTGGGGGTCCAAGCATTGGCACCGGGCACAGGCACTCAAGTTGTGGGCTTTAGTCTTGATGAACCCAAGCTCAGGTGCGGGAGATCCAAGCACTAGCTAGAAATCAGTTTCCTAATTTAAGTATAGATTTTCCGTTGATGAGAAAATTATTTTTCTTTAACTCAATCCTAAGCATCCAAATGCCAAAAAAAATATTTTTTCAAAAAAATGTTTTTTGTGATACGAATGGGCCCTGAATGAATGAATGATATGTCATTGAATGTTAGAATGAGATATGGGACGAAGCAATATCTAAAATTGACAAAGGAAATCTCTAAGAAGACCAAAAATGAGATGAAAGCCCATTGTCCAGACCATGAAGCGGTTTGTACAGTGTGTATTCAGCCCACTTTTGGGCCCTAAATCGATCCTTAAACGGAGTGTGATACCAGGGTTTCAATGCGCAAAATGGAAATCGTTCAAGACAAGGGATATAATCAATACAGTTTCGAGAGCGAAATCCGAACAAGGGGAAACCTTGATTTTACCCAACCGCGATACATTTCACCCTTTCAAGAAATTTTGTAAACGCTCTCAGAAACTGGATTCCGACAAAGCAACAATAGATTTAGTCCGTTCACACAAACAAATTCAAATTACAAAAGAACTAGAACAGAGAAATTTCTTGATTGTTCGACTGCCAAATAGGTCACGAACTGGCCGTGAAAAGAGCAGCTCCGAATATCAGATACGCGACCTCTTTGGTAGGGTTGAAAAATCAGGTGACTCGAAAAGCTCATCAATGTTACAACTTGTTCTAGAATTATGATGCTCGTCTCCTTCGGTTAGGTTGGATAACAACGTGCTGTGGAGGCCTCCACGACATTCCAACATGTTCCGATAAAGAACAAATGCGTAATCCCCCCGCTGTACTAATTCTGACCGAGCAGTACGACTTATTCGGTTTTTGTCTTCGAAGTGCTACTGATATATGTCTAGGCACCATCTCCTCTGGAAAAACTAAGATTTTATCATACCTTCCTCCTAATTCCAGCATGATTCAACAGCGAACCATGCTGACATAGGTGAACGTGGTGGATCCTAATGACCTAGGCTTTTGGTTCTTGAGCAACTTGCGATCAATTCGGAACGTTTCAATGTACACGAAAATGAGATGGTCCACACGAGATACTCCCACTACGGGTCTTTAGACTAGTAAAAAAAAGAAAAAGAACCCGGTTGTATAGAAGGAGAAAAAGGCATAAAAAAATTGTAAAATATGTCCATTGTAATACCTTTACTCTGAATTTTTTTTATGACATAAAAATCCTAAAATATACATACTATTACACTTTTACCCTAAAATTTTCTTGTAACAAAAAAAACCCAAAAATTGTACTTATGTAATATATTTACCATCCATCAAAGTTTCGTTTGATAATTTTTAACCAGAATATTATTTTTATTTCACTTAAGCCATATGAGCGCCATGTCAATACTGTTTATTTTATGGCGTCCACATAGGTAGAATTTTAGGGTGCGAATGATAAAACTTCTAGCCAGAAATAGATTTTTCTATTTCTATTTTTGGATGAGTTTCTAAGCAAAAAAAAAAAAACATGTTTGATAATAACACAAAATCTATATCCCCAGAATAGAAATTCGTTTGATAAATACACAAAATTTCTCCCTCTCGAGCGGCGGCGGTAAGGGGAGGGGGCAGCGATAGTGGCCAGTGACCAACGGGGGAGGGGACAATAGTGGCGTCCGACAACCGTCAACCAATAGCGGGGGAGGGGGTGGCGGTGGCCGACAACCGCCGGGGGGGGGGGGGGGGACAATGGCGGCGGGGGAGGGGGCAGCAATGGTGGGCGGCTAGCTAGGGAAAGGGGTGATAGCGGCCACTGTGGGGGAGGGGTTGGCAATGGCCAGTGATAGCCGACATGGCGGTGGTGGGTAGTCAACAACTAACGACGATGAAGGGAGGCGACGATGAAGGTTGGCTAGAAATTAGTGGCGACAATTGGAGGGGGCGTCGACGATGGCGGTAGACGGGTGGGGAGAGGGGGCGGTGGCGGTGCCTAGTGGTGATGGTGGCGGGTGGCGGCAACTAAAGGGAAACGAACGACTAGAGGTTAAGGAGAGACTCATTCAAATGAGAAGTAGAAAAGAGAAAAATAATTTTTAATTTCTATTCCCAAAATAGAAAAGTAAAAAAATTTACTTCTAATTTCTATTTCAAACTTATTTCTAGAATAGAAATGATTTTCAGAAATAGAAAGATTAAATTATTTTACCAAACGGATTTTTGTTCCCGAAACAAGTTTGTAATAGAAAAATAGTTTTGGAACATAAATAGAATAGTTATCATGTGCACCCTTAATGATTCTTACTGACAAAATTTTTCACCAATGGTAAATGTGTCACATAAATATAAATTTAGGATGTTTTGTTTCACTGAAAAAAAAAGCTTAATGTAAACATGTTACACTGGACATAATTTAAGGTTTTTGGTGAGGGATCAACGCAAGAACTATTATATTCTAGGATCTTGTTAAGTATAGTGAAAAATATGGAACAAACGACATAGATAATAGATACAAGGAAGGAAATAAATTGAATATCGGATTTACGTGATTCGGTATGAATATTGGTACTTAATTCCACGGAGAGAGTAGCATTGAAGCCCACTAAAACTAAGCAATACAACGGATATTACAATCAATTGAGTACTCAAACACTTTTTCTTTCTTTTTTCTCTTTCTTTTGCACATTATTGACAATTGGAGCTGGCCGATAATTATGTCAACTTGGCCAACTTCAATAATGTGATCGAGAGCACATTCTCTTTGTTTTGGGTTTTGTTTGGGCTCAAACTTGAGACATGCATTAATACAAACAAATGACAAGAGGATACTTCATAGGAGAAATCCCGACCACAAAGCACTAATTCCACATGCCACTCGTGAAGAAGATCGATCCCATTGAAGATTGTCAACTTTTTTGTTGGTCATATGACATATGCCCTAGAGGATAGTCTTTAAGTACATAAAAATGCTAGGTTTTTTATATACGAAATGATATACTTAAAAGTCCGATTATAAATTGCTTCACAAAAGCGATATGTCAAGTCATTTTGATTCTTGAATATGGCTCACTTGTGTAAAGAGCTACTCATAGTCTAGGGCACCCCTCATGTGCTGATTTCGCCAACCATTTTTAAGAAGTTTAGTAGTGGTCTAATATCAAAGTGAGTCATTGCTTACGCAGGGGGCTAAACGAAAGATGACAGCCAATTTTGAAAAGTACGATCAACTATCGGTTATTATTAGCAATATTATACGATGCAAAGAAAAACATGTGTTCCCTATAGGTTGGGTTCACCGGACACCCTTCATTCTTTATATTAGCCTTTTCTTGTTTGGTAAAAAACGATGGCCATCGCAAGAGTACTCTGAGGGGAGGGGCTGCCACTCGAGTCTCTCGTTATAGTCGTGACATGCACAGGACTCTGACCCTGACAACTATCTAGAAGCCATCTTCATACCCATTGTTCTCAGCCACCATGAATCTATCCACTGGTCATCAATGCAAATCTCTTTGTATGTGTAGAATATAGTTTATGAAAGTTTACATTAAGTTTTAGTATCCTGATCATTGAGTCTGGAGTAATGTAATTGCCTTTATCTCGCTCTGTAAGCTAAGTTTCCACGTCCACAATTACTATCATTGGTTGCGACGGGCTATTGTCTATTGAGCATCTAAACATGACCCACGTTTGACATTCAATAAATTTTTATTTCCTTATTACTACTTAAAGATGTTTATCTCGAGCTAAGCCATATAATCGAGTGTTTTTTGGATAATTAATGGCAAAAAAAAAAATTTGCCTATCACCAGTTTTCCAACAACTCTTTGGTAATTTACCAAAAATTATATTGATAACAAATAATAAAACCATCAAAGTAGATACATACTATCCTACTATCCAAGTTTAAACATGAAGAGATGAAGAAATTTATATGAAGCAGATAATATCTAAAATCAGATTTTGAAGTACAATTTACCATTCAAACTGATTATCAAAACATATATTGGAAGTAGGAACTTATAATGTATTTTGGAGCAATGCAAAAGAAGATGAATGAGAGGATTGTGTAGAAGAGGTAGCAAATGTGGAGAGTTCGATGCCGTTGGTCGAGGTAGCATGGGATGAAACAATTGACTCTGCACAGAATGTGGATAGAGGCACCAAGTATGTAGGGACCGGCAATTTTGATGGGAGAACGGGTGGCGGAGTGTTAAAATTGAGAACGTTTAATGCTTCTCTTATGGAAGGACGGGCAGTGTGATCCGGATGAGCGCACCACAACCCTACTATCATCAAGCACTCTAGTTGCTTCCCATCAAAATCAATACCAAGTTTCGAATCTGCCGCATCAAGTAGCCTCCTAGTTCCATATAGCTCCCAAACCCAATCCACAAGCCTGACTTGGCCCTCCTCAGCCCTTGGCTTGATGACTTTTCTTCCACAAGTTATTTCTAATAAAACGACTCCAAAGCTATAGACATCTGATTCCTTGCTAGCCTTACTTGTGTAAACACATTCAGGAGCCATATAACCCATGGTTCCAGCCAACACCGTCGTTTGTAACCCTTTGGCATGGTCAACTAGCCTAGCCAAACCGAAGTCCCCTATTTTAGCATTAAAATCCGAATCGAGCATAATATTGCTGGACTTTATATCCCGGTGTACAACGCATTGTTCCCATTCTTCATGGAGGTAAAGCAATGCCGAGGCTATGCCTTGTGCGATTTTGTATCGCTTCTCCCATGACAAG
Organism: Corymbia calophylla; assembly: GCA_014182845.1. Lineage (NCBI taxonomy): Eukaryota > Viridiplantae > Streptophyta > Magnoliopsida > Myrtales > Myrtaceae > Corymbia > Corymbia calophylla. The sequence continues at coordinate 4,673,440 of CM024696.1, read as the reverse complement.
AAAGACCGTTCTTTGAATAGATGAGAATCAAGGCTACCATTAGACATGAACTCATAGATAAGGAGGAGTTCCTTTTTCTCATGACAACACCCGACTAGTTGGACTAAATTTCTGTGTCGAAGCCGGCTTATGGTCATCACTTCAGCAGCATACTCCTTTATCCCTTGTCTTGACCCTGGGTTAATCTTCTTGATTGCAACATTAGCATTTGCACTGGTCAAGTAACCTTCGTACACTCTCCCAAAGCCCCCTTCCCCAAGCAAGCGTTCGATTGCAAAATTACCTGTTGCCACGACCAAATCCTTGTAAGGGAATTTCTTGGGGCCCAACACTTGCTCGAATTCTTCGTCAATCGCTGGATCATCTTCTTCTCCACTCATGTAAGTTCTCTTTCTCTTCGAACGCTGACGAAACCAAATAAAGGCTATAACGAGAATGAGCAAAATGAAAGAACCTGAGCCTAAGGTAGACCATAGCCATAACTTGGTTTTTTTCTCAGCCACTTGCACTGTAGAGCTGAAATTCCATGCCTTAATAGTGTGCAACTCAAATAGTGAACCTGTCGAGGCCGAGAAACCGAAAGTAACCCACTCCGGCAAATACTCAGCCAAGTTGACTCTGTAATCGATAGCAGAGGAATTTATATCAGTGCCCACGGCATCGGCGTCGATCATGAGAACACTTAAGTTCTGCGTGCTGGAATTGTATGTAATCGTAGCATGAATCTGCCCACCGCTCATGATTTTATCATTGAACCAATCGACGCATCTAGAGACCACGGAATTGAGATTATTCAAATCTATACCAATATGTGCATCTGGTGAACAAATTGGGTCCACGACCACATCACTAAAGTTGGTGTAAAAAGTGTCGAGCTCGACCGCTACTAACGGACGGAATGGATGAAGACGTGCATCTATAACAGCCAGGGCACCTCCATCCGAGTTGTTTGGGAGTTGAGACCCACTGGGGGCAAGAAAGAAGGTCAATCCATCAGCGAAAATCGTACCTCTTTGTGAATTAATGGCAAAGGTGAATTGTGTAGTGAAATCCGCCATGTTCCCAGTCGCCTTATCCCAGAGGCGCATCGGCTTGTAGTACGTGGCCCACCCCACGCTGTAATCCAGGTTTTGGTCTCGATTGGCCTCCGTAATTTGGATGAAGCCGCTGGAATCATACGTCGCATTGCCTTGGACTCGAATGATACTACTGTTGAAAGTCTGGAAGTTGAAATCGATGCCCTGTGACGATGCCAAAGCAGTGAAGGCAAAGGCTAAAGAGAGAACCAAGACCAAGAGTGATCGAAGCTCTCTGGTGTTGAAACTTTTGATATCTGAGCTGTGAAGATCCATTCTCGTAGAGGAAAGACTGGGAGTTGGCACAGCTTCTTGGTGCCTTGACGTTGTTACCTGCACATGTAGGCGTCCGTGGCGTGTTCCAATGACTTTTTTTGGTTGAAGAACTTGCTGTCAATTGTGGAACGGTCCATTTTCAACGAAATTGACAAAGTCCACATGCGCTTCCGGGACCACTGGTCTCTTGATTTGAGGTAAAAAAAAAAGGAGGATTGAAACGATGGCCTTTCAGCGTGGCATTGCAGCCGGCTGACATAGAAGAAATGAATTGAAATGACCTGGTTTAGCTGTTTTTTTATAACTTTTTCTCTGATTGTCAATAAGACATCACTGTTCATCTTATTTTTTATGGTCCCTCAAGGGCCGGCAATGGTAGGTGGGTCACGGCCCTCGCCCATTTCAGCAATCTCCATCTCTCCTCTCTTATTGGTTCCATTTTTCCCAAAGAAAAGGAAAAAAATCCCACTCATCTCACGTCATCAAATTGCCTCCTCTCACCGTAACCATCTCTCCCTCTCTCCATTAAGACTCGGTCATCTTCTACATTTCGGTGTTCTATAACATTGCCGCAACAATCTGCAAAACAATCCGATTCTTCTCCCACCCCTCGAATTGTGCAGCTTCACTGATACTCATTCAATTCAATCGTCATGGTTCGAATACGTTAGTGAAGCTGAAGAGAGAGATGACCGCCTCCCACTTCCTCACTCCTCGGTGACAAGAAACGGTCTCCAAAAATGGAGTTAGAAGAAGCAATAATGAAGCCGACCACCCACAGCCCGGCGAAAGAAAAGGTGGCCCCCAAGCTCAAGAGGAGGTGGGAGTATCATCTCCTTTCGCAGGTCGCCCAAACCCAACTAGCCGAAAACCGATTATCATAGTCCCCTAAAAATAGCCGGCGGTAATTGGACTGCCAATTAGTGATTGCTGACCTAAATTGGCCAATTAAACCACATTAAAAAATTATTAAAAGGTCTATGACCACGTTGGCCAAATTGAAAAGTTTAAAATTGAAAAGTTTATAATTGAATTGTATTCATACATTGAATTTAGGATGTTTTGGGTAATTTTTCCTGACAACCCATCCCATTTGACTAAATATGTGCTCTAGAGGATAGTCTCCAATTACATAAAAGTACAGGACTTTTATAAAATCCGATTTATAAGTCAAGATGTCATTGATGATTGAATATAACTCACATGAGCCGTCCAAAGTTTAAAATATCATGTAATAAACTAATTTAGTAAACTAGTTTTAATAAGTCAAGCACTTGCCTAACATCAGAGAAGGCCATTAATGCAGTCTATTAAGAGCTTTGACCGGACCCCTTCTTTTTTCGTTTTTATTTTTTTGGGTTTGAAGGGTTCAGAAGACTTTGTCAATATTGGATGGGTGATATTATTTCCAACCTTTATATGACTAAATCCACCTCATTTATTTACTTTCCTTCTTTTGTTATTTTTTCCATTCCTTTGTAGGATGTAGTTGTCATAACTAAGAATCACATGTTTTGTTCTTGTTTATTGTGAATATCCACATATATTAAAGGTATCACGTCTCAACCCTCGAGCACGTGACAACTCCTATTTACTTGCGGCCAAATGAATGTGATGCCTAGGATTTGTCACAGACCAATTCATTTTTATTTTGCGATTAAGCACATGCGGAAACGATTTTACTAACACCTAGTCAAACATCAAGTAATGATAGCAGAAAAACATATCAATAAAACAACAACAAAGATAGTAGAAAGACATATTAGTAAAACAACAGCATCACTTTTTATTTATTACTGAGATTAGCCTAGGTAAACATTAATATACATGCCCTTCCTTGGACACTTTTCCTCTAGCTTACACAAAAAGGGATCAGGCTGAGCTAACCCATATCTGTCAACAAAAGGGGTCAGTGAAAAAGATCATGCATTAAGTGCCTAATCACTCTCTTTCGAGGGGTTAGACTCCTTGGACGTGGGCGCTGTCCGGAGGGTCGAGGTCCATGGGGTCTCATATCTTGTCACTTGGACCCTCGTGAGGCGACGGCCCATCAAAACTCCTCAGGGGGTCGTATATCATATCCCCCTGCCTCGCAAACCACGCCTTGAACATGTGAGGGTGTAATGGTCCCCTCCCCCTTCAGTGACCCAAAACATGGTGACATGATGCTCAAACACATAATTGCGACCCGAAACGAGTCACATGGTGGCAACTGTGTCCATGTTCGTGGGGACACTAAAACGCATAGGGTATAGCGTTATACTAAAGCCTTGAAAATATTTAATCATAACAGGTGAGATAAACTCAATAAGTTAAAATCCTAAGTCTCGATTAGAAAATTCACTCGCCTCTAGTGCAGTCTTACCATGCAACCTATTATTGATGACATATCAATTGCAAAGCGATCCATGCTTTGCCCTATCTATTAACATGCAGATATTCTCAACTACAACATAAAACATCAGCCATCATATGTAACCACAGGCGATCTCGCCTTGCCTTGGTACACGCATCTTGCATGACACAATATAATTCATGCTAGAACAATACCAACAAGTAGATCACATAGTCATAATACATATTAAAATTTCCCATGCACAATGCATTTACGCATGTTCCAATTATTACAACCCATTGGGCCACTGCACAACCTTAATGCTGGCGGTCTATTGGTATAACTAAGTATCATCCCACCTTGTTTGGCACGGCTACGTCATGGGACTCTCGCCCAAACAGCATTCTAAAAAGGAACTTTAGTTCAACCTTAACCATGACATAACAACCAGCCACTCACTAGGCATCCGATAAAAATTGAGCGACCTCAATGGCCACGGCTCAATTCGTGGATTGGCAGCCTTTCGGTAGAGCCGAGCTTTCGTTTATGTGATCATACAACACAACCATCAACAATATCATTTCTTTCTTTTCACATAGCCAATGCAATTATAATTCATGCTTATGCAATACGCTATTGCAAATATCACACGTATGAGGCAATGCAATGATCATTGATAATTGTCGCGACCTCACCTCGGGTGCACCACCTAGGGTTTGGCTAATGGATTACTAAGCCTAAACTTAGCTCGGGCTCTCCCAAGCCCATACCAATTCGCGACTTAGGATTTAAGTTTTTAGTATGCAAATGATTTTTATTTGGAGTCGCCACTAATCTATTTTTTGGTGGGTCGATTAGAAACCCAAATAAAGTAACGGTAGGATTACTTTACTCCTACGAACCAGAGACTATAGGATCGGGAACTTGATTACGTTAGATTTCTCTAACGCCCTTTTGGTACCTTTTCTCTTTTATCTAAAAAATATGATTTGTAGGTAGTTTGTGTTGATTTTAATTTACTCCCTAACATGCAATGTGATCATGCGAGTGCGCAATCATTATTTAACACTCAATAAAACAAAGTGATAAATAAATTGCAAGCAAAAGAAAGAAATACTTACCTCGAAGCAACGAAAGCATATGCAATATTAGTTAGAAAATCACATTAACCTAAAAGTGGTTTCTAATTAATACGCGATCACTCGAATTTTGGATTTTCTCTTATTTAATGAGGCCTAAAACTAACGTGCAATGCATGTAATGACATACGAAAGTGTCTAACTATACTAGCATGCAATGTGCAACCTAATATACAAACTATATGTCACGCAACATTAATTATTTAACTTAATCTAAAGCTAGAAAATATTCAATGCAACTATCCTAGCATGTCATGCATTCGAATGACCCTAAACATACAATGACTAGACATGGAAGATGACCTAATTCTACATGACATGAGCATGTCAATTTTTATTTTTTCTTTTTTATAAGCAAAATTAATTCGAGCAGATGCATCAAGAAAAGCATGGCAACAAATCAGGCAAGATATTATCATTTTCCATTTAATTTTGGAAACAAATAAAATCGACGAATCGTATCTCGGGCATGTAATCGGATTGGCCAATTTTCAGAAAATCACGAATCGTATTTCGGGCGTGAGATCGGATCGACGATTTTTCCATGCGATTATGAGTCATATTTCGAGCATAAAATCGGACTGACAATCATAAGCACGTTATGAAACAAGGAAAATTTTCTAGTTCACGAGGGGTCGGGAGATCTTTTGGATATGGCAATATTGATCAAATATTTAACTAAGATTGCAATTCGACGAACTAGGCAATAAAACATGGGAAAATTGTATTAATTAGGATTCTTACCTAGCTTTCGATATTGCAGGAATAAAGTTTCCAAATCGGGACTTGTCGGACGAGCGGACTGGCGAGGCGGTTCGATTGGGTGCGTCACGGCTATGGGGCTCGCGAGAAGACAGAATTGCTGTGCCCCCCGAACACACTTTCTCCTAATCACCGTAGACTTTATCACCTGCGGTCTTCTCGTTCGTGAACGGTCCAAGTGCAATCCTCCAGAACATTTTCACCGCTTCACTCATCAATCCCACCTGCACACAAAAATATATCTCTTTTTTCTTCTATCCTCTAGTGGTCACAACGTCTGGGGATCTTTGGCACAGCTACACGCAATCGGAATTTTTCTGGCGATTGATTCGGTGAAGTTGAGGTCGCAGAGGATCTCGGTCACCGACGGCCTGAAGGAACTGCTTGGTCAAGTGAGGCAGCGACGTCGATAATGCCGATGGGGCTTGCCAAGGTAGAGCCGCAGCAAGTTTGGAGTTAGTCGTGGCTTGGTGATGCTCTCCAACGGGCGCCACTGCACAGCTCACGGCCAAGGCTAGTTCACAGGCTGCTGGCTCACGGTGGATGGAGTCCCACGGTGAGTTACGGCCGGCGGTGTCTCAACTTGGCTTCCGGATGGACTCACGGATGACCAGCAAAAGGGGTTGTTTGCCGGTATGGCTCGGCTCAAGAATTAACAAGTGGATATCACAAGACAACCTGCAAAACAGAAACTCGATGTTGCTGGTTCGGCGGCCGCTAGTAGTGGCACTTACGACCAGGATCGTCGTTTGAAGGTTCACGGTTTGGCTGATACAAGGACTTCTCGACGAAGCATGATGGCAACAGCTGGTCGTCGACAGGAGCTGGGGCACGGGGATCACGGAGTTGGAGAAACCCGTGGAATGGGAGTTGCGCTGCAAGGGAGGGATTCGGCCGCACACTCCTCTCTTTCTTTCGCTTTTCTCTCGATGTGCCCTCTTCTCTCTCACGTACTGTGTTTTTTTCTCTGTCCCCTTCACTATGTGTGGCCCCCTTTTATAGGTGAGAGGACTATGTTATTTAAGAAAAAATGATAAATTTGCACATTGTCTATTTAGCTCTTGTATCCCATGTGCAATATTTTTTCAATATTTCATCTGATACCTTCTCTAAATATTGAAAGAATAATGCGAATATTCTCGGGAACATTCTCATATTCCCGGGAATATTCTCATATTCCAACTCGTCACCCCTTAACGGGCCTAGCCAAACTCTCTTTCATTGTGGGCTTAGTCCAACTTGTTAAATTAAAGCTTAGAACCATCAATTGAAGCCAATCTGCCACATGTCCAATGCAAATGCAATAATAAATGCTCCTAAAACTATATGCTATGCAATTTAATCCTAATATTTTTTGTTTAGGGGTTAAAATTAATCCCTAAATTTTTGTGCATTAAATTACGGATATCAATCAAAATTTAGGTGTCAACAATAATCACGTAAACTTGCTTAATTCCTCAGCTTCCAAATACAACAACCAAACATTGTCATACCTTGAACCTCGAGCACGCGACAACTCCTTCACTTTAGTCAAATGAATGCGACGTCCCAAGATATGTTGCCGACCATTCTTTTTATCTTGCGATTAAACGCATATAGAAGCAAATCAACAACACACGGTCAATAAACAATAGGGATAGTTGAAAGACCAATAATAGCAACAGCAACGCCATTTTTATTTTCAACTGATTAACCCTAGAAAGTTTATACACAAGCCCTTCAATTGGGCAACTCCCTCATTAGTCCTTCAAAGATATTAAGTAGGGTTAATCTACTTCCTTTACTACCAGATCCATGGCGATAGGGATGCCATAACTACAGACTTAAAAAATGATTAATAGCAACCAATGAGATATAAATCTTAGTGAGTTACAATCCTAAGCCTTAATTGGGACATCAACTTGCATCGGGGTTTCTAACAGGCATATTTCTCATTACTACAACAGATCAATCACAAAGTGACCCCTACTTTGTCTTAATTATAAACGTGATCTACCCAATAAACTCTACAATGACCAATTAAAGTTAATCAACTCGCAAGTAACCTTACATTGTCATTGCCATACCCTACATGGTATCAGTTCATTCGTGCTACAAACAATGCAAACAGCATTTTCATCAACACAATAACCAATTAGCAGTCGAATTGACTCGTAGGCAACTTTACCTTATCATAGCCATGCCTCGCATGGTATAAACTCACGCATGCCATTACCAATGCAAACAAGCACATGCATGATCAAAATACATCACATTATTTTTCCAATTGCAGGAAAATAATTACACACTATACATATTTATTAAAAACCCGTCAAACTTTGCATGCCTTCCTTTTTAAACATATTAGCCTTATTTAAATTGTAAAACTCAACATATACACCCGACACCTCGAGGTTTTCCTTTTTTATGTTCATAAAAACCCTTGTAAAAATTTCTACATCGAATTTTACATGAGGCAAATATTTGTCAAGGCAAAGCAGGCATCAAACAGCATTGCACGTATAGGAAAATATCATATAATTAAGGCTAAAAGCACATAACAAATAACACTTATCGCCCATTGATGATAGCCTATCAATTATTTACAGATAACTTATCTCCTACCTGGCGATAGCTTATCCTTAAATCCTAGATAACTTATGACATCTTTGGTGATAGCTTATTGTGACATCTTGAAATTCGAGCCATTTGAGAGATGAATGAACGTGAATTTCGTCAATGCATTGTTGGTTGATTTCACTCAGAACTGATCATTCTCAATATACTGACCTTGAGGGAAAAGGCTAATGAGAACAGAACTCATGCGACTAAATAACTTGACCTGGAAAAACGACTCAACCGTAAGACTTGCGTAAGGACGATCCTGTAGATATGCAGGCCGATTCCAAGGACAAATAGAAGTCGATTCGCGGACAAAACATAATGGGACAACGGGAGGAATCAATCCTAGTGACTTCCTTTGGCGATCTCGGATTTTGAAATGTGAGTTTGATAATTGCTCGTCATAGTAATATTTTACGATGCAAAGAAAAAGACGAGTTCATCGTCTTTGTCGATATTTGGCTTATGTTATTCGGTAAAAATATAGTAATTGATTTGACCATCTGGACATGATCCATATTTGACCTTCGCTAGATTTTTACTTCTGTAAATCACTCTTTAAATCAAGGTTATCGCTAACCAAGCCACATAATCAGGTGTACATACGTCAGCGCCATCTTATGGAGGAACTTGTAAGATTATTATTATTAGGTTTAAATTGAACGAATTTAGATTCTATTTATTTCACAAGAAATGAAATATTTTTCTTAACATGCTGACTTATATTGCTTAAGAAAACTAATAAATAAAAACTATTTTCATCTTTCACGAAAATGTTTAAATATAAGATATTATCGATAATCAAATATTTTTCATTGGCTCATTATTTCAAGCGATATTTTTCAAATTATTTATTTTTCGTAATACAAACGGAGCCTTGATATCAACGAATTATTCTACTCTATAATAATTGGATTTTTTCCTATTTCTTTAATTCAAGCAGTTTGTTAAAGTTGAACATATATCTTTTATTTTTGTCCATGGTTAATAATATTAAGATCGCAACCATGTCACGTGGAATGGCTAACGATAACTAGATTGCCATGTCTGTTGTTGAGTTTTTTGACTTTCAAATTAGTGATAAGGGTATTTTAGACCATGCATATTTGTTTTAGGGTTTTATGATGGGAGACTATAAAAAGAATGTGTTAGTAATATATATCTAACCTTGGCCTCCATAATATTTCATTTCCTTCTTTTTTTCTATCTTCTTATTGTATCTTTAGATCTCGAGGCTTATCAAGTGATTTTTTTAGCCTTTTGGATTGTACTCTCGTACTCGTTTTTAAAAATAGTGAAACCCCTCTCTCCCCATGATTTTTTCCGTTTTGGGTTTTCCACATAAATTTTGTGTCTTACATGATTTTGATTTCGCTTTCATCCTTTTACTACTTATGCTCAATTGGTGCATCTTTTGGCGTTATTTCGCAACAAACCAGTGTTAGAGCGAATGAATTTTGGTCTTTTTTTTATATTTGACTTGTCATCTATCAAGTTCGAAGTGACATTTTTAATGGCCAAAATAATTTCTGGCTATGGAAGATCAAAATGTAAGTGTTATCACATTGCAATGAATTTTTGATTTGATGACATTCATATATCATCACGGATATTAATCTTTTGTTTAGACTTGACCTGCTGACCCGAAAACCTTGGCCAACCCATCCTTTTTTTCTCTCTCCCCCGTCACTTTCTCTCTTCTCTCGTTGTCTCTTCGTTTTCTTCGCCACTCAGCCAGAGACTAAATGAGTTGAAATGACGTAGAATAAATGAATCGAAATGACGTGTGATTTTGCAAATTTTTATAATTTTCTGACATTTTTCTTTAATTTCTACTTTTCTTTTCGTTTTCTCGTCTTTTCCACATCACTGTTCACCTTCTTCTTTATGTCTCGTCTCCTTCCACCACTGTTCATCTTCTTCTTACGTGGCCGTCGCCCTCGCCCATATCTGCAACGTCTGCATCTCCTCTCTAATTGGTTCCATTTTTCCCCACAAAGCAAAGTAATAAAATCCCACTCGCCTCGCATCACCAAATCGCCTCCTCTCACCATCACCATCTCTCCCTCTCTCCATCGACACTCAGGTCTTCTTCTCTGTTTCGGTGTTCAGTAACACTGCCGCAACAATCTGCGCAACAATCCGATTCTTCTCCCGCCCCCTCGAATCGTGCAGCTTCACTGATACTCCTTCAATTCAATCATCATGATGAATGTATACGTTAGTGAAGTCTAAGAGAGAGATGAACCCTTCCTGCTTCCTCACTCCTCGTTGACAAGAAGCGGTCTCCAAAACTGGAGTTCTGAAAAGCCATAACGAAGCCGACCACCCACAGGCCCAACGAAAGAAAAGTTGGCCCCCCAAGCTCAACAGTCGGGACTATCATCTACTTTCCCAGGTCGCCCGAACCCAACTAGCCGAAAACCGACCATCGTAGCCGGGAAGCCATGCTCGATGAGTTCCCGTGCCCTGTTTTGAGGTCTCTCATCGCTAACCCAAATCTAGGCGAGGGGCGCTGCTGGCCATCGCCGAGATCCCGGTGAAGCCCTGCCATCAGCGTGCGGTAATCGTGGGGCGGATGAACAATGGGGAAAAATGATAAAAAGAAAAAGAAATCAAAACAGTAAAAGAAAAAACCGAAGATTGAGACCATTGAAAGTTAAAAGGAAAAAGAAAAAGAAAAGAAATGGCTTATAAAAGTTCTTAAGACAACTCCATTCGGAGCCATAGACGTCAGTTTGCCAGTTTTGTCACGTTAAACGAACAGTGCTAACTGGACTATTACATATCGATTGTCAGCTTAAATTAGCTGAATAAATCAACTTAAAAAATTATCAAAATGTTTAAGATTATATTGATCAAATTAAAAAATTCATGATTGAATTGGCATCTGAATATTAAATTTACGACTTTATAGGGAATTTTTCCTGACAGGACCAAGCCAATTCGACTTCCTTCATTGGTCATTAAACATGTGCTCTAATTACATAAAAATGCTGGACTTTTAGCGATATGTCAAGGTGTCATTGATTATTGAATTTAACTCGCTTGAGCTATACAAAGTTTAAAACATCATGTAATCGACTAATTTAGCATACTCGTTTTATTAAGTCAAGCATTGGCCAGACATGGTCATTGATGCCACCCTATTAAGAGGTTTGAGCGGACCCCCTTCTATTTTCGTTTTTCTTTTTCTTTTTCGCTTGGGCTCAGGTAATTCGGTCAAAAACGACGATTGGCCATCAGCGACTGAGCCATGTAATTAGGGAATAGATTGAACGAATTAAGTATCAATCCATCATTTTGCCCTCCTGCTTTCTTGTATGATACTGATTTTTCCCCATTTCTTTAATTCATGCAGTCCATTAAAAGCTGAATATCTATATTTTTTCCCATTGCGTTCTACACTTGTAAAATATAACCATATTTATTTTCAATTTTTACGATTGGTTATGCCAAAGGCTAATTTTCCCATTAAGAAAATTCAACTAAGTGAATAGAAAATCTCCACGGCTCTCCAGCTGCCTACAACTCCCCTCCAGCAAATTTGTACAAGTGATGTTAATTCTCAACAGCTGTTGTTCCTCAAATCCACATTGGATCTTAGCACATGATTGTTGGAACATCTCAACCATGTTCAAATTTGTAATGTTATGTCTCTCTCTTTTGAAAAGAGGCAACCTACAGCTTGTTCAACTTTAGGTTTTTTGTTTCAAACCGAAAAAAGAAAAACTTTAGACGTTTTGTTTTCAACCAAAAAAAGAACTTTAGACTTTTTGCTTATACTTGAGGAAGGGAAAAATCCAAGAAATCGAAAGATTACTGGAGATCATTCTCTTTCTTATTCTCGCGTCTAGAAAAAGGGAAATCCTTCCTTATGTTTGAGAGTTCATATCCAATAGCACAACCTCTCATCTGTCAAATGAGAGATCAAGCTTTTCGAGATGGGAAATAATGAATCGTGTTGGGAGCGCACAGCAAAAGTCTAATACCTTCACCTAAGGAGATTGCCAATGGGGAAACCTAAGCCCGAGCCCGTCAATATATTTAGTTTGACCTACTTCAACTCAAAAGCTTAAGCTAGTGAGTTATGGACCAATTAGGATAAATTAACTGCTTCACATCACATCAATTTTTCGATGTGAGACTACTTCTTTAACACAACTCATACATGTATCCTAACAATCTCTCCCTCATGTGTGAGCTCTAGTGTTAGGTCTACTCCTCCTTAAATCAGATATCTTTCTGACCCAACATCATCCTCACGGGCCCACGTTGTTACACCACAATGCCCACCTACCCACCACAATGCCCACTTACCCAGAAACCATAATCATCAGCTCTAATACTAGTTATTGAGAGCGTGTAGCAGAAGTCTAATACATTCACCTAGAGAGATTTCCAAGGGGGAAACCCAAGCCTATTAAGATTAGGAAACAAATTCAGAGTGGATTCAAATGCTCTAATGCAAAATTGAACTTTGAGGAGTTGATCTTCGGATCTTCTTTGCTCAATTTCAAATGTTCGCAAAATATCCAATTCAAAATATTCAAATTTTCGCTTTGGGCTCAAACTTGAGATATATTTTCAACAATCTTCACCTTGACTCGATATTTGAGCTAAGTCACGATTGCTTTGCTAAAAAAAAATTCAAACTCTGTTGCTTCTCTTCCAAAGCCCTTGATAGGCTCAACCGCCACAGATATCTTTCAAGTCCAAGTCCCGCTTGAACTTCGCCATAATCGATGACCTCATAAGAACACTAACTCCACATGCACCTTTAATTGCTACGCAAGGATTTCTCGACGCAATCTCCTTAACCATAGATAAAGCAAAACCATTGTGTTGCATTCATATCTATTAGGAGATCAAATACGTACCTTGTCAAATTGTGGTTCATTGGCAATAGTGTAGTGTTTCACTATGCCTTCCTTCATACATAATTTGTTTAACAGTTTCAAGCAAAACTCCATACTACTGTCAGTCTATACCTGCTTGATTGTCTTACTAGTCTCATTTTTTATCAAAACTCTCAATTGCATGATCCTGACAACAGCATCAAATTTGTACCTAAACACAAACACCCACGTCTTCATCGAATAGTCATCAACAACTGTTAACATATATCCGGCACTCTTCCTAGAAGGAAACCGCAACAACCTGCGAACATTCAAGTGAAGTAACTTTGCAATTTCCATGGTTTCTTTGACTATCGTATTGAACTGCACTTTCCGCCTTTAATTTAAATCACAGCACTTGCATACATTCAGTTCATTACCAACATAACCACATAGTAAATTTCTTTCACTTAAAACCTTCAGGCTTCTCTCGTTAACGTGCACCAAACGCATATGCCACAATTCAGACTCTCGAACAGATGCATTTCACGTCTCCATAGCGAAATCTGTCATTGTCTCACCTTGAAGCTCATACAGGTCATTGTGCTAGATTCCTTTCATTATCACTAAAGCACCTCAAATAACTTTCAAAACTCTACATTTTAAAAAATACCGACACCTAGCTGAATTCAGGGCACTTAAGGAAATTAAGTTTTTCTTTAATTCTGGAATGTGCCTCACTTTAGTTAATGTCCTCACAATAACATCATGCATTTTGATTTTAATATTGCTAACACCTATGACATCGCATTCAGCGTTGTTCCCCAACTGCACTTTATTACCATTCATGCACCGTTAAGTAGTAAACCAGTTTTTATTTGGTGTAGCATGAAAAGAATAACCAGAATCCATAATCCATCCATCAAACGATGAATAATCAGTGACAGACATGACATAATCGGCACTATCCTAATTACCAACAGTTATAGTTGCAACATCATCTGCAGTATTAACTAAAATTTCTTTAACCTTCTCATTTTTCGGCTTAAGGAAACTTCTTCAAAAATGCCCCATCTTGCCACAGTTCCAACAGACAGAACCACTAGTCCTAGATTGGCTGTATTTGTTCATGTTCCTACTACTACATGTACTAGTTCTTCCTCTATTTTCACCTATTAAAGCAATAGATACGGGCTCGCTAGATTCTCTTCTACGAATATCCTCACTTAGAATTAAATCTCGAACCCCATCAAACATTAAGCTTGTTGACCCAAAGGAATTACTAACGATAGTAACAGTAGTATTCCAACTATTAGGCAATGAGGATAACAGAATCAAAGCACGTACCTTATTTTCAAAGTCGATCTCAACTGAACTCAATTGATTAACAATCACATTGAATTCATTGATATGATCTGTAACTGACGCACCTTCGCTCATCTTCAAGTTAAATAAACGTCGCATCAAATAGACCTTATTGATCGCAGAGGGCTTCTCGTACATATTCGGCTTTCATCAAACCTATAGTGGTAGTCTCCTTCACGATGTTAAACACAATGTCACGAGCCAATGTTAGCTGAATAACACTCATTGCTCGTCTATCCAGCAAATCCAATAAGCTTTATTCATCGTCTTTGGCTTCTCCCCCGATAGGGGCACATGCAGTTTCATCTGATAGAGATAATCTTCAATCAACATCTTCTAAAAACCGAAATCCTTCCCATCAAATATGTCAATTCTCACTTTTACTTCTTCTGTCGCCATCGATTCGCTTCAGCGTAGCTAAGCCTGGCTTTGATACCAGTTGTCAGGACCGCGCAACAGAAGTTTGATACCTTCACCTAGGGAGATTGCCAAGGGGGAAACCCAAACCCGAGCTCGTCAATATATTTAGTTGGACCCACCTTAACTCAAAAGTTTAAGCTAGTGAATTATGGGCAAATTAGGATATATTAAATACTTCACACCATATCAATTATCCGATGTGGGACTACTTCTCTAACATAACTCATACGTGTATTCTAACAATCCCTCTCTCACGTTTGAGCTCTAGTGTCAAGTCTATTTCCTCTTAAATCAGATATCCTTCTGGCCCAACATCATCTTTATGGGCCCGCGTTGTGGTGTTTCCCAATTGTTGCAAAATAGGCAAGTGATCGAACAATAAAGTAGACAGAATAAAAAATTGGCGCTTCAAGACCTCTTGCATCAACAACGGCACCTTTCTTCTTCACGCATGGCCAAATATATATAGTGGACTTGAGGAATTTCCAATTCTTGTAAGTCACTCTTACGTGAAGTAGGAAAGAAGATATAAAATTAAGAAGCCCACACCTACTAGGATTAGGAAACAAATTCAGAGTGGATTCAAATACTTCACTGCAGAATCGAACATTGAGGAGTTGATCTTCGGATCTTTTTTCTCAATTTTGAATGTTAGCAAAATATCCAATTTGAAATATTCAGACTTTCGATTTAGGCTCAAACTCGAGACATATATTCAATAATCTCCACCTTGGCTCGACGTTGAATTTAATCGGCTACAAACACTTGAAACTTCTTGGCATAATTGCACGAACGAAATCAACGGAGAAAACTCCTTCCAAGCACTTGATGACGAATCGGCGCTTCAAGACCTCTTGCATCAACAATGTCATCTTTCTTCTCCACGCATGGCCAAATACATATAGTTGACTTGAGGACTTTCCAATTCCTGAAAGTCACTCCTGCATGGAATAGGAAAGAATACATAAAGATACAAAATTAATAAACCCATACATACTAGGATTAAGAAATAAATTCAGAGTAGATTCAAATGCTCCAACGCATAATTGAACGTTGAGGAGTTGATCTTCGGATCTTCTTTGCTCAATTTCGAATGTTCGCAAAATATCCAATTTGAAATATTCAAACTTTCACTTTGGGCTGAAGTTCCAGACATATTTTCAACAAATTGAATGAGGGTGGCCTCGGCATTGCTATATCCACAAAGAATTTGAACATTGCGTTGTTCATAAGGACATAGAAGCCTATCAACATCATGCCCGATTCAGTTTTTGATGCAAAAGTAGAGGACTTTGGCTTGGTTGGGTTAGTCCACCACGCTAAAGGAATGCGGTACTGGTCGGCACCTTTGGCTAGATAGCACCTGAATGACAAAGGATCACATTGTCTTTTCTTTTTTTCTTTTTTGGAGGTTTGTTTTATTTTTAGTGATGTACTTATGTAATTGTTAACATGGTATCTTCAAAAACAGATGAGACTCCATAAGATAAATGTATCTACTCTCCCCTAACCAGAGAAAAAAAACACTTTTTCATCAAATCACTTTTTATAGTGATTTATTATTTCTTATTGTTTCCTACTAAATAGTAATATATAGTAATTCAACTACTAAGTCAAGTACGTTGAATTAGTATATCTTCAACATGTAGATAATATTGATTACATGATTAAGTCTAAATACATATAATATATCGCATCATCTAATGGTGAATTAGCCACCCGTGGACTTGTGGAGGAAGAAACTTATTTCTCGCTGGAAAGATGTGCGACCACATGAGCAAAGTAATCGATCGCAATCCTTCATTTTTATTTCTTTTTTATATTAATTAAACCAAGTAAGTAATAATCAGTAAAAGAGAAAATGGCGACTAAATGCTCTTTCTCAAGATTACAGAGATGCTTAGGATGCGCATGATAACGCTTATGTGCCCAAAACAATATCTATTCAGAAATGATTCTTTTTTATCATGTTCCTAAGAATAATTTCTGACAATTTGAAAGTGTTTGATAACTATTCAAAATATTTTATTCCCGGGATAGAAATACATTTGGTAGGACTTTAAAATTTCTAATCCAAACTATTTTCTTTTAATTTTTTTAATGATTTAAATACATTTTACTCTTTTTTTCTTTTCTTTTTTCCATTTTCATCTTCTTTCGGAAGTCGCTGTGCAGCTGGCAACCAACCAGATGAGGGCCGGTGCCCTCGCTGGAGCATCGCCGGTCCCTGGTAATATTGAGCCACGGTGAGGCTCGGGCCGCGAGCCACGGTGAGGCTCGGGCCGCGAGCCTCGACCTCACCTAGCCACCGGCAAGGCTCTTTGGCCCATCGCCAAGTTGGCGTCGACTTGGCTAGGCAACACCAACCTAGTAGTGCACTAGCGAGGCTCGAGCCGGCCAAGGCACTGACCCTCGTCTGGCCAGTCGCCGGTCATGGCTGAGGCTGACAATCGGCCAAAGGAAGAAGAAGAAAATGAAAGGAAAGAGAAGAGAAGAGAAAGAGGAGAGAGAGAAATGAAAACAAAAAAATTGGCCTTGATTTTAGAATTATTCTTGAGAACAAAAAAAAATTCTTCT
Organism: Corymbia calophylla; assembly: GCA_014182845.1. Lineage (NCBI taxonomy): Eukaryota > Viridiplantae > Streptophyta > Magnoliopsida > Myrtales > Myrtaceae > Corymbia > Corymbia calophylla. Next base: position 4,656,051 of record CM024696.1, on the reverse strand, counting down.
TTTTATTTTTGATTCTGTTCCAAATCTATTCCTAAGAATAAAAAGTTTATTAAACGGATTTTTGTTCCAAATCTATTCCCAATGACAAAAAATTAGAATTAGTTACTTGGAAAGTTGCCAAACAGACCCTTACTCCCACAAACATTAGTAGCAGCTAAGTGAGAAAACCTCCCTTTGCTTCGTGATTAAACTTCAACAAAAAATAAGCAATAAACTATATGTAAATAAGCAAATTTAGGTAAAGATTAAGAATAACTGAAATTTAATAGCTCTATATTTATCGATCAAGTGGAAATTAGCCGTTTGTCGAGGGTTGTTCTTAGGTGTGATTTTCATAGTCCACAGTAGATAAATTAATATTTTCCATCAGTAATGTTAACATGTTTACACGGATACAATCGATCAATAAATTTCAGTTACACATGCACATGATTAATACTAGTAAAATTCCAAACCGATTCTCCTTAACACATTTGCCTCAAATTAATTTTAATCTCACAAAGATTATCAAATTAGTATCCCATGAACAATTACCCAAACTTATGAATAAAAAAAAATCCCGAAATTGGTACCCCTAACTCAAATCTACCGTATGTTACATGGATTTTCCACATCGAAACCGTCATTTGCCATGTTAGATCCATCTTGCAGTCCTTTGCCACTTGTACTAACATATATGCATTTTCATCAAATACTTGATAGAAGATTAACAAAGGTTAACCAGTTTGGATTTTCTTGTTAGACGAAAATTAGTATGGAAAAAGAAAAATGTATCTTGGAGATATCAATTTGGGATTTTTAGTGGCATTAGCATGATTTTAACAATGACAGAATAACAAATGTTAAAATATCTCCACCTAATTGATTGAATCTGAATGCAATCTTGTAGTTAACCCTAAATTTTTGTTTGGAAATTACGTATAAAAGATTTATGTAAAATTATGGCTGTTTTCAGCTTTGAGAGAGCGCAGCTTAACCCTAAACCATAACTACTTAAGACTTTTCTACTTTCTTGCCTAAAAGCTTTTAATAGGCGAACGTTTAACAACTCAAAGTCACTTTTAATTTCATGATCTTTCTCCCATATTTTCGAAAATTATCCCCCAGTGTCAGTTATTCTCATCCACCCTTGTGAAGTATAATGCTCGCATTCATGAGCCTAGCTAGCCCAAGGCATTCTTCTCACCGCCACCAACTCTTCACATTCATGAAGCATTGAGTAGTTATTAAAATGTTTTGAAAATCACAAAATATTCAAATGCTATTAATTTGTTCAACGATTGAGTAAACCGGATGAAAAATGCATAAGCCATTATGCAGATGGTGTCCTAACAAGATTGTCTAAAGACGAGAAGTACACTGCTCTATCAATGATGAACAAGGCATAGAGCATAGAGCATAAAGGTGATTACTACTAGTAAAACAAATAATGTTTTTCCTTTTCCCACATAGGAAAGTTGGGAGAAAGTGGGCCACTATATGAGTGTAAGTGTCATCTAATTTGTTCAAAAGAAGACAATAGGTTGTGAGCTAGATCACACAATACCTACAAGTGGGTGAGTGATTATTAAGCACACTTAACACTTTGCTTGCCCACGGATTATAATGAGCACTAAGCCTTTGTTTATTGTTATTATTATAGTTATTTTGCTAATTTTTTATTAGTCGTGTTACAACCTTTGAAAGGTTGTATTAGTTCGATTGATATTTTTAGAAGAAAAGAAATTTGGAATTAAAAAATTTGTTTTAAATTATTATTTTATTCTGCATTTTATATTTCTTTTCAAGGTAACATTTGAAAATGTACATATTCACTTTGCAACATTTCCAAAGGGTTGCCTCTGTATAGGGGTATGCAATAGGAATTGCCTGAACTAGAAATGCTTGGATAGGCTAGTTTTGGGTGGTTTCCATGGGCATTGGTCCGATTCTCAGTTCTAGGTTTGGAATCGGACTGACCGACTATATATATTATTTTCTTAATTTCTTAAAAAACCCTATCAATATACATATTTCATTTCCTAATTTCTTAAAAAACCTAATATTTCCCTCAGTCCCTCATTCTCTCATCTTGTGTAGTCAATGAACTTAGATCCATAAAAACTATTTTCTGTTAGCAGCATGTACAAGCTGTGGAGGGAATGGAGTTCAACAAAATGGCCCTAAGGACACGATCAAGGCCGCATCAAAATCACCAAAATGAAGATGAGAAATTAAGAATAGTACTCTTTTGCAGAAGACTACTTGCTTCGTGAGTCTTCATGAGGAGATATCACAAATATTGTTTTTTCTTCGTTGTGGCTATCTAGAAGATAATGACATGCAAAATAGGATAAATAATATTGCGAGTCTGGAGTTTGGCTGACGATATTATAGTCTCTCTTTTGTTAGAAAGAACTTGGACTATGCATGGTACATGTTGATCTCAATTGCGGATTGGAAAAAAACAAATAAGTGACTGGTTATGTTAGAATTGGATCAGGCCTATGGGTCTAATCCAATTCCCAATCTTGGGATCGGCTAGTTCGGTTCTTGATCCTAGAAATAGGGAACCGGTCCTTCCAATCCGATTCCCTATCCCACCAAGGATTTGGGGACCGATCACCCCTTCATATGTTCATTAAGCCTGAGATAAGTACATCGGTTTTGGAATGAACAAGTTCTTAAGTCTTGTCGAATTTTCTTTACAAAAATACAACCATCATTTCAATTATTTCTCATGAGAGACCTTGGAGAAATATCAAAATTGACTTATGGTATTCTCAATTGAGACTTTATTGTATCTTGAAGGAATTATGCCAATAGCCATTAGCAATGTTATAGGACAAATATTTCCTTAAAGTAAAAGTTGTCAGGCTTCAAAATCTGACTTCATTGTCATATGTTCCCAACACCTACAAGCTAGAGGTACTTGAGTAGAAGATGAACATGCCTAAAATGGGGAGTTCAATAAAGTGTCACGGTCTCAAGTTTCCCATTGGGTGCCTGAGAAAGGCCAACTCCATCATAGACTGCGTCACTCAAACTCTCCTCCCCGAAGCCCTGTCAGATATTTTGTGTACCAAAACCCATTTATTTTGCCCCTCTAGTTTTCTGAATCCAATAAAAATTATTTAGGACAAAAAGAATCTCTAAACAGATAAATTTATAGGAAATTATATCAACTATTTTCAAAAAGAAGATTATTCTGCGAGAAATGATTTCCAGTAGTTTACATCTAAAAGAAAAAAAAAATTCAACATGATAAAGTATATGTCTACTTTGTCAAGAGATTTGGGTTCATATCATGCATTTGAGTCGCATCAATGACTATCCGGTTTGACTTAGTAGTGGATGATAAAGTTTGATCAATATAGCTTTTCTACCAACCAATTTTGAAAAGCATCCACTCAAATGCAAGAAAGGGTTTTGTGGACCATTTTGTTTATCATATTATTTTGCGTCTAAAAGTAAAAAATAAAAATTTAACGTGATAAAGTATATGTCTAGTTTGTCAAGAGATTCGTGTTCATTTTACCCATTTGTGTCATATCAATGACTATGTGGTTTGACTTAGTAGTAATTGATAAAGTTTGATCCATATTACTTTTCTACCAACCAGTTTGAGAAGTGTCCACTCAGATGTAACAAAGGGTTTTGGGGACCACTCTGTTTATCATATCATTTTACTAGCAGTTTTATCCAATTTTGTGGCAAGTCCACGTTTAGTAATAAAGAAAAAAAAAAAGGAATAGAAAACGTATAACAAAACAAAACATTAAATCCGGCACAATTACTCTAAAATGTTCATATACGAATTTGTCCCTTTTTCTCTTTTTCTTTTTGATTTAGAGTATTTTTGTTTCTCTAGAATACATATATCAAGTCAACTTTGAATATAAGTAAGTGAAAAAAATATATACATTAAAATCATATCATCAAAATTTTGTTGAACTTGGCGTTTTAAACATATTAGGACAACATCATTTAGTAGATGTGGTTAAAAAGCATTTCGCAATAGTGAGTGCCTATTAATTGAGAGTTACCTAGTTGAGATAAATTTTCTTATCACATAAAAAGAAATGCAAGAAATGTCTTTCAATAGGCATTTATATAAAACAGATAATATTCATAACAAATTTTGAAGTACAATTTCCAAGTCATACTGACTATTGAAAAATATACCGAAAATAAGAAATCATTCTCCATTTGAGTGCAATGCAAAGGAAGCTGCACGAGAGGATTACATAGAAGAGGTAGTCAATGCAGACACTTTAATGTTGCTGGTCGTGGTGTTATGGGAGGAAACAATTGATGCCATAGAGATTGCAGATAGAGGTGCCATATATGTAAGGACCGGCAATTTTGATGGGAGAATAGGCAGTAAAGCATTAAAGTTAATAACGTTAATGCTTCTCTTATGGAAGGACGAGCAATATGGTCTGGATGAGCGCACCACAGCCCTACAACCAGCAAGCACTCCAGTTGTTTTTCATTGAAATCAGTACCAAGTTTAGAGTCTGCTGCATCAAGTAGCCTCCCCGTCCCATATAACTGCCAAACCCAATCCACTAGTTCGAATTGGCTTTCCTCGGCCCTTGGCTCAAGGACCTTTCTTCCACAAGCTATTTCTAATAGGACGACTCCAAAACTATAGACATCGGATTCCTTACTCGCCTTGCCATTGTAAACGTATTCAGGAGCCCAATAGCCCCTGGTTCCGGCCAACACCGTCGTTTGCAACTCTTCGGCATGGTTAACTAGCCTAGCCAGACCAAAGTCCCCTAATTTGGCATTGAAATCAGAATCGAGCATGATGTTGCTAGACTTTATATCCCGGTGGATGATGCATTGTTCCCATTCTTCATGGAGGTAAAGCAATGCAAAGGCTATGTCTTGTGCGATTTTGTACCGCTTCTCCCATGGTAAGAAGGTATGACCTTTGAATAGATGAGAATCCAGACTACCATTAGACATGAACTCATAGATAAGGAGGAATTCCTTTTTCTGATGACACCACCCAATGAGTTGGACTAAGTTTCTATGTCAGAGACGGCTTATGGTCTTCACTTCGGTTGCATACTCCTTTATCCCTTGTCTTGACCTTGGGTTAATCTTCTTGATTGCAACATTCGCATTCAGAGAGGTCAAGTAACCTTCGTAGACTCTCCCAAAGCCTCCTTCGCCAAGCAAGCGTTCGATTGCAAAATTACCTGTCGCTGTGACCAAATCCCTGTAGCTGAATTTCTTAGGGCCCAACACTTGCTCAATTCTTCGTCGATCGCCATATCATCTTCTTCTCCACTCATGTCAGATCTGTTGCTCTTCGAACGGTGACAAAACCAAATAAATGCTAGAACAAGAATGATCAGAATGAAAGAACCTGAGCGTAAGAGAGACCATAGCCATGGCTTGCTCTTTTTTCCAGCCACTTGTACATTGGAGCTGAATTCCCATGCCTCGATAGTGTGCAACTCAAAATGCGCACCTGTGGTAGCCGAGAATCCGAATGTCACCCACTCTGGCAAATACTTCGTCATGTTGATTGGATTATCGATGGTGGTGAAATTTACATTGGTGCCTATGGCATCTGCGTCTATCATGAGAACGCTCAAGTTCTTCGTGCTAGAATTGTATGTTATCGTAACGTTGATCCGCCCGCCGCTCATGATTTTATCCTCGAACCAAAAGACACAGCCAAAGGCTGCAGAAGTGAGATTATTCAAGTTTATACCAACATGAGTACTGCAATACGGGTCCACGACATTGTTACGGTTGTCGGTATAATTGTTGCAGAAAGTGTCGAACTCGACGGCTACAAACGAAGTGGAAGAGTTGGAAGGATCGCGGTGTGGATCTACAAGAGCAAGGAAGCGCCCAGGCGAGTCTACCGGGAGTTGAGACCCTTCGGGGGCAAGAAAGAAGGTCATTCCATCAGCATAACTCGAATTTTCCAGCGAATTGATGGAGAAGGTGAATCGGGTAGTGAAATCCGCCACGTTCCCGGTGGCCTTATCCCAAAGGCGCATCGGCTCGTGATACGTGGCCCACCCGTTACTCAAATCGAGCTTCTCGCCTTGAGTGGACTTCGTAATTTGGATGAAGCCTCTCGAATCACACGTCGCATCGCCTCGGCGTTTTATGATACTATCATTGAAAGCCTGGAAGCTGAAGTCGATGCCCTGAGACGATGCTGAAGCAGAGAAAGCAATGGCTAGAGAGATGACCAAGACTAGGAGTGGAGGAAGCTCTCCGGCCTTGAGACTTTTGATATCTGCTGAGCTGTGAAGTGCCATTGTCGTTGAGGTTTCTACACTGCTCTTGAATTCTGAGACTGAGCACAGCTTTTTGTAGTCCATGGCGTGTTCCAATGAATTCTCTTTGTGGAAAGACTTGCTATCAACCGTGTGGAATGGTGCAATGTGAACGAAATTGAGAGAGGCCCCACGCGCTTCTACGACGATTGGTCTGATGACCTGAAAAAAAGAAGAAAACAAAAAAAAAGAAGAGGAAGGGACACAACTAAAATGACGTGCCGTGCGTCGCTCCACTCCACTCATTGCTTGCCACTGCCCGTGTCCGAGTGAGGCCCATCTTTTCAGATTTTTTTCTCTCCTTCATTACTCTCTCTTCTCACTGTCTCTTCGTTTTCTCCGTTAGTGAAGAGTCTCAGACGGAGAATAAATGAACTGAAACGATGGATACCTGTTACGGCATCGTCTTTGGGCAATATGCCAAACTATTATCAACTCTGAAATATATCTCACTCGTGTGTAACAAGACTAGTACCTGTTACAACATGTGTTGCAAATTCGGTGGAAAATGTCGGATTTCAGTGTCGGTATTCGTGAACCACTAATTATTTCAGGTCAATTCATGAGTCTTCCCGTCTCGCTCGGGTCTTTTAGTCGGTGCAAGTCCATTGATCAAGATTATCAATGGATTTTCGTCCCAAGTAATTTGTTTCGTGAAATTGGAGTCTCTTTTAATTATTTGAGAAATGAAAAAAAATCAGATTTTTACAATAATTTTCAAAATTCCTCATAAAATCGATCTATTGGCTTGTTCAAACTATGGCTTTCAGATGATGATGGGGAAAAAAATCTTTGTAAACAACTCCTCAATTGACAGTATTTAAATCAAGTCAATAGAGCCAAATCCTTTCTGAAATAGCTATCAGCTTACATATTATTTCTATTCAGTTGCTTTTTTTTTTTTTACAGATGATAAAAACCAATCCCATTTGACTTCCTTCATTGGTCATTAAACATGTGCTCTAGAGTATAGTCTCCAATTACATAAAAATGCTGGACTTCACAAAATCAATTTATAGAAGTGATGTATTAAGTTGTGATTGATGCCATAATATAACTCACCCGTGTAAGGAGGCATCCAATATTCGAAACACCACGTAATAAATTGATTTAGTAAATTAGTTCTAAAAAGTGAAGCACTAGTTAATTACGTCCTGTGTTAAACATAAGATTATTGCAAACTTTTCAAAATGGGAGTGACAATTGCTTTGTTATAAAAATACCATATGATGCAAGGAAAAACACTAGTCCATCGTACTAGAACACCATGAGGAAAGTTCAAGTTTACCGGACCCCCTTCTTTTTTTCGTTTTTCGTTTTTCATTTCCTTCTTCTTCTTTTTTCTTTTTTTGGTTCGAAGGGTTTAGGAGATTTAATCAATATTAAGCATCAATCGATCATTTTGCCTCACTGATTTCTCGTATAATACTGATTTGTTGCCCCACTTCTTTAATTCATGCAGTCCATCAAGAGCTGAATACGTATATTTTATTTTTCTATTGTGATTCTACAGTTTTAAAACATGACCATATTATTTTTCAATTCTTACGATTAGTTATGCCAAATGCTGGTAATTTAAATTTTCTCTTTCAGGAAATTCAAGTATGTAAGGCGAATAGAAAGTCTCCATGGCTCTCCTGTTGCCTCTAATTACCTCCGGTAAATTCGGTAAAGGAAGTGAAAGATGACGAAGGTGAATTGGGGGGGTGACATCCACCACGTCCCCATTTGCCTTATCCCAAAGGCTAGGAGTGATCGATGCTCTCCGGCCTGGAACTCATGGCATCTGCTGAGCTGGGAAGTTCCATTCTCGTCGAGGTTTCTCACCTACTGCTCTTGGAATCTGGGACGAGCACAGCTTCTTGGTGTCCGCAGCGTGCTCCGATGACTTTTCTCTGTCGAAGGACTTGCTGTCGACCGTCCGTGTGGAACGGTTCAATGTAAAACGAAATTAACGGAGTCCCACGCGCGATTCCGCGACGATCTGTCTCTTGACTTGAAAATGAAAAAAAGAAAAGGAACACAAGTGCGGCCCATCTTTTCAGATTATTTTCTCTCTTCTCACACTGTCTCCGTTTTCTTCGGCACTCAAACTTGGAATAAATGAACTGAAATGAAGTGGTTTTGCAATTTTCATAATTTTTCTGAACTTTTTCTTTAATTTCTACCTTTTTCTTTTCGTTTTCTCTTTTCTTCTCCACGCCACTATTCATCTTCTTCCTTATGGCTCGTCTCCTTCCACTCCAAGAGGACTGTCACTGTTCATCTTCTTCTTATGAGGCCGCCCTCGCCCATATCTGCAAGCGAAGTGATAAAACCCCACCCAGTCTCACATCATCTCTCCTCTCTCTCTCTCTCTCTCTCTCTCTCTCTCTCTCTCTCTCTCTCTCTCTCTCTCTCTGAGACTCGGTATCCTTCTCTTTTCCAGTGTTCAGTAAAAGTCTCGCGCCATACTAAATCTCGGCACCAAACCCACCTGACCCCCTATATCTGCGAAACAATCCAAATCTTCTCCCAACCCTCGAATCATGCAGCTTCACCGATACTCCTTCAATTCAATCGTCGTGATTCGGATACGTCAGTGAAGCTGAAGAGAGAGAGAGAGAGAGAGGACCCCTTCCCACTTCCTCGAAGGAGCCATAATGAAGCCGACCACCCGCAGACCCAACGAAAGAAAAGGTGGCCCCCGAGCTCAACAGGTGGCACTATCATCTCTTTTCGCAGGTCGCCCAGACCCAACTAGCCGAAAACCGACCATCATAGTTGAGAAGCCATGCCCAATGAGTTCCTGTGCCCTGCTTCAGGTTCTCTCATGGCCAACCCAAATCTGGGCAACGGTCTCCAGCCATTGCCGAGATCCTGGGAAAGCCTCGCCAATCCTCTCCGGCCATGGTGGGGCGGCATATGAAAACGAGATGAACAGTAAGGGAAATGGATAAAAGAAAAAAATCAAAACGATGAAAGATTATAAAAAAGAAAAAAAAGAAAAGAAAGAAGATTGAGACCATTAATAGTAAAAATAAAAAATCCAACAACTCATAAAATTTCTTAAAAAGAAGTCATTTTGAAAAGCCATTCATGTCAGATTGCTAAAAGGTCTTGACACATGATTTTTAGTATGCTTCTATAAATGTAAGAAAGTTGAAATTGAAATTTTCGATCACGACAAATCCGTTATTCAAACACAAAAGTGTCGTTTTTATAATTATGTTTATTGGTTTAGTTTTAATAGGCAATTTGTTATTCATTTTAAGGGCATGCAAAAAACCTGGGACTCGACTGGATCATCTAGAATCGGACTAGACAGGCCCTGAACCTATGGTTCCTAAGGGGTCCGATCCAGTTCCTAGTTTCAATTTATTGGAACTAGTGGATACAGGTTCAGTTTTCGGTTCCATGGGCGAATCCGCCCATCTGCCCACCCGGACCGAACCAGTATTATAATAATATATTAATTTTTATTATAAAAAATTAAAAATCTAAAGCCCTATATTTAGAATTAGTTCCGTATTTTTTTGTCCGTTCTTGTGTGAATGGAACTTTTCTTTCTCTTCACTTTTGAGTTCCTTTTTACCTTTGTCGTTCTATTGATTTGAGGGACTTGTCAAGAAAGGAAAATTGAACAAGTTCGAGAGGTGGGTTCGAAGGATGAGATCAGAAAGAATAGAGAGAATGTGAGTTTTCTTAATGTGATGATTAGCGGGCTTGTGATTTTTTTGAAAATTCAAAACTACTTGCTTCGTACTTCATTTAAACTCATTTATCCGAGCATATGGTATATTGCATCCATCAAAATCTTATCATAGTGAACATGAGCGAAGTCAATTGCCGTTGCATCACGAGAGACTGAGAGGCAGAGAAAATTCGAGAGACAATGAAGTCTCAGTAGGAGAAATTGAAGAAGACCATCACCATCATAGAGGCATTCCCAGCAATGCAGTCTTTTTGTCGACTCTTAAATTTTCGAAATATAATTGCGTTTGAATCATTCTTTCATACTTGAGTTTGCATCCTCTAAGACACTATCACTGCATGCTTAGAATAAACAAGCACACTTAAAAGGGAGGCTCGGGATGGTTCTCTCACCATTAGGCGTGATTGCTCGTGAGACTAGTTCCATGAATCCACTTGGGAATCGAAACGATGGTCTAGTTCCCAGGTGGATCCTTGGAACCAACGGGTGATTTTTTAATCCAATTTTTGGAAACCGGTCCTTAGTAGGTGGTTCCCGGTTATAGGGTGGGAACCACTCACTTAGACCATGCACACCCTTAATTCATTTCATACAAAAACACAAAAAATCAAATAGTTGACTTTCCAATTGACTTTATAATTAACTCTTTTGACCAAAAGTTAACCTCGAGTCAAAATATAGCATTTTGCAGAGAAAAATTCATTTTAAGTTTATTTTCACTATAGAAGGGAAATTTTTTAAAAAAAAATTCAAAGATATAATCACAAAATCAAACTTCTAGGGAAAAGTTAATTAGAGTTTAACTTTTGGTCAAATTTTTGACCAAAAAAATTGAAAAATTGAAAAATTGAAACATTGAAAAATTGAAAAAAAAAAAAAATCATTTCATTTTAGTTTTAATTTGACTTTGGCATTGAAAATTTCACAAAAATTGATTAAGAACCTTATTTTCCGAATTTTTCGATTTCAAGTTCAAAATTGATCAAAAATAAAATTAAGTTTGTTTTAATCATAATTAGGCTTAGGTCCTTTTTGTAACATTTGATCTAGAGATAATTACCCATTCACCTATTCGATCAATTTCAAGATCAGATAAGTCGGAATGTGAATTGACATTTTTGGCCTTAATTAAGGGTTTGAATCGATTCAACATGATTTGTGAGCAAACACTTCCATTCTACTTAATTTTCTGAGTTAAGTCCAAATTCGGGGTCAATTTTGGGAAATTCATTTGTAAACTTCTTAATTTGGGGAATTTAGCCTATTTGGCTTTAGGAAATAAGGCTGTTGAACTTCAATTCATGAAATTCAAGTTGACCCATTTATGGTTAAGATTTAATTTGCTGAATTGAGGTTAAATTTCGTCATTGGCCATCAATTTAATTTTGACATAAAAGTTGCACCATCCATTCAAGGTTAATTTGAATGCAATAGGTCCCTCTAAGCATGGACAATTAGGCTAATAGGTGTATTGGAAATTTAATTGATTCCAATTTCAATTAATTTGCAATTTCAGATATGCAATTAGGAGAAATTGCCCAATTTAGCCTAGGAAAGTCCAATTTGGTGCACCCATAGCATGGGTCCAATACTTTTCATAATAATTAGACAATTAGGCTAATAAAAAAATCATTAGATTGAATTTTCATGGTTTAATTGGCCTAATTAGATTAAAATTGGACCATTTCTTTTGTAATTGAACAATTTCCCTTCATGATTAGCAAAATTTCTTTACGATTTAGTCCCTTAGGATTAAATTGCAAAAATTAAAGAAAAACAAGGATTGAACCACCCTATTGAAGCTCGAACCGATGTGAACTAGTCCAACCGGTCATACCGGCCGCCAATGAAGAAGGCTGATTTGACCTTCTTCTGATAAGTTCTTTGCTGGCAACAACCACCGTTAGGTGGCTCGTCCCATGGTCTATCTCCCCATGCCCTTTGATTTTTCAGATTTTGCAAAAATACCCCTCGATTTTGTGATATTAAAAAATGCCCATAATTAGGTCCTTAATTGCAAAAATGATCCGGATTGTTGATTTTAGTGAATCTTAGCCCTTTAAATGAGCACATGTTTAATTTTAATCTTGTTTAAGGGCTAAGAAAGTTTGTTAGGCTCATAAGATCAATCATTAGCTGTTAGGTCAAATTGACGGCTAGGATTTGATCTTGAGAGGGAGTATACACGGAAATTTCCCTCCAAAATTTTGAAGGGGGGCTTATTTGTGAAAAAAGTGCAGAAAAATTGAGGAAAACTCTCTCTCTCTCTCCTCTCTCTTTCCCGCCTTCTCTCTCTTCCTCAACTGCCTCGTGTGGTTTGACTGCCCTCAACCGCTGCTTGTCGGCTCACCGCCAGCGCCGCTCATCCCTCTAGTGTCCCTCTCCCCTTGTTTGATGTCTCGATCGTTGGCATCCTCTTTGGTGAAACTCCGATCGGCCTTTCTTGTTTGGTCTAAAACGACGGCCATCGCAAGAGTACTAGAAAGGGAGGGGCTACCACTTGAGTCTCTCGTTATGGTCGCGACACGCACAAGACTCTGACCCTAACGACTATCTAGAAGCCATCTTCATACCCGTTGTTCTCAGCCGCCATGAATCTATCCACTGGTCATCAATGCAAATCTCTCTGTATGTGTAGAATATAGTTTATGAAAGTTCACATTAAATTTTAGTATCCTGATCCTCGAGTTTGGAGTAATGTAATTGCCTTTATCTCACTCTGTAAGCTAAGTTTCCATGTCCACGATTACCATCATTAGTTGCAACGGGCTATTGTCAATTGAGCATCTAAACATGACCCACGTTTGACCTTCAATAAATTTTTATTTCCCTAATTACTACTTAAAGGCTGTTTATCTCGAGCTAAGCCATATAATCGGGTGTTTTTCGGATAATTAATGGCAAAAAAAAAAATCGCCAGTCACCAGTTTTCCAACAACTCTTTCGTAACTTACCAAAAGTTATATTGATAACAGATAATAAAACCATCAAAGTAGATACATACTACTCTACTATCGAAGTTTAAACATGAAGAGATGAAGAAATTTATATGAAACAAATAATATCTGAAATCAAATTTCGAAGTACAATTTACTATTCAAACTAAATATCAAAACATATATTGAAAGTAGGAACTCACATTACATTTTGGAGCAATGCAGAAGAAGATGAATGAGAGGATTGTGTAGAAGAGGTAGTAAACATCGAGAGTTCGATGCCGCTAGTCGAGGTAGCATGGGATGAAACAATTGACTCTATAGAGAATGTGGATAGAGGCGCCAGGTATGTAGGGACCGGCAATTTTGATGGGAGAACGGGTGGAAGAGTGTTAAAATTGAGAACGTTTAATGCTTCTCTTATGGAAGGACGGGCGGTGTGATCTGGATGAGCGCACCACAGCCCTATTATCATCAAGCACTCTAGTTGCTTCCCATCAAAATCAATACCAAGTTTTGAATCTGCCGCATCAAGTAGCCTCCCAGTTCCATATAGCTCCCAAACCCAATCCACAAGCCTGACTTGGCCCTCCTCAGCCCTTGGCTTGATGACTTTTCTTCCACAAGTTATTTCTAATAAAACGACTCCAAAGCTATATAGACATCGATTCCTTGCATAGCCTTACCTGTGTAAACACATTCAGGAGCCATATAACCCATGGTTCCAGCCAGCACCGTCGTTTGTAACCCTTTGGCATGGTCAACTAGCCTAGCCAAACCGAAGTCCCCTATTTTAGCATTAAAATCCGAATCGAGCATGATATTACTGGACTTTATATCCCGGTGTACAATGCATTGTTCCCATTCTTCATGGAGGTAAAGCAATGCCGAGGCTATGCCTTGCACGATTTTGTATCGCTTCTCCCATGGCAAGAAAGATCGTTCTTTGAATAAATGAGAATCAAGGCTACCATTAGACATGAACTCATAGATAAGGAGGAGTTCCTTTTTCTCATGACACCACCCGATGAGTTGAACTAAATTTCTATGTCGGAGCCGGCTTATGGTCATCACTTCAGCGGCATACTCCTTTATCCCTTGGCTTGACCCTGGGTTAATCTTCTTGATTGCAACATTAGCATTCATGCTGGTCAAGTAACCTTCGTACACTCTCCCAAAGCCCCCTTCCCCAAGCAACCGTTCGGTTGCAAAATTACCGGTCGCTGCGACCAAATCCTTGTAGGTGAATTTCTTGGGGCCTGATACTTGCTTGAATTCTTCGTCAATCGCTAGATCATCTTCTTCTCCACTCATGTCAGCTCTCCTGCTCTTCGAACGGCGGCGAAACCAAATAAACGCTAGAACAAGAATGATCAGAATGAAAGAACCTGAGCCTAAGATAGACCATAGCCATGACTTGCTCTTTTTATCAGCCACTTGCACAGTAGATCTGAATTCCCATGCCTCAATAGTGTGCAACTCGAAAAGATCACCTGTGGCAGCTGAGAAACCGAAAGTCACCCACTCCGGCAAATACTTTGTCAAGTTGACTGTATAATTCATGGCAGAGGAATTTATGTTGCTACCCGTGGCGTCGGCATCTATCATGAGAACGCTCAAGTTCTGTGTGCTAGAATTGTACGCGATCGTAGCGTTGATACGCCCACCACTCATGATTTTATCGTAGAACCAATCAACACATCTGTAGTCCACCGAATTGAGATTATTCACGTCTATACCGATATGTGCAGGCCATGTACAATTTGGGTCCAAGGCCACAGAACTATTATAGTTCCGATAAGTGTCGAACTCGACGGCTACAAACGAATCAGAAGGATTTGAAGGGTCGCGGCCTGGATTTATAATAGCCAAGCCACCTCCTCGATCTTTGTTCGAGAATTGTGATTCTTCAGGTACAAGAAAGAAGGTCATTCCATCAGCCAAATCGGGGCTGTTTTCCGAATCGATGACGAAGGTGAACTGGGTGGTGAAATCCGCCACGTTCCCAGTCACCTTATCCCAAAGGCGCATCGGCTGGTAGTACCTGGCCCAGCCCCCCGTCCTGGTGGAGATCTTGGCTCTAGTGCTCTCCGTAATTTGGATGAAGCCGTCCGAATCAATCGTCGCACTGCCATTGCGTTGAATAATGCTATCGTTGAAATTCGTGAAGCTGAAACTGATGTTCTGTGACAATGCCGAAGCAGTGAAGGCAAAGGCTAGAGAGAGAACCAAGACCAAGAGTGATCGAAGCTCTCTGGTGTTGAAACTTTTGATATCTGAGCTGTGAAGATCCATTCCCGTGGAGGAAAGACGGGGAGTTGGCACAGCTTTTTGGTGCCTGGACGTTGTTACCTGCACATATAGGCGTCCGTGGAGTGTTCCAATGACTTTTCTTTGTTGAACAACTTGCTATCAAACGTGGGGACGGTTCAACGCAAACCAAAATTGACAAAGTCCACACGCGCTTCCACGACCAATAGTCTCTTAATTTGAAAATAAGACTAGTGTCTTGATTTGAAAAAAGAAAAAACAAGGAACACGATGGAAATGATGTCCCTTCCAACTTGGCAATTGCCCGACGGCCGACGTGGAAGAAATGAACTGAAATGACCTGATTTAGCAATTTTATTTTTTTAAAATTTTCTTAACTTTTTCTTTTATTTATTTATTTCTTTTCTTTTCTTATCTTTTCCACACCACTTCATTATCAAGAAGACATCACTGTTCAGCTTCTTTTTATGTAGCCCGCACCATCCCTGGAAAGGGCGGATCACGGCCCTCGCCCATATCTGCAATCTTAATCTCTCCTCTCTAATTGGTTCTATTTTTCCCCAAGCAAAGTAATAATATCCCCCTTGCCTCACATCATCAAATCGCCAAGGAGACATCACTGTTCAGTTTCGGTGTTTAGTAACAAAACAATCCGATTCTTCTCCCTTCCCTTCGGATCGTGCCAAGGAGACATCAGACATGGTGATTGATGCACTGCATTAAGGGGTTTGATCAGACCCCCTTCTATTTTCGCTTTTCTTTTCTTTTTTTCTCTTTTTTATTTGGTCCGAAGGGTTTAGGAGACTTTGCCAATATTGGGCTTTAGTCATTCGGTCAAAAACGACGATCGGCCATCAGCGACTGAGTTATATATTTGACCTTTGACCTTCAATAGATTTTTATTGCCCTGTAATTAGGAGAATAGATTGAACGAATTAAGTATCAATCCATCATTTTGCCCTCCTACTTTCTTGTATGATACTGATTTTTCCCCCATTTCTTAATTCATGCAGTCCATAAAGAGCTGAATACCTATACTTATTTTTTTCCATTGCGCTCTACACTTGTAAAATATAAACATTAATTTTCAATTTTGAAGATTAGTTATGCCAAAGGCTAATTTTTGCATTAAAAAGGTCAACTAAGTGAATAATAAATCTCCACGGCTCTAATACGAACGAAATTGACATAGTCTGCTCACGTTTCCACGACGGCTGGTCTCTTGACTTGAAAAAAAAAAAAAAAAAAAAAATGAACACAGTCGAAATGATGGCTCTCAACGTGGCGCTACCGATGTAGACGAGAAAATATCAGGTGTCGTGCGTCGCTCCACTTCACTCATTACCTGCCATTGCCGCGTGTACGGATGGGGCCCATCTCACTGTCTCTCCATTTCCTTCGCCACTCAGCCGTTGAATAAAATGAAACGAAATGACGTG
Organism: Corymbia calophylla; assembly: GCA_014182845.1. NCBI lineage: Eukaryota > Viridiplantae > Streptophyta > Magnoliopsida > Myrtales > Myrtaceae > Corymbia > Corymbia calophylla. Next base: position 4,639,418 of record CM024696.1, on the reverse strand, counting down.
ATGTTGCAAATTTTTATAATTTTCTGACATTTTTTCTTTAATTTCTACTTTTCTTTTCATTTTTTCTTGCACCTTCTTCCTTATGTCTCGTCTCCTTCTACTTCATTGCCAAGAAGCCATCACCGTTCATCTTCTTCTTACGTGGCCGCCGCCCTGGCCCATATCTGCAACCTCTGCATCTCCTCTCTAATTGGCTCCATTTTTCTCCACAAGCAAAGTAATAAAATCCCACTCGCCTCACATCACCAAATAGCCTCCTCTCACCATCACCATCTCTCCCTCTCTCCATCGAGACTCAGGTCTTCTTCTCTGTTTCGGTGTTCAGTAACACTGCCGCAACAATCTGCAAAACAATCCGATTCTTCTCCCGCCCCCTCGAATCGTGCAGCTTCACCGATACTCCTTCAATTCAATCATCATGATGAATAGATACGTTAGTGAAGTCGAAGAAAGAGATGACCCCTTCCCACTTCCTCACTCCTCGGTGACAAGAAGCGGTCTCCAAAACTGGAGTTCTGAAAAGCCATAACGAAGCCGACCACCCACAGGCCCAACGAAAGAAAAGGTCGCCCCCCAAGCTCAACAGTTGGGACTATCATCTACTTTCCCAGGTCGTCCGAAACCAACTAGCCGAAAACCGACCATCGTAGTCGGGAAGCCATGCTCGATGAGTTCCCGTGCCCTGTTTTGCGGTCTCTCATGGCTAACCCAAATCTAGGCCAGGGTCGCTGCTGGCCATCGCCGAGATCCCGGTGAAGCCCTGCCATTAGCGTGCCGGCAATGGTGGGGCGGATGAACAGTAAGGAAAAATGATAAAAAGAAAAGAAAATCAAAACAGTAAAAGAAAAACCGAAGATTGAGACCATCGACAGTTAAAAGGAAAAAGAAAAAAAAAAGGCTTATAAAATTTCTTAAAACAACTCCATTCGGAGCCATAGACGTCAGTTTGCCAGATTTGCCACATTGAACGAACAGCACTAATTGGACTCCTAGACATCAATTGTCAGCTTAAATTAACCGAATAAATCATATTAAAAATTATCAAAACGTTTAACATTATATTGATCAAATTAAAAAATTCATGATTGAATTGACATCCGTGTATTAAATTTATGACTTTACAGAGAATTTTTCCTGACAAAACCAATCCAATTCGACTTCCTTCATTGGTCATTAAACATGTGCTCTAGAGGATACTCTCTAATTACATAAAAATGCTGGACTTTTAACTCGCTTGAGCCATACAAAGTTTAAAACATCATGTAATTGATTAATTTAGCAAACTCGTTTTAATAAGAGGTTTGAGAGGACCCCCTTCTATTTTCGTTTTTCCTTTTCTTTTTCGCTTTTTTTTTTTTTTTTTTTTTTTGGTCCGAAGGGTTTAGGAGACTTTGCCAATATTGGGCTGTGGTAATGCGGTCAAAAACGACGATTGGCCATCAGCGACTAAGCTATATATTTGACCTTTGACCTTAAATAAATTTTTTATTGCCATGTACTTAGGAGAATAGATTGAACGAATTAAGTATCAATCCATCATTTTGCCCTCCTGCTTTCTTGTATGATACTGATTTTTTCCCTATTTCTTTAATTCATGCAGTCCATTAAAAGCTGAATATCTATATTTTTTCCCATTGCGTTCTACAGTTGTAAAATATAACCATATTAATTTTCAATTTTTATGATTAGTTATGCCAAAGGCTAATTTTTCCATTAAGAAAATTCAACTAAGTGAATAGAAAATCTCCACGACTCTCCAGTTGCCTACAACTCCCCTCCAGCAAATTTGTACAAGTGATGTTAATTCTCAACAGCTGTTGTTCCTCAAATCCACATTGGATCTTAGCACATGATTGTTGAAACATCCTCAACCATGTTCAAATTTGTAATGTTATGTCTCTCTCTTTTGAAAGGAGGCAACTTACAGCTTGTTCAACTTTAGGTTTTTTGTTTCAAATCGAAAAAAGAAAAACTTTAGACTTTTTGTTTTCAACCAAAAAAGAACTTTAGACTTTTTGCTTATACTTGAGAAAGGGAAAAATCCAAAAATCGAAAGATTAATCGAGATCATTCTCTTTCTTATTCTTGTGTCTAGAAAAAAAGAAATCCTTCCTTATGTCTGAGAGTTCATATCCTGTACAGCCTCTCATCTGTCACATGAGAGATCTAGCTTTTCGAGATGGGGAATAATGAATCGAATGAGGGGCAGCCTCGGCATTGCCATGTATCCACAAAGAATTTGAACATTGCGTTGTTTATAAGGACATAGAAGCCTATCAATATCATGCCCAATTCGGGAAAAAAATAGCCTAAGTGCCAAAACTTAGTACGAGGGGACATTTAAATGCTAAAAGTTATGAAAGGTACACTTAAATGCTACTTTTTTTCAAAATTGATCACTTAAGTGCCGACTCTGGTGAAGGCCACCGGAAATTTGACATGGCTTATTTTAATAATTTCTAACATTTACGTGGCTCGTCGGAATTCCACATCACCACCTTCATAAAAAATGACGCCGTTTTGGTCAAAGTTTGATTTTTAATATAAATATTAATTAAATAATTTTAAAAAAATTTTAAAAAAAAAGAGCAAGTAGCATAAGTGGGGAAGCCTCCCCTGTCTGTGGCCGCCACCCCATCGCCGGTAGGGCGGAGGTGATGGACGGCAAAGGTCGTCGATTCCTGGATGCGAGTCGACGACCCTCGCTAACCGGAGGTGAGGGCCAACGCTAGGAGAGGGCGGCGACCCTCTCCTAGATTTGGTCGAGGGTCACCCACCCTTGCCCTAGCCTGGGCCAAGGTTGTTAGTCCTCACGTAGGTGCCAGCAGCCCTAACCTAGCACGGTTGAGTTCTAGCGGCGCTGGGCAAGGGTTGACTACCCTAGCCCAAGCTGGGGCAAAGGCGAGCGACCCTCGCCCAGATCTGGGAGAGGGTCATTGCGAGGGTCGGCTGGCCCGCATCCTGGCCAACGAGGGTTGCCGACTTGTGCCCAGCGCCATGACCCTCGCGGCTAGAGCCGCCACCCTATTGACGTTGGGGCAGCGGCTACAAGTAGGGAGCCCCTCCCACTTTACCCTTTTTTTTATTTTTTTATTTCGTTTTTAATATTATTTAATTAATAATTATATAAAAATCTAATTAATATCAAAATGGCATCGTTTTGGGTTGATCTAGCCATGTCAGCACTCAAAACAACGTTGTTTTGAGCTTATTTGGCCATGTTAACACCCAAAATGACGTCGTTTTGACCTCAATTCGTCGGAAAAGTGCAACATTAGCATTTTGGCAGGATTTTCTCGCTGTTAGCACTTAACTGATCATTTTTGCTCCGATCTTGGTACTTAACTATACCTTTCCGAACTTTTGACACTTAAATGTCCCATCATGCCAAGTTTTGGCACTCCACATCATGTGAAACAACGTTAAGAGCTGAACATTTATCTTTTATTTTTGTCTAGGACTCAACAGTTCTAAAAAGATGATAATATTAATGGTGCGTTTGTTTCACGGAAATCGAACCATTTTTGGAAAATGTTTTACAAGAAATCTTTTTCCATGAAAATGATTAGTTTTCTTGTGTTTGGTCATATGTGATTGAAAATGTTTTCAGGCGTTTAGATGGCATTTGGAAAATTATTAAATAACATTTGACCTAATAAAGAGAAAGGGACTAAAGATAAAAAAAGGAAAGTGTTTTCCCTTCCCATGCACAGAATTCATTTTCCTAAAATAATACATAATATTACTTCATTATCAAGAAGACATCACTGTTCAGCTTCTTTTTATGTAGCCCGCACCATCCCTGGAAAGGGCGGATCACGGCCCTCGCCCATATCTGCAATCTTAATCTCTCCTCTCTAATTGGTTCTATTTTTCCCCAAGCAAAGTAATAATATCCCCCTTGCCTCACATCATCAAATCGCCAAGGAGACATCACTGTTCAGTTTCGGTGTTTAGTAACAAAACAATCCGATTCTTCTCCCTTCCCTTCGGATCGTGCCAAGGAGACATCAGACATGGTGATTGATGCACTGCATTAAGGGGTTTGATCAGACCCCCTTCTATTTTCGCTTTTCTTTTCTTTTTTTTTTTTTATTTGGTCCGAAGGGTTTAGGAGACTTTGCCAATATTGGGCTTTAGTCATTCGGTCAAAAACGACGATCGGCCATCAGCGACTGAGTTATATATTTGACCTTTGACCTTCAATAGATTTTTATTGCCCTGTAATTAGGAGAATAGATTGAACGAATTAAGTATCAATCCATCATTTTGCCCTCCTGCTTTCTTGTATGATACTGATTTTTCCCCCATTTCTTAATTCATGCAGTCCATAAAGAGCTGAATACCTATACTTTATTTTTTCCCATTGCGATCTACATTTGTAAAATATAAACATATTAATTTTCAATTTTGAAGATTAGTTATGCCAAAGGCTAATTTTCGCATTAAAAGGTCAACTAAGTGAATAATAAATCTCCACGGCTCTAATACGAACGAAATTGACATAGTCTGCTCACGTTTCCACGACGACTGGTCTCTTGACTTGAAAAAAAAAAAAAAAAAAAAAAAAATGAACACAGTCGAAATGATGGCCTCTCAACGCGGCGCTACCGATGTAGACGAGAAAATATCAGGTGTCGTGCGTCGCTCCACTTCACTCATTACCTGCCATTGCCGCGTGTACGGATGGGGCCCATCTCACTGTCTCTCCATTTCCTTCGCCACTCAGCCGTTGAATAAAATGAAACGAAATGACGTGATGTTGCAAATTTTTATAATTTTCTGACATTTTTCTTTAATTTCTACTTTTCTTTTCGTTTTCTCTTGCACCTTCTCCTTTATGTCTCGTCTCCTTCCACTTCATTGCCAAGAAGCCATCACCGTTCATCTTCTTCTTACGTGGCCGCCGCCCTCGCCCATATCTGCAACCTCTGCATCTCCTCTCTAATTGGCTCCATTTTTCTCCACAAGCAAAGTAATAAAATCCCACTCGCCTCACATCACCAAATAGCCTCCTCTCACCATCACCATCTCTCCCTCTCTCCATCGAGACTCAGGTCTTCTTCTCTGTTTCGGTGTTCAGTAACACTGCCGCAACAATCTGCAAAACAATCCGATTCTTCTCCCGCCCCCTCGAATCGTGCAGCTTCACTGATACTCCTTCAATTCAATCATCATGATGAATGTATACGTTAGTGAAGTCGAAGAAAGAGATGACCCCTTCCCACTTCCTCACTCCTCGGTGACAAGAAGCGGTCTCCAAAACTGGAGTTCTAAAAAGCCATAACGAAGCCGACCACCCACAGGCCCAACGAAAGAAAAGGCAGCCCCCAAGCTCAACAGTTGGGACTATCATCTACTTTCCCAGGTCGCCCGAAACCAACTAGCTGAAAACCGACCATCGTAGTCGGGAAGCCATGCTCGATGAGTTCCCGTGCCCTGTTTTGCGGTCTCTCATGGCTAACCCAAATCTAGGCCAGGGTCGCTGCTGGCCATCGCCGAGATCCCGGTGAAGCCCTGCCATTAGCGTGCCGGCAATGGTGGGGCGGATGAACAGTAAGGAAAAATGATAAAAAGAAAAGAAAATCAAAACAGTAAAAGAAAAAACCGAAGATTGAGACCATCGACAGTTAAAAGGAAAAATAAAAAGAAAAGGCTTATAAAATTTCTAAAACCAACTCCATTCGGAGCCATATTTGCCTGTTGTCACATTGAACGAACAGCACTAATTGGACTCCTAGATATCGATTGTCAGCTTAAATTAGCCGAATAAATCACATTAAAAATTATCAAAACGTTTAACATTATATTGATCAAATTAAAAAATTCATGATTGAATTGACATCCGTGTGTTAAATTTATGACTTTACAAAGAATTTTTCGTGACAGAACCAATCTAATTCGACTTTCTTCATTGGTCATTAAACATGTGCTCCAGAGGATACTCTCTAATTACATAAAAATGCTGGACTTTTAACTCGCTTGAAGCATACAAAGTTTAAAACATCATGTAATCGACTAATTTAGCAAACTCGTTTTAATAAGAGGTTTGAGCGGACCCCCTTCTATTTTCGTTTTTCTTTTTCTTTTTCGCTTTTTCTTTTTTTCCGAAGGGTTTAGGAGACTTTGCCAATATTGGGCTCTGGTAATGCGGTCAAAAACGACGATTGGCCATCAGCGACTGAGCTATATATTTGACCTTTGACCTTAAATAAATTTTTTATTGCCATGTACTTAGGAGAATAGATTGAACGAATTAAGTATCAATCCATCATTTTGCCCTCCTGCTTTCTTGTATGATACTGATTTTTCCCCCATTTCTTTAATTCATGCAGTCCATTAAAAGCTGAATATCTATATTTTTTCCCATTGCGTTCTACACTTGTAAAATATAACCATATTAATTTTCAATTTTTATGATTAGTTATGCCAAAGGCTAATTTTTCCATTAAGAAAATTCAACTAAGTGAATAGAAAATCTCCACGGCTCTCCAGTTGCCTACAACTCCCCTCCAGCAAATTTGTACAAGTGATGTTAATTCTCAACAGCTGTTGTTCCTCAAATCCACATTGGATCTTAGCACATGATTGTTGAAACATCCTCAACCATGTTCAAATTTGTAATGTTATGTCTCTCTCTTTTGAAAAGAGGCAACTTACAGCTTGTTCAACTTTAGGTTTTTTGTTTCAAATCGAAAAAAGAAAAACTTTAGACTTTTTGTTTTCAACCAAAAAAAGAACTTTAGACTTTTTGCTTATACTTGAGAAAGGGAAAAATCCAAAAAATCGAAAGATTAATCGAGATCATTCTCTTTCTTATTCTCGTGTCTAGAAAAAGAAATCCTTCCTTATGTCTGAGAGTTCATATCCTGTACAGCCTCTCATCTGTCACATGAGAGATCTAGCTTTTCGAGATGGGGAATAATGAATCGAATGAGGGGCAGCCTCGGCATTGCTATGTATCCACAAAGAATTTGAACATTGCGTTGTTCATAAGGACATAGAAGCCTATCAATATCATGCCCGATTCAGGAAAAAAATAGCCTAAGTGTCAAAACTTAGTATGAGGGGACACTTAAGTGCCAAAAGTTACGAAAGGTACACTTAAGTACTACTTTTTTTAAAAATTGATCACTTAAGTGCCGATTCCGGTAAAGGCCACCGGAAATTTGACATGGCTTATTTTAATAATTTCTAACATTTACGTGGCTCGTCGGAATTCCACATCAGCTCACCTTCATAAAAAATGACGCCGTTTTAGCCAAAGTTTGATTTTTAATATAAATATTAATTAAATAATATTTAAAAAAAATTAAAAAAAGGAGCAACAACATAAGTGGGGGAGCCTCCCCTGTCTGTGGTCACCACCCTATTGCCGGTAGGGCGGCGATGATGGACGGCAAGGGTCGTCAATTCCTGGATGCGAGTCAATGACCCTCGCTAACCGGAGATGAGGGCCGACGCTAGGAGAGGGCGGCGGCCCTCTCCTAGATTTGGTCAAGGGTCGCCCACCCTTGCCCTGGCCTAGGCCAAGGTTGTCAGCCCTCACGTAGGTGCCAGCAGCCCTAGCCTAGCACGGCTGAGTTCTAGCGGCGCTGGGCAAGGGTTGACGACCCTAGCCTAAGCTGGGGCGAAGGCGAGCGACCCTCGCCCAGATCTGGGAGAGGGTCATTGCGAGGGTCGGCTGGCCCTCGCATCCGGTCAACGAGGGTTGCCGACTTGTGCCCAGGCGCCGATGACCCTCGCGGCTAGAGCCGCCACCCCACTAGCGTTGGGGCAACGGCTACAAGCGGGAGCCCCTCCCACTTTACCCTTTTTTTTTTTTTTTTTTATTTCGTTTTTAATATTATTTAATTAATAATTATATAAAAATCTAATTAATATCAAAATGGCATCGTTTTGGGTTGATCTAGCCATGTCAGCACTCAAAACGACGTTGTTTTGGGCTTATTTGGCCATGTTAACACTCAAAATGACGTCGTTTCGACCTCAATTCGTTGGAAAAGTGCAGCATTAGCATTTTGGCAGGATTTTCTCGCTGTTATCATTTAACTGATCATTTTTGCTCCGATGGCACTTAAGTATACTTTTCCGAACTTTTGGCACTTAAATATCCTATCGTGCCAAGTTTTGGCACTCCACATCATGTGAAACAACGTTAAGAGTTTTGGCATTTATCTTTTACATCATGTGAAACAACGTTAAGAGCTGAACATTTATCTTTTATTTTTGTCTAGGACTCAACAGTTCTAAAAAGATAATAATATTAAGATCGTGACCACATCATGTGGAATGGCTAGTGATGACTAAATCGCAATGTCAGTAATTTCCAACGACAATTGACCAGAAGAATTACATTGGAATCCGTAAAATTGGTTGAGGACTAAACTAATAATATTCCTTATAAAGACATTCAGCTCGTTCAAAATTAGACACATCTGAAATTGAAAGCTTTATGGAGATTGTTACTCTTTCTTATTTTTAGAGTCTAGAAGATCTCATCCGAACATAATGATTTTATTGTTCCGCTAGACAAAAACTGTTTCATTTTCATGCTAGTCGATTTCTTAACTTAAAAGGTTCAGTTGGTCGCCACAAATCAAAGTTACCCGATTAGCTTGAATTGACGTCTAACGGAAGGAAACTCATTCGCTGCTAAAAACATGAATATGCAGGAACCGAATCCACCAGGGAAGAAATTCCTGTGAGGATGGAGTCCATGGAACCACATGACCAATCCCTCCCGGCAAAAGCTTCACCTACATCCTTCAAGTCAAGGAACGGTCTGAAGCTTCTATTACTTTCCCTTGCTCGCGTTCCACCAGGCCGCCGGCAGGTTCGGCGCGAACAGGATCCTCAGCCCAGCCGCTGATACCGGCCACGTTCCCGACCCCGCGGGGGGTCACACCGTCCTCAGGTGATCATTTCAAGATTTTTATCTCTCAGACGTTATGTCCGATGCTCATCTTCCTGGCGGGCAGTGATTGTTGTCTCTACTTTGCGGAATAATACAAACCCATAAGTCAAGCACGTTGAACATTTCCCATCCCCATCCATTAAAATAATTCTTTTTCTTCTTGAATCACGATTACCAATTTGTCCTACTAACTCAGTAATCCTCAGGGCTTTTGTTGTGTTTTAATTAGACCCGAGCTTAGCAAAAGTTTATGGGCTGATTTTTATCAGCTCCATTATCGGTATATAAAATAATTTATGCTTCTGACAAGTGGATGAGTTCGCTTACATAGTTAACTTTAAATGTATGTATTGCCCATCCAATAATCAATTAGTATCAACCTTCGAATGCTTGATATACTAATTGAATAAAAACACGGTATATAAAAAGAAAAAGAATCATTGCAGGAGTTCATATAATCTACAGGAATCATGTTAACAAATGTCGAGGGGCACTTCATAATTAACTAATTAGGAGTAATTTTGACTGCAAAGCATTAATTGCACATGCCACTCATGAGAAACATCAATCCCATCGAATTCCTTCATTGGTAATTGAACATGTGCTCTAGAGGATAGTCTTTTAATTACATGAAAACGCTGGCCTTTTTTTTTTCTTTTGCTCCGAGTTGCTACATTTATAAAATCCAGCTTATAAAATTGGTCTATAAGAGCAATGTGTTGAGTTGTTATTGATTTTTGATGTAACTCACTTGTGTAAAGAGTCATTCGTAGTATGAAACATCACTTTATGAATCGATTTTGTAAATCGGTTTTAAAAAGTGTACCGCCACTTTAATATCAAATCAAGTCGTTGATTGTGAGTAGCATGAAACGTAAGATGACCACAAATTTTGAAAAGTGGAATGGACAATTCCTTGTTATAGTAATATTATATGATGCAAAGAAAAAGACATTTCATCGTATGAGAGCAACATGTCCAAAGGTTGGTCCGAAGGATTTAAGAGACTTTGTCAATATTAGGCTTTTGTCATACGGTCAAAAAAATCAATTGACCATCAGCGACTCAACCATATATTTGACCATCTACACCTGATATATATTCGACCTTCATTAGATTTCTACTGCAGTAATCACTAATTAAATTATGTTTGTCAGGAGCTAAGCCATATAATCCGGCTTACAGACATCAGCACCAATGTATGAAGGGACTCGTAAGATTATTTTTATTATTAGGAATTAGATTAAACTAATTAAATACCAATTCATCATTCTGCCATACTGCTTTTGGTACAACACTGGATTTCTTTACCTATTTCTTTAATTTGTGATTGGTCATGGTGCAAGGTACACAATTCATGCTGTTCATTTAGAGCTGAACAAATATTTTTTTTATGTTTTTTTTAATTGTGTTCTACATTTCCAAAACATAACAATATTAGCTTTTAATTTTTACTACTAGTTATACCAAAAGTTGGTAATTTACATTTTTCCCATTAAGTAAATTCAAGTATCCCCTAAACTCCGTGCAAGAAAACATTGTCGTAGAAAGCCAGCAATTATTCAATTTTAATTCTTTCATGGCTTGCAAAATAGAGGTTAGGACAAGTACGAATTCGTATAAACATAGTTAAGGATGCAATGGATGGTAACAACATCAACAATCTCGAGGATTGCGATAATTCACACTGGCTCAAGCATTGAATCAGATGATTCCACAATTTTTTATATTTCTAAATGTTATAATTGCATCATATTACCTTAAAACTCCGCTTGTTTCATGAAAAAGGTTACATTTCTGATAAATGTTTTCTAGGAAGCCAATTTTTAGGAAACCATATTTTTCAGTGTGTGGCTGTAACCTAAAACACAACCAAACAATATTTTTCATATTTTGGAAAGGAAAATTGATTTGATTTTCTAAAGTACACAAACACTATCTAAGCGCTAGCGATATGTGCATGAGCAGCCAAGAAACTAGGTAGGGGCACCAAGATCTTGCATCCAACCTCGATGGACCTCGACCCGAGCACAAGGGACTCAAGCAAAACCGCTTGGTTCCTAAGTACGAGCATAGGCATTGATCTTACATCCACAAGCCCAAACTCAAAACCCAATGCCTGTGCACAACTTCTTGGTGCCCCGATGCAAGTCCACAGAGGGTGGGCCCAAGGCCCTGGTGCCCTTGTTTGGATCCCCAACCCAGTGCTCGGGACTTTTGGTTGCGAGACTCAAGCTTTGCATCGTTGGATAGGGGCTTGGGCTTTGGGGGGCCAAGCATTGGCACTGAGCACAGGCACTCAAGTCGTGGGCTTTAGTCTTGATGAACCTGAGCTCAGGTGTGGGAGATCCAAGCACTAGCTAGAAATCAGTTTCCTAATTTAAGTATAGATTTTCCGTTGATGATAAAAACATTTTTCTTTAACTCAATCCTAAGCATCCAAATGCCAGAAAATGAGTAAAATATTTTTCCAAAAGAATGTTTTTTGTGATACAAATGGGCCCTGGATGAATGAATAAGATGTCATTGAATGTTAGAATGAGATATGGGACGAAGTAATATCTAAAATTGACACTAAGAAGACCAAAAGTGAGATGAAAGCCCATTGTCCAGACCATAAAGCGGTTTGTACAGTGTGTATTCAGCCCACTTTTGGGCCCTAAATGGATCCTTAAACGGAGTGTGATACCAAGGTTTGAATGCGCAAAATGGAAATCGTTCAAGACAAGGGATATAATCAAAACAGTTTCGAGAGCGAAATCCGAACAAGGGGAAACCTTGATTTTACCCAACCGCGATCCACTTCACCCTTTCAAGAAATTTCATAAATGCTATCAGAAACTGGATTCCGACAAAGCAACAACAGATTTAGTCCGTTCACACGAACAAATTCAAAATACAAAAGAACTAGAACAGAGAAATTTCTTGATTGTTCGACTGCCGAATAAGCCACGAACCGGCCGTGAAAAGAGAAGCTCCGAATATCAGATCCGCGACCTCTTTGGTAGGGTTGAAAAATCAGGTGACTCGAAAAGCTCATTAATATTACAACTTGTTCTAGAATTATGATGCCCGTCTCCTTTGGACAAACTAAGATTTTATCATACTATCCTTCTAATTCCAGCATGATTCAACAGCGAACCATGCTGACATAGGTGAACGTGGCGGATCCTAATGACCTAGGCTTTTCGTTCTTGAGCAACTTGCGATTAATTTTGGAACGGTTCAATGTACATGAAAATGAGATGGTCCACACGAGGTTCTCCCACAAGGTTCTCCCACAACTGGACTTTAGACTAGGAAAAAAAAGAAAGAGAAACCGATTGCATAGAAGGAGAAAAAGGCATAAAAAATCGCAAAATATGCCCATTGTAATACCTTTACTCATTAGGGTCATAAAAGCGTATTATGAATCAGTAACTCGACAACTCTCCTCTCCGGCGCGTGCGACTCAAAAGATAGATGGCCGGGACCAGACCCTCCCACGGCGGTCGTGACGGCGGCTGCCTCCGGAAGTGCCCGCCGGCTTCCCGGTGTGACAACGGCGCATGCCCTAACAAGTGAGGGTTTACACAAGCAGAGACGCGCCCTTGGGTTTCGAGCTTCTGGCGCTCCCGACGGTTTGGAGCAGCAATCTCGACTGATTTGGGGCGCAATCTGCGCGGAACACAAGTGGGATTGCTTCTAGCTATCTGCATTTCATCACCTATGTAGTCCTCTCGCTCGATATGGCTTCGTTCCCCTGTATCTTAGATCTAGATTAGGGCTGAGTTACTGCAATTGGTGAAATGTCTGCTGCTGTTGAGCCGATGGGAGCTAGGGATGAACCTGAGGTTAGACCCATGGCTTCTCATACGCCATTTGGGGAGGGGAATAGTCGGCAAAGGAGCTGAAGTCGTCCTCCGGTGCACCGCTCCAGGTCCAGAGGACGAGAGGCTTTCAACCGCAATTCATTGGCTGTTGCTACTGGGAAATTACCTGCTGGTATGCTGAATGATGTAAGACAATCTGTTTCTGGTGTTTTGGGGGCAGACCAGCCGACCCAAACTTCGAACCCTAGGCCTCCTGCACAAGTGTAGTTTAGGAAACAACAACCTGCGCCTCGGTCATGGGCCAATGTAGCTCGCACTGCTGTTAAGGGATATAACCCGTCATATATTCCCCCTGTTTGCTTTGATGATGAGATGATTGCAGACTTCACTGAGGAAGATTTGGAAACCACAGACCCACTATGGTTCCAATGTTTGGTAGGCTACTTTGTAGGTAAAAATCTATCGTTTAAACTTGTGGAAACAGCCCTTAAACATGTTTGGGGCTCTAAGTTGGACGTCGTTATGGCAAATGATGAAGGTTTCTATTTTTTTAGAATACCGGATGCTAAAGTTAGGAGGAGGATATTGGATAATGGTCCACTCACGGTAGCTCGTGTCCCTCTTATTCTTCAGCAATGGGACCCCCTATTGGAATTGAAAAAGAATAACCACTCCAAAGTCCCGGTGTGGATTCGCTTGAGGCATATACCGTTTGCCTTATGGTCTGCTCATGGCATTAGCGGCATTGCAAGTGTCATTGGAAATCCCTTATATGTCGATCAAAACACTGAACAAATGAAATTTCTTTCCTTTGCTCGTGTTTGTGTGGAATTATCAGCTACTGATATAAGAAAAGACAAGGTTGTGGTTCGCATAAAGGGAGTCACAAGAATAGTTTCTGTGGAGTATGAATGGAGACCAATCTCGTGCTCGCGATGTTGCACCTTTGGCCATCGGTGTAGCCCCTAGGAAAGTTGTTCTCCCTCCTCTGTTTCTGCAGTCTCGGCTTCACTCAACACGGTTTCAGCAGCAAAATTCGGTCATCCATCCTCAGTTTCTCCAGGAGCTAACACAACAGTTTATAACCAGGATGTTGTGCACTGCCCTTCTGCAATTTCTCTTCCTGCAGGCTCCACGCCAGCAGCTTCTAGTTCTGCAGCATCCCTAATTCCAGCTACTTTGGTTGCTGGTCAATTTGCTGCACAATTTCCAACAACTATCCTAGATGGCAACTTACATGGGCAGCAGCTGGCTTTGGTTGGACAGCGGACAGCAGCCTCAACTCCAATTTACTCGGCTTCAGCAGCAACATTCTGTCATCCATCCCCTGTTCCTACAGTTTCCTTTTCTACAGGTCTCACTCCAGCAAGACTTGGATCAGCGGCTCATGTACCAGCAGCTATTGTTTCTGCAGCAACACAACTTCCAGCTGCTGGACTTGCTTAGACAGAGGACAGCAGCTACGGTTCAAGCAGCAAATCTTCAGAGTGCTGGGCGGGTAGGTCACGCAGAAGGGATGGCAGCAGGAGAGTCTCAACTTGTTGATCCATTTAGGCCAAGGTCTTCTGTAGTCAACCCTGGTATCCAGGCCCCAACTCCTTCCACCTCAGAATCTTGGCAAGTTCAATCGGCTCCTAGGCGTGGTCGCCGAAGGCAACCAATCCCCCTAGAGACAAAAATCGTCCCTAAAACTGTTGTCTCTAATCTGCCCTAGCCCCATCCGGTTCAATGAAGACATCATGCGACTAGTTGGACAAAATCTTTCTGATCCAAAGATCCCCATTGGCTTCTCTTCGGCTGATGACCTCGATGATGAGGACTCTTCAGGCAAACTTGAGGAAGACACCCAAAAGTTGGCATCCTTCAGGCATCAAGAAGTGAGAGCTCCCCTCAAGGTACTCAAAATTCCTACCCTCCCATTGAGATTGTGGACCAACTACCTCTTCAATAGGTGTCTTCCCCTCCTGGTGCTGGTATGGATGACACTTCTTCGGCCAAGAAGGCCAAACCTCCCAAACCGATGGCTAGTAAGCGTCGGACTGGTAAACATAAGTAGGTGCTTGACTCTATTATAATCTGCCTATATATGAATATTGGTTTTTGGAATGTACGGGGTATTATGGACCCGGTTAGACAATCAGAGGTGAGGAAGTTTGTACAGGATAATCAGTTCTGCTGTATTGGACTAGTGGAGACCAAGATACCTCTTCACCATTTTAGCTCTATATCCTCTATTTTGGTTCCAGGCTGGCAGTGGATTGCCAATTACGAGCATTCTGCACGGGGCCGCCTTTAGGTGGGATGGAACCCGGGTTTAATAGAATTTACTGGGTCTCTTTTCACTAGCCAAATTATTCATGGCACTTTAAAGATTCTGCAATCGGGGGAAACTCTGTTCTTATCGGCCATATATGGAGATCATACTTTTGTTGCTCGTAGACCACTTTGGAATGATCTTATTCATTTGAGTACTTTACTCAAGGATAGTCCTTGGATTGTAGCTGGGGATTTCAATGCAATTAGGGATTCATCGGATCGTATGGGCGGCACAGACAATTGGATCCCATCTTTTGATGAATTTCGGGAGTGTCTAGACCAAGCTGAACTAGAATACCTCGGATATGTGGGTTTTAGATTCACGTGGTCAACCTCTTCGGGTATGCAAAGGAAGCAAAGGAAAATTGACCGTGTCTTGGTTAATAATAAATCGGTAATGGATTACTCATACTCTGAAACCACTTTCCTTGCCCCTGGCATTTCTGATCATTCGCAGATGCTAGTGAGATTTTTGGCCCCTCGTCCTCGCAGGATATTGTTTAAAATTTTTAATTTTTGGATGTTCCACCCGGATTTTTCTTCAATCAAGCTCGGTGCAGGACAGCTATACATCAGGTATATCGATGTTTAGGCTATATTCTAGGCTTAAACTGTTGAAATGCAAGCTCAAGTCTTTCAACAAACAGGAGTTCTCTAACATCTCCCTCCGAGCAATGGAAGCCAAGAGGGTCCTTCTCTCCACTCAAGAAGCTCTTCATAGAGAGCCTTGCAATAGTGATTTGGCTATCGTTGAACATGCCCAAGCCCGGTCTTATTATGTACTCCGGTCCTTAGAGGAATCCTTCTTTAAACAGAAATCACGAATTCGCTAGCTCAATGAAGGCGACCAAAACTCTAGATTCTTTCATCAATCGGTCAAGAATCGACATCTACGCAACAGGATCATCTCAGTTATGGATGGCACAAGTAATCTGATCTTGGACCCAATAGATGTACAACAAGTTTTTGTCTCCTATTTCCAGGATCTTTTGGTTCCAGCCCCTACTCCTTTGCGGCCCTCTACTCTTGAGGTTAAGGAAACACTTCATCACACTCTGAATGAGGACCAAATTCATTTCCTTTCTAGCCCATACTTCCCTAGGATGTTAAGGTAGCTATGTTCTTCTTGGTAAGGGGAAAGCCCCGGGTCATGATGGTTATAATTCTAATTTCTTTAAGAGGAGTTGGGACATTGTAGGGCCCTCGGTTACAGAGGCGATCCTTGATTTCTTTTACACTGGTCAGCTGTTACGTGAAGTAAACTATACTATCATTGCTCTGGTTCCTAAAACCCAGAATGCTTCTTCTGTTGCTGATTTTCGCCCCATAGCTTGCTGCAATACTATTTATAAATGTATCTTCAAGATCCTCTCTAATAAACTTGCAACGATCCCTCCTCACATCATAAGCCCAGCACAAACGGCTTTTGTGAAAGGTAGAAGGATTAGTGATAACATTCTCCTTGCCCATGAGTTATTTAGTGATTTTCATTTGAACGCTCATTCTCCTAAGTGTGCATTAAAAGTCGACTTTCGGAAGGCCTATGACACTTTGGATTAGGACTTCTTGGAGACAACCCTTGAAGCTATCGGGTTCCCCTCTCATTTTATTCGCCTTATATGGTATGTGTTCGCACTCCCAAATTTTCCATTTTTCTGAATGGTGAAAAGCATGGTTTTTTCTCTAATGGCCGTGGTTTAAGACAAGGTGACCCAATTTCCCCTTATCTCTTTACAATGGCGATGGAAGTCTTTTCAGGGATCCTTGAGATTCAATCTCAACGTCCGAAATATCGGTTTTTTTGGAGATGTAAAGCTTCTCGGCTTTCCCATCTATTTTTTGTGGATGATGTATTCATATTTAGTGAAGCTTTAGTAGCTTCAGTTTCTTGCATGAAAGATGGGCTTAATACATTCTCCAGCTAGAGTGGATTAATTCCCAATGCTAACAAAAGTGAAGCCTTCCTCTCTGGTGGTCATATGGAATTAAGAACCCAGATCTTGCAACTGCTAAATTTTAGCGCTAGGTCCTTTCCAGTTAAATACCTCGGTGTCCCTATTATTACATTAAGACTGACCAAAACAGATTGTCATGTCCTGGTATGTATTCTTACGGCTCGAGTCCAATTTTGGACACACCGTTTTTTATCATTTGCAGGCCGTCTTCAACTTATTAGAACTGTTTTGCATGCTATTCAAGTTTACTAGGCGTCCCTCTTTTGGCTACCATCTTCTATAGTAGACAAAATTGAGCAAATATGCAGGCAATTCCTTTGGAAGGGACCGAGTCTCGGTTCTAGAGGTGCAAAAGTTTCCTGGGAGGATGTGTGCCACCCGAAAATAGAAGGTGGACTTAGGCTTAGGAGAATTCAAGACAGTAATAAAGTTGCTATGGTTAAGCATATATGAATTTTATTTACTAACAAGGAATCACTCTGGTGCAAATAGATTCACGCCATGCACCTCAAAAGGAAGAACTTTTGGATAGCCTCCACTCCGACATATTGCTCTTGGGCCTTGAGAAAAATCCTTTCATTGAGGGACACTGTCATAGGTCTCTTCAAATGGAAGATAGGAAATGGTGAATCAACTTCCCTGTGGTTTGACCCGTGGTTGGATATGGGTCCCCTCAACTTAGTCTTCTCTGACTCTGATATTTACCAATCGAGTATTACAAGAGATGCAAAGGTTGCAGACTTATGGACGTTGAATGGGCAAGCCCTCCTCCAGGAGCTACAAGCATGGCAGTTTCCTACCCCCTCTTTTAGCCATACGCCGGACTCTTTCACTTGGGTGCCTCACTATTTAGGCTCATTTTCCATTGCATCAGCATGGTCAATTATCTGGAAACAAGCTTCTAGGGTCACTTGGGCTTCTTTTGTTTGGAACAAAGCTATTGTCTCGAGACACCAATTTCTTCTCTGGCTGATCCTACAGAATCGGCTTCCCACTCAGGTTTTTCTAATGTCTCATGGCAGAATCCCTTCTGTGCAGTGTGCCTTTTGTAGATCACGACCTGACTCTATAGATCACTTATTTTTTTATTGTCACGTCTCAAATTCCCTTGCTGCTTTTTGGGCTGCGAAATGTAATCTTCCGTGGAGGAATCGTACTTCGTCTGAAAACCTTCATTGGGCTATACATACCTTTGATGGTAATGGTTTCTATATTGATATGATTTGGTATTCCTTTGCCGCCCTCTGCTATGTGATTTGCAAAACCAAGAATGATATTATATTTCGGGCTACCAACTTATATGTGCCGTCCATGAAGCTTCACCTAATCAAAGCGGTCAAGGACAAAGCACTATCTTTTAATTCTGTTGTAGCCTCTCCCCGAGATAGAAGACTACAGCGCTGCTGGGGATTTGACCCTCAATTTTTTTGTAAGGAGACGTGACAGTGGCGGAACTGGCTGTTCCGGCTGTTTTGTTAAGTCCGTTCTAGTAGACTTTCCTTGTGAATTTGGCACCCCTCCACTCTAGTGACATGTTGTCCAGCTGAGTGTGGGTTGGTGCCGGTTTCACATCCTTGTAAAGTTGATTAGCTGATTTTATATTACTTACCCTTACCAAAAAAAAAAAAAAAAAACCTTTACTCTGAATTTTTTTATAACATAAAATACCCTAAACTATACATATTGTTACAATTTTAGCCTAAAATTTTCTTATAACACAAAAAAAAAAAAAAAACCCAAAAAATTGTACCTATGTGATGCATTTACCATCCATCAAAGTTTCGTTTGATGATTTTTCAATTAGAATATCATTTATATTTCACTTAAGCCATATAGGTGCCATTTCAATACTGTTTGCTTTATGGCATCCATATAGGTAGAATTTTAGGGCATGAATGATAAAATTTCTGGTAAGAAATTGATTTTTGGAATAGAAATTAAGTGAGTTTCTAAGCAAAAAAAAAAAAAGTGTTTGATAACAACACAAAATTTCTATTCCCGAATAGAGATTCGTTTGATAACTACACAAAATTTCTCCCATTCAAGTAGCGGTAGTGGGGGGAGGGGGTAGTGGCAATGGCCAGCGACTAGCAGGGGATGGGGGTGACAGTGGCGGCCAGCAATCATTGACCAACAACGGTGGGGGGGGCGGTGGTGGTGGCCGATGATCGCTAAGGGGGAGGGGACAAGGGCGACGGGGGAAGGGGCGGTAGTAATGAGCGATCGGCGGGGGAGGGGGCAGGTGGCGACAAGGGGAGGGGCCGTGCAACCACCGTGGGGGAGGGGCGGGCGATGGATAGCAATAGCCGACAACGGCGGTGGTGGGTGGTCCGCAACTAGCGACGACGAGGGGAGGGGGCAATGGGGGAGGGGCCAGCGGCGGTGGCGATGGCTGGCTGGCAACTAGTGGGGACAGGTGGAGGGGGTGGTGGCGATCCTAGCAGTTGACCGGTGCGGGTAGTGGCAATGGAAGGGAGGGCGAACGACTAAGAGTTAAGGAGAGACTCCTTCAAGTTAAGGAGTAAAAAAGAGAGAAATAATTTTTAATTTCCATTCCAAAATTAGAAAAGTAAAAATGCTTTTATTTTTGATTTCTATTTCAAACATATTTCTTAAATAGAAATATGTGCCAGAAATAGAAAAATTAAATTGTTTTACCAAATGGATTTTTGTTCTAGAAACAAGTCTGGAATAAAAAAATAGTTTTTGAACAAAAATAGAATAATTATCATGTGCGCCCTTAATAATTCTTACTGACAAAATGTTGATGAATGGTAAATGTGTCACACAAATATAAATTTAGGATGTTTTGTCTCATAAAAAAAAGAGAGTTTAAAGTAAATTTGTCACACTGGATGTAATTTAAGGTTTTCGATGGCTTTTGCCCTCCAAAAAAAGGAATCAACGCAAGAATTATTATATTCTAGGATCTTGTTAAGTATAGTGAAAGATATAGAACAAACGACAAAGATAATAAACACAAGGAAGGAAATAAATTGGGTATCGAATTTACATGATTCGGTTCGAATGTTGATACCTACTTCCACACAGAGAGTAGCATTGAATCCCACTAAAAACAAGCGATACAATAGATATAAAAATCATTCGAGTACTCAAACACTTTCTCTTTCTTTTTTTCTCTTTCTTTTGCACACCATTGACAATTGGAGCTGGCCAATAATTATGTCAGCTTGGCCAACTTCAATAATGTGATTAAGTGCACATTCTCATTGTTTTGGGTTTCGTTTAGGCTCAAACTTGAGACATACATTTATACAAACAAATGACAAGAGGATGCTTCATAGGAGAAATCCCGATCGCAAAGCACTGATTCCACATGCCACTCATGAAAAAGATCAATCCCATTGAAGATTGTCGACTTCCTTTGTTGGTCATTTGACATGTGCTCTAGAGGATAGCCTTTAATTATGCAAAAATGCTAGATTTCTTTTATCCGAAATGATATACTTAAAAGTCCGAATTTATAAAATTGCTTCGCAAAAGCGATTTGTCAAGTCATTATTGATTCTTGAATATGGCTCACTTTTGTAAAGAGCTATTCATTGTCTAGGGCACCCCTCATGTGCTGAATTCGTCAACCATTTTTAAGAAGTTTAGCAGTGGTCCAATATCAAAGGGAGCCATTGCTTACCCAAGGGGCTAAACGAAAGATGACTGCCAATTTTGAAAAGTACGATCGATTATTGGTTATTATTAGCAATATTATACGATGCAAAGGAAAACACGTGTTCCCTAAAGGTTTGGGTTCACCGAACACCCTTCATTCTTTATATTAGGCTTTTCTTGTTTGGTCAAAAACGACGGCCATTGCAAGAGTACTCGGAGGGGAGGGGTTGCCACTTGAGTCCCTCGTTATATTCGCAACACGCGCAGGACTCTGACCCTGACAACTATCTAGAAGCCATCTTCATACCCATTGTTCTCATCCGCCATGAATCTATCCACTGGTCATCAATGCAAATCTCTCTGTATGTGTAGAATATAGTTTATGAAAGTTTACATAGTTTTAGTATCCTCATCCTCGAGTATGGAGTAATGTAATTGCCTTTATCTTGCTCTGTAAGCTAAGTTTCCACGTCCACAATTACCGTCATTAATTGCGACGAGCTATTGTCAATTGAGCATCTAAACATGACCCACATTTGACCTTCAATAAATGTTTATTTCCCTAATTACTACTTAAAGGATATTTATCTCAAGCTAAGCCATATAATTGGGTGTTTTTCGGATAATTAATGGCAAAAAAATTTGCCAGTCACCAGTTTTTCCAACAACTCTTTGGTAACTTACCAAAAATTATATTGATAACAGATAATAAAACCATAAAAGAAGATACATACTACCCTACTATCGAAGTTTAAACATGAAGAGATGAAGAAATTTATATGAAGCCAATAATATCTGAAATCAAATTTCAAAGTACAACATACTATTCAAACTGATTATCAAAACATATATCAAAAGTAGGAACTCATATTGTATTTTGGAGCAATGGGGAAGAAGATGAATGAGAGGATTGTGTAGAAGAGATAGCAAACGTGGAGAGTTAGGTGCCGCTGGTCGAGGTAGCATGGCATGAAACAATTGACTCTGTAGAGAATGTGGATGGAGGCGTCGGGTATGTAGGGATCGGCAATTTTGATGGGAGAATGGGTGGCGGAGTGTTAAAATTGAGAACGTTTAATGCTTCTCTTACGGAAGGACGAGTAGTGTGATCTGGATGAGCGCACCATAGCCCTACTATCATCAAGCACTCTAGTTGCTTCCCATCAAAATCGATGCCAAGTTTCGAATCTGCTGCATCAAGTAGCCTCCCAATTCCATATAGCTCCCAAACCCAATCCACAAGCTTGACTTGGCCCTCCTTAGCCCTTGGCTTGATGACTTTTCTTCCACAAGTTATTTCTAATAAAACGACTCCAAAGCTATAGACATCTGATTCCTTGCTAGCCTTACCTGTGTAAACACATTCAGGAGCCATATAACCCATGGTTCCAGCCAACATCGTCGTTTGTAACCCTTTGGCATGGTCAACTAGCCTAGCCAAACCGAAGTCCCCTATTTTAGCATTAAAATCCGAATCGAGCATGATATTGCTGGACTTTATATCTCGGTGTACAACGCATTGTTCCCATTCTTCATGGAGGTAAAGCATTGCCGAGGCTATGCCTTGCACGATTTTGTATCGCTTCTCCCATGGCAAGAAATATCGTTCTTTGAATAGATGAGAATCAAGGCTACCATTAGACATGAACTCATAGATAAGAAGGAGTTCCTTTTTCTCATGACACCACCCGATGAGTTGGACTAAATTTTTGTGTCGGAGTCGGCTTATGGTCATCACTTCAGTGGCATACTCCTTTATCCCTTGACTTGACCATGGGTTAATCTTCTTGATTGCAACATTAGCATTCACGCTGGTCAAGTAACCTTCGTATACTCTCCCAAAGCCCCCTTCCCCAAGCAACCGTTTGGTTGCAAAATTACCGGTCGCCGCGACCAAATCCTTATAGGTGAATTTCTTGGGGCCTGATACTTGCTCGAACACTTCATCGATCGTTGGATCATCTTCTTCTCCACTCATGTCAGCTCTCTTGCTCTTTGAACGGTGACGAAACCAGATAAAGGCTAGAATGAGAATGAGCAAGATGAAAGAACCTGACCCTAAGATAGACCATAGCCACAACTTGCTCTTTTTAACATCACGGCTTGCTGGAGGTACACCATATGTACCATTTGGAGGAACCGAAACATCTGTTCCAGCCACTTGCACAGTAGATCTGAATTCCCATGCCTGAATAGTGTGCAACTCGAAAAGATCACCTGTGGCAGCCGAGAAACCGAAAGTCACCCACTCCGGTAAATACTTTGTCAAGTTGACTGTATCATTCATGGCAGAGAAATTTATCTCGGTACCCGTGGCATCGGCATCTATCATGAGAACACTCAAGTTCTGTGTGCTGGAATTGTATGCTATCGTAGCGTTGATACGCCCACCGCTCTTGATTTTATCGTAGAACCAATCAACGCATCTGTAGACCGTCGAATTGAGATTATTCAAGTCTATACCGATATGTGGACAATCTGGGTCCATGATCACAGAAGTATTATATTGCCAATAAGTGTCGAACTCAACAGCTACAAACCAATCAGAACGGTTTCGAGGGTCGCGGCCTAGATTTAAAATAGCCAGGCCGCCTCCCCCATCTTCGTTCGAGAATTGTGATTCTTCAGGTGCAAGAAAGAAGGTCATTCCATCACCGAAATTGGAGTTGTCTTCCGAATTGATGACGAAGGTGAATTGGGTGGTGAAATCAGCCACGTTCCCAGTCGCCTTATCCCAAAGGCGCATCGGCTCATGATACATGGCCCACCCCGCGCTCTGATTGAGGTTCTGATCTCTCTCGGCATTCGTAAGTCGGATGTAGTCGTTCAGAATTGACGCATTGCCTTGGGGTCGAATGATACTATCGTTGAAAGTCTGGAGGGTGAAATTGATGCCCTCAGACGACGCAGAAGCAGTGAAGGCAGTGGCTAGAGAGAGAACCAAGACCAAGAGTGATCGAAGCTCTCTGGTGCTGAAACTTTTGATATCTGAGCTGTGAAGATCCATTCTCGTAGAGGAAAGACTAGGAGTTGGCACAGCTTTTGGGTGCCTTGACGTTGTTACCTGCACATATAGGCGTCCGTGGCGTGTTCCAATGACTTTTCTTTGTTGAACAACTTGCTATCAAACGAAATTGACGGAGTCCACACGTGCTTCCACGACCAATAGTCTCTTGATTTGAAAATAAGACTAGTGTCTTGATTTGAAAAAAGAAAAAACAAGGAACACGATGGAAATGATGTCCCTTCCAACTTGGCAATTGCCCGACGTAGAAGAAATGAACTGAAATGACCTGATTTAGCAATTTTATTCTTTTAAAATTTTTCGAACTTTTTCTTTTCTTTTCTTTTCTTTTCTTATCTTTTTCACACCACGTCATTGCCAAGAAGACATCACTGCTCAGCTTCTTTTTATGTGGCCCGCACCATCGCCGGAAATGGCGGATCACGGCCCTCGCCCATATCTGCAATCTTAATCTCTCCTCTCTAATTGGTTCCATTTTTCCCCAAGCAAAGTAATAATATCCCCCTCGCCTCACATCATCAAATCTTCAAGGAGACATCACTGTTCAGTTTCGGCGTTTAGTAACAAAACAATCCGATTCTTCTCCCTTCCCTTCGGATCGTGCAGCTCCACTGATGCTCCTTCAATTCAATCGTCACGATGAATGTATACGTTAGTGAAGCTGAAGAGACATGACCCCTTCCCACTTCCTCACTCCTCGGTGACAAGAAACTGGAGTTCTAAAAAGCCATAACGAAGCCGACCACCCACAGGCCCAACGAAAGAAAAGGTGGCCCCCAAGCTCGGCAGTTGCGATTCCGCAGGTCGCCCGAACCCAACCGGCCGAAAACCGACCATCATAGTCGGAAAGCCATGCCCGATGAGTTCACGTGCCCTGTTTTGGGGTCTCTCATAGCCAATCAGATCTAGCCAAGGGTTGCTGATTATCGCCGAGGTCCCAGTGAAGCCCTACCAATAATGTGGCGATGGTGGGGCAACAGTAAGGAGAAGGAATAAAAGAAAATTCAAAATAGTAAAAAAAAAAACTGAAGATTGAGACCTTCGACAATAAAAAGAAAACAAAGAAGCGAAAAAGCTTATAATTTTTTTTAAAACAACTTCATTTGGAGTCATAGACATCATCTTGCCAATACTTGAACCGTCAGTTAGTGATTATCGGCTTAAATTAGCCAAATAAACCATATTAGAATATTTATCATTACATTGGTCAAATTAAAAAGTTTACGATTGAATTAGCATCCGTATATTAAATTCATGACTTTATGGGGAATTTTCCCTAATGGAACAAATCCGATTCAGTTTCCTTCATTGGTCATTAAACATGTGCTCTAGAGGATAGTCTCTAATTACATAAAAATGCTGAACTTTTAGTGACATGTCAAGCTGTATTGAATTTAACTCAGGCAAGCCATATAAAGTTCAAAACATCATGTAATAAACTAATTTAGCAAACTAGTTTTAATAAGTCAAGCATTGGCCTGACATCAGACGTGGTGATTGATGCACTGCATTAAGGGGTTTGATCGGACCCCCTTCTATTTTCGCTTTTCTTTTCTTTTTTTCTCTTTTTTATTTGGTCCGAAGGGTTTAGGAGACTTTGCCAATATTGGGCTTTAGTCATTCGGTCAAAAACGACGATCGGCCATCAGCGACTGAGCTATATATTTGACCTTTGACCTTCAATAGATTTTTTATTGCCCTGTAATTAGGAGAATAGATTGAACAAATTAAGTATCAATCCGTCATTTTGCCCTCCTGCTTTCTTGTATGATACTGATTTTTCCCCCATTTCTTAATTTATGCAGTCCATTAAGAGCCAAATACCTATACTTTATTTTTTCCCATTGCGCTCTACACTTGTAAAATATAACCATATTAATTTTCAATTTTGAAGATTAGTTATGCCAAAGGCTAATTTTCCCATTAAGGAAATTCAACTAAGTGATTAGAAAATCTCCACGGCTCTAATATGAACGAAATTGACATAATCCTGTGACGATGCCAAAGCAGTGAAGGCAAAGGTTAGAGAGAGAACTTGGCCTTGAGTGGACTCCGTAATTTGGATGAAGGCACTGCCATTGCATCGAATGGTACTATCGTTCAAAGTTTGGAAGCTGAAGTCCATGCCCTGTGACGATGCCGAAGCAGTGAAGGCAAAGGTTAGAGAGAGAACCAAGATTAGGAGTGATCGAAGCTCTTCGGTGTTGAAACTTTTGATATCTGCTGAGCTGTGGAATGCCATTGCTGAGCTGTGGAATGCCATTCTCGTTGAGGTTTCTACACTGCTCTTGGAATGTGGGACGAAGCACAGCAATTTGGAGTCCTTGGCATGTTCCGACGACTTTTATTTGTGGAAGGACTTGCTATCTAGCATATGGAATGGTTTAATGTGAAGGAAATCACTGTCGCTCTTCATTTTAAATTGTATATTATTCTTTCTCAATAAGGTGGAAATATCTTTATATTTACGTTTCACAAAATTACAAAACAATTTTAGGACCCACACAGATTCGACCGTGTTGAACGGTTCGATGCAAAGGAAATTAACAGAGCCAACTCACGCTTCCATGGCGACTGGCCTTGACTTGAAAAAGAAAAAGAGAAAAGGAACTCGGTTGAAATGATGGCCCTCACCTTGGCGCTGCGGACGTAGACAAGAAAATATCAGTTCATCATGCGTCGCTCCACCACCATTCATTGCGGGGTGATGGTGGGGTCAAAGCATGGTTTTTTCTCGCTTCGAGAAAATGACGAAGCTCATTTAATATCATCTCTGCTTTCGAAGAGCCCGTTTCCATTGGGGCCGAAGAACGGTCAAGTTGGTTGTGTATCGACAAAAATCGGCTAAATAAAAGTCTCCGAAGCTCCGAAAACTTTCGATATTTGCTAGAGAGAACCAAGAATAAGAGTGATCGAAACGTCTCCAATCTTTGAAACTTTTGATATCTGCTGAGCAGTGAAGCACCATTCTCGTTGAAGTTTCTACGCTGCTCTTTGAATTTGGGATTGAGAACAGCTTTTTGGAGTCCGTGGCCTGGTCCGATGACTTTTATTTGTTCAAGGACTTGTTACGTGCCGTGTGGAATGGTTCAACATATTTTATGATCCATAATTCAAATGAAATAATTTGAGGACTTTCACACAGTCGTCGTTTTAGTGTGAAATGGCTTTAATACGAACGAAATTAACATAATCCTCTCGCGCTTCCAGAACGACTGATCTCTTGACTTAGAAGATGGCCTCTCAACGTAGCGTCGCTCCACTCTACTCATTGCCTATCATTGCCACGTGTCCTAAGGGGCCCATCTTTTCAGAATTTTTTGCCTCGTCACCCCCGTCACTTTCTCTCCTCTCACTGTCTCTTCGTTTTCTTCGCCACTCGGTCATGGAATAATACGAACTCAAATGATGTAGAATAAATGAACCGTAATGACGTGATTTTGCAAATTTTTATAATTTTCTGACCTTTTTCTTTTCGTTTTTTCTTGTCTTTTCCACACCACTGTTCACCTTCTTCCTTATGCCTCGTCTCCTTCCACTTCATTGCCAAGAAGACACCACTGTTCATCTCCTTCGTACGTGGCCGCCGCCCTCGCCCATATCTGCAACCTCTTCAGTAATCACTAGTTAAATTATGTTTGTCAGGAGCTAAGCCATATAATCTGGCTTACAGACATTAGCGCCAACGTATGAAAGGACTCGTAAGATTATTTTTATTATTAGGAATTCAATTGAACTAATTAAATACCAATTCATCATTCTACCATATTGCTTTTTTGTACAATACTGGATTTCCTTACCTATTTCTTTAATTGGTGATTGGTGATAGTGCAAGGTTCACAATTCATGCAATTCATTTAGAGCTGAACAAATTTTTTTTTTTATGTTTTTTTAATTGTGTTCTACATTTCCGAAACATAACCATGTTAGTTTTTAATTTTACTCCTAGTTATACTACAAGTTGGTAATTTACATTTTTCCCATTAAGTAAATTCAAGTATCCCCTAAACTCCGAGCTAGAAAACATTGTCTTAGAAAACTGGCAATTATTCAATTTCAATTCTTTCATAACTTGCGAAATAGAGGTTAGGACAAGTCCGAATGCGTATAAACATAGTCAAGGATGCAATGGATGACAACAAGATGAACAATTGTCAAAAGTGGATCGTGATAATTCACACTAGGACAAGAAGCGAATCAAATCACAGATCACCCTACAACATTTCTTATTTTTTAAAGTTATAATTGCATCAAATTACTTTAAGGCTCCGATTGTTTCATGAAAAGTATTACATTTTTTATTAATGTTTTCCATGAAGTCATTTTTAGGAAAATGTATTTTTTAGTGTTTGGCTATAACCTAAAAAAGAAACAAAAATTACTTTTCATATTTTGGAAAGGAAAATTGATTTTGATTTTTCAAAATACACAAATACTGTTTGAGCGATAGCGATTTGCACATGGGCAATCGAGAGACTAAACATGGCCACTAGGATCTTGTGTCCAACCTCGATGGACCTTGAAACTAATGACATCTGAGCTTCGAAGTTCCATTCACGTTGAGGTTTCAAGATTGCTCTTGGAACAAGGAAATGGGCACAGCATTTTGGTGCTTTAACATTGTCACGTCTGCTTATATGCGCCCATGGTGTGTCCCAATGACTTGGACATCTGGTCATGCAACAACTTGCGATTAATCTTGGAACAGTTCAATTAAATGAAAATAAAAGAGTCAACACGAGCTTCAACAATGTATAAAAAGAAAATAATTATCACGATGTCAGAGGATCATATTAACAAATGTCAAAAGGCACTTCACAACTAATTGATTAGGAGAAATTTCGATCGCAAAGCACTGATTATGCATGCCACCCACGAGAGGAATCAATCCCAGTGACATCCTTCGGCAATCACGGATTTTGGAATGTGAGTTCGATAATTGCTCGTCATAGTAATATTTTACAATGCAAAGAAGAAGACGAGTTCATCATCTTTGTCGATATTTGGCTTATGTTATTCAGTCAAAAAACAGCGATTGACCATCTGCGACTCAGCCACGTATTTGAGCATCTGGACATGATCCATATTTGACCTTCAGTAGATTTTTACTTCTGTAATCACTCTTTAAATCAAGGTTATCGCTAACCAAACCATATAATCGAGTGTACGTATGTCAACGCCATCTTATGGAGGAACTTGTAAGATTATTATTATTAGGTTATAAATTGAATGAATTTAGATTCTGTTTATTTCATAAGAAATGAAATATTTTTCTTAATATGTTGACTTATATTGCTTAAGAAAACTAATAAATGAAAAATATTTTCATCTTTCACAAAAATGTTTAAATGTAAGATATTATCGATAATCAAATATTTTCATTGGCTCATTATTTCAGGCGATACAAACGATATTTTTTAAAATAAATATTTTTCAAATTATTTATTTTTCTTAACACAAACGAAGCCTCGATATCAACGAATTATTCTACTCTATAATAATTGGATTTTTCCCTATTTCTTTAATTCAAGTTGTTTGTTAAAGCTAAACATATATCTTTTATTTTTGTCTAGGGTTAATAATATTAAGATCGCGACCATGTCACGTGGAATGGCTAACGATGGCTAGATTGCCATGTCTATTGTTGAGTTTTTTGACTTTCAAATTAGTGATAAGAGTATTTTAAACCATGCATATTTGTTTTAGGGTTTAATGATGGGAGACTATAAAAGGAATGTGTTAGTAACACATATCTAACCCTAGCCTCCATAATATTTCCTTTCCTTTTGTTTTTCTATCTTCTTATTGTATTTTTAGATCTCGTGGTTTATCAAGTGATTTTTTTAGCCTTTTGGATTGTACTCTCATACTCGTTTTTAAAGATAGTGAAACCCCTCTCTCCCCGTGATTTTTTCCATTTTGGGCTTTCCATGTAAATTTTGTGTCTTGCATGATTTTGATTTTGCTTTCATCCTTTTACTACTTATGCTCAATTGGTGCGTCTTTTGGCATTATTCCGCAAGAAACTAATGTCAAAGCAAAGGAATTTTGGTCTTTTTTTTTTTTTTTATTCGAGATGGTATCTATCAAGTTCGAAGTGACACTTTTGATGGCCAAAACAATTTCGGGCTATGGAAGATCAAGATGTGGGCATTGCTATATCTCTATGAGTTTTTGATTTGATGGCATACATATATCGTTTAGCCTAGACACGAACATTGGTCTTTTGCTTGGATTTGACCTGCTAGCCCGAAAACCCAACTTGACCCAATCCGACCCTTTTCGCTTTCTCCCCTTCGTCACTTTCTCTCTTACTATATCTTTGTTTTCTTCACTACTCAGCGTGAGACTAAGGCTCTGTTTGGCAACACTCCTATTTCTCTATTTTTCTATTATTTTGTTTCCCTGAATAAAAAAAGAACATAAATCTGTTTGGTAACGCCAATTGATTTTTCTATTCCCAGGAATAGAAAGTTGTTCCCAAAAATAGATTTGGAGTAGAAATGAGAAGTAGAAAAAAATAGTTTTTTATTCCTGGGTATAATTTTTAGAAAGTATTTCTTGAGGACTACTTGCCGCCCATAGCACACCGCCGTTCGCCCACCACCGCCAACCGCCGCCCGCGCCCCGCGCTACCGGTCACCGCCACCGCCGCATCAGCCGCCGCCGCCGCCACCCTTCACCTGACGACCGGCGATCCAGCGCGACTAGCAACCTAGTGTGACTGGCGGCGGCGAGCGGGCGACTGGCGGGCGCCACCCTCCTCCCCGATCTCAGCTTCCTTTTTGTTAGTGCAAATCTTTGACACAAAGCTTCAAAACTTGACATATTTCGTTGTATTATTCCTAATACTTTTTTTCATTTGTCCCAAATTCTAGATGGCAGTTTCTGGACTAGGGAGCACTAGATTGGTCGTAAGTGCAAATTTGCTTTGTAGTGATTTTATGGCCTTTCAAATTCCATTTTCCAATGAAAGTATATAGCAAGATATACGATGAGCAAACCATATTTTATACACATAACCGTTGCAAAGTGTCATATTAATAGAATGAATCCAGTTGCTAAACTAGAATATACTTTATACGATGCTTTCATCGACTCTCTTCGGCCTCCTCTTTTGTCTTCATATCTTTATATGTCCTTTACGTTTCATTGCATTCAACAACATTCGCTACTTCATGTGTTTTTGTTAATGGCATTTTGAATCCCCTAGGTTTGTAGCCTGGACAAGCCTGACATCAAAATTAGAAAAGTATGCCATAAGGACCGGCCTCATCTAGCTCGTGCCTGAGAAATGCGGGATCGATTCGATTGGGCCGATTTGGGTTTCCATGCTTTCGATGGCTTCTGAATTTTGTGAACTTCTATTATTTTTATTTCTCATCTTTAGCATCCCTAGTGCTGGGGAGGTGGAACTTTTTTAGTTCTTCCTTTTTTTCCTTACTGGGCTGGACTTGTCCATAAAAGTCGTCTAAAATGAACCGAGTGAGGCCCTATCAATGAGTTGGGGCCGCCGCCAACTGTTGTTCGCCTGCACGAACGACCACAAAATGGTGGCGCTGATACATAAACCCTTTAATTACAGAGTGATGAAAGGAAAAACCCTCAGTGAAAATCATTAATTTGATGAAAACCTTTATTTTTTATATGGGTATACTTCACCTAGATGGTGAAGATGTTATTGATTGTGAACCAATATTGGGTTATTTATATAGAGGAATGGAAAAAATTGCGGAAAATCGAACAGTTATACAATATCTACCTTATGTAACACATTGGGAGCAGTATGGGCTAATGAGGCATGGGGGTCATATTGAAATTGGGACCCAAAGGAAACTTGGGCATTTATAACTTGGACCCTATTTGCGATTTATAAAAAGTTTCAAGATATTTTGGGGATAAAGTTCAATTGCAAGGTCTAAGACGACCCAAAAAGCACTTGATTATGATGAACTTTGTAAGCTTACTTGGGTCTTGAGCATTTACTTGGAAAAATCATTAATTTGAAATGTTTCTTTAAAAGCATTCACTTGTATCAATTGCAAAAATTAATTAATGAAAAATGTTTTATCATTAAAGAAGACATCCGGGCAAAGATTATAGTTGATGATGAACATTCTAACCAATACAATAACTATTTTTAGAAAAATATTTTCAAATCATTGATTTTTTTGTGAATAAGAAACATCAATTAATGAGCTTTGGAACTCAACTTTTTTACTGTCACTGCTAGTTTTGTTTTCTCGTTTTTGGCCATCCGGGACCTTTACCCTTTATAAATGGTCTATCCTGCTAAAGGCTGAGTCCGAGTAACATCCATGTTCTCTCAATTTCATAGATTGTAAATTTATCATTATCGACACGTTAACTATTTTTCTTAAAGATTAGTAGATATAGTATACAGTACCAACTGTTTTCCCAGTTATATGATTTATCTATCTATATATCGCTAGAATTTCTTTCAAGGCAATTTGAGGGCATAAAATTGGAAACTTTGTGTATTTAACTGGCTAGGGATTTAAGATTTTTTTTGTGTAGACTTGTTATGCATAGACTTGAGAACTAAATTAGTAGTTTCGGATTGTTTTTATAAGTGATTTTTTATAAAGAGAATGCCAAAAGTCAAAGTGAATTTTCGTAAAATTGACCGTCACTTTTTTTTTTTAAAATAGAATAATGAGCTATATAAAGCACGAAACTGTGTTATATGGTAGTCAATGAATTGTCACTATTATTCAGAAAATCAAAATTCATTGTACCAGGAAAATAATCGTGAAAATGGCCAAATGAAAATAAAGACAAAATACCATGTAATTGTAAACGAGGTAACTGAATTAAAGATGGAAGGTCCTCGGCAGTCTTAGACCATATTGAGTTTTTTTTTTTTTCTCTTGCATCAAATAGGTCAATTAATTGTATGAAAAATATAGTTTGATATTTTGATATAGAATTTGGCTCTATAATTATATTGGTCATTAATGGCCAAAACTGTAGTGTAAGTGATTATAGTATAATCCTACAATATATAATCATAATATCCTACATAGTCTATTAATCTTAAAACTTATCTTTACAAACTCAAGTTTCAATCTTTTGCACATAATTATGCTAATAGTCGTTAAAAGGATATAAAAAACCAAAGCTCCACGGAACTTATTTTCGTTAATTAATCATTTAAATGGTTATTTGATATAGAATATAAACTAGTACTCACTAGTTACTCAACAATCTCTTTTCAAGTACCAATTCATATGCGAGATGAACTTCCCTTCTTCACTCATCCATCCAAAGAACACGAAAAAATCCTTCACCATAGTCAAAGTGTCTTAGTAAATTTGTTGCTATGCAAGTATGGCAGCCCATCCTTTTCTATCTGAAAGTTGTTTCCTTTCAGAAGAAATATAAAATAAAAAGAAAGAAAATAATAAAGAACGGCCACCAACGCATGCAGTCATCGCAGATAGCACATTCGCAAGGAACAAAGCACGGGAAAAAGGAGAGCTCGGGGGAGAAAATTCTCTCTCGTGCGTGCATTCGTTTTACGAAAAATGAATAATTTAAAAAAAAATTCAAAAAATAATTACTTGTATTTTTAGAAAAATTAATTAATTAAAAATATTTTCATCATCGATAATAATCTATACTTAATTATTTTCGTAGGCGATGAAAATTTTTCCATTTATTTATTTCTGAAAGCAATACAAGATATAATTTTTCGGAAAGTTTTTTAAATTACTCATTTTTCGCAAAATAAAAGCATCCATAATGTCGGTTTCTGGAGGATTTTCCATCTTTATTCCCTCTCAATCATGCCAATTACTAGCACCGGTAGCCGCCTGATGACCACCAGTTTCGCCGCCAAGAAGAGGCTCTGTTCGCCCCTATTTCAGAGTCATCGCCGCCGAAGTACATAATCTAGGTCTCTTCTTCCCTTTGACGGTTATAGGTCCTGGCGTTACTGTCCACTACGATCTCTATCCTTCGGGCGATGATCAATCTCGACCAGTGACGGCTCTGGCAACGTATCCCTCTCCTATGCTCTGTTTTGGCTTCAGCCGAGCATGTTTCAGAACACGCCTGTCTGCCGATTCGTTGATTTTGTCTAAGATAATGTTTAAAATGAACACTGATGATTTGTTGAACATTCTGTCTCGAGCACTTCGAATTTCATGTTCATCAGGCGTTCGATGTTTCACCCAAGTGACTTCCAGTATTGATTTGCTTCTGTTATTAGTCAATCTGAGAGTATTCTAGTGCAAGTTGTATGGTTATTAGTTGACATATCGACCATAAGATGCAATTACTGATTTGTTACTTGCTGGTCGGGAACCATCGCGCATTAAGCTTTGATCGTCTGCTTGCTCCTGTACATGTTAAGATCTTGCCTCTTGCCTTGAGTTTATTTACACTGGATTTGTTTGCCAGAGAGAGAAGATGGATGCAAATCGGTGCATTGGAGAGAGTTGGGATTGGGGCTTTTTCTGGTTGGTATTTCCAAAAGAGCATATACGGTTGATTAACCAGCCTTGTTTTGAGTCCTCTACTGTTTATCTTGTGTGTACTTAACATCGTGATTGGGAGGCAACAGTTCCAGTCGAACAAAATGTTGTTGTCGTCTCTCTCGTCATACTGTCGATTTTTTAGGAGTTCCACGATCGATGCATCTCTCAGACAACGCCGCTCAAATTTTTTCCATGGAGTGGTCGAGGTAGTATCGTGTTTACACAATCATGTAATGTACACGAGGAATTTGATTTTGTGCGATAGCATACTGTTATAACATATGCCACACAGATCCCCATTGGATAAGTTGAAGGTAAATCCAATATGTTTGTAGATCGGGTTCGCTTGGATCTCGAAACAAGGCACCACGAATACAAAAAGCCCAACTCGCTGACTCTGCAAATTTGGGCCGTATTCAACTACGAAAGGTCATTTTGGAATTTCTTTCGATAATTTTCCCCCTTTGAAAGATGTAACGCTGCTAAAAAAATATAGACATTAAAATCATTCATCAAAATTGTGATGAACTTGGCGTTTTAAACATATTACAATGAGATCATTTAGTAGAAGTGGTTAAAAAGCATTTCGCAATAGGGAGTTATTAGTTACCTATTTGAGATAAACATTCTTATCACAAAAAAGAAATGCAAAGCATGCTTTTGGGTAGGAATTAATATAAAAAAGATAATATCCGAAATAAATTTCGAAGTACAATTTCCAAGTCAAACTAACTATCGAAAAATATACCGAAAATAGGAATTCATTCTGCATTTGGGAGCAATGCGGAGGAAGCTGCATGAGAGGATTGCATAGAAGAGGCAGTGAATGCAGACACTTGAATGTTGATAGCCGTGGTGTAATGGGAGGAAACAATCGATGCTATAGAGAATGCGGCTGGAGGCTCCATATATGTAAACATCGGCAATTTCGATGGGAGAATAGGTAGCAAGGCATTAAAGTTAAGAACGTTTAATGCTTCTCTTATGGAAGGACGGTCAATGTGGTTCGGATGAGCGCACCACAACCCTACAACCATCAAGCACTCCAGTTGGTTTTCATTGAAATCGATATCAAGTTTAGAGTCCGCTGCATCAAGTAGCCTCCCGGTCCCATATAGTTGCCAAACCCAATCCACTAGCCGGACTTGGCCTTCCTCAAGGCTTGGCTCCACAACATTTCTCCCACAAGCTATTTCTAATAGGACGACTCCGAAACTATAGATATCCAATTCCTTACTCGCCTTGCCTGTGTAAACGCATTCAGGAGCCATATAGCCCACGGTTCCGGCCAATACCGTGGTTTGTAACCCTTTGGCATGGTCAACTAGCCTAGCCAAACCAAAGTCCCCTAATTTGGCATTGAAATCGGAATCAAGCATGATATTGCTGGACTTTATATCTCGGTGGATGACGCATTGTTCCCATTCTTCATGGAGGTAAAGCAATGCTGAGGCTATGCCTTGTGCGATTTTGTACCGCTTCTCCCACGGTAAGAAGGTACATCCTTTGAATAGATGAGAATCAAGGCTACCATTAGGCATGAACTCATAGATGAGGAGGAGTTCCTTTTTCTCATGACACCATCCGATTAGTTGAACTAAGTTTCTATGTCGGAGCTGGCTTATGGTCTTCACTTCAGTTGCAAACTCCTTTATCCCTTGTCTAGACCCTGGGTTAATCTTCTTGATTGCAACATCAGCATTCATGCTGGTCAAGTAACCTTCGTACACTCTCCCAAAGCCTCCTTCCCCAAGTAACCGTTCAATTGCGAAATTGTTGGTTGCCATGACCAAGTCCTTGTAGGTGAACTTCTTGGGGCCCGACACTTGCTCGAATTCTTCGTCGATCGCTGGATCATCTTCTTCTCCACTCATGTCAGCTCTCTTGCTCTTTGCACAGTGACGAAACCAAACAAAGGCTAGAACGAGAATGAGCAAAATGAAAGAAGCGGATCCTAAGATAGACCATAGCCATAACTTGCTCTTTTTAGCATCACCGCTTGGGGGATTCACATTAATTGTACCATTGGAACTATTTGTACCATTTGGAGGTATTGGAATATCTGTTCCAGCCAACTTGCACAGTAGATCTGAATTCCCATGCCTCGATAGTGTGCAACTCCCAATCCAGACCCGTGGTAGCCGAGAAACCGAAAGTCACCCACTCTGGCAAATACTTTGTTAGGTCGACCGTATCATAGATGGTGGTGAAATTTCTGTTGGAACCCGTCACATCAGCGTCTATCATGAGAACACTCAAGTTTTGCGTGTTAGAATTGTATGCTATTGTAGCATTGATCCGCCCACCGTTAATGATTTTATCCTTGAACCAATCGACGCAACTAGAGACCGTGGAAGTGAGATTATTCAAGTCTATACCAACATGTGCAACTTGTGAACAAATCGGGTCCATAACACCATAATCGTTGTTGTAAAAAGTGTCGAACTCGATGGCTACATACGAAGTAGAAGAGTTGGAATGATCGTGATTTGGATATTCAAGAGCAAGAAATAGTCCCACCGAGTTGGCTGGGAATGGAGACCCTTTAGGGACAAGAAAGAAGGTCAATCCATCGGCAAAAATCGTACCTCTTTGCTTAATGACGAAGGTGAATTGTGTAGTGAAATCCGCCACATTCCTGCTCGCCTTATCCCAGAGGCGCATCGGCTCGTTGTAGGTAGCCCACCCCATGCTATAATTTTGCAATTTGCCTTCAGTGGACTCCGTAATTTGGATGAAGCTGTTGGAATCAATTGACGCATTGCCTTGGCGTCGAATGGTACTATCGTTGAAGGTCTGGAAGCTGAAGTCGATGCCCTGAGACGATGCCGAAGCAGTGAAGGCAAAGGCTAGAGAGAGAACCAAGGCTAGGAGTGATTTGAAACTTTTGATATCTGCTGAGCTGTGGAGTGCCATTCTCGTTGAGGTTTCTGCACTGCTCTTGGAATCTGGGACTGAGCACAGCCTTTTGTAGTCCTTGGGGTGTTCCAGTGACTTTTATTTGTCGAAGGACTTGCTATCTACCAAGTGGAACGGTTCAATCTAAACGAAATTATTATCATCCCTTTCTAAATTGTATATTTTTCTTCCTTAATAAAGTGAGAATATTCTTATATTTTATGTCTTATAGACTTATGCAAGTCCCACCATGTGGAACGGTTCAATGGAATGAAATTGATAGAGGCGACTCACCCTTCCACAACGACTCGTCTCTTGACTTGAAAAAGACAGAAAAAGAAAAAAAGGGAACATGGTTGAAATTAATCCGCTGTGAAGCCTTGCATCACAATTTATTAATTAGGAATATTCCGCTGCGAAGCCATGAATCACACACCTAACCCTCGACTAAAAAGATTAATTCCATTGAAACTTGTCGACTTCCTTTATTGGTCATTAGACAAGTGCTCTAGAGGATAGTCTTTAATTACCTACAAATGCTGAACTTGTTCTTTTCTGCTCCGAAATGCCAAACTAATAGGATTGGTCATTAAACAAGTGCCCTAGAGTGATTGAAGCTCTCTGGTCTTGAAAATTTTGACATCTGAGCTCTGAAGTTCCATGCTTGTTGAGGTTTTCAACACTGCTTCGGAAATCTGGCAGTTAGCACAGCTTTTTGCTGCCTTGACATTGTTACCTGCACATATAGGGGACCGTGGCGTGTTCCAGTGACTTTCCCTTGTCGAAAAACTTGCTATCAACTGAGCAACGGTTAATTGTCAACGAAATTGACGGAGTCCGCACGCGATTCCAACACCACTAGTCTCCTGATTTGAGGCAAAAAAAAAAAAAGAGCACGATTGAAATAATGGTCTTTCAATGTGGAATTGCTGCCGGCCAACATAGAAGAAATGAATTGAAATGACCTGGTTTAGCAGTAATTTTCTGAACTTATTCTCTGATTGCCAATAAGACATCACTGTTCATCTTCTTTTTTATGGTACCCCCAAGGGTCGGCAATGGTAGGCGAGTCGGCCCTCCCCCATTTCATTTTTCTCTGTCTCTCCTCTCTAATTGGTTCCATTTTTCCCAAAGTAAAGGAATAAAATCCCACTCATCTCACGTCACCAAATTGCCTGCTCTCACCATAACCATCTATCCCTCTCTCCATTAAGACTTGGTCATCTTCTACATTTCGGTGTTCTGTAACATTGCCGCAACAATCTACAAAACAATCCGATTCTTCTCCCACCCCTCGAGTCGTGCAGCTTCACTGATACTCCTTCAATTCAATCGTCAAGGTTCGAATACGTTAGTGAAGCTGAAGAGAGAGATGACCCCTTCCCACTTCCTCATGCCTCGGTGACAAGAAACGGTCTCCAAAAATGGAGTTCGAAGAAGCAATAATGAAGCCGACCACCCACAGCCCAGCGAAAGAAAAGGTGGCCCCCAAGCTCAACAGGAGGTGGGAGTATCATCTCCTTTCGCAGGTCGCCCAAACCCAACTAGCTGAAAACCGCTTATAATAGTCGCCTAAAAACAGCCGGCGGTAAGTGGACTGCCAATTAGAGATTGCCGGCCTAAATTGACGAATTAAACACATTGAAAAATTGTCAAAAAGTTCTATGATTATGTTGGCCAAATTGAAAAATTTACCACTAAATTGATATTCTACATTGAATTGAGGACGATCTGGGTAACTTTCCTCGAGAAAACAATCCCATTTGACTAAACATGTGCTCTAGAGAATAGTCTCAAATTACATAAAAATGCTAGACTTTTATAAAATCTGATTTATACCAGAGGAACCTGTCAAGATGTCATTGATGATTGAATATAGCTCACTG
Organism: Corymbia calophylla; assembly: GCA_014182845.1. Lineage (NCBI taxonomy): Eukaryota > Viridiplantae > Streptophyta > Magnoliopsida > Myrtales > Myrtaceae > Corymbia > Corymbia calophylla. Next base: position 4,600,480 of record CM024696.1, on the reverse strand, counting down.
GACCCATCTAAAGTTTAAAACATCATGTGATAAACTAATTCAGTAAACTAGTTTTAATAAGTCAAGCACTTCCCTGACATCAGACAAGGCCATTGATGCAGTCCATTAAGAGCTTTGACCGGACCCCTTCTTTTTACGTTTTTCTTTTTTTTTTTCTTTTTTTGGGGGGTCTGAAGGGTTTAGAAGACTTTGCTAATATTGGGTGGACGATATTATTTCCACCATTTATATGATTTAATCCACCTCATTTATTTACTTTCCTTCTTTTGTTAGTTTTTATATTCCTGTGTAGGATGTAGTTGTCATGACTAAGAATGACATGTTTTGTTCTTGTTTATTGTGAATATCCCACATATATTAAAGGCATTGTGTGTTCTCTTTATTTTTAAATTTTTACGAGTAGATTTTACTTATGTAGAAATTAGTTTTGTCAAAAATAGAAATTTTGAAGAAACCCAGTTATTTTGTACATTGCCAAAAAATTTAATGGATCAATTGTCCAGTAATATCTAGAAAAAATTTAAATAGATAACTTTTTAACACAGTCATGGGTTTATAAAACTTTTATATTTTTGTTGTGCTATCACCATTAAATGTTTTAAATTTTACTTCCATAATGTTTATTAGGGGATGATCAAATGAAACCACCAAAAAAAAAAAAAACCATCATCAAAGCTTTTCCAAGACTAAATCATAGTTACATCCCCCTTCAGGAAACTTCAAAAGATGGAATCTACTAATATCAAAGCTTTGCATAAAATAAGATTTTTTTAAAATTCCATTGAAATTTATTTATTTTGGATTGGCAAAATTTAATATCATTTGTGGAGTGTTTACAAACAATGTCAAAATACCTTATTGTGTATAACTTGTTCATGTCAATGTTTTTAGTGTTCTTCTAAATGCTCATATACCATCTTACATGTTTTGTGTTAAAGCATCTCGCCAAAAGTATTTAGAAAAAAAAAACTCTCCAAAAGTATTTAAACAAAAAGAAAAATTCTTTGATATAATAAATATAGAGTCTTGATATATATTGTAGACTAACAAATTTTGAAATAAAAAAATTATTAGGAAAATAAGCTCTTGAGATAGGAGGGATTTAAAATAGATAAGTTGTTATAAGAGCAATAATGCAAAAGAGACTAGTTTTTATTTTCTAAATAGCAATAAGTTCACATTTGGCAAAAATCATAAGCAAAAATAAGCATGCGACATTCTTAATTATGACAATTAGATTCTACATGGAAATAGAAAAACTAAAAAAAAAACAAAACAAAACAAAACAAGAAGAAGATGTAAACTAAGTAAATTTGGAGCTATCACTTTAGAGTGCAATTGAAATTGAGGACAATATTATCTTTTTAATGAAAATAGGGGTGGATATAGCTATAAAGGGAGTGGAAATAGAGATTTCCTCTTGGGCTCCCGTAATTCGGTCGAAAATGACAAATGGCCCTAAGCGACTAAGCCATATATTGGACCTTCAATAGATTTTTATTGCCATATAATTAGGAGAATAGATTGACCGAATTAAGTATCAATCGTTCATTTTCCCTTCTTGCTTTCTTGCATATTACTAATTTTCCCCCATTTCTAAAATTCATGCAGTCCGTTAAGAGCAGAATACCTATATTTTATTTTTCTATCGTGTTCTGCAGTTCTAAAACATAACCATATTATTTTTCAATTTTTACAATTAGTTATGCTAAAGGCTAATAATTTTCAAATTTCACATTAAGGAAATCCAGTTGCCCATGATTCCCCTCCAGTAAATTTGTACGAGCAATGTTAATCCCCAACCCTGTCGTTCCTCAAACCCACATTGGATCATAGCATCCGATGGTTGAAATAGGAAAAATTCTAAAAAGTCCTAAATCTATTGTACTTTTACTAATTTAGTCCTAAACCTTTTAATTTTGTCAATTCAGTCATAAACATTTTCATTTCTTGCCAATTGAATCCATTTGGTCAATTTTGGCCAAAAATACTGACGTGGGCAGACTAGTGATGACGTGACATTTTTAATAATTTTTTGAATTTTTATGGTTTTTTTCTCTTTTCTTCACTTTTTTTGCTTTTCTATTTTCTTTTTTTTTGGTTTTGGATCTAGTTGGCAAGGGTTGCTGGCCAACCCTTGTCGACTAGAGGTGAGGGTCGACAACCCTCACCAGGTAGAGGAGGATCGGCCAATTCTTGCCGGCTTTGGGCGAGGGCATTGCAACCCTCGCCAACTCTAGGCGAGGGCCACGATGCCCTTGCCAGCTTTGGGCTAGGGTTATGACACCCTCGTCAACAAAAGCAAGGACACACAAGCTCTCGCCTAGAAACAACAAGGGCCCTAATACTCTCGCCAGATCTGGCCAAGCGAGGGTTTGGCAACCCTCGTCGGCCCCTCACTTAGGGCCAATGTCTAAGGCCGATGAGGGCTGTCAAGCCCTTGCCTGGCCACATTTGGCAAGGGCCGCCAAGCCCTCGCCAAGCCACATTTAGCGAAAGCATCGCGGCCCTTGCCATTTCCGGGCGAGGGTTTGCGCACCCTCGTCACTTTTGCCAGTGAGGGTCAAACGGCCCTCGCCTTTAGCCAGCGAGGGTTAGCTAGCAACCCTTGCCGGCTAGATCCAAAACCTTAAAAAAAAAAGTATAAAAAAGAAAAAAATCATTAAATTCAAAATATTATTAAGATATTATTTTAAAATGCCACATCAGCACCAATCCGTTCATGTCAGCAATTTTCAACCAAATTGGCCAAATTGACTCAATTAGCAATAAGTGAAAAAGTTTAGATTAAATTGGCAAAATTGAAAGCTTTAGGGTTGAATTGACAAAAGTACAATAGATTTAGAATTTTTTGGAGAATTTTCCTAGTTGAAACATCCTCAACCATGTTTAAATGGAGCTGCATTTTTAATGTTATGTCTCTCTCTTTTGAAAAGAGGTGACTCATAGATTGTTCAACTTTAGACTTTTTGCTGATACTTAAGGAAAGGAAAAATCCAAGAAAATGAAAGGTTGCTGGAGATCGTTCTCTTTTCTTTTCTCCCATCTAGAAAAAGCGATTCCTCCTTTATCTCTAAGAGAGTTCATCTCCGGTTGTAGCTCGGACTCTCATTTTAGTTCGAGGAGAGATCAAGCTTTTTGAGATGGGGAAAAGAGGTATTGAATTTAATGAGGGATATTCTTGAAATTGCTATGTATCCACGATAAATGTAAATGCAATGTTGTTCATAAGGACATAAAAGCCTATCAACATCATGCTCGATTTGGGTTTTAATGTGAAATTAGTAGACTTTGACTTGGCCGGCCAGGTTAGCCCACTATGCCAAAGGATTGGTAGATGAGAAACTAGTAGACTTTGACTTGGCCGGCCGAGTTAGTCCACTACGCCAAAGGATTGTAGACAACTGTACTGGTTGGAACCTTTGGCTAGATAGCACCTGAATGACCAAGGGATAACAATGTCTTTTCCCACATTGCATAGGGAAGGAGTTCTGGGGTAGCTTATAATGTTATGGGTTCTCTATCTGTACATACGCATTTTCGAACAAAATCGTGAAGGCCCCATAGGGTCCAAAGCGAATAATATGTGTACAGTGGCGGACCTAGGATGCTACAGGTGGTATCAAAGCTGACTCCCAACCGCATATGGAGCCATAGTGAGGACACTATGCTAATAAAGGGTGGAGAGTGTGATGGCTCAGGCGACGGTACACGGAGAGGAGGGATAGCGACCCAGAATACTACAGATGGTATTAGAGTCGACTCCCGACCACGTGTGGAGCCACAATGAGGACTCTATGCTAATAAGGGGTGGAGAGTGTGACGGCTAATAAGGGGTGGAGCATGGGAGGAGAGATGGTGATGCATCCATGCCTCAGTCCTCAAACGTGCGCAGGGAGGGGGTGCACCTCCTATCCCACATCACCTAGGAGGGAGTCTTGGGCTGGCTTCTAAGGTTTTGGGTTCTCTATCTGTACATACGCGTTTTCTGGGCGAAGCCCAAAAGAACAAAACCGTAAGGACCTAGTGGGGTCCAAAGCAGATAATATGTATACAGTGACAGACCCAAGATTTCATACAATTACTACATTAGTACTATGTTACTTATTTGGGCACAACTACTGTGGTTATAATCTCATCTAAGAGGAGCTAACTTTAAAATTGAAAGCAAGCTACAATAAAACTAGGCAACTTGCTTACAAAACCTTAATAAATGCAACAATCATTTGCCCCAAGCATGCCCATCATAAAATATGCATTATGCAAGTCTCAGGCATGACAGGGCTTTTTCACTAAATTTCCTGGCCCAAGCCCCTATAAAAATTTTCAGGGCCCTTTTTTTGTCGGGTCAAGATTGGACATCCCCTGGGTCGCCAAGCCCATAATTAGGTCTAATTGAAATTGGTTACTAAATGGCTTCACTTTGCTAACATAAAACTAGCCAGTACTTTTGAACAACAAATTTTGGTAAGATATACCAATTAAAATTGGTAAGCTGTCGTGGGTATATAAGTTTGTAAGTAATCATAAAAAGTATGTAGATATTTCAAGCATGATTTAGTTACCTAAATCTACTTAAATAAGTTAATTCGACATTAATTAAAAAGACACTTTAATCAAGGTTGATAATTTGGTATAGTATGCGCTCACCTTAAAGTTTTGGGGTCCCACTCAAGTTAATGTTGGTACAGATGATCCGCGCATGTTTGAATAGAATTGATTAGATACACTTTTGCAGGTGGTTGAACATTGGTAAGTGACAAAGTATCAGTTGCTAAGTGACAAAGTATCAGTTGCTAAGTGACTTCAAAATGAATGGCAACGCAAAGCCAGTTCATACCCTAATCGGCTGAGAGCTGGTATTTAGTCAAATAAAAGATGATCATTTCGTATAAGAATTTGCAAATTCAAAAGGTCGGTGAGCAAGGTAAATATCGATTGGTAAGGTGCTCCAAATGTTGGTAATCTCGAGAGAAGTCAATAAAAGTTGGTTCATGACTCAAATATTGATTGATAACCTAGAATTAATTTAGTATTTAAAAATAGAAAAGTTGATAATTTGATCAAATAAATTTTGAATAGGATTTGGTTTGCAACAGCATAAACCAGAGTTGGCAACTTAATCGGAGGATAGTTGGTACGTCACTTTAATAATGAGCAATAATATCTAAAATGAGTTAATAGAAAGAAAAACAAACAAAAGTCAGTACTTAAAAAAATCAATTAAATTTTGGTTAGCAACTCAAATATGAGTCTCTAACCTAATAGGATAATAATTGCTACTAGCAAATAAATATTGTTAAATCCATATGAGAATTGGTAAGTATAAAGAGTTGGTAGATATGCAAATAATAGTTGGTGAACGATAAGAAACCTTGTAAATTAAAACTATCATATAAAAGTTAGTGAATGACTCATATGTAAGTTGACAGCCAAAATCAAGCGATAATTTATTGAGTGAAAAGTCAGCAAGGTCGCTATAATTTATGTTGATAATTTCTCAAAAGAGCCAAAAATTTAAAAATTGCTTAACAAGGTAAATGGAAGCTTGTTTTTAATGTTTTTGACCTTTCTTTCTTCTTTTGGGAACTGAAAAGCTAATCTGCGAGCACTCAATCGAACAATTGATGAACTTTCTAATGAGGTACTGTTGTAGAATCCTTGCTGTCAACATCGATGAACTTGTCATCAATTCTAAAAAAACCATTCTTTATAATGGATATGCCATTTTTCAAGCGCTTCTCTGCTTAAGAACCAAAAGATTCGCTCATTGACAAAATCCATCGTTTGTTGTGCACTGTTTATTCCACTTAACATTCTTAAGTTTCTCCAAAATTCGATAACAGGCAGTATTATTACTTAGTTGGGGGCGGTCTTTGAAATGTCTCTTCTAAATCAATAGAAGAATTGGTAACGTCTCATGAAATGGAACGTCGTGGCTCAAAGCACATGATTTTTTTTTTGAGCGAAAATAGGAGCTTGCATTACTAATTCACGAAGGAAGTTTGTGACATAGGAAAGTCCATACATAAAATAGACCACAACGGGTTAGGAGGTTGAGTTACCCAATTCGCAGAGAGGATATTATCTCGATGGGCCTTTGTGACCTAGTCCGCGGCCTGATTTGTTTCTCATGGGTTGTATTGTATGTAAACCCAATTTAGCTCATTCAAAAAAGTTTGGCAGTCCAGGATTAGAGATTGGGCCGCCCATGGAGGAGCTTCACGGCCCATTACCCATTTGCAGACAGAAGTATTGTCTGTCGATAAGCACATCCGCAGATCAGGGGAGTCTTCGAGCAAATCAGTTCTGTTTGAACTCCTTTCCTTCAATCACAACAGAGCACTTCTCACAGCAAGGGTTTCGACTATTTGAGCAAATGGAGCATGGATCGAGTGAGCGAAACCATCAACGAGCAACCCAGCTTCGTTCCTGCAGACACCAGTGACAGATCCGGCAAGCGTTTGACAGTTCCACGAGCAGTCCATGTTGAGCTTTTGTTCTTTGTTCTTCGGTGTTGTCCAGATCTGTTTTTCTGATGTTTTGCTCTGGGTTCTGCTTTGTTGTTGCTTGTTCCATCTTTCGTGTAGATTCATGGTTTGAGCGTGTGCGATGGCAACCCGCGGGTTAAGTGCCCAATCTTGGAACATGGTTGTGTTGCATTGCGTTGTTTCCAAATTTGCCATAAAACACCAGCGAACAGGGGTTTTGATGGTAGGATCGCTGAGGAGGTAAGCTGCTCATAGATCCACTTGTCTATGTGTGTTACATGTGAGGGATTAATGTCGACTTGGAGACTTTGTTCTGACCAAATCTCTTTGGTCCATTCTCAGAGAATAAACAGGTGCGCCATCATTTCAGTCACTTTGTGGCAAAGAGGACACAGGGGATCAGGTAACACCTTCCTTTTGTGAAGGTTTTCTTTTGTTGGTAGAGCATTACTACATATACTCCATAGAAGGAATCTGATTTTTGGATTGGTTTGAAGCTGTCATAACTTTGTCCATAGGGATTTTGGAATTTTATAGAAGGTTGTGGGATTGTGTACTGTTGAGGATTCACCTATGTTGTGGATGCTATTGTATCCGCTTTTTACTATATATTCTCCTGAATTGTTTGCTGTCCACAATAGTCTGTCTAGGCTGGGATATGTACCTAGCGGAATAGCTATGACTTCCTTGACTACGCTTGCATCAAATAATTCATTGAGTTTGTTGGTATCCCATTCCCTGGCTTGCTGGTTTATCAATTCGGCTACCACACATGGGTCTTAGATGTTTGCTGGACCATATATTTTTCCTGATGATAACCATCGATCCTCTCTGATTCTGATATTTTCTCCGTTTCCCACAACCCACCTTGTATGTGGCTCAATGACATCTCTACCCATCATTAGGCTTTGCCAACCCCAGGAAGATTGCTGTCTTTTTTGTGCATTCTAGAAATCACCTCTAGGGAAATAAATGCTTTTCAACACTCTACTCCATAGTGCATTCAGCTTTTGAACTAATCTCCAGGCCTGCTTACCCAGCATAGCTCTGTTAAATTATGCTAGATCCCTGAATCCTAGGCCGCCACGGTCCTTTCTACTTTTTAAAGCCTCCTAGTTTTTCCAATGAATACCCCTCTTTGATGCATGTTGTTTCCACCAGAATGTGGCAATTTTTGTCTTAATAGCTCGACATATAGACAATGAGATTTTGAAAATGGACATAGCATACTGGGGTAATGCCTGAATTACTGTCTTTAGAAAGATTTCTTTCCCAACCTTAGAAATCAACTTCTCCTTCCAGCCTTCTAACTTGCTCTCGACCCTAGTTAGGATCCAGTTGAACATATGCCTCTTTGTTTGTCCCCACTCTGATGGAATGCCTAGGTGTTTCCTATTTTTGTCGATTAGAGGAACCCTCAATGCATCTGCTATGTTTTGTTTGAGTAGCTGAGGACATTCCTTGCTTAAGAGGAGACCTGATTTGTTTGAATTAATGGCCAGTCTCGAGACATAGCAATATTGGTTTAGGATGCTGGCTAGGTTTTGTGCTTCCTTTACCGTACCGTTCAGAAAGAAGATGGCATCGTCAGCAAATAGGAGATGGGATAGGGTGGGACATGTGGGGTTTAGCCATATACCTTTAATGGTTCCTTAAGCTACTGCTTTGGACATCATGATAGAGAGGGCGTTAGCGACAATAATGAATAGATAGGACAAGAGAGGATCTCCTTGTCTTATCCCTCTCTTAGGTCTAAACTCAGCTGAGAGTTCCCCGTTTATTAGAATGTTGAAGGTTACTGTTGATATGCACTGTTGAATCCATTGGATCCATTTCTCATCAAAACCCACTTTCCTCATATAAGCACACAGAAAATTCCACTCTATTCTGTCATAGGCCTTTTGCATATCAAGTTTCAGGATTACTTGGAATCTTCGCTTTCTTTTCCTTACTTTTAAGTGGTGAAGCACCTCTTAAACAATAAAAATGTTGTCCTGGATTTGTCGATCGCTAACAAATGCGCTTTGTTCTGTTGCAATGATCCTTGCAAGCCATGATTTCAGCCTATTAGCCATTACCTTCGCAATGACTTTGTATGTAAAATTACACAAGCTAATAGGTCTGAATTGTGTGATATCTTCTGGATTTTTAACTTTTGGAATGAGGACTAGATGTGTTCTGGTTAGCTCTGAATCAAACCTACGTTGGTGGAATAAAGAGTTCACCATATTATAAAGGTCCTCATGTAGTTCTGACCAGTTTTTTTGGTAGAAGAGACCATGAAATCCATTTGGTCCAGGTGCTTTGTTGGCTCCTAGCTGAAAAACATATGTTTTTACCTCATCTCTCGACACTTGCTTAATTAGCGCCTCATTCATCTCATCGGATATTGCTCGAGGGCATTGGTCAAGAACCGGCTTCTATCATCCACCGATGTAAATAAGTTCGGGTAGAAACTTCGAATGTGCTGTTTTAAGGCTTGAGGATCTCTACACCATGTCTATTCATTAATTTTCAGCATAGTGATCTTGTTCCTTTGTCTTCTCTGAATTGTCGTGACATGGAAATACTTGGTATTTTGATCGTCCCATTTCAGCCAGTTTATTCTGGACCACATGCCCCAATACATTTCTTCTTGACGCCATAATTATTCTATTTGTATAACGATGTTTCTGAATTCCACCCCATTTTGTTCCATTGCATCTTCATTAGTTAAATGCGTAAGCCTTGTTTTGAGCTGAGTGATCTGTTTCTGAGAGTTATGGAATTTGCCCTTACTCCATTTGCTAAGTGTTGTAGCTACCTTCCTTAGTTTTCCATTTAGGTTGTGCTGTTGTGTGTTTTCCACAGCCATATCTTCTTAATCAACTCTGCACATTCTGGGTCTTCCAGCCAATATGCTTCTAGTTTAAAAGGCTTCCTTCTTGGTTTTTCAAGCATATCAAGAGACAGCAAAATTGGGCTGTGGTCTGAACCTATGGCAGGTAAGGCATAGGCAAACATGAAGAGCTTATGACATTCCTATTATTAGAGATAATTAGGATATTGATTGTTCATATCTCTCAAAATCATGCATTAATCTCCTTTGATTGTACATATTCTTGATCAATTTGAATTGATTACCCACCTTAGATAGTCATTAATAAAACTTATAAATAGGCTGATAGATAGAGAAATATACAGAATTACACCGGAAAAAAAAATCATTAGAATATATAGAAATATTCTAATTATCATTAATATCTGTTATTCTTCATTATCTTGTCTCAGACCATTCCTCTCACTGCTTTAGCATCTTCTGAAGGGAGGCAATCTTGCTCGTTTCACAATGAAATCATGCTTGTTTCACAAACTATCAACAACAAATGGATCTCTCTCTATTTCTGGTGTCCAACTCACCAGAAGTGATGGAGGTTCATCACTAGCACCAGCCGAGTCACATATCAACAGCCCTTGCACCTTGGGGTGAGGTGACGGAAAATCCTAAAACAAGCATAACGAATGCAATGGGGGCAAACCGAGGCATTTGATTCGCAACAGGAGAACAATAATTTCATAAAAGATCAATTAAGACCCAAGAGTTCAGGCAATAAGGGGGCACAATATGTTTTCAACCCTGAATTTGTCTAGAGTCCTTCACCTATGAATTGTGTTGAGTTATAACTTTGATGGAGCATGAAAGGACAATAAAAGCAGTGGTCGATTTTGCAAGGAAAACTCTAATTAGACTTATTCCTGGAGATCAAATGGAAGTTTAAACATGAAGAGTTAATATTGAGGTACACATAAAGAAATTTATATGAAAAAGATAGTTATCCGAAATCAAATTTCAAAGTGCAGTTTACAAGTCAAACGGATTATAAAAAAAATACCAAAAGTAGGAATTCATCCTGCATTTGGGAGCAATGGAGAGAAAGCTGAATAAGAGGATCGTACATAAGAGGTAGTGAATGTAGACATTTCGATGCTGCTGGTCGAGGTGGCATGGAATGAGATAATCGACGTCGTAGAGATTGTGGGTAGAGGCACCACATGTGCAGGGACTGGCAAATCCAATGAGAGAACTGGTGGCAGTGCGTTAAAGTTAAGAATGTTTAACGCTTATCTTATAGAAGGACGAGCAACGTGATCTGGATGAGCGCACCATAGCCCTACAACCATTAAGCACTCCAATTGATTTTGATTGAAAATAGTGCCAAGTCTAGAGTCTGCTGCATCAAGTAGCCTCCCATTCCCATACAATTGCCAAACCCAATGCACCAGTTGGACCTGGCCTTCCTCGGCCCTTGGCTCATGGACCTTACTTCCACAAGTTATTTCTAATAGGACAATTCCAAAGCTTTAGACATCCAATTCTTTACTCGCCTTGCCATTGTAAAAGCATTTAGGAGCCAAATAGTCCCATGTTCCAGCTAACATCTTTGTTTGTAACTCTTTGGCATGGTCCATTAGCCTAGCCAAATCAAAGTCCCCTAATTTAGTATTGAAATCGGAATCGAGCATAATATTGCTTGACTTTATATCCTGGTGGATGACGCATTGTTTCCATTCTTCATGGAGGTAAAGCAATGCCGAGGCTATGCCTTGCGCAATTTTGTACCGCATCTCCCATGGCAAAAAGGTCCGTTCTTCGAATAGATGAAAATCAAGGCTACCATTAGACATGAACTCATAGATAAGGAGGAGTTCCTTTTTCTTACAACACCACCTGATGTGTTTGACCAAGTTTTTGTGCCGGAGCCGGCTTATGGTCTTCACTTCGGAAGCAAACTCCTTCATCCCTTTATTTGACCCTAGGTTAATCTTCTTGATTGCAACATTAGCATTCACACTAGTCAAGTAACCTTTGTACACTTTCCCAAAGCCGCCTTCCCCAAGCAACCATTCAATTGCAAAGTTGTCGATGGCTGCAACCAAATCGTTGTAGGAGAATTTTTTGGGCCCGGACACAAATTCTCCTTCAATCGCTAGATCATCTTCTTCCCCACTCGTGGAACGGTGACGAAATCCAATGAAGGCTAGAACAAGAATGACCAAAATGAAAAAAATTGAACCTAAGAAATACCATAGCCACAACTTGCTCTTTTTTCCAGCCATCACTTGCACATTAGAGCTGAATTCCCATGCCTTAAGAGTGTGCAACTCGAAATCTCTACCCGTGGCAGCCGAGAAACCCACAGTCACCCACTCTGGCAAATACTCCGTCGGGTTGACTATGCTATAGATGGCAGAGGAATTTATGTTGGTACCTGTGGTATCGGTGTCTATCATGAGAACGCTCAAATTCTGTATGCCAGAACTATACATTATCGTAACGTTGATCCACCCACCGCTCATAATTTTATCCTTAAATCAATCGACACAACTATATGCCGCGAAATTGAGATTATTCAAGTCTATACCAATGTGTGCAACTTGTGAACAGTTCGGGTCCCATGATGTGCTATCATTGTTGTAGTAAGTGTCAAACTTGACGGCTACAAACCATGCAGAAGAGTTGGAAGGGTTGTGACCTCGATCTATAAGAGCCAGGCCACCTCCCAACTAGTTGGCCGAGAGTAAAGACCCCATGGGGACAAGAAAGAAGGCCAATCTGTCGGCAAAGCTCAACTTTCCTAGTGAATTGATGACGAAGGTGGAATGGGTGGTGAAATCTGCCATGTTCCCACTCGACTTATCCCAAAGGCGCATTAGTTCGCGGCATGTGGCCCAACCCCCGCTCGCCCTGAGTTTCTAGTATTGATTGGCCCTGGTAAGTTGGATGAAGTTGCTCGAAACCGAAGCGTCGCCTGGGAATTGAATGTTATTACCGTTGAAAGTCTGGAAGCTGAAATTGATGCCCTGGGACGAGGCCAAAGCCATGAAGGCATTGGCTAGAGAGAGAACCAAGACCAAGAGGAATTGAAGCCCTCTGATCTTGAAACTTATGATAACTAGGCTGTGAAGTTCCATCCGGGTTGAACTTTCTAGATTGCTTTTGAGATCAGGAAATTAGCACAGCTTGTTGCTGCTTTGACATTGTTCCAATGACTTATGGTTGCTGAAGAACTAGGGATCAGCCTTTTAATGGTTTAATGTAAACGAATCACGGCAAGAATTAATATAACCTAAAGGGATCGTGCTAAGAAATGTCGTGGGGCACTTCATAATAAATTAATCAATAATTAGTATTCCCAGCAATCCTGACGATGACTGCTTTCGCCAATTTTTTTTCTCTTTACCTCTCTCTCTCTCTCTCTCTCTCTCTCTCTCTCTCTGCCTGTTCCCTGGTTAGATGAAGCCTAAAATGTGATTAAGCCTAAATCAATAATAAAGTTTCTGAAATCAATGTTTGAACTTGTTCTTCGATTGCGACCAATTGAAGTTCTCTTCGTCTTTTTGCACTTGTTCGACTGTGGCAAACTTAAAAAGAATGAGTTCTTTGCCGCACTCAGCATCTTATCTTCTAAGAGAAGACTAACTATCTAACAAGCTCAAAATCAAATCGGAACACCCATCGCGAATTTAAGCAAATTTAGAAAACTAGACGCCTCAAACGTACATATAATGGCTTCTAATTTGTAATTTCTTTTACAATCGAAATATGTGACAAATTTTTTTTACCTTTTAAACTTGCTTTCATAATCCATCTTTTTTCTCTAGCCTCTCCTAATTAACTATAAATCGATTTTGCCAATCAGTTTTAAAAAGTCGAGCACTGCTCCGATATCATCCGGAGTCATTGATCATGCCGTGTGTGAAACGATGATTGCGAGCTTCAGAATGTTGGATCGATAATTGCTTGTTATGGTAATTTAGTATGACGCAAAGAAAAACAACGGAGACTCCAACATTAGGCTTTTGTGAGTCTGTCAAAAACAACTGCCATTGTAAGAGTCTAAACATGATCCATGTTTCACTTTAGATATATTTTTATTAATGTATCCACAATTTTATGAAATATGTTCATCTCGAGCTAATGGTGGGACTTGCAAGATCACTATCAGGGAATGGATTGAATGAATTAAATACCAATTGATCGTTGTGCGATATTGCTTTTTCGTATTGTACTGGTTTTTCTCCCCTATCTCTTTAATTCATGCAGTTCATTAAGAGATGAACACATATATTTTAGTTTTCTATTGTGTTCTACATTTTTAAATTATGACCATATAAATTCTTAACTTTTACAATTAGTTGTACTACAAGCTGGTAATTTACAATTTCCCTCAAGTAAATTCAAGTATCTAGGCAAATATGGAATCTCGGCTGCTTTCCGTTTGATAGATAGTTTGCTTTAAATTCCCTCCACTCAATTTTTATGTGTTGTTGTAGTTTGTCTTTCGATTTGACCGATGATGAAACGAAGCGAAGCCTAATGACGCAAATGAACCTAAACCCGAGAGAGATCATAGCCAAGACTTGCGCTTCCTTCCTCCAACCTTGTAACTCGGATTTGTGACTGCTGGCAAAGAAACTTGCAAGTGAGAGAAATTCCCAAGTTACCTTGTATGGAGCTCAAAATCCAACCCGGTCAAGGCTGAGAAACCGAAGTTACCCACTCCGAAAACTGGCTTCTCGAGTCAACGAAGTAAAAGAGAGTGGAAGCATGGAGCGTTGAGGTCCATCATGAGGACACTGAGATTTGGCGTGCTCAAATCGTATGTTATCGATGCATAGATGCGTCCACCATTCCTGATTTCATCCTTGAACCAATCTGCACACAAATAACTCACAGAAGAGATGTTATTCAAGTCTATGCCAATTATTCGCATTGTAGATCCCAAAAAGATGGTAGACATGTCATAGAAATTATCAAATTCCACAGCAACAAATGAGATAAAAAAAGCTAGAAAGGTCTCGGTTCGCCCTCACGAGAGCCTAATAGCCTCTTGATGAGTTGTCCAAGACTAGAAATCCATTGGGAGAGAGGAAAAAGGCCAGCCTGTCGACACATTCTTCAAATTGTTCAGAATCAATAACGAGGTGAATTGAGTGGTGAAATCAGCCACATTTCCAATGCCTCATGCCAAAGGTGCAAGGGCTTGCGGTACTTGACCTGTTCACACCAATCAAAGTAATTCATTCCATTGAATTAAGGAACAAAAAAAAGTATGTGAATGAAGAGAAAGAGGTAGAGATATTGCAAATATGCAAGAAAACACTCATATGTTAATACATTTAGAATACCACATAATAAGATTCTAGTCAAACCACACATATACATTATAGTTCTCATTTGGAAGATCCTGTGACATACAACCATACATTAAATCATAATGATACTAATAACTTTTATTTGGTAATCACCTCATAAAATTTATTTGCTATCTTTGGATATATAAACAAATCTAACAAGACATATTAATTACCAACTATTACGTGAATGGATTATAAGAAATTGATTAACCTCTTGATGATCCCTAAATTTTTATAATAAATAAACTTCAATTTACCCACGATACCAATAAGGATATATCATTTATCAATTTCAATCATAGCATCAATTAATCATGGATAATTCAATAAAGCATTATAAAATTTAAAAATTCAAGATACCTTAAGTTTGACCATTTTGATTACTATCAAATTATTCATAATAAAATTTTTAAATTGTAATACACAATAATTG
This sequence comes from Corymbia calophylla, assembly GCA_014182845.1. NCBI lineage: Eukaryota > Viridiplantae > Streptophyta > Magnoliopsida > Myrtales > Myrtaceae > Corymbia > Corymbia calophylla. Next base: position 4,585,378 of record CM024696.1, on the reverse strand, counting down.
TTTCATAACTTGATTATCTCCAAATATTAAGATTTAATCACTTTCGTGATAAAATCATCATAAAGGTAAGAGAATAAAATTATACATTATGATGCCTTAAGAATATATATGACAAATTAAATACATATAGCAAAATAATTAACATGCTGGAAAACATGAAAAAATATATATACACCAAGAGTATCAAACCCAAATAATAATTTACGTGTGATTTCATTATGCAAGTACTTGTACAAATCAATTTGATGTGTGTGTATATCTTTAACAAGCATCAATAGGAGATCATTAACGAAACCATATACATTTTAATAATTGAAAAAATAATGAGATCCTAAACCATGCTCCGATACCAACTTTAGGTCAATAATGTAATTCAATTATGCAAAAATCCAAGAATAAAGAATTTTAGGTCTTCATGATTTATTCACGATAAGAATGATAAAGACATAATTTTATCCATATCAATAACTTTGAGAAAATGACTATTATAGAAAGTGCAATAAGAAATCTGATTTCTCTCCCTAAACCCACTTTTGTCTTAAAGTATTTTGCCTAATGGAGAATAGAATGCAACCTTTCATTATCTTAGGTGGAGAGAGGACCATACTCCTTTTATAACATATCAATAGATGCCTTCAATAAGTGTCTTCCTTTAATAGGTGCCTTTTATCAAAGCACGTTCTATTTTCATAAGAGTTGCAACTTTTCATATTCAACATGTTTTTAGCACTTCAATAGTTATTAAATCAATAATTAATAAGATTAATAAGTTCCTTCAATAAGCCTATACGTTTTTTAGCATTTTAATCATTATTAAATCGTAATATCAAGTGGGCCACAATCATTCTTCATTAGAATGTGAGAGAGCACACAGTAATGATCATGAAGACCTCAAGCTTTTGTGACATTATTATTCTTCTTATAGAAGAGAAGGTGAATCACTCTCACATGCAAGTTCCTTCTCGCCTCCCACTCTCTATTTAGCATTTGTAGACATAAGAGTAGGGGTGAGCAAAAATAACTAACCAAATTAGGAATGGATTGGACCGGACCACACCACATCGGCCTATTCCCAATTCCATAAAATTGAAACTGGTGATTTTGGTCCGATTCCCGATTCCAAGGATGGTGCCACCTGGATTGAATCGATTATTTTTTAAAATTTTAAATTTATTTCTTCAAAATTATGAAATAAATAATTTGAACTCTTAATGATTAGGATTTTCTCAATGTCGTTGAGATGCAAATATTTAGACAAAAGGCTGAGAAAGGTATGCTTTGGGTAGGCACATGGCTTGGCTTTTATTCACAACCCCTCTTTCGATCCCTACCTGCCCATTTGATATAAGACCCTCAACGTATCTAGCTTGTTTCTCTTGTAGTGTCCGGCCTTCCACACGAGCCCCTTCAATGTGGGACTCTTAAGTTGTCTCTCTTGTTAAATCCAGCCTTCCATGTGAATGTTGAGAGTCTCACCTTGAATAGGCACGTAGAGACCATAAGAGGGGTTGTGAATAAAAGCCAAGCTATGCACCTACCAAAGCATGCCTTTTTTGACCTTTTGGCTACCCTTTGATCTTTTTGCAGGTAGGTAAAGAGCAAATACTTGATTTTAAAGGAGGGGAAATAGGTACATCACAGTAATCTTTCACTGGTTCCATTCGACTACCTAAGAATCGGATCAATCGGTCTGGTTCAATCTAGTTCCACAACTAGCAGGTCTGATTCCCAGTCCCAAAAAGAGAATCAATCCTACTAGTCCAATTCTTAGTCCTTGGGTAGGATCAGATCGGATCAGAAATTGATGATCCCTATATATGGGAGAGAATGAGTGCTGGAGAAAGGGCAAAGAAAGGCTGGGCTTTAATGTATGGGCTGTTTCTCTTATGGGCCTTATGTTTAATGAACTGGGGTTTTATTGTGTGGACTGGACCGGCTAGAGCAGCAGCTTCTAAGGCCTAATTGGTGGATAAAATGGGTTGGAGGCGACGGGCTTGTGGCTGTAACACCAACATTTTTTTTAATACTTTTCTGAGGGTTTTTATTTGCTAGTTAATTTATTTTTCCTTTTATTTATCTATTTTTTGTGGTTTTTGCTTTGTTATATTTGTATATTTTCATAAGAGCAAACGCCTCAACGGTTGACAAAATCAGGTGTCGATAATCATAAATTACCTATAAAGAAAATCCTCCATCATTTCTAGTAATATTTCTGCAACACCTATGAATGATTATTGAAATTTATAGAAACGGAAAAGAAATTCATATTTCCGGTATGGAGTAGCAGAATTTTGTAGGATTGTTGTAAGCAAATATGTCTTTTACCAAATCCAAATTTCTTTATCTTCAAACTCTCGCCTAACATCATCATAATAATCAATTTCAAAATATTCCTGCCCTCCTATGTTTTCGAGCGAAATGAATTTGAGCAATTTTCGTTTTCACCTATAAATCTTCTTTGGTCAGCTTCTGAAACACTCCCTTTTTGGGTTAATTTCGCGGCGGCCCTAACACGGCGAAGTAGAGTCAGATGAAAGCAGTGCAGAAGAAAGGGAAAGCTCCATTAATCGACGTCGCGGAAAATGGAGGCGGCGTGCAACAACGGCGGCGATGGAGGGACAAAATGGCCAGTGGCGACAGAAGAGAAGAGGTGAGATGAGAATAAAGTTATGATTTTAGCTTTGGATTTGGTCTTTGATTGAAAACCCGCCGGCATATTAGATGAGAATGGAAAAAGTATATCATAAACCGACAAATGGAAAGAATGATGAGTAAAAGATTTAGAAAATTTTATTTTTTTCAAATCTGAACTATTTTACAAAAACTTAACAATATGAAAATGATAAATAATATCTTGTTGCCTTGTCCTTTATGTTTTTGACCATTTTCATTTGGGAACTCAAAAGTTAAGTAGTAAACACCACGAGCTCGATCGAGCAATTGATGAACTTTGTAGTTATTTACTATAGTAAAATCCTTGTGGTCAGCATCGATCTCGTTCTCAATTCCAAAAAAATAACTCTCGATAATGGATATGCCTTTTCTCAAGTGCTTCTCCACTAAAAAACCAAAAGATTTGTTCAATGACAAAATCCACCATTTTTAGTGTACCGTTAATTCCAGTTAACATTCTTGAGTTTCTCCAAAATTCAATGACAGGCGCTATTATTAATTAGTTGGGGCAATCTTTGAAATGTCTTCTTCTGAATCAAGAAAGGAAATGCCAACATCTCATGACGATGGAACTTCATGGCTCAAAGCACATGATGTTCAAGCACGGAGAGCATATGGCATTCCTATTATTAGAGATTATTAGGATATTTCATTTGATTGTCTATATTTCTCAAGATCGTGCATTAATCTCTTTTAATTGTACATATCCTTGATTGATCCAAATTGATTTGCCTACCTTAGATCGTCATTGATAAAGCCTATAACTAGGCCGATACACAAAGAGAAATATATGAAATTACACTGACAAAAAATCATTAAAATATACAGAAATATCCTAATTATCTCTAACATTTATTTCTCTTTATCTAGTCTCAGACCATCCCTCTCACTGCTTTCAGCATCTTCTGAAAGGAAGGAATCTTGCTCGTTTCACAGACTTTCAGCAGAAACGGATCTCCATGTTTTCAACCCTAAATTTGGTTGGAGCCCTTCACCTAGGAATTGTAATGAGTGTTAACTTTGATAGAGCATGAAAGGACAATAAAAGCAATGGTCGATTTTATGGAAGTTTAAACATGAAGAGTTAATATTGAGGCACACATGAAGAAATTTATATGAAACAGATAATTATCCGAAATCATATTTCAAAGTGTAGTTGACAAGTCCAACAGATGATTGAAAAATATACCGTAAGTAGGAACTCATCCTGCATTTGGGAGCAAAGCAGAGGAAGCAGAATAAGAGGATCGTACAGAAGAGGTAGTAAATGTGGACATTTCGATGCTGCTAGTCGAGGTGGCAAGGGATGAAATACTCGATGCTAGAGCGAATGCAGGTAGAGGCACCACATGTGCAAGGACTGGCAATTTCGATGGGAGAACAGGTGGCGGTGCGTTAAAGTTAAGAACATTTAACGCTTCTCTTATGGAAGGACGGGCAATGTGGTCCGGATGAGCGCACCACAGCCCTACAACCATCAAGCACTCCAATTGGTTTTCATTGAAATCGGTACCAAGTTTAGAGTCTGCTGCATCAAGTAGTCTCCCAGTCCCATATAGCTGCCAAACCCAGTCCACCAATCGGACTTGGCCTTGCTCGGCCGTTGGCTCAAGAACCTTTCTTCCACAAGCTATTTCTAATAGGACGATTCCGAAGCTATAGACATCCGATTCCTTACTCGCCTTGCCATTGTAAACGTATTCAGGAGCCAAATAGCCCCTGGTTCCAGCCAACACCGTTGTTTGTAACTCTTCGGCATGGTCAACTAGCTTAGCCAAACCAAAATCCCCTAATTTAGCATTGAAATCAGAATCGAGCATGATATTACTGGATTTTATGTCCCGGTGCACGACGTATTGTTTGCATTCTTCATGGAGGTAAAGCAATCCAGAGGCTATGCCTTGCGTGATTTTGTACCACAACTCCCATGGCAAGAAGGCCTGTTCTTTGAATAGATAAGAATCGAGGCTACCATTACACATCAACTCATAGATCAGGAGGAGTTCCTTTTTCTCATGACACCACCCAATGAGTTCAACCAAGTTTTTGTGCCGGATCCGGCTTATGATCTTCACTTCAGTAGCAAATTCCTTCATTCCTTGACTTGACTCCGGGTTAATCTTTTTGATCGCAACATAAGCATTTGCACTGGTCAAGTAACCTTTGTACACTCTACCAAAGCCCCCTTCTCCAAGTAATTGTTCGATTGCAAAGTTATCAGTCGCTGCAACCAAATCCTTGTAGAAGAATTTCTTGGGCCTTGACACTTGCTCGAATTCTTCTTCAATCGCTGGATCATTTCCTTCGCCACCCATGTAAGTTCTCTTTCTCTTGGAACGGTGACGCAAGCAAACAAAGGCTAGAAAAAGAATGAGCAAAATGAAAGAACCCAAGCCTAAGATAGCCCAAGGCCATAACTTGCTCTTTTTTCCAGCCATCACTTGTACATTAGAGCTGAGTTGCCATGCCTTAAGAGTGTGCAACTCAAAAAACATACCCGTGGCAGCCGAGAAACCCAGAGTCACCCACTCCGGCAAATATTTCGTCATGTCGACTATATCAGAGATAGTGGAGTAATTTATGTCAGTACCCATGGCATCGGCATCTATCATGAGAACACTCAAGTTCTGCATTCTAGAATCGTACGTTATCGTAACGTTGATCTGCCCACCGCTCATGATTTTATCCTTAAGCCAATCCACGCAGCTATATACCGTGGAATTGAGATTATTCAAGTCTATACCAACATGTGCAACTTGGGAACATTTTGGGTCCATGACGGTGCTATCGTTGTTGTAGAAAGTGTCAAACTCTACAGATACAAACTTTGTGGAAGAGTTGGAAGAGTCACGGCCTGGATCTACAAGAGCCAGGGCGCCTCCCCCCGAGTGGGGCGGGAGTTGATAACCGGCAGGGACAAGAAAGAAGGCCAATCCGTCGGAAAAGTTGGACTTTCCTAGCGAATTGATGACAAAGGTGAAATGGGTGGTGAAATCCGCCACGTTCCCGGTTGCCTTATCCCAAAGGCGCATCGGCTTGTGGTACGTGGCCCACCCAATGCTCCCATTGCGGTGCTGGTCTTGATTGACCATGGTAAGTTGGATGAAGTCGCTTGTAACAGACGCATCGTGTTGGATTTGAATGCTATTACGGTCGAAAGTCTGGAAGCTGAAATCGATGCCCTGAGACGACGCTGAAGCCGTGAAGGCATTGGCTAAAGAGAGAACCAAGACGAAGAGGGATTGAAGCCCTCTGATCTTGAAACTTACGATAACTGAGCTGTGAAGTTCCATTCTGGCTGAACTTTCTAGATTGCTTTTGAGATCAAGAAATTAACACAGCTTGTTCGTGCTTTGACAATGTCCCAATGGCTTTTTATTACTGAAGAACTTGCGGTCAACCTCGTAACGGTTTAATGTAAACGAAAAAAACAAGAGTCCACACGGTGTATAAAAGGAAAAAGAAATATGACAAAATTTGACTTAACCTAAAGTGATCGCGTTAAGAAATGTCGAGAGGGCCTTCATGATAATTAATAATTAATCTTGCCAACCTAAATCAATAGTCTAGTTTCCAAAATCGATGTTTGAACTTGCTCTTCGATTGCGACCAATTGAAGTTCTCTTCATCTTTTTGCACTTGTTCGACTGTGGCAAACTTAAAGAGAATGAGTTCTTTTCTGCACTCAGTGCCTTATCTTCTAAGAGAAGACTTCAACTATCAAACAAGCTCAAAACCGTGACAACCATCGCAAATTTAAGCAAATTTCGAAAGCTAGGCAACTCAAATATACATATAATGGCTTTTAATTTGTAGTTTCTTTTACGATCAAAACATGTGACACAATTTTATTTTATTTTTACCTTTTAAACTTGCTTTCATAATCCAACCTCTATTTTCTCTGGCCTCTCCTAATTAACTATAAATCAATTTATGTAAGTCAGTTTTAAAAAGTCTAGCACTGCTCTGATATCAAACTGAGTCATTGATCATGCCATGTGCGAAACGATGATTGCGAACTTTGGATTGTCGGATCGATAATTGCTTGTTGTAGTATTATAGTATGATGCAAAGAAAAACAGCAAAGACTTCAACATTAGGCTTTTGTGATTCTGTCAACCACAACTGCCATTGCAAGAGTCTGAACATGTCCCATGTTTCAATTTTAATATATTTTCAGTGACGTAACCGCAAATTTTAAAATATGTTCATCTCAAGCTAATGGAGGGACTTGCAATATTACTATCAGGGAATAGATTGAATGAATTAAATACCAATTGATCTTTCAGCGATATTGCTTTTTTGTATTGTACTGGTTTTTCTTCCCTATCTCTTTCATTCATGCAGTTCATTAAGAGATGAATACGTATATTTGAGTTACCTATTGTGTTCTACATTTCTAAAGCATGACCATATAAATTCTTAACCTTTACAATTAGTTGTACAACAAGTTGGTAATTTACATTTTCCCATTAAGTAAATTCAAGTATCTAAGCGAATATGAAATCTCAGCTGCTTTCTATTCGATAGGTAGTTTACCTTAAATTCCCCCCTCCCCAACTAAATTCTTACGTGTTGTTGTAGTTTGTTCTTTGATTTGGCCGATGACGAAACGAAGCGAAGCCCAACGACACAAATGAACCTAAACCTGAGAGAGACCATAGTCAAGATTGGCTCTTCTTTCTTCTAACCTTGTAACTTGGATTTGTGACTGTCAAGTGTCAACAAATAAACTTGCTAGTTAAAGTGAAATTCCCTAGTATGGAGAGTATGGAGCTCAAAATCCAACCCGGCCATGGCCGAGAAACTGAAGTTACCCACTTCGGAAACTGGCTTCTTGAGTCAACGAAGAGAGAGTGGAAGCATGTCTTTCCGACCGGAGCGTCAAGGTCCACCTTGAGGACACTTGGATGTTGCATGCTCGAGTCGTATGTTATCGACGCATAGATGCATCAGTCACTCCTGATTTCGTACTTGAACCAATCGGCACAATAATAACTCACAAATGAGATGTTATTCAATCTATGCCAACATGTCCACATTGCAGATCCCAAAAAGCTAGTCGAAATGTCATAGAAATTATCAAATTCCACGGCAACAAATGTGATAAAAGAGTTAGAAGGGTCCTGGTTCACCCTCACAAGAGCCCAATAGCCTCTTAATGAGTTGTTCGGGACTAGAGATCCGTTGGGAAAGAGGAAAAAGGCCAGCCTGTTGGCACATTCTTCATACTGTTCAGAATTGATAACGAGGTGAAATGAGTGGTGAAATTAGCCACATTTCCACTGCCTAGTCCCAAAGGCGCAAGGATTTGTGATACTTGAACTTGTTCACATCAATCAGCGAAATTCACAAACGAAGCATGTGAATTAAGAGAAACGGGTACAGATACTACAAATATGCAAGAAAATACTCATTAAGGCATTAACAATATCACATCAACAAATTCAAGTTAAATGATACATGTACACTAAAGTTCTCCTTTAAATTGGATGCCTCAAACATAAATCTAATGGCTGCTAGTTGCAATTTCTTTTATGATCGAAATATGTAAAACATTTCTTTTTACCTTTAAACTTTCTACATGATCCAACCTATATATTCTCTAGCCTCTCCTGATTAACTATAAAAAAAAATTTTAAATCAGTTTTAGAAAGTATAGCACTACTCTCATATCATACTGAGTCATTGATCATGCCGTGTGTTGCACGATGATTGTGAACTTCGAACTGTCGGATCGATAATTGGTTGTTATTGTAATATAGTATGATGCAAAGAAAAACAGCAGAGACTTCTATATTAGGCTTTTGTGATTTTGTCAAAAACAACAGCCATTTCAAGAGTCTAATTATGTCCCATGTTTCACTTTAAATATATTTTTATTGACGTAACCACAATTTTTAAAATATGTTTATCTCGAGCTAAACCTATAATCGGGTGTACGGATGTCAACGCAAGCATATGGAGGGACTTATAAGATTATTATTAGGGAATAGATTGAACGAATTAAATACCAACTGATCATTCTGCCACATTGCTTCGTCGTATAAACTGGTTTTTCTTCCCCATTTCTTTCATTCAGCAGTCATTAAGAGCTGAACACGTATATTTTATTATTTCTATTGTGTTCTATCGTTCTAAAGCATAACCATATAAAGTCATAATTTTTCCGATTAGTTTAACACAACCTGGTAATTTACATTCTCGTTGTTATGTAAATTCAAGTAAGGAAAATTGTCCAAAAGATCCTAAACTTATTGCACTTTTGCCAATTCAATTTTAAATATTTCAATTTTGTCAAAGAGTCCTAAATCTTTTCATGTAATTCCAATTGAGTCTGTTAAATTATGACTCGAGTTTGAATTTTCACGAACTCAATCCATAGAAGGATTTTGACTTGTTCAAAATATTTCCTATCCTATTCAAGATTGGTTTTCTTGTTATTCCAAGTTTGACTAGGATTACTTTTGCACAAAAGGATAAAGACCAGGGTTTCCTCTCTTATCTATAGGAGAAACCTAGTAGTGCTAGGTTTACACATATATATAAAAGGTTTCTTCAGCATATAGAAGAAGAGAGCGCCGCACAAGAATAGAAGCCAAGCCAATTAGCTGCAGTTGCCATACGAAACATACAAGAAAGAACGGAGTTCTTGTTTTCCGTATGTTCGTGAGCAAATTGCGCAGGGGGGGCTTGAACACTCGGTAGTTTTGTGTTGTGAGTTTACATTGTTTATTTGTAAACACTTTGGGTTTGGGTTTAGATCTAGGTGTGGGAAACACTCGAGCGTACGAGTGATTATAACTCTGATTCTCCGATTATAGTGGATTATTTGCTGCTGGCTCTCCCCGTGGATGTAGGTACCAATACTCGGATCGAACCACTTAAATTTCTGGTGCCCTTATTTTTCTCTAGTATTTTCGTATTGACGTAAATTGCAAGATCATGTCGTTTCCGTGTATTTTATATTTTTCAACAATTGGTATCAGAGCTTGGGTTCGGATTTCTTGATTGTGATTTGGGGCTTTTGCTTGTCTGATTATTATCTGGAAATTCTGTTATTACAATTATGTCTGAGGCGAAAGGTGAAATTGAGAAGTTTAACGGAAGGAATAACTTTGGGTTATGGAGCATCAAGATGCGTGCTTTGTTGACAACCCAAGGTTTGGCCAGAGCTTTAGACAGCGAAGATGAGTTGCCAATTATAATGAAAGCTCCTGAAAGTGCAGAGCTAATGGAGAAAGCAAAGAGCACAATCATGTTGAACTTATCGGATGAGGTGTTAATAGAGGTGGCTGAGGAGAAGGATGTTGCAGATTTATGGGCAAGACTTCATGCACTCTATGTAACGAAAGGTTTGAATAATCGCTTATACATGTTGAAGAGGATGTTTCAATTTAGATATACTGAAGGTACGTCTATCAGAACCCACCTAGATGAATTTAATAAACTCATGATAGATTTGAAGAACGTCGGTAAGATACTTGATGATGAAGAGCGGGGCATGATGTTGTTAGGTTCTTTACCAGAGTCGTGGGAGCACTTTACTGATTCACTATTGCAGGGGCGTACTACGATTACCTCGGAAGAGGTAAAGTCCGCTCTATTCTCTAAGGAGTGGCAGAGAAAGTTGCGTGATGATAGTCTTGCGCAGGGAGTAGCGCAGGCATTAACGATTCGGGGTAGAGATCAACATCGAGGGCCTAGCAGCAGTAGAGGCAAAAGTAGATCAAAGTCACGCAATCGAAAGTCCAAGGGACGCGTGAAGTGCTTTGAGTGTCACGAGGAATGGCACATTAGGAGAGATTGTCCGAAGCGGAGAAATTGAGATGATAGGCAGAATGCCACAAGCAATGAGGCATACGTAGCCGAAGGGAGCACTAGTGATGGAGAAGCTATTTTATGTGTGACTACTACTTCGTCTGGAGACGAATGGTGCTAGATTCGGGGTGTTCTTATCATATGACGCCTCACAAGAACTGGTTTACTACTTACCAGACTGCAGATGGTGGTAGCGTTCTTTTGGGGAATAATGAAGCCTGTAAGGTTGTGGGGATAGGAACAATTCGAATTCGAATGCACAATGGGGTGGTACGCACATTGACAGACATGAGGCATGTACCGAAGCTCAAGAAGAACCTTATTTCTCTGGGGACACTCGATGATATCGGGTGTAGGCACACCGCTGGAGGTGGAGTACTGAAGAACTCTCGTGGTGCCATGATAGTGATGAAGGTGAAGAAAGTGAATTCTCTCTATCATCTACTGGGAGAGACCGTGACCAGAACCGCTGCAGTTTCATTAGGTGAGTCAGACTCTGACTTGACTCAATTATGGCATATGTGTTTAGGGCACATGAGTGAGGCAGGTATGGCGATGCTGAGTGAAAGGGGGTTGCTGAAGGGTCAAAAGACAGGAAAGCTGGACTTACGTGAGCATTGCATCTTTGGGAAGCAACGCCGAATTAAGTTTACTACAGCTATTCATTCGACCAAGCGACCGGTTGAGTATATTCATTCAAACATCTAGGGCCCATCTTCTGTTCCTTCGAAAGGAGATGCCCGATATATGTTGACATTTATCGACGATTATTCAAGGAAGGTATGGGTATAATTTCTAAAGCACAAATATGATGTGTTCGATCGGTTCAAGAAATTTAAGGCATTGATTGAGAAGCAGTCAGATAAAAAGATCAAGTGCCTGAGAACCGATAATGGCATGGAGTTCTGTGGTAAAGATTTTACCGAGTTCTCGCGAGAAAGAAGGGATTGTGAGACACCGCACAAGCACTGGGACACCACAGCAGAATGGCATGGCAGAACGGAAGAACAGAACTTTACTTGAGCGAGCTCGATGCACGCTTTCGCATGCAGGACTTGGCAAGGAATTTTGGGCTAAAGCAGTGAATATGGCATGTTATCTGGTAAATCGATCTCCATCATCTGCTATCGAGTAGAAGACTCCTGAGGAAGTATGGTCGAGGAAATCTGTTGATTATTCTGAATTACGAATATTAGGATGTCCTGCATATACTCATGCGAGTGATAGTAAGCTTGAGCCGAGGGCGAAGAAGTGCATGTTTCTGGGTTATGCACATGGGGTGAAAGGCTACCGGCTGTGGTGCACTGATCCCAGATCACCCAGTTTTCTAATCAGTAAAGACGTCATCTTCGACGAGACTGTAATGCTTCAATAGAGGAGTTCTGTAACACAACAAGTAGAGAAGACGGATCATGGTGTCATTAGTGAGGTGGAGCATCAGGTGGAGACTCCGGAGACCTCAAAGGTAACAGAAACTGAAACTGCAGAAGAGGCCGCAATTCCTGAAGTCGGTGATAGTGAACAATCAGCACAACCGCAGCACAATGTAGCCGCAAACAGACAGAGAAGGCAAATTAAACCACCGGTACGTTATGGTTATACAGATATTGCTTATGCGTTAACTGTAGGTGACGAGGTGGAGACGGATGAGCCTTCGTCTTATTCTGAAGCGATAGCTAGTAGTGAGTCATCGCAGTGGCTTGGGGCTATGAGCGAAGAGATGGAATCACTCCATCGGAATCAGACATGGGAGCTGGTCAAAGTACCTAAGAGCCAAAAGATTGTCGGAAGTAAATGGGTCTTTAAACGGAAAGAGGGCATTCCTGGTGTTGAGACAGTGAGGTATAAGGCAAGACTTGTGGAGAAAGGATATACACAGCGGAAGGGCATTGACTATAACGAGGTGTTTTCTCCTATGGTAAGACATACCTCTATTCGTGTTTTACTTGCCTTAGTTGCTTCGCAGGATCTCGAGCTAGAGCAGCTAGATGTGAAAACGGCGTTTCTTCATGGTGAGTTGGAGGAACGGATTTACATGAGGCAGCCAGAGGGATTTGCTATTCCGGGTAAGGAAGATCATGTTTGCTTGTTAAAGAAATCTTTGTATAGGCTAAAATAGTCTCCTAGGGAGTGGTATAAGCATTTTGATGCTTTCATGGCTAATCAGGACTACTCGAAAAGTCAAATGGATAGCTGTGTTTATTTTAGGAGATTGAAAAATGATTTTTTGATTTATCTACTCTTATATGTTGACAACAAGTTGATAGCAGCTAAGAATATGTATGATATTGATATGCTGAAAAAGCAGTTGAGTTCTGAATTTGAGATGAAAGATTTAGGTGCTGCAAAGAAAATATTGGGTATGGAGATTTTGCGTGACAAAGCTGCAGGAGTTTTACGTCTATCTCAAAAGAAATATATTGAGAAGATTGTGGCACGTTTTAACATGCAGTCAGCAAAATCTGTAAGTACACTTTTAGCAAATCACTTTAAACTTTCAGATAAATTATCACCGCAGACTGAGGAGGAGGAGGAGCATATGTCCCGTGTTCCTTATTTTAGTACCATGGGTAGTATTGTGTATGCTATGGTGTGCATTAGGCCTGATATTTCACAAGCTGTGAGCGTAGTTAGTCGCTACATGAAGCATCCTGGTAAAGCTTATTGGGAAGCTATGAAGTGAATCCTTAGATATTTGAAAGGGACTGCAGACGTGGGTATAGTATACCGGAGGAACAGTAATGGTAGTGAAACCACTGGTTATGTGGATTCGGATCACGCTGGTAACTTGGATGATCGCAAGTCTTTAGCAGGGTACGTGTTTACGCTAGCAGGTGGTGCAATGAGTTGGAAAGCATCCTTACAGGATCATGTTGCCTTGTCTTCGACTAAGGCAGAGTACATGGCGCTAACCTTTATAGCGAATGAGGCGATACGGTTACAAAGTTTGCTCTTGGACTTTGGGCTTAATCAGAAAAGTGTTGATATACACTGTGATAACCAAGGTGCGATATATTTGGCATATAATCCAGTTTATCACGAGCGAACGAAACATATCGATATCAGGTACCACTTCATCCGAGATGTCTTAGCAAAGGGTAATGTTATTGTGAAAAAGATTGCTACGGCAGAGAACCCGGTAGACATGATGACCAAGCCTGTTCCTTTGGCGAAGCTCAAGCTATGCTTGAGCATAATTGGCGTCTGTGGAGAGTGAGCGCCCGTCGGGGCGTTGGGAGCAGCATGGATGATGAGTACTATAACTTGGCTTCAAACATCGAGCCAAGGTGGAGAATTGTTAAATTATGACTCGAGTTTGAATTTTCACGAACTCGATCCATAGAAGGATTTTGACTTGTTCAAAATATTTCCTATCCTATTCAAGATTGGTTTTCTTGTTATTTCAAGTTTGACTAGGATTACTTTTACACAAAAGGATAAAGACAAGGGTTTCCTCTCTTATCTGTAGGAGAAACCTAGTAGTGCTAGGTTTACACATATATATAAAAGGTTTCTTCAGCATGTAGAAGAAGAGAGCGCCGCACAAGAATAGAAGCCAAGCCAATTAGCTGCAGTTGTCGTACGAAGCATACAAGAAAGAACGGAGTTCTTGTTTTCCGTATGTTCGTGAGCAAATTGCCCGGGGGGGGCTTGAACACTCGGTGGTTTTGTGCTGTGAGTTTACATTGTTTATTTGTAAACACTTTGGGTTTGGGTTTAGATCTAGGTGTGGGAAACACTCGAGCGTATGAGTGATTGTAACTCTAATTCTCCGATTATAGTGGATTATTTGCTACTAGCTCTCCCCGTGGATATAGGTACCAATACTCGGACCAAACCACGTAAATTTCTGGTGCCCTTATTTTTCTCTAGTATTTTCGTATTGACGTAAATTGCAAGATCCTGTCATTTCTGCGTATTTTATATTTTTCAACAGAGTCGATCAAGCCAAAGCTAGCGAGGGCTTGTTGAAATAATTTGTTATCATAAAAAATGTGTCTCTTGGTTAAGAGAATACATGACTCTTGGGTATGAAAAGAGGTGACTTTTCATCCTAAAAGGAAGTTATCGTTAGTTATGAAAGGAAATTATTGTTGACATGAAGAGTGGTGATGATTGAGAATAAATTACATATTCCCAAGAGATGTGTTGATTGGTTGTCTATGAAGAGAGACCAATCGACATATTATTTATAATAACCACAACTATCCATAAGTACTTCTTCAAAACTCTCTCTTCTTCTCTTTTCATACACGCAACTCTAACACATTCAAGGAGAAATTTCAAGAGAGAATTGAATAATTGTTGAGCTCGTTTCTCTACAGCTTTGGTGTATATTTAGAGGTATATTTGTTCTAGACCCGACAGCAATAATAATAGGGGCAATTATACCTTAGGGACAATGATCGTCATCACACATCAAAGCAGCAAGGATCTACTACTTTGTCTTCTTCAGCAATCAAATTTCCCCATCGGGTGCATCAAGTGCTCACAATCTTGACAGATTGTGAATCGATCCTTATGATGGAACTAATTTCATCTGTTGGAAGAGTAAGGACTCGAGGCATGTATGGTTGGTTGTGTTATTAGTCTTCGTCATCATGTTGCACAATGAGAAATTGGAGAATTCAATCGATTGACTCTCCTTTCAGTGCTCTCTGTTTGGACACTATGCACCATTTTTGTCTTGCATACTGGACGCTATTTTTGAACAAAAATGTGCTATTAAAGGGGACTGTATTTGGCTGATGGGCACATTGGTAAAATCCCGCAAGGGTCTCATTGGGTCATATTTTGTTAAGATGGCCTCCCGGAAAGTGGAGGCAGCGTGCAACAACAGCGGCGCTAATTAAAAGAAAAAAAATTACTCTTTTCAAATCTGAAAATTTTATAAAATATTAATGATAAATATTAACTTGTTGCCTTATTTTTAATAATTTTTACACAATTTTTTTCGTAAATGAAAAGCTAACTAACAAACACAATGAGCCGGATCGAGCGATTGATGAACTTTCTTATGATTCATTATATTAGAATTCTTGCTGTCAGCGTGATCAATCCTGACGTCAATTTCAAAAAGAAAAACACCGTTAATGATGGATGTCTTTTTTTAAGTGCTTCTCCACTGAAAAACCAAAAGAGTTGCTTATCGACAAAATCCACCGTATGAGTGTACTCTTGATTTCAATAATGTTTTTTTTTTGTCAGAATTGTTAATTCCATTTAAGATCCTTGAGCTTTTCCAAAATTCAATAATAAATATTATTATTAAGTAATTAGGGCAATCTTTGAAATGTCTCTTCTAAATCAGGATAGGGATTGCCAACATCTCATGACGATGGAACTTCATGGCTAAGAGCACACGATTTTCAACATGGAGAGCTTTTGGAACCCCTATTGTTAGGGATAATTGGATATTTCACTTGAATGTTCATTATATCTCTCAGGATTATATATTAATCTCCTTTAATTGTCTATATTCTTAATTTCCAAATTGATTTATCTATCTTAGATAGTCATTAATAAACTACAAATAAGTTATTACACATAAAGAATTACATAGAAATTACACGAAAAAATAAAATTCATTAGGATATAAAAAAATATTCTAATTATCTCTAATTTCTATTGTTCTCCTTTATCTTGTATCATACCATTCCTCTCACTACTTCAGCATTTTCGGAAGGAATCTCGCTTCTACTGACTCTCGATGAAAAGTCCAATCTTGGATTCTCATGCCATGTCAATTTCGCTCAAATGCCATTTTGGTACCACTCAGATTGACAAGCGGCTTCGAGGACTCATGTGTAACCGACTTTTGCCAAATCACGTTTAAGACTTCTCAACACATGGATATCCTTGACTACGTGAAATTGCAAAAGATAGATTCTTATTTCAAAGTACACGATTACCGAGGATCGACCTAGGGTTGCTCGTAGGCTCGATAACAGTAAACGGAATCAACCGTCGTCCCATTATGTTCTGTCCGCGAATCGACTTCTATTCGTCCCTAGAATCGGCCTGCATATCTATAGGATTGTCCTTACGCAAGTCTCACAGTCGAGTCGTTTTCCCAAGTCAAATTCTTTAGTCACACGAATTCTATCCTCATTAGCCTTTCCCCTCAAGGTCAATATCTCAGGAGTAATTAATTCCAAGTGAGATCAACCAACAATGCATTGACGAAGTTAACATTCATTCCTCCCTCAAAGGGCTCGAATTTCAGAATATCATATAAGAGTTTGTGCATAAACTTCTTAGGGTTAATCATAACAAATTAAAATGACATTGTTGCTATTATTATTGGTCTTTTTGTTATCCCTACTATTTATTGACTAGGTGTTTGGTTTATCGCTTCCGCATGTGTATAACTAAAAGATAAAAAAGAATGGTTGGCGATGCATCCTAGGACGTCGCATTCATTTGACCAAGTGAGAAGGGGTTGTCACATGCTCAAGGGTCGAGGCGTGATAGATGATGCACTTAAACTTGCAATGAATCCAGTTTTTCATGATAGAACGAAGCACATAGAAATTGATTATCATTTCATTCAAGACAAAATCCAAATTCGGGTGATCAAAACAAGAGGAATAAGAATGACAGAACAACCCGCAAATATTTTTACCAAGGCTTTGAGTCAAAGGCATCCTTGATGTATATAGACCACCAAGCTTGAGGGGGAGTGTTGAAGATACTAATGCCAATGCTAATTGATCTTAATTGATCTTGATCACGGGGGATTTTTTGGGATATTATATACATCTTTTCTTTGCTTATACATTTGGACCTCTTGTATTATAAATGGGGCTATAATTACATATTGAATACACAGAAAACAAATATACAATTTTCAATCACTAGCTGTCTATTCTTTAACACATAGTAAAGAACAAGAATTACCAAAATAGAACAACATATGATTAACACAGCCCATGGCCAGAACTTGTTCTTTTTTCCACCGCTCACTTGCACTTTAGAGCTGAGTCCCCATGCCTTAAGAGTGTGCAACTCGAAAAACATACCTGTGGCAGCCGAGAAACCCAAAGTGACCCACTCCGGCAAATACTTTGTTAGGTCGACTATATCATAGATAGCAGAGGAATTTATGTCAGTACCAGTAGCATCGGCGTCTATCATGAGAACGCTCAAATTCTGCGTTCTAGAATTGTACATTATCGTAGCGTTGATCCGCCCACCACTCATGATTTTATCCTTAAACCAATCTACACAGCTATAGGTTGTGGAATTGAGATTATTCAAATCTATACCGACATGTGCAATTTGGGAACATTTTGGGTCCACGACGGTGGTATCATTGTTGTAGAAACTGTCAAACTCTACAGCTACAAACTTTGTGGAAGAGTCGGAAGGGTCACGGCCTGGATCTACAAGAGCCAGGGCGCCTCCCCCCGAGTGGAGCGGGAGTTGAGAACCGGCAGGGACAAGAAAGAAGGCCAATCCGTCGGAAAAGTTGGACTCTCCTAGCGAATTGATGACAAAGGTGAAATGGGTGGTGAAATCCGCCACGTTCCCAGTTGCCTTATCCCAAAGGCGCATCGGCTCGTGGTACGTGGCCCACCCAATGCTCCCATTGGGGTGCTGGTCTTGATTGACCATGGTAAGTTGGATGAAGTCGCTCGAAATAGACGCATCGTGTTGGACTTGAATGCTATTACGGTCGAAGGTCTGGAAGCTAAAATCGATGCCCTGAGACGACGCTGAAGCTGTGAAGGCATTGGCTAGAGAGAGAACCACGAGAAAAAGGGATTGAAGCCCTCTCATCTTGAAACTTACGATAACTGAGCTGTGAAGTTCCATTCTGGTTGAGCTTTCCAGATTGCCTTTGAGATCAAGAAATTAACACAGCTTGCTTGTGCTTTGACAATGTTCCAATGGCTTTTGGTTGCTGAAGAACTTGCGGTCAACGTCGTAACCGTTTAATGTAAACAAAAATAACAAGAGTCCACACGGTGTATAAAAGGAAAAAGAATCATGACAAGAATTGATTTAACCTAAATTGATCGCGTTAAGAAATGTCGAGAGGGCACTTCATGATAACTTAATTAATAATTAATATTCCCAGCAATGCTGATGATGACAGCTTCCGTCATTTGTTCTCTCTACCTCTCTTTCTCTGCCTGTTCCATGGCTTGAGATTAAGCCTAAATCAATAGTCGAGTTTCCAAAATTGATATTTGAACTTGTTCTTCGATTGCGACTAATTGAAGTTCTCTTCATGTTTTCGCACTTGTTCGACTGTGGCAAACTTAAATAGAATGAGTTCTTTTCCGCACTCAGTGCCTTATCTTCTAAGAGAAGACTTCAACTATCAAACAAGCTCAAAATCCTAACAAGCAACGCAAATTTAAGCAAATTTCAAAAACTAGGCAACTCAAATATACATATAATGGCTTCTAATTTGTAGTTTCTTTTACGATCAAAATAGGTGATGCAATTTCATTTTATTTTTACCTTTTAAACTCGCTTTCATAATCCAACCTCTATTTTCTTTAGCTTCTCTGAGTTAACTATAAATCAATTTTTGTAAATCAGTTTTAAAAAGTCTAGCACTGCTCTGATATCAAACCGAGTCATTGATCATGCCGTGTGTGAAACGATGATTGCGAACTTTGGATTGCCGGATCGATAATTGCTTGTTGCAGTAATATAGTATGATGCAAAGGAAAACAACAGAGAATTCAACATTAGGCTTTCGTGACTCTGTCAACCACAACAGCCATTGCAAGAGTCTAAACATGTCCCGTGTTTCACTTTTAATATATTTTTAGTGACGTAATCGCAATTTTTAAAATATGTTCATCTCAAGCTAATAGAGGGACTTGCAGGATTATTATCAGGGAATAGATTGAATGAAGTAAAAACCAATCGATCTTTCTGCGATGTTGCTTTTTTGTATTGTACTGGTTTTTCTTCCCTATCTCTTTAATTCATGCAGTTCACTAAGAGATGAACAAATATATCTGAGTTATCTATTGTGTTATACATTTCCAAAGCATGGCCATATAAATTCTTAACTTTTACGATCAGTTGTACTACAAGCTGGTAATTTACAATTTCCCATAAAGTAAATTCAAGTATCTAAGCGAATATGAAATCTCAGCTGCTTTCCGTTTGATAGATATTTTTTCTTAAATTCCCTCCACTAAATTTTTACCTGATGTTGTAGTTTGTTTTTCGATTTGACCGATGACAAAACGAAGCGAAGCCCAACAATGCAAATGAACCTAAACCCGAGAGAGACTGTCGCGACCTATTTTTTTCGTCCCGTGAGGGAAAGGAAATATCTAAATAAATAGGTTTAGGGGTATTGTCCAAAAGGTGGGTCGAAGACCCTTAATTAGACGTGGGCTCTCCCAAGCCCATACCCCGTGACGTTGGGTGTTCATGAAAACCTTCAAATAAGGAGTCGCCACTAGCCTATTGGGGTCGGCTAGAAACCAAGCGAAGCATGGGAGCGTGCCTCACTTTCTACGCAACCAGAGAATCTAGGGTCGGGGACTTGATTACACTAATTAGCCAATTAGTGCCCTTTCGGTACCTAATCTTGTTCATTTCAAAAAGATTTTTGTCAGGCAGTTTGGATTGATTTTACGTTTAACCACTAACATGTGAGGTGATCATGCGGGTACACAATTATCGAAATAGCAATCAGCAATTAAATGAGGCATTAAATAAATTGCAGGCGAAAATAAACACAAGCATTAAGAGATAAATAACAATCCTAATTAAACTAAAGGGAAACCATAATCATCGCATCCTAAGCGTGCATTCAAGGGCAATTGTATCCGAGGATAATTAAAACCCTAAGGTGAAGCTTCGTGAAGGCTTGTTCGATTTTAAGACAATCTTATGCCGATGATTTTCCGACACTTTTAGAAAAAATGGTCCAAGAATTATTTTAGAGCTTTTTAGGAAACTCTAAAACAAACTTGGAGTTTTTGGGATTTTTGAAATTTTTTGGAATTTTCAATATTTTAATTTTTTGATTTTTTTATTAAAAAAATAATTTTTTTTTTTTTTTGAAAATTTTTATAAATTTTCAGGTTTCTGAATTTTCCATGAATTTTCTGAAATTCCGAAATTTTTTATGATTTTTTAATGTTTTTTATGCTTTTTTTATGAATTTTTGAATTTTCGATTTTTTTTGTTTTTTTTTTTTTTTAAAAGAAATGATTCGGACCGGGTCAGGAAACCCGGCCCTGCTGACCCGATTCAGATGCCACCGCTGGTCCGGGTCGGGCTGAAGGAACCGGGCCGGCCTTAAGCCCACTAAAAAAAAAAAGGCCCACACGACTTTTTCTTAAAAGCCCAATCTTGATTTCTATTTTTCTAGCCCGCTAAAGAACCCGGCCCATGAAAAAATCAACCCAGCTGAAGCAGCCCGCGGCGAAGCCCACTTCCTTGGCCCCTATCTCATTTTTGGCCTTTTTTTGTTTTTTCCTTTTTATTGTTTTTTAATCTTTTTCTTTTTCTCTTTTTTTTTATGCTTTTTCTGGTCTTCCTTATTCTCGCGGTCTCCTTCTTCTTCACGTGCACTTGCATGCTTTCCCCCATGCACGCCCGACCGAAGCACCTGCAACTTCTTCGCCGGCCCGCCTCCACGCACGACGAGCCCGTGCCGGCTTTTGAGGGGTCGCCATGTCACCGTCCGGCGTCGGTCGTAACGACCGACGCCGAGCACCGCCGGCCACTAACTGGCCGGTGTTCGAGGGTCGCCGGGTTGGCTCCGGCGAGATACGCGCCTCGGCCTACCCAAACGCCCGGACCTACCGAAAAGCTAGGAAAATGACTCGAGACGGTGCATGACAACCGTATAACCCGAACGACGCAAAAAGAAACCGAGAGCCGAGCTCCTATTGGGTCAAGGGTTTGGTTCGGTTTCCTCATTGAGGCATTTCATCGAACAGGTTGACGGGCACTACCAAAATCAAAGGTTTCCGGCTCGACCGAGCCACGAACATGCTCTAGGGGTCTTCGGACATGTAATACAAGGAAAAGGGGAGCGAAATGCAAGGACGACGAGGGCCGAGCTTGCGCGAGCCGATCGGCCGCGAGCTCCGGCCCGGCATTCTCCGAAAATAGAGCTACCGAGGTTCAAAGAGACCTACCTCGTTCGGGGCCGAGTTGCGGCGGACGAAGGCGACGGACGGGCTTCCTGGCGACGCCTAGCCGCTCCTCGAGGTTTCCTTCTTCCTCCGGGTTCGTTTTTGTTCCTTTGGTCCTCCGGTCTCCCTCGAGCTCCTCTCAACTCTCGTCGCCCGGTTTCTCTCTCGGCTCTCTCGTTTGTTCTCTCTCGGGTTCTCTCTTTTTGCTCTCCCCTTTCGTCCTTCACCCCTCACCCCTTTTCTCTCTCGTTCTCCGTCTCCCCCTCCCCGCCCCTCTCTTTTCGCTTTTCTCTTCCCTTTTTCTCGCTTGCTCGCGTGCTCGACTTGCCGCTTCGCCTTTGCCGCCGTTCCGACTCTTCGCTCTTCGCTCCTTGCCGACTTCGCGCTTCTTTTTGCTGCTCTTTGCTGCTTTGCTGCTTTTCCGCTTCCGCTCGCTGCTTCGCCGCTCTCTTCTGCCTCGCTCGCTGCCCTTTCTGCTTCCCGCCGGCCCTCTCGTTTCCCACACGCGGGAGAAGGAGGGGAAAAGAAGACAAATGGCCGGGCCGAGCCGGGGAAGGAAAGAAAGAAAGAAAAAGTGGGCCGAGCCCACGCAGGGAAAAAGAAAGGGCCGCATGGGGCCGGGCGGGCCCGACCACGGCCCCTCTTTTCGATTTTTTTTTTTTAAAATTTTTTAATTTTTTTGCATTTTAACTTTAAAACTAGTGATGCAAATGCTCCTAATGTCTATATGCAATGCAATTTTAATGAAAGAATTTTTTTGTTAAGGGGTTAGAAATTAATCCCTAATTTTCCAATGCAATTAGTAAACACTTAAATAAATTGCCAAAATTTAGGTGTCAACAGCTGCCCCTCTTTGAATGGGAGCTCGAAGAGGTTCCTTTCAAAGACGAGAGACACCTAAATTTTGTCCATGAACGATGATGATCAGGGGCTGCGTATGAGAAAATGATGTGAATGCATGAACTTATTTTGTAACTAGATGGCCTTCGACCGAGATGAGAAAGACTTATTGTATGGTAACTAGTTCCTACTAGACGTGTCTCACCGTATAAAAACGGGTTTTGACCGGATGTGATAGGCGTGGTTTAAGGATGAACCCACGAACCGTGTGGTTTAGGAAGACCACCAACCGTGCGGTTTCGGATAACCACAAACCCCGTGGTTTAAGGGTAGACCACCAACCGTGTGGTTTCGGAAACACCACCAACCCCGTGGTTTAAGGGTAGACCACCAACCGTGTGGTTTCGGATAACCACAAACCCCGTGGTTTAAGGATAGACCACCAACCGTGTGGTTTAAGGGTTGACCACAAACCGTGTGGTTTCGGATGACCACAAACCTCGTGGTTTAAGGGAAGACCACCAACCGTGTGGTTTAAGGGTTGACCACAAACCGTGTGGTTTCGGATGACCACAAACTCCGTGGTTTAACGAAAGACCACCAACCGTGTGGTTTAAGGGTTGACCACAAACCGTGTGGTTTAAGGGTAGACCACCAACCGTGTGGTTTCGGATAACCACAAACCCCGTGGTTTAAGGGTTGACCACAAACCGTGTGGTTTAAGGGTAGACCACCAACCGTATGGTTTCGGATAACCACAAACCCCGTGGTTTAAGGGTAGACCACCAACCGTGTGGTTTCGGATAACCACAAACCCCGTGGTTTAAGGAAAGACCACCAACCGTGTGGTTTAAGGGTTGACCACAAACCGTGTGGTTTAGGATAACCACAAACCCCGTGGTTTAAGGGTAGACCACCAACCGTGTGGTTTAAGGGTTGACCACAAACCGTGTGGTTTAAGGAAAGACCACCAACCGTGTGGTTTAAGGGTTGACCACAAACCGTGTGGTTTCGGATAACCACAAACCCCGTGGTTTAAGGAAAGACCACCAATCGTGTGGTTTAAGGGTTGACCACAAACCGTGTGGTTTCGGATAACCACAAACCCCGTGGTTTAAGGAAAGACCACCAACCGTGTGGTTTAAGGAAAAACCACCAACCGTGTGGTTTAAGGAAACACCACCAACCCCGTGGTTTAAGGGTAGACCACCAACCGTGTGGTTTCGGAAACACCACCAACCCCGTGGTTTAAGGGTAGACCACCAACCGTGTGGTTTCGGATAACCACAAACCCCGTGGTTTAAGGAAAGACCACCAACCGTGTGGTTTAAGGAAAAACCACCAACCGTGTGGTTTAAGGAAACACCACCAACCCCGTGGTTTAAGGGTAGACCACCAACCGTGTGGTTTCGGAAACACCACCAACCCCGTGGTTTAAGGGTAGACCACCAACCGTGTGGTTTCGGATAACCACAAACCCCGTGGTTTAAGGAAAGACCACAAACCGTGTGGTTTAAGGGTTGACCACAAACCGTGTGGTTTAGGATAACCACAAACCCCGTGGTTTAAGGGTAGACCACCAACCGTGTGGTTTAAGGAAAGACCACCAACCGTGTGGTTTAAGGGTTGACCACAAACCGTGTGGTTTCGGATAACCACAAACCCCGTAGTTTAAGGAAAGACCACCAACCGTGTGGTTTAAGGGTTGACCACAAACCGTGTGGTTTAAGGGTAGACCACAAACCGTGTGGTTTCGGATAACCACAAACCCCGTGGTTTAAGGAAAGACCACAAACCGTGTGGTTTAAGGAAAAACCACCAACCGTGTGGTTTAAGGAAAAACCACCAACCATGTGGTTTAAGGAAACACCACCAACCCCGTGGTTTAAGGGTAGACCACCAACCGTGTGGTTTCGGAAACACCACCAACCCCGTGGTTTAAGGGTAGACCACCAACCGTGTGGTTTCGGAAACACCACCAACCCCGTGGTTTAAGGAAAGACCACCAACCGTGTGGTTTAAGGGTTGACCACAAACCGTGTGATTTCGGATAACCACAAACCCCGTGGTTTAAGGAAAGACCACCAACCGTGTGGTTTCGGATAACCACAAACCCCGTGGTTTAAGGAAATACCACCAACCGTGTGGTTTCGGAAACACCACCAACCCCGTGGTTTAAGGGTAGACCACCAACCGTGTGGTTTCGGATAACCACAAACCCCGTGGTTTAAGGAAAGACCACCAACCGTGTGGTTTAAGGATAGACCACAAACCGTGTGGTTTCGGATAACCACAAACCCCGTGGTTTAAGGAAAGACCACCAACCGTGTGGTTTAAGGGTTGACCACAAACCGTGTGGTTTAAGGGTTGACCACAAACCGTGTGGTTTCGGATAACCACAAACCCCGTGGTTTAAGGGTTGACCACAAACCGTGTAGTTTCGGATAACCACAAACCCGTGGTTTAAGGAAAGACCACCAACCGTGTGGTTTAAGGGTTGACCACAAACCGTGTGGTTTAAGGGTAGACCACAAACCGTGTGGTTCGGATAACCACAAACCCCGTGGTTTAAGGGTAGACCACCAACCGTGCGGTTTCGGATAACCACAAACCCCGTGGTTTAAGGGTTGACCACCAACCGTGTGGTTTCGGATAACCACAAACCCCGTGGTTTAAGGAAAGACCACCAACCGTGTGGTTTAAGGGTTGACCACAAACCGTGTGGTTTCGGATAACCACAAACCCCGTGGTTTAAGGAAAGACCACCAACCGTGTGGTTTAAGGGTTGACCACAAACCGTGTGGTTTCGGATAACCACAAACCCCGTGGTTTAAGGAAAGACCACCAACCGTGTGGTTTAAGGGTAGACCACAAACCGTGTGGTTTCGGATAACCACAAACCCCGTGGTTTAAGGAAAGACCACCAACCGTGTGGTTTAAGGGTTGACCACAAACCGTGTGGTTTCGGATAACCACAAACCCCGTGGTTTAAGGAAAGACCACCAACCGTGTGGTTTAAGGTTTAAGGGTTGACCACAAACCGTGTGGTTTAAGGGTAGACCACAAACCGTGTGGTTTCGGATAACCACAAACCCCGTGGTTTAAGGAAAGACCACCAACCGTGTGGTTTAAGGGTTGACCACAAACCGTGTGGTTTCGGATAACCACAAACCCCGTGGTTTAAGGAAAGACCACCAACCGTGTGGTTTAAGGTTTAAGGGTTGACCACAAACCGTGTGGTTTAAGGGTAGACCACAAACCGTGTGGTTTCGGATAACCACAAACCCCGTGGTTTAAGGAAAGACCACCAACCGTGTGGTTTAAGGGTTGACCACAAACCGTGTGGTTTCGGATAACCACAAACCCCGTGGTTTAAGGAAAGACCACCAACCGTGTGATTTAGGGGGACTCCGGGCTACAGAAGCTCGCCGTGTCGATGAGGGGGACTCCGGGCTACAGAAGCACGCCGTGTCGATGAGGGGGACTCCGGGCTACAGAAGCACGCCGTGTCGAAGAGGGGGACTCCGGCTCGTAAGCTCGCCGTGTCGAAGAGGGGGACTCCGGGCTACAGAAGCACGCCGTGTCGATTAGAGGGACTCCGGGCTACAGAAGCACGCCGTGTCGATTAGAGGGACTCCGGGCTACAGAAGCACGCCGTGTCGATGAGGGGGACTCCGGGCTACAGAAGCTCGCCGTGTCGATGAGAGGGGACTCCGGGCTACAGAAGCACGCCGTGTCGATGAGGGGGTCTCCGGGCTACAGAAGCTCACCGTGTCGATGAGGGGGGACTCCGGGCTACAGAAGCACGCCGTGTCGATGAGGGGGACTCCGGGCTACAGAAGCACGCCGTGTCGGCGGGGACTCCGGCTACGAAGCACGCCGTGTCGATGAGGGGGACTCCGAGCTACAGAAGCACGCCCTGTCGATTCCCTTGTGATATTTCCTGGATGGCTAAACAGTGGCAGGCACTCATAGAAAATGGGATACTTGGACAATTACTAGTATCCATTCCCTGGATAGTCATAGGAGTCTGTACGTAGAGAGCAACTTGAACAGGTCAAGTGTCAATGAGAGAGAGTACCTAGACAGTGGCAAGTACTCCAAAATAATGGGATACTTGGATGATCACAAATATTTATACACGTAGTATAGCTCGAATAGATCGAACGTCGAAGAGAGAGAGCAATGATTGCATGAGCAAATCGAGCTAATTCAATTATTTGGTAAATATACGGGTATCACAAAATTGTCATCAAGTTTGGAAGATATCATCAATTCTCAAATTCCTTTAGAAGAAAAGTCCATATCAAAGTGATCCTGACTTATGAGAACGATTCATTAAACATGCCAAGCAAAGGCTCTTAGTCAAAAAGGGCTTCTCACATCTTCTTGAGAAAATGGCTATTTGATCCCATCCCTTAATGTGGGAAGCACGCCGATCACCGGAGTATCTCACATAACCCATGTCAAAGGTTTTGAGAATCATTCGCAGTAAGTACATGTTGACTGATCTAAGAGGTCTTTTAGAAGGGCCATGATGTGATTTGGTCAGTGTTTCAACAAATGATAAGCATCATTGGCTATGCAGTGAAATAATCATCGATCAACATCTTCACTAGGTTTACAAGTCAAGTAACCTTGAGATGAGATAATACAACCTTGCCCTCGCTTCTTTAAGCGATAGCTTCTTTGGAGAGTTCTTATTTTCACTTGAATCATCCCAATCTGAAGAGACTTCGGGAAGGGTTGTAATGTCGGTTTGGTTAAGGCTCAAAAGGCTCAGAATCTTTCACAAAAAGGGATTTGAAAGTTGGTGATTATCATGGCATCATTGTCATATCACTCAATCTTTTTGAAAGCACTCGACTTTTTGAAACCTGATTTGTCTTGAAAGTCTTTTGACTAATCAAATAAGAGCTTTGTCCTTCTCAATTATTTCATTTTTTTTTTTTTTTTTGCATTTGCAACGATTTTCTTTTCGATGCAAGCATTTTGAATTTGACAATTTATTTTCACATAGGAGTTTATCACCCCCTTGATGCAAATCTTTTCTTCTTCTTTTTTTTCTCTTCTTTTTTTTTTCACGGGCATTGGCCTTGCTCTTACCAGGCACACTGCTTTTTCATGCCCCTTAATTTTCATTGGACTTTTGCTCTTTTGAACTTTTTGAGCTTTTAGGACTTTCGAGATGCTTTCCACAATTTCAGATAAATGCCAATTGTGTTGGTCAATCATGTGCCTTGCCCCGATATGAGGAGATAATCACCATTTGGGCTTTAGAAATGAATGTTTAGGCTCAACTTGGCTAAGCAAAGGTTATAAGTGTTTAGATAGAGAAATTAATGCTCTTCTTCATTTTGGGATACTTCGAGCTTCCATAAAAACTCCTCTGAAGCTACAACCAAAGATGGGTGCAAGTGAGAGCGAAACAATCTTTCTCATTCTTCTCGCCATACAATGTCAACCGAAACGTCCAAATTTGCCCCATTGTGGGGTGGTTGTCGACAGGGATATTTTGTAGAAAAATTTTTGTATTTAAAGGCTCAAATGGGCGAACTATTGTCACTTGTAGTGTGTAGGGCACAGAAAGAAATTCCTCTTTTCACTTTGGTCCATGTACCACCTGCGAATGAATCCCTCGTCCTTAAATGACACGGCTTTTCCTCTCTCTTTTTTCGACTCTCAAAGTGTTTAAAGGACATATTTGGAGATGGGTTGCCTTTTCTCATCCTAAGTGTTTCTTGCTTGGCACGGTTAACATCACAATCTCAATTGGTCAAAATCATCTAATTAGATTAATCTCCATGAGGAATTTAATTCAAAATGAGTGATCCACCAGATGGATAGACAATTTTGAGATAAAAGAGGTGTTCAAAGACTTTATGGAATTTTTTTGTTTACATTTTTTTTTTTTTTTTTTTGTTTTCCAGGAAAACGCCAAAGATTTCTTTCTTTCTTTTTTTTTTTGAGAAGAAGGGTGCTTACCTGCCATGAGGCGACGCGACAATCCTATAAACAACAGAAAAGAATGCGTTAGTGTAAGAACCTCAATGGAATTAAAGATTGGAAACGATACATCGTTACCCCTCACTCGCATTTATCCTTTGAGTGCTAACATCGCCCTTTTGGATATTTGGTAACTCCAAATCTTCATTTGCATTCCGGGCGGTGGCTAACAACGGCCGATGGCTGGAGTAGCAGCAGTGGTGGCGGGTTCGGTCAAAACCAGAGCCGAGCGAGGGGGAGAGAGAGAGAAGCGGCTGATGGAGAGGGGAACGGGCACAAAAATGAAAATTGCAAAAAGTTGGTTTTCGCCTTTTTCTCTTGTTTTTTTCTTCTTTTTTTCTTCTTTTTTTTTTATTTATGCGGTCACTGCCGCTTTCGGGATTCGAACTCCCGATCGAACCAGGCGGCTTCCTTCCCGGATACCACTCGGCTAAAAGTGCCGACGGTGTCCAGAGTTGCTCTCTTTTTCCATTTAAGGCAAAAATTCTTATTTCCCCCTGGAACGATCACAACTTTACCATCTCAAAATATCATCTTGCGGGTCAACTTACGAAGGTGATTAAGAGAAGAGATAAAATGCTATGCAAGTTCTTCTTGAAAATCATTTTTTGAAACATTTTGGAGTTAAAAGCATAAAAGCTTAACCCTGAAAGCCCGTTTGAAACACTTTAATCAAAATTTTTTCTTCTTTTCTTTTTCTTTTTTTTTTTTTCATGAAATTGGATTTCATTACCAAAAAATGTATGTTGCATTTGATTTTTTTTTTTTTTTTTAAAATGTCAGCTAGGCCTACAATCGAAACCCAAAATGGAAAACATGATTCTTAACAAGAATGAAAACAATGATAAATTATAAGAAAATCTTATAAGTGTAAAAATCAATCCTCGTCCAAGTTTGAAAGTCCACTTATTTGTATGGTCAAGCAGATGTCAAAGAGTAAATGTTACTCGCATCCTGCAAGAAGGAAATAATGTCAGTATATGAATGAGAAAATGATCTTTCAATAATGTCTCATCTTTTACAATGGAATCAAGACAACGGCACATGCCCCATGGTCCTTATTGCGGGATTTTGGTATTTTGCCGAGATTTTATCATAAGAGGAGACATCATTAAAAGATCGATTCGCGGCTGTCAATCGAATGTCCACTCTATTCCCAAAAGCTTCATATGCAAAATGTGGCATTGATTTTGAAAGACTGATTTGTGCTTCCACTATTGCCAAAATGAGGTGATTTTTATTTTGAGAAATCTATACACAATGTGATTTGAATTTTCAATCTCAAAATGTGAGAGGGAAAGAATTTGATTAAAAGTGTGATTTCAAATTTTTTTGTGCCCCAAAACATAATCATGAATTAGAAGAATTTTTTGACGAGGTGTGATTTTAAGCCCATGATTGGAAACTTTAACGAAATCACCTATTGTGTAGGGCTAAATTAATGATTTTTGAAATTGACATTGAATGTTTGCTTATGAAGAATAATTGCCAATTTTCCCAATTTGAAGCCTACACCGAGAGCATTCGATTCATCTCCGCAAATTTCAAAAATGAAAGTAAAAGGAGAAATCATACTTACCAATGATGATGACCTTTTTTTTATTTTTCTTTTCAATCACATAGACATACGCATGAGACTGTGGGTCAATTACTACTCTAGACGGCTCAAATGAAGCCACGGGATTACCGGACTGAACCAGCATGGTCGCGGTTAGGTCGGGGTTCCCATGACTCCGGCCTTGTCAAAGAGCCGACCCATGTCGCGTGGTTGCAAACCGGGGTGGGAACTCTTGACACAAGAAGGAAATTTCGGAATTGAGGTGGGCGACTCGTACTACATGGTTGTAGTCGGAGCGGTATCCACCTCAACACCATCCTAAATGATCCTGTGCGGCCCAGGTCCGGCGGCAGGTTGTGTGTGCTAGGGTGTAGTGCAATGCAAATGATACATGCACATCAATTTATAAGCAAACAACACTCCGTACATAAAAATAAACCATGCATTCCTACACCTCCCTGCAAGACAAAGGTGAGCAAACACTTCCCCTTATGCCTCCCATTCTGTAAAAACATTTAACACCTTTAATGTTAGGGGCGTACCTGGAATCCTCGCTGCCAAACAAAAATATTTTTGAACAAGATTAATTCTGGCCTAAGTCCTCTAAGGTTCAAAACCAAGTCCCCAGTGGAGTCGCCAAGTTGTCGCGACCTATTTTTTTCGTCCCGTGAGGGAAAGGAAATATCTAAATAAATAGGTTTAGGGGTATTGTCCAAAAGGTGGGTCGAAGACCCTTAATTAGACGTGGGCTCTCCCAAGCCCATACCCCGCGTGACGTTGGGTGTTCATGAAAACCTTCAAATAAGGAGTCGCCACTAGCCTATTGGGGTCGGCTAGAAACCAAGCGAAGCATGGGAGCGTGCCTCACTTTCTACGCAACCGAGAGAATCTAGGGTCGGGGACTTGATTACACTAATTAGCCAATTAGTGCCCTTTCGGTACCTAATCTTGTTCATTTCAAAAGATTTTTGTCGGGCGGTTTGGATTGATTTTACGTTTAACCACTAACATGTGAGGTGATCATGCGGGTACACAATTATCGAAATAGCAATCAAAGCAATTAAATGAGGCATTAAATAAATTGCGGGCGAAAATAAACACAAGCATTAAGAGATAAATAACAATCCTAATTAAACTAAAGGGAAACCATAATCATCGCATCCTAAGCGTGCATTCAAGGGCAATTGTATCCGAGGATAATTAAAACCCTAAGGTGAAGCGCCGTGAAGGCTTGTTCGATTTTAAGACACAATCTTATGCCGATGATTTTCCGACACTTTTTTTAGAAAAATGGTCCAAGAATTATTTTAGAGCTTTTTAGGAAACTCTAAAACAAACTTGGAGTTTTTGGGATTTTTGAAATTTTTTGGAATTTTCAATATTTTAATTTTTTGATTTTTTTTTTTTTATTAAAAAAATAATTTTTTTCTTTTTGAAAATTTTTATAAATTTTCAGGTTTCTGAATTTTCCATGAATTTTCTGAAATTCCGAAATTTTTTATGATTTTTTAATGTTTTTTATGCTTTTTTATGAATTTTTGAATTTTCGATTTTTTTTTTTTTTTTTTTTTTAAAAGAAATGATTCGGACCGGGTCAGGAAACCCGGCCCTGCTGACCCGATTCAGATGCCACCGCTGGTCCGGGTCGGGCTGAAGGAACCGGGCCGGCCTTAAGCCCACTAAAAAAAAAAAAGGCCCACACGGACTTTTTTCTTAAAAGCCCAATCTTGATTTCTATTTTTCTAGCCCAACTAAAGAACCCGGCCCATGAAAAATCAACCCAGCTGAAGCAGGCCCGCGGCGAAGCCCACTTCCTTGGCCCCTATCTCATTTTTGGCCTTTTTTTTTTTTTTCCCTTTTTTATTGTTTTTTAATCTTTTTTCTTTTTCTCTCTTTTTTTTTATGCTTTTTCTGGTCTTCCTTATTCTGCTGGTCTCCTTCTTCTTCACGTGCACTTGCATGCTTTCCCCCATGCACGCCCGACCGAAGCACCTGCAACTTCTTCGCCGGCCCGCCTCCACGCACGACGAGCCCGTGCCGACTTTTGAGGGGTCGCCATGTCACCGTCCGGCGTCGGTCGTTACCACGTCCGTCCGACCGACGCGAGCACCGCCGCCACTAATCGGCCGGTGTTCGAGGGTCGCCGGGTTGGCTCCGGCGAGATACGCGCCTCGGCCTACCCAAACGCCCGGACCTACCGAAAAGCTAGGAAAATGACCGAGACGGTGCATGACAACCGTATAACCCCGAACGACGCAAAAGAAACCGAGAGCCGAGCTCCGGTCAAGGGTTTGGTTCGGTTTCCTCATTGAGGCATTTCATCGAACAGTTGACGGGCACTACCAAAATCAAAGGTTTCCGGCTCGACCGAGCCACGAACATGCTCTAGGGGTCTTCGGACATGTAATACAAGGAAAAGGGGAGCGAAATGCAAGGACGACGAGGGCCGGAGCTTGCGCGAGCCGATCGGCCGCGAGCTCCGGCCCGGCATTCTCCGAAAAATAGAGCTGCGAGGTTCAAAGAGACCTACCTCGTTCGGGGCCGAGTTGCGGCGGACGAAGGCGACGGACGGGCTTCCGGCGGCAAATGCCTAGGCCGCTCCTCGAGGTTTCCTTCTTCCTCCGGTTCTCGTTTTTGTTCCTTTGGTCCTCCGGTCTCCCTCGAGCTCCTCTCAACTCTCGTCGCCCGGTTTCTCTCTCGGGCTCTCGTTTGTTCTCTCTCGGGTTCTCTCTTTTTGCTCTCCCCTTTCGTCCTTCACCCTCACCCCTTTTCTCTCTCGTTCTCCGTCTCCCCCTCTCCTTCGCCCCTCTCTTTTCGCTTTTCTCTTCCCTTTTTCTCGCTTGCTCGCGTGCTCGACTTCTTCTTTCGCCTTTGCCGCTGTTCGACTCTTCGCTCTTTCGCTCCTTGCGACTTGCGCTTCTTTCTGCTGCTGCTCGCTGCTTTGTTCCGCTTTTCCGCTTCTGCCTTCGCTCTGCTCTCGCTTCTTTCTTTGCCCTCCCTTTCTGCTCGCCGGCCTACTCTTCCCACCCACACGCGGGAGAAGGAGGGGAAAAGAAGACAAATGGCCGGGCTGGGCCGGGGAAGGAAAGAAAGAAAGAAAAAGTGGGCCGAGCCCACGCAGGGGAAAAAAAGAAAGGGCCGCATGGGGGCGGGCGGGCCCGACCACGGCCCGGCCTCTTTTCGATTTTTTTTTTTTTTTTTTAAATTTTTAAATTTTTTTGCATTTTAACTTTAAAACTAGTGATGCAAATGCTCCTAATGTCTATATGCAATGCAATTTTAATGAAATAATTTTTTTGTTAAGGGGTTAGAAATTAATCCCTAATTTTCCAATGCAATTAGTAAACACTTAAATAAATTGCCAAAATTTAGGTGTCAACAGAGACCATAGTCAAGATTGGCTCTTCTTTCTTCTAACCTTGTAACTTGGATTTGTCTCTTCTTTCTTCTAACCTTGTAACTTGGATTTGTGACTGTTGCCCAATAAACTTGCTAGTTAAAGTGAAATTCCCAATTATGGAGAGTATGGAGCTCAAAATCCAACCCGGTCATGATTAAGAAACCGAAGTTACCCCCTCCGGAAACCAGCTTCTTGAGTCGACGAGGTAAGAGAGAGTGGAAGCATGTCTTTCCGGACCGGAGTGTTGAGGTCCACCATGAGGAAACTTGGATTTTGCATGCTCAAGTCGTATGTTATCGATGCATAGATGCATCCGTCACTCCTAATTTCATACTTGAACCAATTGGCACAATAATAACTCACAGATGAGATGTAATTCAATCTATGCCAACATGTCCACATTGCAGATCCGATAAAACCGGTAGAAATGTCATAGAAAGTATCAAATTCCACAACAACAAATGCGATAAAAGAGTTAGAAGGGTCTTGGTTCGCCTTCACAAGAGCTAGTAGCCTCTTGATGAGTTGTGCGGGACTAGAAATCCATTGGGATGGAGGAAAAAGGCCAGCCTGTTGGCACATTCTTCAAACTGTTCAAAATCGATAACGAGGTGAATTGAGTGGTGAAATTGGCCACATTGCCACTGCCTAGTCCCAAAGGTGCAAGGGCTTGTGGTACTTGACTTGTTCACATCAATCAGCAAAATTCACAGACAAAGCATGTGAATGAAGAGAAACAGATATAGATACTACAAATATGCAAGAAAATAATCATACATTAATCCATTAAAAATATCACATCATCAAATTCAAGTTAAACGATACATGTACACTAAAGTTCTCCTTTAAATTGGATGCCTCAAACATAAATCTAATGACTGGTAGTTGCAATTTCTTTTCTGATCGAAATATGCAAAACATTTCTTTTTACCTTTAAACTTTCTACATAATATATATTCTCTAGCCCCTCCTGATTAACTATAAAAAAATTTTGTAAATCAGTTTTAGAAAGTATAGCAGTACTCTCATATCATACCAAGTCATTGATCATGCCGTGTGTTGCACGATGATTGTGACTTCGGACTGTCGGATCGATAATTGGTTGTTATTGTAATATAGTATGATGCAAAGAAAAACAGCAGAGACTTCAATATTAGGCTTTTGTGATTCTGTCAAAAACAACAAACATTTCAAGAGTCTAAGTATGTCCCATGTTTCACTTTAAATACATTTTTATTGATGTATCCACAATTTTTAAAATATGTTTATCTTAAGCTAAACCTATAATCGGGTGTACAGACGTCAACACAAGCATATGGAGGGACTTATAATTTACATTCTCCTTGTTATGTAAATTCAAGTAGGGAAAATTGTTCAAAAAATCCTAAACCTATTGCACTTTTGCCAATTCAATTCTAGATATTTCAATTTTGTCAAAGAGTCCTAAATCTTTTCATGTAATTCCAATTGAGTCAATCAAGCCAAGGCTAGCGAGGGCTTGTTGAAATAATTTGTTATCATAAAAGATGTGTCTCTTGGTTAGGAGAATACATGACTCTTGGTTATGAAAAGAGGTGACTGTTCGTCATAAAAGGAAGTTATCGTTAGTTATGAAAGTAAATTATTATTGACATGAGGAGTAGTGATGATTGAGAACAAATCACATATTCCCAAGAGACGTGTTGATGGGTTGTCTGTAAATAGAGACCAATTCACATATTATTTATAATAATTACTATTGTTCATAAGTACTTCTTCTTCAGAACTCTCTCTTCTTCTCTTTTCATACACACAATTTTAACACATTCAAGGAGAAATTCCAAGAGAGAATTGAGTAATTGCTAAGCTCGTTTCTCTGCAGCTTTGGTGTATATCTAGAGATATATTTGTTCTAGACTCGGCAACAATAGTAGTAGGGGCAAATAATACTTTAAGGACAATGATCATCATCATGCATCAAAGCAGCAAGGATCTACTACTTCTCTATTTTCTTTAGCAATCAAATTTCCCCAACAATCTTAAAGTATTATTATCGTCATGGAGATGGAGACATCAGCTACATCAAGTGCCCGCAATCTTGACAAATTGTGAATCGATCTTTAAGATGGAACTAATTTCATCTGTTGGAAGAACAAGGACCCAAGGCATGTTTGGTTAGTTGTGTTATTCGGCTTCGTCATCGTGTTGCACAATGAGAAATTGGAGAATTCAATCGATTGACTCTCCTTTCAGTGCTTTCTATTTGGGCACTATGCACCATTTCTGTCTTGCATACTGGACGCTATTTTTGAACAAAAATGTGCTATTAAAAGGGACTGTATTTGGCTGATGGGCACATTGGTAAAATCCCACAAGGGTCTCATTGGGTCATATCTTGTTAAGATGGCCTCTCGGAAAGTGGAGGCAGCGTGCAACAACGGCGGTGCTAATTTAAAGAAAAAAAAAATTACTCTTTTCAAATCTGAAATTTTTATAAAAAATTAATGATAAATATTAACTGATTGCCCTTTTTCTAATAATTTTTACACAATTTTTTTCGTAAATGAAAAGCTAACTAACAAACACAATGAGCAGGATCTAGCAATTGATGAACTTTCTTATGATCCTAACGTTAATTAGAATTCTTGCTATCAGCGTGATCGATCCTGACGTTAATTTCAAAAAGAAAAACACTCTTAACGATGGATATGTCTTTTTTTAAGTGCTTCTCCACTGAAAAACCAAAAGAGTTGCTTCTCGACAAAATCCACCATATGAGTGTACTCCTGATTTCAATAATTTTTTTTTGTTTTGTCAGAATTGTTAATTCCATTTAAGATCGTTAAGTTTCTCCAAAATTCAATAATACATACTATTATTAAGTAATTGGGACAATCTTTGAAATGTCTCTTCTAAATCAAGATAGGGATTGCTAACATCTCGTGACAATAGAACTTCACAGCTCAAAGCACATGATTTTCAAATATGGAAAGCTTACGGCACTCCTATTTCTTAATTGATCCAGATTGATTTATCTTATTACATATAGAGAATTACATAGAAATTACACACAAAAATTTCATTAGGATATAAAGAAATATTCTAATTATCTCTAATTTCTATTGTTCTCCTTTGTCTTTTCTCATACCATTCCTCTCACTACTTAAGCATTTTCGGAAGGAATCTCGCTCGTTCTACAGACTCACGATGACAACAACGTATCTCTATCCACTTCCTGCGTCCAACTCACCGAAGATGATGGAGATCCATTACCGGCACCAGTCGAGCCATGTACCACCGGCTCTTGCACCTATGGGATGAGGTGACAAAAAATCCTAAAACTTGCAATGGGGACAACCCAAGCCAATCGTTTTGCAATGAGATAACAATAATTTTACAAAAGTTCGATTAAGAACCATGAGTTCAGACAATAAGCAGGCGCAATAAGTTTTCAACCTTGAATTCGTTTGGAGTCCTTCACCTATGAATTGTATTGAGTTTTAACTTTGATGGAGCATGAAAGGATAATAAAAGCAATAGTCAATTTTGCAGGGAAACTCTAACTAGTAATTGATTACAGATAATAACCATCAAAGAAGTTACATACCACCTTACTTAATCCTCAAGATCAAATGGAAGTTTAAACATGAAGAATTAATACAGAGGTACACATGAAGAAATTTATATGAAAGAGATAATTATATCGAAGTACAATCTTCGAGTCAAACTGATTGTATCGAAAATTATGTCGGAAGTGGGGATGCATCCTGCATTTGGGAGCAATACGGAGGAACTAAGTGAGAGGATTGCACAGAAGAGGTGGTAAATGAGGGCATGTCAGTGCCGCTGGTCGATGTGGCATTGGACGAAACAAACGATGATGTAGCTAATGCAGATAGAGGTGTCAGGTATGTAGAGACTAGCAATTCGAATGGGAGAACAGGTGGCGGAGTGTTAAAGTTAAAGACGTTTAACACTTCTCTCATGGAAGGACGGGCAACATGGTCTGGATGAGCGCACCACAATCCTACAACCATTAAGCACTCAAGTTGCTTTTCATTGAAGTCGGCACCAAGTTTCCAGTACACTGCATCAAGTAGCCTCCTAGTCTCGTACAACTTCCAAACCCAGTCCACTAGTCGAACTTGGCCTTCCTTAGCCATTAGCTCGAGGACTTTTCTTGCACAAGCTATTTCTAAAAGGACGACTCCAAAACTATAAACATCTGATTCTTCACTCACCTTGCCATTGTAAACACATTTAGGAGACAAATAACCCCTAGTTCCAGCAGTCACTGTCATTTGCAACTCTTCTACATGGTCAACTAGCCTAGCCAAACCAAAAGTCCCCTAATTTAGCATTGAAATTATAATCAAACATGATATTGCTGGACTTTATATCCCGGTGGACTAAGCATCGTTCCCATTATTCATGGAGATAAAGTAATGCTGAGGCTTCATGTAATTTTGTACCGCTTCTCCCATGGCAAGAAGGTCTGTTCTCTGAATAGATAAGAATCGAGGCTACTATTAGACATAAACTAATAGATGAGAATCGAGGCTACTATTAGACATAAACTCATAGATAAGGAGGAGTTCCTTTTTCTCATAACACCGGTTTTTGTGCTGGAGCCGGCTTATGGTCTTCACTTCGATAGCAAACTCCTTTATTCCTTGACTTGACCTTGGATTAATCTTCTTGATTGCAACACTAACATTCGTGCTAGTCAAGTAACCTTGGTACACTCTCCCAAAGGCCCCTTCCCCAAGCACTGTTCAATTGCGAAGTTATCCGTTGCTACAACCAAATCCTTGTAGGAGAATTTCTTGGGCCCCGACAATTGCTTGAATTCTTCTTCAATCGATGGATCTTCTTCTCCACTCGTGTAAGTTCTCTTTCTCTTGGAACATTGACGTAACCAAATAAAGACTAGTACAAGGATGAGCAAAATGAAAGAACTTGAACCTAAGATAGGCCGTAGCCATAGCTTGCTCTTTTCTCCAACCATCACTTGCACATTAGAGCTGACTTCCTATGCCTCAATAGTGTGCAACTCGAAAAATACACCTGCAGCAGCCGAGAAACCCAGAGTCAACCACTCCGGCAAATACTTTGTTAGGTCGACTATATCATAGATAGCAGACGAATTTATGTCGGTACCCGTAGCATCGGCATCTATCATGAGAACGCTAAAGTTATGTGTGCTAGAATTGTATGTTATTGTAGCATTGATCTATCCACCTGTCATGATTTTATCCTTGAACCAATCGATGCAGCAATATGCCATGAAATTGAGATCATTCAAGTCTATACCGACATGTACAACTTGTGAACAATTCAAATCCACGACAACAATGCTATTGTTGTTTTGGAAAGTGTCAAACTCAACGGCTACAAACCATGTGGAAGAGTTGGAAGGGTCACGGCCTGGATCTACAAGAGCCAGGCTACCTCCCGACGAGTTGATTGGGGTTGCAATCCCTCGGGAACAAGAAAGAAGGCCAATCCGTCAACAAATATCGACTTTTTAGCGAATTGATGACGAAGGTGAATTGGGTGGTAAAATCTGCCACATTCCTAGTCGCCTTATCCCAAAGTTGCAGCGGCTCACAGTGCGTGACCCAACCCCTACTCAAATAGAGGTTCTGGTCTTGATTGGCCTTCGTAAGTTGGATGAAGTCGCTCGAAACCGATGCATCGCCTTGGGAATGAATGCTTTAACCGTCAAAAGTATGAAAGCTTAAATCGATGCCCTGAGACGACGCCAAAGCGTTGAAGGCATTGGCCAGAGAAAGAACCAAGACTAAGAGTAATCGAAGCCCTCTGATCTTTGAAACATATGAAATCTAAGCTATGAAGTTCCATTCTAGTCATGATTTCTAGATTGCTTTTGGAATCTGGGAATTAGCACAGCTTGTCCGTGCTTTGACATTGTTGCACCCGAATATATGTTATGACAGCATCATTGTTAGGACGATCATATTTGCTGACCATCGATGAATTAGGTGTTCCAATGACTTTTGGTTGCTGATAAACTTGCGATCAACGTTGGAACAATTCAATGTAAATGAAAATGACAAGAGTTAAAACCTAAAGAAATCGTGTTAATAATTGTCAAGGGGCAATTGATAATTCAATTATCAATAATTAACCTATAAAACCATACCTCTAAAACTAGAGGTACTTCTTGGATCCTTGGTGGTTATAAGTATTCTCGCCGCTGAATGCTGCCTCACCTGTCCAATAGATATATCGTTGGCGAGCTAACAAGACTACGTTCCTTATTTTAACATACCAGTCTCCCCACGTCTCAAACCCTCAATTTCCCCTTGTATCTCTGTCTTCCCCAAAAGAAGGGAATACCCTCTATGTATTTTATGTCTAAGGAATGCCAAGATCCACATGAGGTCTTAAATAAGTTTATACTTAGGACCAAGGCAATTGATAATTGAATTGTCAATAATTAACCTTCCCACCAACTCTAACGATGATAGCTTCCACCATTTTTTTTCCTCTTTACCTCACTTTCTCCAAGGATTAGAAGATATTGGTCCAATCATTCCAAGGCTAGATGAAGCCTAAGAGAAGACTTCAACTATTAAACCAGCTCCAAATTGTAACACTTTTTCTTTTTTTTTACCTTTGAAACTGGCTTTCATAATCCAACCTCTATTTTCTTTAGCCTCTCCTAATTAATTATAAATTGACTCTATAAATAAGTTTTAAGAATTGTAGCACTGCGCTATATCAAACTTTCGCATTGATTATGCCATGTGTCAAACGAAAGATGATTGCGAACTTGGGAAAGGGGGATCGATAATTACTTGTTATAGTTATATAGCATGATGCAAAGAAAAACAGGAGGGACTTCAAATATTAGGCTTTTGTTATGGCAAGAGTCTACAACTAGTACCACCTGTTGTGACGGGCTATTGTCAAATGACCATGTAAACACTAACCATGTTTCATCTTAGATATATCTTTATTGAGGTAACCACAATTTTTAAAATATGTTTATCTCAAGCTTAGCCTATAATCGGGTGTGCAAAAGTCTACGCAAACACATGGAGAGACTTGTAAGATTATTATTAAAGAATAGATTGAACAAATTAAATACCAGTCAAGGCTTTGCCCTTGCTAGCAGCCAGCAAGGCCAACCTCATCAACCCTTGTCTCTGGCTGGTAGCCGAGTTCTGGCAGCTAGTTAGAGGATGAAGATGAGGGGAAGGAGGAAGGGGGAGGGAGAGAGAGGGAGGAGGAGGGAGGAAGAAAAGAAAATAGAAAAAAGTAATAGAAAAAATCATAAAATATTATTAAAAATTGTTTATGTCAACATTGGCCGGTCAAAATTAGCATTGATCGGTCAAAATTGGCCAGATAAACTAAATTGGCACAAATACAAAAATTTTAAAACTCAATTGGCCAAAAATATATTTATAACTAAATTAGCATAATTGCAATGGGTTTATGACTCTTTTTTAGTAATTCTCCCTTGATTTTTCTTCCCTATTTCTTTAATTTATGCAATTCATTAGGGGATGAACAAATATATTTTAGTTTTCTATTGTGTCCTACGTTTCAAAAGCATGACCATAATGGATCAAAACATTAACAATTAGTTGTACTACAAGCTGGTAATTTACATATTCCCATTAAGTAAATTCAAGTATCTAAGCAAATATGAAATCTCAGCTGCTTTCCTTTTGATAGATAATTTACCTTAAATTCCT
Organism: Corymbia calophylla; assembly: GCA_014182845.1. NCBI lineage: Eukaryota > Viridiplantae > Streptophyta > Magnoliopsida > Myrtales > Myrtaceae > Corymbia > Corymbia calophylla. The sequence continues at coordinate 4,544,245 of CM024696.1, read as the reverse complement.
TCCAGTAAATTTTTACAAGTGTTGTAGTCTGTTATTCCCCCTAAACATGCTATTCTTTCCTCTAACCTTGTAGCTTGGATTTGTGACTGTTGGCAAAGAAACTTGCAAGTGAGAGAAATTCTCAAGTATGGCAAGTATGGAGCTCAAAACCCAACCCAGTCATGGCTGAGAAACCGAAGGTCAGAAACTAGCTTCTCAAATCAGTGAAGTAAGAGAGAGGAATCGGGTCTTTCTGGACCAGAACATCGAGGTTTGTCACGACGATACTTAGATTTCATGTGCTCGAGTCGTATGTTTTTGATGCATAGATGCATCTACTACTCTTGATTTCGTTCTTGAACCAATCAACACACAAATAACTCGCAGATGAGATGTTATTCAAGTCTATGCTAGCATATCCACATTGAAGATCCCAAAAGTTGGTAGACTTGTCATGGAAGTATTAAACTCCACATCTACAAATGCAATAAAAGAGTTAGAAGGGTCTCGGTTCGCCCTCATGAGAGCCAAATAGCCTCTCAACGAATTGTCTGAGACTAGAAGTCCATTGGGAGAGAGGAAAAAGGCCAGCTTGTCAGCACATTCTTAAACTGATCAGAATCGATAACGAGGTGGATTGGGTGGTGAAATTGGCCATTCCATTGCCTTGTCCCAAAGGTGCAAGGGTTTGTGGTAAGTGGCTCAACCGGCGCTGGTAGTGAATCTCTATCGCTTTTGGTGAGTCGGACGCAGGAAGTGAATAAGGAGGCGAAGCCTCCAATTTGGATTCTATTGTGGAAAGTCCACGAGCAAAATTCCTTCGAAGATGCTGAAGCAATGAGAGAAATGGTATGAAACAAGACAATGGAAAACAAAAGGAATACCATAAGCTCTTCATGTTTGAAAACCGTGTGCTTTGAGCTGTGAAGTTCTATCGTCAGGAGGAGTTTATGAAACCCTGTCTTGAGTTATGAAAGATATTTCAAAGACTATCCAACTGTCGCGGGGGCATCGAATTCGATAGAACAATTCTCAAGCCCATCTCCAAATTCATCGATTGATCCCACTCAATTATTATTCATTCAAGCAAAAACAACTTTTAGCCACTGCGTGATTCAATGGGTCTAAACTTGAAGATGTCAATTCTAGATGCTAGTTGTTGACTCACAAGACTATTGTCAATTTCATGGTTGTCGATCAGCTTCCAAGAGTAGTTTTCTTTTCTTTAGTAGAATCCTTATATAAAAAGAGGTGCAATATCATTTGTATGCAAACCAGACTTAAATTTGCATATACGAGGATTTCTCACCCAAGGGCTATTTACCCCAGGATGGATTGCTCCTCTTTCAGCATGCGGTTGGTCACAGCCACCTGATTTGACTTGTAAGATTTTTCTTAAGCAAGTGATTTTTTGATTTCGGTTCTTAATCCAAATTTCTTTGGTGGTGAACCTAGAAATCCTTTATCATTGCCTAACAGTTTTCTTTTAGGCCTTGATTTTGAACTTCTTTGATCTTGAAATCCTTTATTCTTGGTTGGTAGTGCTCCTTTAAGCCTAAATGATAAACTTCATCTATCCCACTCTATATCATTGGTTGGTGGCATGTCCTTTATGCCTTGGTGGTGATCATCTTCTATCAAAATTCCTATTGTTACTCAAAATGCATCCCCTCACAGCATCACCAATTAATAAATAATAGTTCTACTATTAAAATTTTGGAGAAACTGAAGAATCTTAAAAGGCATATGGAACCTTGAGAGTTTTCATTGAATTGACAACAGGATCAACGATGCTGAGAACACGCTGATGGTTATCTGTCATGGATCAAGACTTTGAGCAAGTGACGGGACCCAAGAAATTTCCCTACGATGAGTCGGTTGCGGTGACCGATAGTTTTGTGGATGCGTGGTTGCTCAAGGAAGGAGGACAAGGAAAAGCATACAAATGCCACAAATCAGCACGTATGCTGATGCTACTGTCAAGAAGATCACTCCAGAATCTCGATAGGAGAGGTGATGAAGGTGCACGTGATGAAATTGAAAACCAATGGTCGACTTGGACATCGGAAACCTTGTACGACTCATTGGTTGGTATCATGAGGAAAAGAGAATCTTATCTATGAGTTCGTGTCCTGTAGCTTGGACTCTCATTTGTTCATGGAGAGATCAAGCTTTTGAGGTGGCAAAAGAGGTACTGAATTGCACCAGGAATAGCCTAGGCATTGCTATACCCCCAAGAAGAATGCGAACTGTGCGTTGTTCATAGGGACGTAAAGTCTCCTAACATAACGCTGATTTGGGATTTCAATGCCAAATGGGAGGACTTTGGCTTGGCCAAGCTAGTTGACCACGCCAAAGGGTCACAAACGATCACTAGCTGGAACCTTTGGCAATATGGCTCCCGAATACATCTTTATGGGCAAGGCAAGGAATCAAATGTGTATAGTTTCAACATCACCCTCCTAGAAATAACATGTTGAGGAAAAGCAGCTATAGAACCGTCGCAATGGAAGGCCAAGTCCGGCTCTGGAAGTGGGTTCATAGCTGGAAGCAACCAAATATGGTGGATCCAAAACTTGACCGGTGATTTTGTCGAGAAGCAGGTAGAGTGCTTCACCAGCTACTCTCCCAACAAAACTACCAGTCCCAACACATCTTCACACGTCCGTCGGACATCTTCTGCATCACCACCGGTTCCATCCCGAAGAACCTAAACAAGTAGTGAAACAGTTGGTCATCTTCAAAGCAACCCTCCGTCCCATCTTCCCTCACATTTCCCATGAACGAGGGTAAATTTCATCCATGGTCACTTAAATTTAGTGGACTTTACAAAATTTCAATCACCTAGTGCACAAAACTTTCAAATTTTCAATCAAAATTTTGAGATATTGTCAGCCATCACTTGACAACAGATCATAAATACTTTGTATATTCATTTAGTTTCCCTCCAACTATTAGTTTGAGCTTTTGGTTTGGACTTTCTAATGTGATATTAGAACTAATGCTATTCCTTTTGCAAATGTGTGTCCACCCCCATTTTGTCAAATTCCACGGGTCACTAGTATTCCAGCTTACACATGAGAGGTATTGAAGTTTTGTCCCACATTACTTGACGATAGGTCATAAGTGATCTATATATTCATATAATCTTCCACCATCTATCAGTTTAAGTTTTTTTGTTAGACTTCTAATATAAAAAAAGAAAAAGGAGTTCTTACACTCCAATTGCATGATGTACTTTTGATTCACCATTTCAAGATTTCATCCCTTAGCCATTATATGTCGAGATCATCTCCTACATCGACCATCTTCCTTGCTAGCCATCGATATGTCGGTTGATATGTCAGTTGTAGAATGGGGTTTAGTTAAAAGAAAACACACACACACCCCTCATCCGATGATTAACCGATTAAGATCGCTTGTGAAAAAATTTCTGCCCACCGGTTTTTGTACCATGAACTGGGTCTCTTTCACATGCAGTTGCGCATATAGATGTTAGGCTTAGATGGCCAGCCCATTGTCGGCCCAATTTCATGTTAGTCCTTTTCTTAGTTTGGGCTCTTTCTGGCCCAAGTTTTTGGGTAAATTTAAGTTTCTTTCTATTATTATGTAAAAAGCTGAGACTCCATAAAAATAAACTTAGCTACTCCACTAACCGAAAAAAAAACACTTTTTATTATTTCACTTTTATAATGATCTTTTATACCGCATTGTTTCCTGTATTTAACAATATTTTAAAAAAATGATCACAACAGAGCTCAATAAATATTTATTGGCCAATTTTTATTAAATCCATTATTATAATGGATTTAATAATATATACGTCATCCATCTAATAGTGAATTAATATAAATAATTAGGCTAATAATGGATTTAATAATATTAGATCAAATATATGATCAGTTCATAAGATCGGTATTAGTACTTCTAGAATTATTTACCTTTTCATCGCCGCAAAGGTGTGCAGCTGAGTAATCAATTGTAATTTTTTTCTTCTTTTTATTAACTAAAGCGAGTAAATAACAATCACTAAAAGACAAAAATTCTGTTTAGCTGCTCTTTCTCAAGATCAGAGATTTGCACTACCCCACATGCTTTTAAATAATAATAGTGATGATGATAACTAGAGATCGATGCGCATATCAAGACTGTTGTTCCTTTGGAACTAGACACCGATGTGCTTTTCCAATTAATAGAAATGATACCCTCCACCCTCTAATTTCAATAAAATAATAAAGTTTAATGGGCTAAATCATTAGTTTTGATTGGCATGCGAACGATTAATATAGGTGACTGTTCAATGATTTGTGCACTTTTTTAGTGGATCCATGCTTTTATGCAAATTAACATGAGCATAAGCAGCAGCCCCAAAAAAAAAGTGAAAAAAAAAAGAAGAAGAAATTAACCAAATTCATATAAAGGTTGGAAAAAAGAAAAGAAAAAGGCAAGTTAATAGGCCAATATTTATCGATCAAGTGGGAATTAGCTATATTTCAAGGTTACTTCCTAGGAGTAACTATGAATGGTCCATGGCAAAAAAATATTTTTTTCACTGGTGGTATTAATACATGTTTACATTGATACAGTTGATCAATAGGTTTCAATTGCACATACACAAGATAAGATCTTAAAACTACAAGAATAAGAAATGTTAAAGTATCTCATGGGATTGATTGAATTTGAATGCGAACCTTGTAGGTAACCCTAACTTAATTTTTGCTTCAAAATTGCATATAAAAGATTTATGCAAAAATATATTTGCTTTCAGCTCAGAGAGAGAGCAATTCAACCTTAAACCATGCCTCATTGGGACCTTATCTCCTTTTTCACCTATAAGCTTTTAATAAAGCAAACATTCGACAACTCAAAGTCCTCCATTCACCGCTCACACCGCCACAACGTCAGCTACTCTCAACCGCCCTTGTGAAGTATGGTGCTCACATTTATGAGCCCAGCTATCTCAAGGCATTCTTCACATTGCCACCAATTCTTCACGTTCATGCGGCGTCGTGGAGTTATGAGAATTGTTTGACGACAGCCATGTGGTATTCAGGATCCGGATCGATTTCGAGTCTTGAGATCAAGCACTGGGAGTGCATCTTAAAAGCGAAAATGGCTTAAAAGCTGATGAAAGTAGATGTAGCCGATGCTCAATGTATAGCAATTATCATGCGACCAATCAAATTTTAAATGTTGCATTTTATAAACACATAGTCAATGGCGACAAACATATAGTGATTATCAAGAAATTTATTTTTTTTTTTTTTTTTGTGCCTCTCCTTAGGGGCATCTATTTGGTTTAGAAAGGGTGAGAGGTCAACTCAAATGTCGGACCGATGTACATGGATGACGAACAAAAATGTTGCAAAGGGGGACACTTAAGCCGTCTTTTTTTCTTCGTACTTCTCGTGTGAGCCTTCACCTTATTATGTGGTCACAATATAAGTAATCTATTATTTTCCATTGGATTGGTAGAGCTTTTGATCTCGAATCATTAATTATTTGTCAATTTGATCATAAATGAGAAACTATTTGGTATAACTTTCTCCCAAAATAGATTTAATTGTGAAAATGGATGCTACAACTTTTATAAGGTGTTTAGAGAGCACTTTGCAGTTACAATACCTTCAAAATTATAGTATTTTATAGTAGTTTTTAAGAAACCATCTCGCCCAATTTAAAAGTGCTGGTAACTTTAAAATACAAACTACAAATACAAAAGTTGCGACACTTCATAGTACTAGTACAATTTAGTTCCCGTTACACCAAAATAATTTAAAGCCATTGTTCGTACGAGGTTCCTAGGGTTCCAAATTAAATTCTTTTTTCCAAATAATTGGGTTTAGTCATATTCTTGTGTTGCAGCTGGTCATAATCATTAATGGATAAAAAGATTGGCTCGAATTGGACCCAACATTGGATCCTCGGCACAGGTTCTATTTGTACACAGTTCCTGTCAACGTTTACACTCCTCGAGCCAGGGAAAATAAAAATAATAATTCAGATTGGCAGAGGATATTATACATTAAAGGCCAACCAGCACCTGCCAAATCCACCAGACGGAATATTTCTTGTGTTTTCATGGTTGGCTCTTTCGTATCGACTTTGTCCTGAGTCTGACCTCTCAGCAAAGAGGAGAAAACTATTATTCTCTGGTTCGCCAAATTAGTAATCTCCTTCTCCAATCGAAGTGACCAAATTAGTAATCTCCTTCTCTAATCGAAATGACCAACTTAGAAACAGTCTTTTGTTTCATCACCGTCAAGCAGATTCCGATGGATCCAGTCTAGAATCGTATTGATCTGATTAAGATATTAAGGTTTATGATCTCGTCTTAGTACATAAATCTTCAATTCATGTCAATTCGATACACATATGTAGTTTTTGACATGGATCTACGTCCTGATTTTTCTATGTTATTCTGAGATAGCACAGCTTAGCATTCATACCATCTAGACAATGTTTAATGCGAGTATCAAAATATAAAATATATTAAGAATCGTGCTCATATTTCAAACTTTCGGAGAAATTTGAGTCACATCAATGAATATTTGGTTTGACTTACTTGTAGATTAAAAATTTTGATTATACAGCTTTATTCTTGAGCAGATTTGAAAAGGGTCCACTGAGATTCGACTAAGGTTTTTTTTTTGGGGGGGGGACCATTTGATTTATCATATTATTTCACTAGCAATATTATCCAAATAAGCGGCATCTCGACGTTTATCTAAAGAAAAGGATAGAAAAAAGCACGTATCAAAACAAAACATAAAATCCAAAGGGTGCCATTTCATTTTAATGGAGCTCCTGCATTTAGATAGAGAGAGATAAAGCAGTGATGTTTTTAAGTCAACTTTTGAATCCAAGTGAAAAAGAAAAGAAAAGAAACTATACCTTAAAATCATCTCATCAAAATTATCATGAGCTTGGCATTTACACATGAAAATATCTTTTGATAGGTTATGCGGTAAAAGAAGATGTCGCAATTGTGAGTTCTCATTGCTTGAGAACTTACCTGTTTGAGATATATTTCTTATCGTAGAAAAGAAATGTAGGACAATGTCTTTTAATAAAACACGAAAGTAAATAGAGTGCTGCCATAAATAAAAAATCATTAGAATTTCGATGAATTTCGAAACTTGCAGCTTACACATTCTTTCACACCAATGCTATTTTTGCTAAGCATTAAGTTGATCTCGAGGGTTTGTCAAAATTGATGATTTACTTTGAGGTTTTTCGAGATTATATGAGATATTTCAATTCGACTATTCTCATATGTGCACAAGTCAACCGTTATAGTGTTAATGTTAGGTTCTTAGAGTTATTTATACAACGCATGAAGAAAACTATTTTGTTAATAAATGCCTCAAAAGCAATTATCGCGCAATCAACCTGGAAAGTTCCATAGTTTTCAATACATTTGTCCTCAATGCATGCCAAATTAATAATATAAAAGATCTTAATTACTAAAATTAAATATATTTAAGTTATATTTGGTTTGTTTTTGGAGAAAACTTATAGAGAAGTGCAAAGGATTTTAGGTTAAAATAGGTTTTCCAAAATGCAAATTGTGTTTGTAAAATTGTAATTTAAAAGTCTATTGTAAAGCAACTTTGGGTTAAATAGTGCTTGGAAAATTTCTTCTTGCAAAGGACTTTTTTATTCTTTTTATTAAATGAAAGGAAAAGAAAAACTCAAACCCTTGATAACTCTAGTGAAGGGCTTAAACTACTGACAAGTCAAATCTAGCGTCAACAACAATCATATAAGGTTGGTAGCCCCTGAAAACCTCCAAGGAGGGTCGCTTAGGGTTGTGTAACCCTCGACGAGAGTTGCATGACCCTTAAGCAATGCAATCCAAGCAAGCCCTTATGGAGGTCACAAGGGTGGTGCAACCCCTCTCAAAGGTCACACAACCTTAATGAGGGCTTTGAGGTCATGCGACCCTAGGCGACCCTTGCTTGGGTCGCAAGACTCTCGACAACCATTGGTGACTATTGGTTAGCCTCACACAAGAGTCTCATCGGCGATCAATATGGAGAAGATGAACAGTTTTTACGAGGGCAAAGTTTGAAAAAGAAAAAAAAAATTGGTGAGATTAGTTTTGAAAAAAACTATATTATTAACCTTAAAGATTGATTTCTAAAAATGCTGAAATCTCTTGCCTTGAGCTTTCAACTTTGCTAAGATTAAGATTAGCATTTAGTTAAAGGTTCCAAAAAATTTATCAAACACCTCAAGTTTTCTCTAAACCATTTAAAAAAGCCAAACCAAATGCAGCCTTTAACAAATCCTCCCCGAAATCCTCGTTAAAAATTAAAAAAAAGCAGCGTAAATCTTGAGGGGACTAAATAATAAAAAAATGAAACTCTTTAACAATTGAGAGAGAAAGAGAGAGAGAGAGAGAGAGATAGATTCAAGCGGTGGTCCGAGAGGCAGGCGATCGGCGCCGGCGGTCATTAAGAAAAGGGAAGGTGGGGGGAGCATCTTTTGGCGTCAAGAAATGATTCGGACGACCTGAAGGGAACGGCGGAACGCGCACGTGACTCGACATCGATATTCGGGTCCCAAGGTCCTGCTGCTGAGGTGGGACTGACTAGACACTTGCCTTTTCCAAACACCCAAAAACGAGCAACGAAAGTCCCATGAGTTTTACTCAAATTAATTTCATTCCAAACCACAATTTTCCCCCAATAAAAATGATAACTGGGTTTATTTGATTTTGTCAATTAATGCGATGGAATAAGAAAAAATACCGAATTAATTTTGTAAGAAAAGAGCCGGCTTTTAAAAGATTTGGTCTAGTCAAGGGAGACAAAAATAAATTTTTATGAAAATTTGATGAGAGAGATTTGAATTTAATTTAAAGATGTGATTATGTATTGTAAGAAATGTATTGATGAAATAGTGACTATTTTTCCCAATAAATGATTGCTGGGGCTATCTAGATCTCTTTGATTTTGTCAATTAATGAGATGAGAATAAAAAAAAATCACGAATTAATTTTATAAGAAAGAAGTAAGCTTTTAAAATATTTGATCTACTTAAGGAAGTCGAATATAAAATTTTGTGAAATTTAAAAAGGAACCGTGATTCAAGGGATTAGGTGATGTATTCATAAATTGGCATAGCTATTTGAATTATTATTTTATCCGTTTCTATTCAACCGTGTCATGCTGCGATATGTATTAGCAAATGATATGGACATGTCGTGGAGTTCCTTTATAGAAGTTTGAGGTCAAAATCCTTCATAAGTTCTTCACTTTTTCTATGGTAGAAATTCATTTGGAATGCAGTGCATTTTCTTCTTTGGTGCACTCATGTAAATAGATTTTTGCACCAACAATGTTTGTTATATGATCTCATTAAATATAATTAGCAAAATCACATATCGTGAAATTAGTCAATGCTTATGGAATGATAAGCTTCTTCGAGCATGGAGGGAGGCACTAGGGATCACCATCAACATCAGGAGATTTCCCAATCTCGACATTTAATAGGTAACGAGTAGGCATTCGAGTTTTGAAGTTTTAATGAAAGATCAATGTGACATGTTCGAGCAATAGGTGCTACTAGCCAATTAATCTTCAATGGGGTCAACCTTTTGTTTTTGGCAAACAACTGTCAAATGATTTTATACGGTAGGCTATAGTTAATATTACATTTTTTATCGGCAAAATTTTCAAATTCTCATATTCCTTTCCCAATTTAGTTTGACCTCCAACACCCGCCATCAATAATCACATTTGCTTCTACAATAAACTATAGCTGGACCCAAGACCCCAATGCCCAAATCTTAGTCGCAATTGTAGACCCGAGACTCCAACAAGGGGCTTGAATCTAGGTGATGTAGCACTAGAGTCCGAAATCCCAATAATTAGAAATGTACCTCATATGGACCTTGGTTTGCCTTTATCGAAAATTCTCCATAACTTTACACCTAGCCTAAGAATGGAGTCCAGACTCTTAACAGTCAGATTCGAGTTCCCTTTGCTTGGATCTAGACCTACTCCTGCAGCACCCGACCTGGACCGTAGTGGGTAGCGGCCGGCCGGCTTTTCAATAATCAACCTCTGAAAAATCAATTTCGAACTCATTCACGAAAGGATCGTCCGATAGGGGCAAAAAAAAAAAAAAACCATTTTTTTGATGTCCAGTTCATGCATATACCATCATCCCCCGAAATAAATATATCGATCTGACAAATAAAAAAGAAATAAATACAACAGTCCAAAAAAACGGCAACTTTTTATTTTCTTCTTTGCATTTTCTTGTAATAAGAACACGTAGTGAAAACTGGAAAAAGAGCATACCTTTTTGGTCCCCCCCGTTCTGACGTCATCATGGGCTTTCAAATCATTTGATTTTTCAAACTCTCCGGACGGAATGAACAGTCAAACTCTTTTCAAATTTCGCGAGAAGATGGAAAAAAAAAAGAACAAAAAAACCCAGAAAAATCCAGAAAAAAACGAAAAGTAAACCCAAATCGGTTTTTTTTTTGGGTCGAAACCCAAAATCGAATTTATATTGTCGGGAAAAATAAGGAAATATAGAAAGAGAAAAAAAGAAGAAAGAAAAAAGCCCCGCAAAAACACGAAAAAACAAACGGGACAGCACCGCCTGAAAATTGCAGTCCCGCACAGTCGTCGTCGTCGTCTTGTCCGAGAGGGAGTTGCAACGGATCTCACTCCACTCCAGTCCACCTCAAGCTCTCTCTCTCTCCTCTGTCTCTCTCTCTCTCTAGAACAGAGGCTGTCGCTCTCTCTCTCTCTCTCTCTTCATAACTCTCAGGCCATACTTCGTTGTTGGGTCCGAGCTGCCTCGTCAAGTCGATTCAGGGGTTGACAGCGAAGACTCGTGGAGTTCATGTGAAGTTCGCGATCGGGTTGGTTTCAGTTTTTGGCCTTTTCGTGATTCGGCTCAGGTGATTGGAGTGCGTCCGGTCTCTTTCCCGGACCCTTTTCGCGCTGTCAGCGATTGCTGCATTGCTTCCTTCGGTATCTCCCAGCCTCGATTCTCTTCTCCTTTCCTTTCCTTTCTTTTTGCCCGTTTCTGGTTTCCCCTTTTCTCCGGCGCGGATGTAGTTGGATCTCTTCTAGGGCTCGGGAAGCGAGGTGGGTCGGAGAGATTCCGGCCGCGGAAGGGCGGAGGAGCGAGTTCGGCTTTCCGGGTTCTCGCCGTTTTGCATGTGGGACGAGAGGAGAAGCTCGGGATGTCCAGTGCGAGCTGGGCTTGGGTACCCTGAAAGCGAAGTGGCCTGAGAAGCATTAAAGCTCCTGTCTTTTCGGTGATTGAATTGAAAATCGAGGGACGGTGTGTCTCATTCGTGTGTTTCGTCCGAGACTGCGACTTGGCGAAGGTAGCCGTTATCCATGCGAAGGGCTTGGCGAATTTCAGCGGAATCCGGAAGAAGGTGGGGCTCTGACTAGGGAAAAAGAGAGACTTTACGGAAATGAGAGTCCCGTTTATGATGGGGAGATGGTGAGGTTGACGAATTTCGGCTTCGTTTGGTGGGGCTCTGTGATGGTCTGAACAAGCTCTCGACGTTCTGCAGGATCTGCCACGGAAATTTGAACTTCGGAGAATGCGATATCCCGTGATTTGTTTCCTTATCGACAGAGATACTCTGCCTTGGGGGCATTGATGTTCTTAAGATGACTAGGGCCGTCCGGAATAGGATCCTTAAGGATGTGAATGGGGACATAAGCGATCATCTTCGGAACCACATCCATTTGACTAACTGCATTCATCTCAAGAACCATATGCACAAGCACAGCCCCATGTTGGCTGACAGGTCTCTGATGAGGGATCTCAACCTCCTTCAGAGGTCACGGTCTCTCAGGGACCCATCTGCTAGTCCTCCCTCGTGGCATTCTCCTTCCGTGGCCGACCTCCTCATCAAGCACGGCGGAAGGGATGTCATTCAGGAAGGAAGAAGGTCGATTGGCATTGAGCGGCCGCGACAAGGGAGGAGGTTATCTGGAAGCTCGCCGCAGTTTGCCGGTCTAATGACATCAAGAGTCGATCCTGGAGAGGAAGATGAACGTGATGATGTGGCGCCAGGAGTCAGTGAGCAGAGTAGCAAGAGCGAATTGCGGGATTCTAGAAGAATTAGGAGAGAACACCTTCGGAAAAGCAGTAAAGAGGACTTTGTCGGAGGGAATGAGGATCCTATACTAGGTATGGAAGGAAATGAATCTCTTCGTGAGATTTTTTCCGGAAAATCTGATTCTAGAGAAAGGAAGTATAGAGAAAAGGGAAAACGTGTTCAAGATTCTCAAGTCAAGACCCTATCTGAGCAGTTGAATGATGTTCGGGTAGATAGTGATGATTTGGCATCTTCTAACATTCATCCTCAAGGAAGAAGTTTGAGAATGGAGAAATTTAGTAGGGAACCTGAAAATGGTGCTCGCAAATACAGTAGCACTTCTAATAGGGTAAAAAGACGCAAGTTCCGTGGGGCTAAAAGAAGTCGTGCTGCGGTAGCTTCCAGAGATACTGCAGTTCATAATGAAATGTCTGTGGCTTCAAATTCTCTAGCTCATGATTCTGCACACCCGACCTGTCACATGGAGGAGGAAGAAGAAGATTATGGGGGGCAAAATGTCACTAGAGCTCCTAGGAATGGGTGTGGGATCCCGTGGAACTGGTCAAGAATACATGACCGAGGCAGAACATTTCTTGACAAGGCAGGAAGGAGCTTCTCTTGTGGCTTGTCAGACAAGAAAGGGAGTCCAGCTTCTTGGAGGAGAGGTCTTGCTAACATTCCGATGGAGATGGACAGTGCAAGCTCATCCACGAAATACGATGCAGAAGCACTGCCTCTACTCATTGGGTCGCAGGACAGCACAGAAAATGTTGATAGGGGGCATGACTATTCTGGAGAGTTAGGCATTTTTGCTGATCATCTGCTGAAGCATGATGTGGATTCTGACCTTGCTTCTGAAGCTAGATCAGGCAACCGAAGCAGGCCGAGACGGCAGCAGCATCGGCACCAAAATCTGACCCAAAAGTACATGCCTCAAGCTTTCAGAGATCTTGTCGGACAGAATCTGGTGGTTCAAGCTCTCTCTAATGCTGTTAATAGACGAAAGATTGGGTTGCTCTATGTGTTTTATGGACCTCATGGCACTGGAAAAACCTCTTGTGCTCGCATATTTGCTAGAGCTTTGAATTGCCAATCCTTAGAGCATCAAAAACCTTGTGGGTATTGCGGTTCCTGTATTGCTCATGATAAGGGAAAAAGTAGGAATATAAGGGAAGTTGGTCCTGTTAGTAATTTGGATTTTGAGAGCATTATGGATCTCCTTGACAGCATGATTGTGTCAAAGCTGCCTTCAGCATGCAGAGTGTTCATTTTTGATGACTGTGATACTCTTTCTTCTGATTGCTGGAGTGCTATATCAAAGGTCATTGATCGGGCACCCAGACGGCTGGTGTTCATTCTTGTCTGTTCAAGTCTTGATGTTTTACCTCACGTGGTAATATCTAGGTGCCAGAAGTTCTTTTTCCCAAAGATTAAAGACGCTGATATCATATATACTCTACAATGGATCTCATTGAAAGAGGATTTAGTAATTGATGCTGATGCTCTGAAGCTTATTGCATCTCGATCAGATGGTTCGCTAAGGGATGCACTGATGACTCTAGAGCAATTAAGTTTGCTTGGGCAACAAATCTCTGTCATGCTCGTTCAGGAACTGGTGAGCTGCTTTTTTTTTTTCTGCAGTTGATAAACAAAATCATTGAAATTCCATACCATTCACTGCCTAACATAAATTAACTTTGTAGCTCTCTGGATGAACATTCTTTCTTCCTCTATATGATGCCTTAATTAGTGATCAATGTGAGCATTATGATTCATTAAGGTTTCTAGAGGTTTAAATAGTAAACCCTGCGTTTATATGTGCATTACATAAGTGGACACTGTTCCCACAACTTCTACCTGAAATTAGAGCTGGAGGTCCAATATTGTGTTTTTATCTCTTTAGCCCTGCTCCTTTGCCTTCCCATTTTAGATCATTTTAACACTTAATTTTAGGCCAAATCTCAGCTTATGTGTGAGAGGAACTATTAGGGCATTTAGATGTTAAATCTTCCCTCCATCTAATAGTTTGAGCTTTCAAATAAGTTGCTGTTGTCTCAATTAGCAGTTTTCGTGCCTGGTTATTCTATGGATCATGCCCTAAAATTTGTTTTCAGGATTTGGTGAACATTCTATGCATGAGCTCCACTTACTGTCAATTTACTGGTTATTCATAAAATTTTTATCTAAAATTCTCAGGTTGGGCTCATCTGTGATGAGAAATTGGTTGATCTCCTTGATTTGGCATTATCAGCAGACACAGTTAACACTGTCAAGAATTTGAGAGTGATTATGGAAACTGGTGTTGAACCCTTAGCCTTGATGTCACAGCTAGCTACAGTGATCACAGATATATTGGCAGGGAGCTATGATTGGACAAAAGAAAGGAATAGAAGGAAGTTTTTTCGACGACAACCATGTGAGTTTGAATTTATCATCAGTGTTGTACATACTTGATCAATATTCACATGTGGTGTTGCCTTTCTGCTTATCAACCAATTCATCCGTTTGATTCTATTTGATTTCCAAGTTCAACAGAGCTTTTAACTTCCATTTTGCTGGTCCACCTTTAACTTCATTAGTTGTTGCTTATTCAGGAAACTGCTTTTCTTTACTTCATACTGTATTTGGTCCACTTAAGCCAATCCACAATATATATATCAAGCTTCCCTTATACAATGCAATTTTTTTCTTACTTTTTTACTTATGAGAACTCTTACTTGGAGTATGCAGGAATGGAAATGGCGTCTCTTTCATTGAGGGTGTTTATACATCAATTTGAGCACCCTATGCCTATACATGCTTCAGAAGTAGTTTTTTTCTTTACTTCATACTGTATTTGGTCCACTTAAGCCAATCCACAATATATTTATCAAGCTTCATTTATATAATGCAATTTTTTTCATACTTTTTTACATATGAGAACTCTCACTAGGAGTATACAGGAATGGAAATGGTGTCTCTTTCATTGAGGATGTTTATACATCAATTTGAGCACCCTATGCTTACACATGCTTCAGAAGTAGTTTTTTATTTGTTGAATATTCGGAAGCAGTTATCTTGTTCCTTTTTTTTGTTCCTGACAACAAAACTTATCGATTGCAGTAACCAAAGAAGACATGGAAAAACTACGCCAAGCTTTAAAAACTTTGTCTGAAGCTGAAAAACAGTTGAGGATGTCCAGTGACAAATTGACGTGGCTAACTGCTGCATTATTGCAGCTGGCTCCTGATCAACAGTACATGTTGCCTAATTCTTCTGCAGAGACAAGCTTTAATCACAGTCCTTTGCCTGCAAACAATACAGGTTTTAGAGAGACAGTTGGGCAAGCTGTTGAGCATGCTGTCATGCGTACTAACAAGAGAGGCTTTTCTGCAAATGACAGAATGCAAAAGGCCAATATTGGAAGTTCCTCTAAAATTCATAACAGCAATGAAAGCAAGGGCTTTAAAGTAGACATGGCTGGACAAAGTAGGTTTGGCCTGGCTCCTCAGCATGCATCTTCACAAGCCAATGGTGTAAGCACAAGTGGCAGGCCTGTCATTGGCAAAACATATAAGAGTGTCGAAGACATATGGTTGGAAGTACTTGAGAGGATCCAAAATGCTAACATAAAGGATTTCCTATATCACGAAGGGAAGTTAGTTTCAGTCAGTTTTGGGGCAGGTACATTCTTTTGCTAATTGCAATCAACAATATATTCTAAGGTGGACTCTAGGATACTTATGAATCATTGGGTTACTCTCAGTTGGCCCACTATACTTTAATTTCTTTTGATTCAGCTGTTCTTTTTGAGTGGTTGTAGAAACTTGATTTGAAAAATTTGAGATCTATGTAGAGTAACCCATTTGAATGATATTACACAGGCAGCAGTTTGAGGGTAAGTCACCCCAAAGTTGAATGAGCATTAGTGTAATTTACTTCATATACTTAATTGATCCTAGATTTTCACCTGTATAAATTTTGTTTGGATTGGAGCATGTTTAGAACTTTAGAACCTGTTCTAGCCACTATAAGATTAAATATAATTTGTATCTGGGCAGCCAATCTGGATCAGGTTAACAGCTGCTTCTTTAGTGCATGTGTGTTTTTGGATGTTGAAATTATATTTGGACACCCATTGAGTATGTTTACATGAGTGAGGTCCTTATTTCACTGGCCTGTGGACCTGCATGAGTTACCATGAAGGGACTCACATCACATGCAAGAAGAAGTGCCATGACATAAGCTTAAATTTTTGCCATAGATGAAGCAAGAGTGCAGATTGGCCTAGGCTGGAAGTGGGAGGATTAGTGCTGGTGTGTGAGAGACTTGAGGAAAATTGATATACATGACTAGTAAACACTCACAAGAAAATGACGAGACGATGATGTAGATACATATCTGAAGAAAACATAATTTACTGATTGATCACTTGTCAAAGATGTAAACTATGGTGCAACTTGCTACTACTCTGGACCATAAGAGGAACAAGTGAGTTTCTTATTTTACTGGCCTGCAAACCAGCATGAGTTCATCACTAGTTGTCTACACCATGGATGGACTCACATGATGTGCAAGAAGTGCCATGATCAATCATCATAAGCTTATATTGTTGTAATAGATGAAGCAACTATGCAAATTAGCCTAGGCTGGAATGGGGGAGATATTAACATATATGGATAGGGATCAAGGAGTTATATGCCATGTTGGTCTGATATTTAGCCAAAGGAAAGAGGGCTTTATTGCAAAATGGTGACGCTCTATAATGACTAAGTTTCACCACAATGGGCCAATTTTCATGAAGAATGGGGTTTTTTAGTAAACGTTCCACAAGGAGTCAAAAGGATGTTTAAAGCTGAGAAGGGAATAATATATTGGAAGAGGCAAATTGAAGTGATTATAGTTTTGTAAGGGGATAGAAATTCGAAACAGATCCTGGGCTTGAAAGAGAAATGTAGAGTAGAACTGATCAAGATAGAAACAAAAGAAATCAGGTGACCTTGTATTGTTCCTTCCAAGGGAAACCCAATGATGCAAGATTGAGAATAGTCCCAACCCCTTAACACAGAATAGGTTGATATTGAGAACTTATAAATGACCTAGATGATCATTTTATGATCCAGTTACCCCCAATGTAGGATTAGTTAAGTTGAATAAATGTTTCCCAAATCGAAATGAATCTCTTTCATGAATATGACAGATATGTTATTCTATCAACATCCAAAGCTTGATTTTCTTTATGCACATGGAAAGGTTGCTATGTTTTTCTTCTGCAGATTTTACTTAGCTGATTGTTACCTTTCACCATAAGGTTCAGTGTTTTGGTTCATTATTTATCATACATGCTAGATATTTTCTTTGTTTTGGTATATTTACATCTGTACTTGGTCGATCCTTATGCAGCAATTTTTATTTTTTTTATGATATTTCCTTCCATAAAAGAAAGACATTCATTAGCAGGATGTAATCAAAGGCACAAAAGAAAATCTTTGTTTTCTAGTTGTGCTGCTGAGTCTAATTGTATTGCCTTTTAATGGCTCAATTTTGCAGCTCCAACTGTGCAGTTGATGTTCAGTTCACATCTGACGAAAAATACAGCAGAGAAATTTGGGCGCCACATCTTGCAAGCATTTGAGTTTGCTCTTGCATCACCTGTGACAATTGAAATTAGATGTGAGCCTAATAAAGATACAGCAACTGGAGTTAATGCCCCTCTAAGCTTACCTGCACCCGCAAACGGTTCATCTCAGATCAGAGACTCCACTGGCATCAGCGGTCAGCCCCATCTTGAAGTGGGTAAAAGTGAAATAGTTGAACTAGAAGCCTCCTCTAGAGAGCTTAAACAAAATGAGAATGTCAATAACAATGTGAAGTTTGATCAAAGAGGCTTAGAAGTAGCTTCCCACGTGAATTTGCCACCTTCATTACCAGAAAGAGTAAAATCCGGTGAAAGGAACCCAAGCCAGAGCATTGTGAGAGGCAAGGTGTCCCTTGCACATGTAATACAGCAAGCTGAAGGATGCTCACAGCATAGTGGCTGGTCGAGACGGAAAGCAGTTTCTATTGCCGAAAAGCTTGAACAAGAGAACCTGTAAGTGTTGTGCTTCTTTTATGGTCAGAGAAAATCTACGTTTATTTTTTGGCCTGGTAAAAGTTTGTTTCCAAATTACTCAGTTTCTGTTGCTGAATTCGCAGTTGCCAGAATAGGATGTACATTTGAATTCTGTATTTGAAAAAAAGCAGAAATGAATTTGCCAAATAGGATGTACTCCTGTGTCCAAGTTGCCAAAATGGAATGTACATTTGATTTGATGCTTTTGGCCGAAACTATTTAGAACTAGAAATTTAAAATGACTGGTTCCTTTCATATGCCTTTAAATAAATGCAGTTTCAATTGGCAATTTTCTGATTTGAGTCGCGTGTGGAACTGTTTGATGAAATGTATAGTTTGGGGGTATAATGGCTGCAGCTAATATATTATTGTTGCTATACTGTTGGTTGATGGGAAAACATGATTTCTTGACACTGCAGGAGACTCGAACCTAGGTCTAGAAATTTGCTTTGCTGGAAGACATCTAGAGCAACTCGTAAAAAGGTGATGATCGATAGACTTAAGTACGTTTGTATTTCCTTTCATGGTGGGGTTATTAAACATCAAATCTCCAGTATTTGTGATGCACATATTTGGTTCATTTTATTTATATCTTCAAGCAGATGAAATTGTGACTGAGATGGCATTGGGTAGTAGATAAATGGAAACTATCCCAACTTAACCGTCATTGAGTACCTTGTATTTTTAATGCTTATTGAGAATATTAATAGAAGGTAATGACGCAATTTAAAAGGAAATCCAAAAACCCGGAACTGAAAATAGGCTAGTCAAATAATCAGATTCCAGGCCATGATTGTTTTGTTTGCTTGGAATCATTCATATTTGTCCCTACTCTCGTAAACTTTATCTTTTTGTTATATTAATTATTATTTTTGGGGGAAATCTTAGTACAAGCTCGTTTCCCTGTGTTGGTTTAAGTTTCCGAGATAAAGGCAACCTTGGATAATTGTGAAGCCAATTTCTTTGCTAAATTTCGCAGTTTTTTGGGTAGTTCTGCCCTTCATGGAATCAAAATCAGCACTTTTTTTTTTGTTTTTGGGTCAGCTCTTGGTTACAAATTTGGTACCCAACTCAATTAGTTTGTCTGGATAACCATGGTTTTTGTTCATAGTTAGAGCTTCAACTTGTAGTTCTTGAGCTTCAGAAGGTCATCAATTCGCTCCACATGCAGTGGCTGTTTATCTTTGATCAATCATGCATCGGTTAAGCTTCCGTTTTTAACATACTCAAAATAGTGAGATTCATGCCAATCATAGATTTAAGTGGTGCAGAGGCATAAAAAACAGGAATACCAATGACCTTTCTCGAGATTATGTTCTGCCTGGAATATAGTTTTTAAGTATAAAATCATTGCATGTGGTTTGTTGCAATTTGCTGTTTGTAATTGTGAGTTGTGTCCTTACTCGGATGATTACTTTCTCATAGTATTGTGAACCAGCTATATGTCTATGAGTATTAATTTCTTTATTGAGGGAATTTACATCTTGTCACTCCTGGTATGAGTAAGACATTTAAGTGAGGGGATCGAGTCTCTAGAATTACTAGTCTTGTTCTTGGGCAGAACATGCTGCAAGCGCTTTAGTTTTAACTGAAGGTACACTAGCTTATTGTGTTACTTACTCATCTGTTGCATTTGCAGCTCTCTCGCTTGAAAATTAGAACGAGGAGACCACACACACTGCTGAAGCTTGTTTCCTGTGGGAGGTGTCTATCAAGTAAGTCTTCAAGATAATTCATTGGAAATGCTAGGGATGTAAAATTTGCAGCTGCCTTCAACTTATTAGGATCTACAAGATTTTTCTGCTAGTTCGGAAGTCGATTTTATTAGTCTTCGTCTGTTTAGATTGAATAATAAGGTGAAGTATATTGACTGGAAGTTGTAGGAACAGAAATTATTAGCTCAGTTTATTTTTAATGAATTTCATTAATTTCATCCTTTCCCTGCAAGTTTGCTTTTCATTTGTTTTCTTTCTGCTTCCAATTCTTTCTTCTCTTTTGTACCATTCTTACATGATTAGAGATAAAAGAGACATTTGCAGATGTGTATCATTAAGGTCATGCAGAGATCATCTTGTTATTAATATATATGACAGTCCTTAAAGAGTGCGGTTATACCAGTACGAGCTTTATCCCCAGATAAGCGGTTTATTATGTTGAATGTGTAGCATTGACTGCATAAAATCTATGAAGTTTGAGTAAAGTTACACTCAAGTGATGGCACCTCAAATTTGCATAGATAATTGGATACCTGTACATTTTATAAAGTTCCAAAGTTTTTCTTCTGAGTCTGTCCTTGTATTTGCCAGAATGGAGAAAGAGAAATTAAGCAGCAGAAAACATAATAATGTCCAGAGCATAAGTCACTACTCCAATCATTAAAATGTGGAGATACACCCAGATAGAATGTTGTAAAATGTTTACAGAGGCTCACCAGAAAATTCTTAGAAACCTTTTTACAAAGTTTGCTGCTCAAAGCTCCGGCAGATAGGGACTTTAGAAAAATCTGAATAAGAACTAAATAAAATGACCACTTTGATGGTTAGTACCATATACTTCTTAGCACTGATGGTGATGACACAGATCAAGTAAAGTAGAAGGTGGTGATGATGCAACAAACCTAAGAATAAAGGTAAGTGCAACCTGGCGCCACTTGAACACCTTCTTATTTTTGGGATAGGGTTCTCAATATGTAAGTACGTTTTTTCTTCTTCATATAAGCCTTTTTTGATGATCAAAATTGCATTTAACCCACACACCAATGCGCACGCGTTTCAGTCATTCACACAGAGTTGCGCACTCGGTGTTTTGGAAGGGGGGAATGATAAGTTGTTGAAAGGACAAGACGAGATGGCTCAGGTTGTTTAGTGGAAGTCAGTCATTGATAGTCGTGTACGGAAAACGCCACTAGCCACTAGCCTATGATTTTGGTTTCCATCAAGGTTATTGTTAGTCAGATCCTTGGCTGTCTCTCATGCATGTTTTGTCTGAATTTGCAGTTGTATAATGCTATGCGGTGCTTAATAGGGCCTTCCTATAATTTTTCCAGTCTTCTGTGATCTTGGTATATATGAATAGTAGTCGTGGACTAAACCCCCATCTAAGATTCTGGCTTTGGTTTTGCTTGCCCTTTGTCGTAGATGATTTTGTGATCTGTTACTCGATTGATGTTTGGAGGACAAATTGAACTTCTGAAATTGTAATTTTATTCTGAGGAAAACATGCATGTACCATGGTTTCGATGTTGTTAACACTGGTTTCCCTTCTAGTGGGCACAAATCACCTTCACTGGGTCCACTTCTGGCTTTCCCTTGCATTTGGTTCACTGTTTTCTGTGTGAACTTCTTACACTGTGAAGCGCTGACATTTAGAAGTAGAGGCGGCTACTGCTCATTCCATTCTTTAAGCACGACATACCCGTTACAAGCCTGAGACAAGAATCAGTTTTTGGTCCCGTCATTGGTTTCATTACTCCCAACTTAATCAAGCCCTGAGGTTTATTGAATGCACATCTGAAAACAGAAGCAAAGTGGGGCAATAACTATGGTTCTATTCTGCTACATCTATGAAGTTCTTAGATGGATACGCTTGGGAATTATATTCAGTCAAATGTCCTTCAACATCCTTTTCGTCGAGAAAGCATTTCTCCTTGCTGCATTGTCGTCTTCCGAGCTTTTGTGATGCATCTAGAGTCCATGTTTCTGGCCCACGACTTTGCCACTGTTATCTCCTGTTCATAGGATGCACATTCTAATGAAGGTTGGAGTGGCTTTGAAGACTAGCAAGGTAGTTAGTAGTCTATTAGATGAAGATAGCTGCCCTATTGTCAACTCGTTTGCTTGTGAAGTTGTTGTGTGTGCCTGTGAGATACTATATCTGCTTCTGAAAGTAACATGCACTAATATTCAACTCCCACCAAAATAGTGAAGACTGGTACTTTCAGGCCCCGTGAATACCAAACCATTCATGTGTATGTTATTGGCTTAAGTTTTGTTTAATAGAAAAGCATGTCTCTTTTCTTTCAGGATTGTTTTCTATTTTTTAAAGATCTTGCTCTTGGTAAGCTTGCCAACCGTAATGACCGAGCCAAACTTTGCAACAACAAGAGATTGCTCCATGTCCTCTCTTTAATGAATCCTTGTCCTCATTGTTTCAGCGAGGACTGAAAAGACCCCTTAAAGATAATTCATGGTCGGATCTACCCAAACAGGGTGCATGAACCTCATGCGATTCATGTCCTCTCAACAGGGCTTTTAATGTCGATTCTCTGCGATTATGAAACAGAAGGAGAGTGATGTGATCACATAAGCAGAGCCCTGAGAGGCCGTGCCGAAACAAGACAAGAACATATGTAGGCCATTACGGGGTTATTGGAAGGAGACAAAACCCACAACCATGTATGGTCATATGACCAACAGCAGCTGCAGAAACGGAAAGAAACTGCAGGCAGCATGATCATAAATCCTCAGCCTTATCTCTTGGACCACCATTGTCCAAATGAGACCTACATGTGTTTTTGTCACCTTGCCTTAACTTTGTTCAAACGGCTTAACTTTGTTCAAACGGCATCTCATTAACATCATCCAGCTGGAATTCTCTATCCACTGGTGGGACGATGTCCATACCCGTCTGCTCCAACTGGTCTCTCTGACCTACGTGTGTTTTTGTCACCTTGCCTTAACTTTGTTCAAACGGCCTCTCATTAACATCATCCAGCTGGAGTTCTCTATCCACTTGTGGGACGATGTCCATACTTGTCTGCTCCAACTGGTCTCTCTGTCCCTCAATGTCCGTTGAAGCCTGCAACTGAATTGATCACCTGGAACTGTGTAGGGATTAGATTTCATTGCGGTGGTTGGATTTGGTGAGACCAATATATTCTATGCCGATCGCAACCCATGTGGAGTAGACTTGTGTTGAGTGTGCTTGTTGATCAATTGGTCCACGTCGGCTTGCCTGTCACAAGTAGGAGTGAGCCATGGTTTGTAGCTAGGTTCGTAGCTATGGAGAGTAGGAGTGGGCGGTTTCAGATTCCGTCCAAATTTGATTTGGAATCTGGAACGTACCTATTAGAACAAGTTTTTCATTTTTTGAAATCAAAAACCTTTTCTTTTAAAAGTTCCAAGGTCCACCTAGAAATCGGCCAATTTTCTTTTTTAATTTATTTCATTTTTAGTTAAGTAAAATTAAAGTGAATGCAACAACAAAAATAAAAGTTTCTCATATATTAATAACAATAATCCATAAAAGATGAACGCGTAAAATAAAATAAATAATAAAATGTTCAAAATGTTATGAAATACATGTATGAATATTCATTATATTCATGTACCTATTATGATACATTTATATCATACATTCTAAGTACATCTCCCTATTCAATATATGTATGAATATTCATGATACATTCTAAGTACATCTCCCTATCCCATACATGTATTATTAGATACATTGGCATTAACGATAAGTGTATTCTTATTTTCTTATAAATAGGAGCACCAAAAGTGAGAAATAAAATATTTTCGCTTTTGGCTTTTCTCTATTATATTTGGTGTCATTTGCTTTCTCTACTTAATCTCCCTCTATTCTCTCGATTATATACTTGCAACGCAATATTTTACAACACAAAACATAAAAATTAAATTATAGAATTTTAGTCTTCAATCATACATGAAAATTTGCTCGAAATTCTTTGAAATCAAAAGAAACCGGGGGGATGCTGAAAGATGTGCTTGAAAGTTGAGATCCTTTTCTTAAGGTTGATAGGGCTTTAACTCTATTTGAAGAGCCCTTGATCATCTTGGATCTTGGGTGAGCTTAGAAAGTTAGTTGATAAATCAGTAATCATAGTTTCTCACATGCCCTGATGTTGAAGAATGATGTCTGTGAAGCTGGTTATATTGTACATATCAGTAGCTGCTTATATTGTACAAAGATTTTATAGAAGTTGCCCAAGTAAACTTTCCAATTAATATCGGTGCATCAAATGGAGAACTAGAGGGTTCTGTAGGTTCTCAGTCCGAGAATCGGAGATTCCTAAAAATGTGAAATCAGGAACCAGCCCACTTCCCGTTGATCCAATTTTCTGGTTTTCGGTTCTATCCTAAAATCATGTTTACCCCTAATGGATGGAGACTCGATAGTCTATATAAGCAGTCTGTTGAACCCGTTACATCCAAATGTCAACGAGAAAATTCCTTCCATACATACGGAAAGTTTACAAGAAAATTCTGTCTTGCTTTGCACACCATGTGAGATTCTCAGACTTAAAAAGAGTTCAAATCTTCAAGGCCATCGGCAGACAGGCTACGAGTTCCGGAATGGCGCCGTTTCATGCTAGAATCTGACAATCTGAGCGTCCGAGGCTACTCATGGCATGTTAAACATGAATACGAAATGAACTTCTCCGATTGCAGCAACCGGAAAGGCGAAGAAACCACGCAAACAACAGCACCAATTTCAGTAAATACTATTCCCCTAGCTCCAACCATCAGCATGCAGCTAATCCGACAGCAACGTCTTCCCAATTCACTCTCACAAGAAGTCAGCTCCTTCATGCAAAGTCCGACGACTAGAAAAGACGCCTCCGAGGTTTGTCAAACGTTCATCAATCGAAACGCCCACGTTGCCACGAGGGAACGCACGAGAAAATCAACGGAGGTGCGCGTCCTTCACGTACGTGGAAAAAGCCAAGGAAGAAAGGTTTGATTAATGTCATGATGAGACGTTTCCCTCTCCCACGGGCTACAAGATTTTCCAAAGGAGGGAGGGAGGGACGGGTTTTGTCAACGGTGCGCCGTATGAACTCCAGGAATTTTGTGGCGAAAGCTGGTTAACCATCTTGACCGGGAATCTCTGTTTAGTCACGCTTTGGGAACCTCGTGGTCGGTCGGTAAGATGCGTTGAGGTTGGAATGGAAAAGATGCTTTGCTGCGCCCAGGGGACAAGAAGGAAGGAGAGGCACGCCTTTTGTGGGAGGCAGGATAAAGTTAAATTTTCTTTAGGGATTTATGAGACAAAAGGTCCTTTTCCTTGAGGGGGATTATTTTGGTATCTAATGAGTCAATCGCGTAGCATATTAGGGGATAATACCGTGAAAATTCTCAAATCAATACCCCGTAATATATTTATCCAAATTAATTTTTGTCTCACAAAAAATTCTAAACCAATATCAATATGGTGCACTTACCTTGAATTGCTTTTCATCTCATGAAAAAAATCCTAAACCAATAACCCTTATCTCATTAAAATGCATACGTGTCAACACATGTGCCTTTTTTTTCACGTCAATTTCGTTTTGCAGTGGTCTACTTGTGTATTGATATGCGTGCATTTTAATGGAATATTCAATGGAGAGACTAGTTTGGAATTTTCCATGAGAAATAATTTAATTTGGATGAAATGTGTCATTAGGTACTAGTTTAAAAAAAAAATTCACAAAAATTAGGTAGGAGTAAATATTTCATGGATACCAGTTATTGTTTCACCCCGAAGAGTTTTTATAAAAAAAAAAAAAAATTGACGAAAACAAAGGAAAGACAGACAAGTGCTTCTAAAATTAAACAATTATTTTCTGGGTGTGCCCTTTTTGGAGTTCTATGGTTTTCTATTCCTACCAAAAAGAGAAGAAAAAGAATGAGATTAATTCAGTGTCATTGATCTTCCATTACCTTTTGGATTTTAATTCCTAATTCATTTTTTTGAGCTAATATTCATGTTTGAATAATTCATTGCTTGATGAGAAGGAGGGCAACATGGAATCTCTCCCCAGAATGGATCTCCTACTTGTTACCTTCTAGACTCCCCCTATTGTATGATTTTTAATTCCTTAGCAATGTCTTGTCTGGTTAATTTGTTGGCTGATATAAAATTGTAACCTCCATTTTCAAAATGAAAATGACACTTCTCACCCATTATTTTGGTTTAATTACATTTCTATGGTTGTTATAGAAGCTTTGATTCTTTCTAAGGGAGCTTTGACCACGCTACAAGGACAATTATGGATATGTATTTATTCCTTCATTTTTATTTTTATTTATATTTTAATGTGCTTGGGAAAACTTATTTTCAAATCCATTTAATACAAAATCACCGTAAGAAAATTTCAAGGCATTATTACACTTAAAAAATATGAATTATCCGTTTTTATCATGGGAAGCACACTTCCAAGGATCATTTTGTCCACGTTGCACTTCAACATAAATAGTTAGTTTGCAATTATAATATTAAAAAGATTTGTAATCTTTTCAATTTAGGTGATATTTAATTTTTGAAAGGGTGGCAAATTGATACAAGTAAATTGGATGGTTTAGACGTGTTAGTCTCCCATTTCTTTTTTTTCCTTTCTTCTATTCTCTTCTCTTCTTTTCCTTTCAGCCCTTCTTCCCTAATCCTTCACTCCATCACCATCCTTCACTGTGGTAGCTCTACCGCTATTGCGCCATTTCGATCATCGACCTGTGTCTTAGACGCAAGGCATTACCCACCTGCATTAGCCACCTCTCTACACTCCATCATCTCCTCACTCCCTCCATTCCCGAAGGCAATGCACGATCCAAGGTTCCCCAACCTTAGGTGAACTTTGATTGACTTGTCGGCCTTAGGTGATCTCCGATTGATACATGTTACACACGAAAAGTTGTAGATATGAATGAGTCTAGTGAGTCAATGGCATACCACCGTAGGGCATAATACCCAAAAAATTCTCGAATCATTAACCCCCATAACATATTTGCCCCAAAATATTATCCATCTCTCAAAAAATCTCAAACCGGTACCAATATGGCACACTTACTTTGAACTAATTTTCATATATGAAAAATCCTAAACTGATAATCCTCTACCAAAATCTGTACTTCGTTTATCCCGTTAAAATGCATACGTGTCAACACACATACTTTTTTTCACGTTAGATTTGTCATTTTCCATGTCAATTCATTTTGCAATCATTTGCTTATTTATTAACACGTATGGATTTAAACAAGATATTGGATGGAATGCTAGTGGAAAGTAAAATTTGGCACCAAGATACTAGTTTGGAATTTTTCATGTAATCTAATTTGGATGAAATGTGTCATAGGTACTAGTTTGATTTTTTTTTTTTTACACGAAATTTAGCTTGGAATAAATGTGTTGTGGATACCAATTTGGAATATTTTTAATTGTGTTAATCCTTTTTAAGATAATCTAGTATTGGATTTGAATCAAATTTCAATGTGGATATTTTTTATCCGGAGTTTTTTTTTTTTAAATTAAAAATAAAAAGCAAATTAACAAAAACAAAGGAGAGAGGAACGTGTGCTTCTAAAATTAAACAATTATTTTCAGGGTGTGCCCTTTTTGAAGTTCTATGAAAATGTTGGTTAAATTATTATTTTATATTCCTACCCAAAAGAGAAGAAAATAAATAAGATTAATTCAGTGACCAGGCAATTTCAGTCATTGATCTTCCATTACCCTTTGGATTTTAATTCTTAACTGATTGTTTTTTTTTGTTGAGCTAATATTTGTGTTCGAATAATTCATCTCTGCTTGACGAGAAGACTCCCCTATTATATGGTTTTTTATTCCTTAGCAATGTCATGTCTGGTAATATAAAAAATGACACTTCTCACCCATTACTTTGGTTTAATTACATTTATATGCTTGTTGTAGAAGCTTTGATTCTTTCTAGGACAACTCTGGATATGTATTCATTCCTTCATTTTATTTTTCTATTTTTGTGTGCTTGAGAAAACTTATTTTCAGATCCATTTGATACAAAGTCACCATTCAAAAATTTCAAGGCATTATTACACTTTTCTATTTTATTTTTCTAATAACCAGGAGTAGTGGGCTGACAAATTGATTATTGACACTATGCAAAGCACAAATCAATCCAGTAGAAACCCTTTTGAGTTCCATCACCTCACTCTAAGCATAGAAAGCTACTATACCTACCCATTCGGTGGTAGCCATCTCCGAAGAAGTGACAGGGATCTTACCTTCCCCCCAATGGTCTCCATAATTGCTAGATGAATATTTTTCTTTCCCATCTAAGTTTTACGAGAAAAATACTTATTCAGGTCCAAACACTTTTAAAAAAAAAACCATGAATTTCCCTTTTTATCACGGGAAAGACACTTCCAAGGATCATTTGTCTAAATTGCCTTTCAACATAAATAGTTATTTTACAATTATATTAAAAGGATTCGCGATCTTTTCAATTTAGGTGATATTTGATTTATTTCCTTGAAAGGGTGGCTCATTGATACAAGTAAATTGGGTGATTTAGACTTGTCAAGTCTCCCATTCTTTTTTTCCTTTCTTCCCTTCTATTCTTTTCCCTTCAGCCCTTCTTCCCTAACCCTTCACTCCATCACCCTCTTTCATCGTCGTCGCTCAACCGCCATAGCGCCATTTCAATCATCGACCTGCATCTTTGATGCAGGGTATTACCTCCTGCATTAGCCACCTCTCTCCACTCCATCATCTCCTCACTCCCTCCATTCCCAAAGGCAATGCACAATCCAAGGTTCCCCAGCTTTAGGTGACCTGTGATTGACTCGTCAGCCTGCTGATCGACCGATCACACAATAGTCATGACCGCCGTGATTTCCCTATCCTTAGAGAGAAGGAGGTTTATGCTAAGGGTGTTTTAGTTGATATAGAGTAATAAACCAAATTCAATTGCTCCCTAATTGGAGAGAGCTTTTATCTAGACTTACCATGGAAAACACGAAACAAGCACATAATTTTTTCACCACTTTATCCTCTATTTCAGAAAATATGAATGCGCATCATCAGACATTTTTTAAAATGGAAATGGAAATGACAAAAAATACTTGTGTGTGTGTGTCTAACCTCGATGACAACTGCTATGACCAAGCACAACCATTTCACAGATTGTGACACCACGGTCTAAAACATGCCGATGCTGTCAAGAGGGAGAGATTCTATTGTTGATCCTTCCTCATGGCAGCACGAGATTTCTTAGCGGTAAGTGAGGTAAGTGATCGAAGGTCAACCATTTTGCAGATTGTGATGCCATGGTCCAAAGCATGCCTATGCCGTCGAGAGGGAGAGATTTTGCCGTCCAAAGCATACCTACACCTAAGCTATCGATCCTTCATCATAATGATGAAGAGATTTCTCAACAGTGAGTGGGGCAAGTGATCGGAGGTCAACAAATTAGAAGATATAATTATATTTCGATGACAAGTTTTATGATTTTCATGAAACATATCTTTTGAAATTTTCAAGTTGTATTTAAAAAAGTATGATGTGTGTTTCTGAATTTTTCTCTTTTTTTTTAAGGGTTAGAAAGTGTCGATGATAACACGTTCCGCGTGCTTCCCAATCACAGCCGACCGAGCCTCCGCTAAAAACAGTTGGAGCCGGCGCCTACCGTTGGCGTTGTTATCCACACCACACAGACATCCCACGGCACCCAAATCCTACACGTCACTTCCCTTCTTTAGCTGATCTCCCCCTATTATGCCACGTTAATCTCGTGTCCCCATTCACATCTTTCTCTCTCTTCCTCATTTTCCCATTTTCATATGATCAGTATACAAAACGAAAATGATAACAAATTAACCGGGAGCATTGATTCATTCAATGCGATCCTTAAATTATGGGTACATGTGAAATTTCATTCTTGAATTCTTGAACCATGTAAAAACGTCAAATGTTGTTTCTCCATCATCTAGGGATTGAATTGAAAATGTATCTAAAATTTATGGATCACATTAATAAAATAAAAATTAAAAATAACATTGCCTATTAAGGTAAAATTTAAGTGTTGCACGTTAAATAAAAGTTTAGGACCGTTTATATCATTATCTCTTTTATAAATGTCGTGCCACATAGTCTAAATTCTTTTTAAGATTAATACCTCGAAGAATTTCACATCGATATATCTATACCACAATTATTAAAAAAAAGATTCCCAATTTGTAATCCTCTATTATATATTTATCCCAGATTAATATCCGTATCACAAAAAGTTTGGGATTGCAGCACATTTTCAAAATTGAAGAAGGCTCCTAGACCAAAATCGGTAGATTTCAATGGATTTTTCAATTTAAAATTCTATAATTTAGGATTATTTTTACCTCACATAAATTAGTTTGCGATTTGATATTTTTCACGATGCGAAAATTAATTCATATTAAATACGGTAAGGGTGCACAAATTTGGATTTTTTTTTTTTTGATATCGGCCAATTTTTTTTAAAAAAAATCCCTAGAGTAGGAATGGGGCAAAGGAAAAACCGTGGGAAATGGATTGGCCAATGGGGGCACCGTTCCTCGCTTTGACTTTTTTCCATAGACTGGATTCCACGTGGCGCGGCCTTAGTGGGCCTGCATCGCTGGGGTTATTAATTAACGGCGACAAAAGTAACGTCGGCCCCGGAAAGGCTGAAGCCACGTGGGCCTTTGATCTCTACGCAAGCGTCGGACGCGTGAAGCATGTCGACGGACGTTTCCGTCGACCGTTTTGCCATGCGTCTAACTCGTCGACACGTCGCACGGGGCGGCAGGATCTAGAACCTTCGCCAACAGCTGGATTGATTTTGGACGTGCCTCGTTTGTTTAGAATTGAATTTAAATACAAAGTAATTATAAATTATGAAAAATAAGAAATTGCACGTGAATTTATAATGAGTCGAAGTTTGAATTTGTATCCACTGGGGTTCTCACTGTTGGGAAATCGACTTCATATTTGGGGAGAATAATGAAATCAAATATGGATTCGAATTAATATAATAATCAAATCGGACTTTGAAACGTGATATCATTATTTTTAAGGATTTATTTCTGCCCTAATATTCCTCCAAGATAAACAAAGCCTCAAACGGTCGATATCAATTCTAAGTATTTCTTTAGTAAATAAAAAATCATCAAAATATAATAAATAAATGATCATTTCATGATTTTTCAAAAACTGAATATATATATATATATATATATATATATATATGAACATAGACAATTTTTCTGAAATGTTGCAAAAATTAACAAAGATATCTCTTGGAAAAAAATTATAAAATGAATCAAACTTTCCTATGTAGGACAAAATTTGGAAAAAAACACTTAAAAATAATTTTTTTAATAAATAAAATTCAAACATCCAACACTCAACTCTTTTGATTAACCCATAGGAAGCAAAATGGAAAAAAATTAAAAGGTAGGGATTTAGCGAATTTTATCTTTTGAGGGGTTGGGTATAGTGGGATTTAGCCCAAACCCTAGCTTTTCATTTTAACAAATTAAAAAAGCTTACATTTATAAAGTGACTAACTTATTTCTTCCAAACTTTCTTATGTGGGATAAGGAAAAAACACACTTAGTTTGTTTTATAAACAAACATCCAACACTCACTCTTTCCTTGGGAAGGAGAAGGTGGATATTCAAATTTTTATCTTTTCAAGGGATTGGGGTGTGGAAAGTTTTAAGAGTTAGAAAAAATAGAAGTAGGGTAAAATCAACAAAAAAAAAAAGAAAGTTTGTATTTGAGAAAACTTTTAAATTATTTAAGATTAAAATAAAATCAAAGTGCGTGTATTGTAAAATCTAAATTAAGATAAAAGTAAAATTCCGTTGACCATCTTGCTCCTAATTAATTTAGAATGGGAATCAAGAAATTTTTAAAGGCGGTACCATTCATATTGTTTTGGATTTATATACTAGTTAATTTAAAGAATTAAAGTTTGACAAATAAGTGGAATCCAACATTAAAATGTTAACAGAATTTTCTTGAATTATGGATTTGTTAATGAGGTAATGACGTGGTAGTCCATGCACTTTCAATATCATCTATGAGCTCTTTTTTTGTTTTTTCTCAATTTACTCCTTAAATTTTATGAAATTGACATAGTGTGGTTCTTCTGGTAATTGATGTTCCATTTCATGTGTTTTCAGCGGACCTGGCATGCTAGTTCCATAAAAATTATCCGTCATCGATGATGTGAAATTCCAGTTCAATTAAAGTTGATAGTTTATAACTAAATAGCCTCTTTTTTTTAATTATATTCCCTTTCTCATTCCTCTATATCTTCATTATTCGATGACTCTGCGCGTAGCAACCACCACCATCACCACCATCAATTTTCACCAACATCAATCTTAGTGTCGAACCTTGGCGCCTAGCTAAACCTCAGGCGCTCTTGCTCTTCGACATACCTCCGGTGGAGGTTGTGACCATGCAACCTCGTTTAATGGAAATGCTTGAGCCCAGATCTAGGTCATGCAACCTCAAATTCGAGTCTTGCAACCTCCCATTTGAGTCGCATGACCTTAAGTGGGATGTCGTGCACCTAATCGCAAGTGGCAGCCTTCATTAATGGAAGTTCTTGAGTTCAAATTTAGGTCGTGCAACCTTAGACTTGAGTTGCAAGGCCTCCAATTTGAGTCGCATGACCTCGAATGCAAGGTAGCTCACCTCAATCACAAGTTGCAACCTCCATTACCAAGTGGACAACATGGCGTGTAGTGAGAGAAAGAGAAGAGCAAGTGAATGTGTGTAACAACCTAATTCAATGAGGGCGAGGAGAAAGATAGCATATAATGACTTAGTCTGATCAAGGGTGAGAAGCAATTGCTAGGGAGAGAGGACTCATATAAGAAACGGCTATCGGGAGACTTTTAGGGTGATAAAGAGGGCATTATTAAACTAAATTGTGTGTCGAACAAGTAAAGAGCTTTTATAAATAAAATTGGAATCAACTCACAAGAGGCGCTTTTTGAAACGGTCTTTAATGTTAAGCATGTTGAGATGAGAGTACTATCAAGATGGATGATATCCTAGGAAAGTCCTTACTTATATGTTAAAGGAAAGAACTGTGAGATATGATATAAAATGAGTAATAGCAAATAGATACATAGTGGATTAATCTAGGAGTGTGTCTTAATATGATATCAGAGGGCAACCCTCTCCAATGGATGTGTGATACAAAGATAAGCCCCATGGGAGTAATTTTTTTTAGACAAAAAAGTTCATGATAGATTTAGAATTAAAGTTAAAATTTATGATTTTTAGAGAAAAAAAAAAAGGTTTAGGTAGATATGAGATTGAACCAAAAATTCGAGATTTTATTTTGATAAAAAAAGTTCATGGCAGAACTAAAATTGAACTCAAAGTTGAGATTTTTTTTAGGGGATTAGTCCTACTAATAACAAGCTCGCTTTCACTATACAGGTTTACTTTAGCAGAGCGGTCCCCAAATTAAGGGTTATAAGTTAGTGCTTCTCATGGGATATTGAAAAGTTCGAGATAAATATGTCTTTAATATAATTTTTTACTAACGATATTGACCCATTACTACCACTTGTAATAGCAAAACAAAATCATTACATACCGGATATTTTGAAGGCCGCCGTGATACACACCGCTTGAAAATTATTTCTTCTGCCCACAAAGCAAGTGGCTTTTCTACATTGCTCTGGAGAAATCATTTCTTTTCTTTTTCTGGAGTTTTCTTTTCGTCCACTTGCTTTTTGGATTTTAAAAGTCAAAAGCAAAGCTGCAAAAAAATTGCCGTCCACCAAAAAAAAAAAAAAAAAGGAAAGGAAATAGAACACCCCTTGACCGAAGTAATATGCCAAGGTCGATGACCTACCTATCCACGCGCCTAAACAGTGCGTGGGCTCCACCGCTTTTGCTTAGTCAACGCTTCAAGCATAATCCAATGCTGGCTGGCTTTTACTTTAATTTATTTTTTTGAAGGTAAATTGGGCAAAAAGCTAATTATATACTCCACTCGCATTGCACTTGAAGAAAGCACCAAACTTCCATCAAATGATATCAATCATTTCGAAATTGAAAATTAAAAAAATAAATGCATCAAAATGTCTGCTTGTGGCGCAAAAAAAAAGTAGTGTTGAGATCACGGGCTTGCGTAATTGAATTTGCCACTATCTAGTTTAATTATTATTTTTCACAATAATTTAGAGGAAAATTTTACTTTGTGGGGGCGAGTTCTCACTAATGTAATAGGTATGTCAAACTGGGTTATCTCCTAATTTTAAATGATTATTTCCCATGCTTACGAAGAATTCGTTTCGATGTCTTTTGCTGAATTATAGTTAAGTTCGAAATATACGAGATGAGGTGTTGCGCAATCTTGTCAGTATGCTCGATAGCTATCTTGCTCTTCAATATGTTCAATATCACAAAAGATAATTTAGTCTAATTGAGTATGACGACAAAATGTATGATGCAAATTGGAGATTTCAAAAGTACGAAACGCGATCCCATGGGAGAATATTGGGAATTCAATATTTTGGTTTAATATTTTTTTTTTCAATTCAGTAAGTTAGAACAAATATATTTTTTCTCTATTAAAAATTTCCTCAACAACAATTATTTCATTGTATTGAGCGATATATCATCGATCAATCGTTTTGAGGCAAGGGTAAATGAAATAAATGGACGATCAACTTTGACTCAATATGTAATATTATTCCTGAATTTTAGTTTAATGTGTAATATTATATCTAAACTTTTAATTTGTTCAATATGGTTTTTGACTTTTTATGTGTGTTCAATCTAGTCTCCGAACCATATGAAAACTTTCAATATTATCTCTTAAAATTATACTCATGAATGACAACATATAGGGCATGGACTAAATCAAACATGTATTCAAAATTCAACGATTGCGTCGAATAAATTAAAAGTTTCAAACCGACACTACACGTCGGGCTGAAATCAAGAACTCCTATCGAAACAAATCTCAAATTCAGGGATCACAGCACGTACCGAGTCAAAGCTTGGGCATCATTTAATGCGATGACCGCTCTACGGAATTATAAATTTTATAGTTGGAAAGCAATAACAACAGAGGTGTGGATCCAGAAAGGAGGAAAGAAAAAAACGAATGGACATCATCGTCCTCGTCAGTCGTCAGTCGTCGTCACCACCAAACAGAAACAACGAAAGGAGGCTGCTTTGGAAAGTCAGCCTTCCGCCCCTCTATCGTCCTACCAAAACGCGCAATTCATCCCCCCTTTAACTCCCACGGAAATTTTCCATCTCTTCTTTTTTTAAATCATCCTTTAGCCCCGGCCTTGACTTGATAAATCCAAAGCGCTTTCACTCCCTGAAAGATTCAATTCAACCCCCTCTCTCTCTCTCTCTCTCTCTCTCTCTCAGAGCTACCAAACCTCAGCAACGACAAACAGCAGAAACAATAAAAGAGTAAGCGTTTCGGTTCTTGGCACTCTCAGCTACCCCCCCTGAATCTCTTCCCTCTCTCTTCATCTTGTCTTCTTGCCATCATTGTTGGGTTCTTTCTTTCTTTGCCGGGCAATCGCGGGTTCCTCGGTCGTGCCCAGGAAATTTTGGGGTAAAATCTTGATTTTTTGGGTCGATAGTTGCAGAATAAGGGTCGTTCTTGATTCTTGGTGGGTCGGATTGTTTTCCCGAGATCTGGTCCTGAGTGAGTAAGGGAGCGAAATCCCTCCGTACCCATCTCGCCGGCGGTGGAGATTGTTTGGTGATTTTGTTAAATTTTGCGTCTTTTGATATCAAGAAATGGCGACGGCGGCGATTTTCTCGTCGCTCAAGCGGCGGAGGTCACCGTGCCTGGAGGCTTTCTTGGCCCCGGTCGACCTCAGCGACGTCGCCCTCATACAGACCCTCGCCTCGATCTCCGGCGAGCTGGTCTCGTGCTACACGAGCAAATCGCTCTTCTTTCAGCGCAAGAATTCTCGGTCCTTGGTCCGCAAGATCGAGGTCATAGTGGTGCTCTTGGAGTTCCTGAGGGACGGGAGGTCGGATTTGCCTTCCACCGCGGTTCTCTGCTTGAAGGAGCTGTATCTGTTGCTGTACCGGTCGAAGATATTGCTCGATTACTGCGCGGAATCGAGTAAGCTGTGGCTCTTGCTCCAGAGCCATTCGATTTCGGGTCACTTTCACGATCTGAATCTGGAGATATGCACGCTCTTGGATGTTTTCCCGTTGAAGAACCTCGAATTGAGCGAGGACGTTAGGGAGCAGCTTGAGTTGTTGCAGAAGCAATCAACACGGGCCCAATTTTATGTCGATAAGCATGATGAGGAGCTGAGAGTTCAGCTTTTCGCATTCCTGAATGAGTTTGAGAACGGGCAGATTCCTAATCCAGTTGAGTTGCGGGTTTTCTTCGTGCATAATTTGGGCATTAGCAACGCGAAAAGCTTTAGGGCTGAGATTGATTTCTTGGAGGAACAGATTATGAATCATGAAGGGGACATCGAGCCTCCGGCTTCAATCCTTCAAGGTTTCGTTGCGCTTACCCGCTTTTGCAGGTTTCTTTTGTGTGGATTCGAGGAGGACGATATTGGAATGAGATGCGGAAATAGGAAGAAGCAGAGAAGAGGGCTGATCACGCAGGAAATTGCTGATACCTTCATTACAGTTCCGAAGGACTTTTGTTGTCCAATATCGTTGGATTTGATGCAGGACCCAGTTATCGTCTCGACGGGCCAGACATATGATAGGAGATCGATATCCAGGTGGATGGAAGAAGGGCACTCTAACTGTCCCAAGACGGGGCAAGTGCTTGCTCACAACCGTCTTGTCCCGAACCGGGCTTTGAGGAACTTGATCATGCAGTGGTGCACGGCTCATGGAGTCTCCCATGACCCCCCAGAGATGATAGATACATCAGCAGATGCTTTTCCGGCAGCTTCGCCCTCCAAAGCTGCCCTTGAAGCTAATAAAGCCACGGCAAAACTTCTTGTTGAGCAGCTGGCAAGTGGGCCTCAGGGTGCAAGGACAATCGCTGCCAAAGAGATCCGATTGTTAGCTAAGACAGGGAAGGAGAACCGAGCTTTCATTGCCGAAGCTGGGGCGATTCCCCATTTGCGGGAATTACTCTCATCTCCGAGTCCCATTGCCCAGGAGATTTCTGTCACAGCAATGCTGAACTTGTCGATCTATGACAAGAACAAAAGCAGGATCATGGATGAGAAAGGATGTTTGCAGTCCATTGTGGATGTCTTAAGGATCGGCCGAACCACAGAAGCAAGGGAAAATGCTGCGGCGACATTATTCAGCCTCTCGGCTGTTCACGACTATAAGAAGAGAATAGCAGATGAAGGCGGCGCAGTTGAGGCCCTAGCAGGACTCTTGAGAGAAGGGACGCCCAGAGGAAAGAAGGATGCCGTTACTGCTCTGTTCAACCTCTCAACGCACACGGAAAATTGCCTTATAATGATCGAGGCGGGCGCTGTGAATGCATTGGTGGGTGCCTTGGGGAACGAGGTGGTTGCAGAGGAAGCTGCAGGCGCATTGGCCTTGATTGTTAGGCAGCCAATGGGGGCAGAAGCGGTCGGAAAGGAGGAATCAGCCATCTCAGGTTTGATTGGGATGATGCGGTGCGGGACCCCACGAGGCAAAGAGAATGCAGTTGCAGCATTGCTGGAGCTCTGCCGGAGTGGCGGTTCAGCTGCCACGGAAAGAGTGTTGAAGGCGCCGGCTTTGGCCGGGTTGCTGCAGTCTTTGCTCTTCACTGGAACGAAAAGGGCGAGAAGGAAGGCGGCATCACTAGCGAGAGTATTCCAGAAGTGCGAGAACGCGCCACTACACTTTGGAGGCTTGGGTATGGGATATGCATTCGCGGGAAACTCTGCTGCAAATAGGGATTCGGGTTTCGGCAATGACGTCTCGGTACAGATGTCGATCCCCGTGTCCGTTTTGTAGGGGTAAAATAACAGAGCTCTTGCTACCTTCAAGTTTTCTATTTCTTGTTCATATATACGAAATTCTTTTATTGAAATATAAAGCTGATGAGATGAATCATAGCTATATCACTATGGCAGAAACGTTTTGCTCTTCGATGTGTTGGATCATTAGTCTGCAATTTCAATTCTCAATACACACATCCCTGCACCTGCGGGGTTTTGCATACTGTTTATTCTAACATAGTCACGATCGATCTTCTGTTGGGCATAAGAGCTAGAAAGTTCCAAGTTGAAATCATCATCATCTCGGCGATAGAGAATATCATGAAATGGAAGGTATCTGCACTTAGTCGGTGTCCTAGTTCTCGAGCTTGGCTCTGGAAGAATCGTTAACACAAAGTTCGGGGTTAGACATTCAGGGTGATTTTAGTTTTCTGTATCCATAACCAAGATGAATAGCATGGAGACGGTACTGTTCGAAAGCTGATTCAGGATATTGCCTGATCGGCAATGTTCATTGTGGCGAGACTAGTAAAAGAGTGGTTGGTTTAGGACAGGGAGGAACCAATTCAAATTACACGCGAGGGGAAGAATTCGTGCATACACTGGACTTATTCAA
This sequence comes from Corymbia calophylla, assembly GCA_014182845.1. NCBI lineage: Eukaryota > Viridiplantae > Streptophyta > Magnoliopsida > Myrtales > Myrtaceae > Corymbia > Corymbia calophylla. The sequence goes on along the minus strand of CM024696.1, from coordinate 4,505,825 downwards.
CATTTCTTATGATTTTCCTGGAAAATGGAACGCTCCTGGTAGGAATTTTCCTCATTGCTCGCGCAGCTTTCTGGGAAATTTCCCATCAGAGAAACTTCCTCCCAATAACATGATCAAAATCAAAGAAGGGACAAACAACGTCAGTCGTACGTTTTCTCTGCAATGGCCAAAACAGTCCTTCAAAAGAGCCGCGGATTCTTGCATTGAAAAGAGGACGGTCAACATCATTTAATGGTATCTCTCTGCTGCTTTCCATTGTCATAACCCACCAAGCATCGCGAATCTTGCTCAGCGAAAGAAACGCCACCACAGGAAGATTCGTGGCAATGGCAAAGGCGAGAGGAGATTTTTTTCTTTGTGATGGCGTTTCGATTTCAAGATGTGATGTGTTGAAATCCGACGAAGGCGTTGCTGAGCGTGCTTGGCACTTTGCTTGCCATCATGTTTTGCCTCCGAAGAGGCGCAACATGTGTGGCTCCCTGAAGAAGCTCAAAGCAACATGTCCCCAACTTTTCTTTTGGGTCCTGTGTCTTCTATGTACGCTCATCATGCATGTTCGATTTCCCATTTATGGAATAGCAATAACTCGTTATCCGGGAATTATCGACCCGAGGTACTTAAGAAGGGCTTTCTCGTCATAAAAGGTTTATGGTGGAGCATTTTCTTGGGATTTTTTATGTTTTTCAAATGATTTTATTTCCTTAATTTTGTATCGCGTTAACTAGTAATAGCTGGCCCTGGCGCGGCCCGGGAAGGCCAGGCACATTTATGTGCTAGGCCAAGAGTGGCATAGGACGGGAATTCCCCTGCCTAGACCGGCAATGCCACTTCTCTAAATGGGCCCGGCCTGACACGGCGCTGTGGCCATTGCTAGCTATATAACATTTCGTTTTACTCCCTTTATGTTATTTTCTTGTGGGGATATTGTTGAAGAAGGGTGAATAGTTTCAAATTCCGTACATGTTTTACTTAAAACCTAAAACCTACCTATTGGAATTCCTCATTTTTTTGAAAACTAGAATCTACCATGCTTACCCTAGAACCTAAAACTTACACTATCATGGATTTTAGGGTCAGTTCAAAGTCTACATAAGTTCTTCCTATATTATTAATTAAACGATTACAATGAATTATAATATTTAATGATCACCACTTGCCGTTACAATTTATTGACCATAATTTATATTTGAACACACGAAAAATATGGAATATCAATAAAGTAAAAGTCTTAATCATAAAATGGAATCTTGGACTAGTGGTTTCAGATTGTACACTCATCATCAAATGCCACGGAATACTACGGGATCACACGAAGACAGAAACTAAGAAAAAAAAAACTTATTTTAAGTTCTAGATTACAGGTTACAGGTTCCACCGACCTAAAACTTGGAATCTACTTATCGAAATATGTTTATTAATTTTTGGAACCTAAAACTTATCATGTATACCTTAAAACTTAAACCCCTGATCTGATTTCAGGTTCCAGATTCTAGTATGAAATCATTCTCATCCTTAGTGCTGCACTAGCAAGTTCTGTGGACTTTATTAGTGTTTTCTTCCTTCTTACTTTCTTTGTTATTCATGGAATAGATATTGACTTTGGGGGATTACACTGAGTGATCTTGACTGAGCAGTCGATGATTACGAAAATATACATCGTGCAACTTACTTTTGTGCCCGATCGATCACGTGTTCATGCTGATTGAATATGAAATTATGAAAAATGTGTATTTATTGAAAGTGCTTATAATTAAATTAGTAATATTACATCGGCATATGAAATTGCATGGATAATATAAATATCTTCATTGATAGCCTTCTCATTGTTTCTTGTTTGGAGGGTCCTCCAATGGTTTGGTATTCTTGGAAGTTGGAACCAAATTGGAGTGAGGTGGGGGGGGCCAAGTCTCTCCATGATTGAGCCATGGTACTTCAATGGATCAAATTAGGTAGAAATTGGAGCGGAAAAAGGGGAAAATAATTATATAGAAGTGGAATCACTATTGATCCACACACCTAACACATCATTGGATAATGTTATAAATTGACAATCCTGTGATGATCAACATCTTGGCAAATTGAGAGCTCATCCCAAGTGGTAAACTTAAACTAGTTGGATGTCATGATGGCTGGACATGATTATGAATGGGAAAAAGGATGCACGAGTCTTGTTTGATCACTCATAGTGCATCACAATCTCTATCCCATCTGAGATTTTCATGCACTATGGTTGAACTATAGTATTTGCAGATTTAAAATTGAGGAAGATGGGTTGGGGTGGGTTGTCAAAGAGACTGAGTACCAAGAAATGAATTTTGGATATGATCAAGACTGCCCAACTTGATTGCGATGGGGTCCCAAACTTGCTATTGACACCTCAGAATTAGGTGGGAAGATGGGTTATTCTCTATGTCCTCGGTAGGACATTCATTTCCATGGAAATTCATATACCTTCAAAAATAGTTAACTCTCTAGGGGACCCAACACTTTGATGGATTGGGAGAGATATGGAAAAATAATATTGGGTAAGGTGGATGCAGGTTTACTTGCTTCCAAGTTTGTGCCGCACAAAGTTGAATTGATGAGGATTTAACTATTGTTCAGGGCGCATTAAATGGTAAGATAGGGACATGAAAGATGGTCAATAATTTCAACATTTTCGAGGCTAATAAGCAGACAAGATGAGAAGATAGATGACAACATGGAAACCCTAATTAGTGAGTTTTTTTTCTTCTTTTTCCTTTTTTTGGGGTTGTGCGGGAGACAACGAGCATGATCTTGATAAGAGGAAAGAGGGAGGAAGTTTCATGATCAAATAATGCAATAGACAGAAAGTGGAAGTCAATGGTTTCCTTGCGTGTGTGACAACAAAGTCGTTTTCCTCTCGAATGGAAAATAGTGGAAGTCGCGTTTCGTGTGTTTGAATACTCCTTGAATCTCTCTTTTTTCTCAATTTGAAATTTGGCAGGAAGAGGGAAAAAAACACTACTATTCGTTAATTGTTAAGTTTAACAAAGAGTTCTAGAAAATTCAGTAGGGAATAGGATATGCAATTGAAACTACAGCAATTTACTGACAAGGTGTTAACTCGGATGCAAGGGAGTTTGCTCCTTCTCTTGTGGTTTTAAGTTCAAGTCTCATTTGAAGCACTCCAAGAGTAAAATCTTGAATGTTGTAATGTACAGGAGCCCGCCCTCAAGACTCCCAGAGAGATGGAACTGTCAAGAATTTGAAGTATGCAAAAATTGATTCAAACACCACTTGACAGTTGAACTAAAAAAAGAAGTTAACACTTCTATTGTATTATTAAAAGGGTTGAAAAGGCCGACTGCATTTTGTATACAAGATTTAACACTTGGCCTCTAATATTGCATTAGTAATAGTACCATAAATGTCAAATTTATAGCCTTGTAAAATCCATTAAAAAAATAGCATTGCATTTAGCCCTTTGACAAAGATTGCTACATCATATTAGATGGTAGAGATAAATACATCCAATATCTTAAAATTTGTCATGGAAGTATAATCGAATCTTTTAACTTTCAACAAGTGTAAATTAATTTTAGTCTTGTCAAATAGTTATAATCAAGTCCCTATATTAGTTGCATCTAATTTGGCTAATGAAAAATTCTAACATGAACTTTATTTATTACTTTCTCCTTCCCAAGTGGCCATTTTTTTAATGAAGATTGCAACAATGACCAAATGATACTGTACCGTTGTCATGTTAAATTTAATTAAAAGTAGATTAAAACTTTTCTTAAAAAAAAAGAGAGTAAACACAGTCTCTCTCTAAGTGTAAGAAAGAGAAAAAAAAGAAGAAGAGGAGAGCCAATAGCCCCTATCCACTGGTGATCCTTGCCTGGTAAGTGGTGGTGGTGCCACCACCATGCGAGGGTTGGCCACAAAGTGATAGGTGAGGAGCTGCGAGCCCTCACTCAGAGGCGAGGGTGGGGGCATGCTAATGAGTTAGACCCCCACCAACCCTCAATATGCTTCTTTTTCTTTTTTAATCTTTGGCTTTTTTTTTTAGCTAGTAGGCATGCAGCCCAATTTGTAAAGAAATTAGGGGATGGGGTGGAAGAGCACTAGACTTGGGTTTTGATTCCAGTGAGTACCGCACACATATATACATAGAAGAGAGGAGTAACACAAAAAAAAAACATTTTTTTTTCTTTTTTTCTTCAATTTTTTTTATCTTTTAATTTGAAAGCTTTTCCATTTTTTGTAGTTATCACCGCATCGATGCCATTGATATTAAAAAAAAAAAAAAAAATGTTACATCTGAATTTTCTATCAATCAAACTTGATGAACTAACAGGGAGACTCAATTGCAATAAATTCACTAATTTTAGACACTAATCGCATTTTTCACTCAATTGCATTTTAACAATAAATTTTAGGACTTTTAGTATATTTATTTTCACATAATATTACTATCCGTAATTGGTGAACCATTTTCATTAGGAAAATTTCTCACGTTAGCCCCTATTTTTGCCAGTTCTTAGTCTATAAATTACCTGCTATCATTGGTCAATTAACCCCGTTAAATTATAAAAATAAATTAATCTTCTTCTTTCTTTTTGGGATAAATCGTCTAGAATTCTTGACTGGGCCTCTCCCCAAAATGAAGTTAATGCGAATCTTGACCCATCATCTTGAATGGATCGACCTTCTCTATTTCATGTGGACTACTTGGATATAGAGGTCCGACCCCCTCTTTCTTCCGAAGAATAGAATTTGAATTTTAACTTTGCTTAATCAAACAAGAAAATCTGCAGGAGAATTACAAACCACCGGTTCTGATTGAGCCAATCTTTTCAATGTAAATAGAAATATCCAAAGGTCGTGCTCGAAGCATGCTATTTAGTAAATAAACATGCCCGAACTTTTGGTCCGGGAGGAAAAAACGAGCCCATATCACTAGTCTGAAAAAGGGTCAATCAGACGGTCATGTTATGTCCGAATTGGCGAACACGTTGGGGGGTTGTTGCGGTCACAAAATCCATGATGGTCATGGTTCGAGGGGTCGTCTTTTAATTTCCAAACCTATTTATCTACGTATTTTCCGAATGTTTTTCCTCCATTTATTTTGGATAATATATGTTAATTAGAGTTGAATTAGGACTTTTTAGTGTATATATACCTCTTGTATTCTAAAAGAAAACAGCTCTGAGCACCCCTATTCTATAGAAGATCCTCCAAGGAAAAAATAAACACTATTTGGGCCTAATTAGCATTATCTTTTAGCAGATTCAATACGACATTATACAAAAAATGGGGTATTGTGGGCTTTCTGGAAATGGCTTTTGGGCAAGTCCAGCGTTGTGAATGGGCATTAAAACCTTCATGAATTGACTGGTGAGTATGTAGTGCCGGGCTAGTTTTAATAGTGAAGGACTGAAAAGACATGGGCAATCTTTGAGCAGATTGGAACGAGGATCATTGTTCCTCTGAGAGGAGACCCTTTTTGCCTCTCTTCCATGCTCATTTGTTTCAGTTTGCTCAGCGGGCGACTCCGCCTCGGTTCGCCCCCAAAATCCCCGCCTTCTTCATTTCTGAATTCGACAGAGGTTTGATCATGTCCCGTCCAGTCGGCATTTTCCGGCAAATCGTGGTTTGACCAAGTAAATTGAGTCGGTCGTGATGGAGACTAGGCGCTGTAATTAGAAAAGTTTCCTCTTCGGCATGAAGGGAGAAGGATAATGTAAACCAGAGGGAGCAAACTAATGTAAATGAATACTGACAAGGCAAATTCAGACAGATTTGTGAGGATGAACTTTCTTGCGTTAGCCACGGATCCTTTAGTGACTAAAGATTCCTGGCCTCTTGTCCCACACCCCACAAATAAGCGGTCCAATTAATCCGTGCCTGGATACTCGTGATTCGCAAGTTAGGAAACCAAGTTCGATGCTCGGAGCGAATCATGCATTTGCTGCTGCTTCAGTGAATAGGAGGAAAACAAAACTCACTCGCAAGTGCGGAGTTCTTTCGTTTGGTCTAATTTTCCTCAATGTTACACAACCCTTTGGGTTGAAACTGCAAAAAGAGCAAAAAGGAAAGCGAATGGAAGCTATGTTCCGGCCATCTTCTTGGGCACAAGAATGTCAAAATCACTAATGGTCCATTCGGCAACCTGATCAGGATCTTTGAATATTTCAGTCCCCAAATCTACAGACGTCCATTGCCTCCTAGCACTAGGTGTTCCTGGATCCTGCAATAATCATTGGCTCGTGTCACATATTGAAGCTAAGAACAGAGAAAGATAGGCAAGAATGTATGTTTCCTCGTCCTAGGGCCTTTTTGGCTTAGGGAAATTTGGGTAGGCCCAACGAACTGTCAAGCTCATGATCAGGTCTATTTCTATGTATAAAAAGAAAATCATGAATCTGAGAAAAGAAGTGCAAACCTGGTAAAAATAAAGTGAATGAGACAACCTCCCGACATCCAATTCCCATGTCCTAGGGTCTCCAATCCAACCCTCCCCTTGCCTGGTCGGGTACCCATACTCGGCCCACACAGGGTGCGGCAGAATCTGCAGGATCTCCTGGGCCTGGGGGTTACTGTAAGGGTCGCACAAGCTGTAGGGCTCCTCGAGGTGCTCGGCGTTCCCTGGCGAGCAGTGCAGGTGGTACGCGGCATAGGGGAACTGGGTGGTGTCGTTGCGGTGGACCCGGGTTCCATTATGGAAGGTGTGGTAAGGAGGGCACACGCCAAGGTTGTCCGGGTGACACCAGGCGCTGGTGTTGGGGTTCAGGATCATCTCACTGTACCTGGTGACATCAGTGGTCACGTCCCCATTGCACGGCTGGCCATTGTTCTTCCAACAGCTTCCGATGTCGATTAGGTAGAATTGGCTGTTTGGACCCCCACCTTGGAGCACGTTCAGGGTGAACCTCACTTTGAAGTTTGGTGATTCTGGAATCTGTGTAGCGTAATGAAAACGTGATGATGAGTATGGTTTGAGTGCAAGCTAAAGTTGGTCAATTAAGAATCTTTTTTGCTTCTAACATAACATGCACCAGAAGGACATGATTGAGACGGTTCATCAAACGGGCTATGACCGGTTCGGTTTCTCCTAATGCCAAAAAATAAAATTAAAATTGCAACAACAGTATTAGGAGCACCAAATGATCTCTCATGTTGTTTCCTTATGATGACTTGAAATGGAAGGAAAGAGGATGTGCTCACAATTTTAGTCATTCCTCTGGTGGGGTAGTGATACCCACCAGAAAGCCCGCTGGTGGCATCTGATCTGAGGTAAAGCATCAACCATGGATACCTCTTTGAAGTCCTCAAGACATGATGAAATACCCAACTCTTGCCCTTCCCAATTTCCTTCTCCCAAGTCACAGAATAGTAGGAGTTATTATTGCCATTGCCAATGAAAACAGCATCCAAGTCCCATGACCCATGATACCTTCCCTTAAGGGTAGTCAAATTGGGGCCTTGCAAAGTTGTGTAGTCATGGTACATCAGCGGGTGGTTCATGCATCCCTTGCCGAAGCAAGGGAAGGCGGTGTTGGGGCCAAAGGGTCCAACCTTGTGGCCGTTCTTTGGGCACCTGGAGGCGTACGTGTCCATGTTGCCGTTCTTGAGCATGATCATCCAGAACTGCCACGGGCTCGGGTGGTCCTCGACCTGGCATTTCGCGCCCAAGTAGAGCTCCTTGAGCGCAGCGTAGAGGTCTGTATTTAACAGGGCTTCGGCATGGAGTCCTGGGAAAGGGTCTCCGACTCCGAGCCTGTTGTCTATCTCCGTGACCCTATGGACCAGGATGTAGGGCAGCAACTTGCACAAGGAACAATTCTTTTCTGCATCAAAATGGGGTGCAATTGGAAAATGCTGTCATCAGAATTGAACTAACATATGGTTCGTCATATCGAAGAGAGAAAAATGAAAATGAAAGCAGAACAAGAAATTTGTGATTGACCAAGTGCTTACATGACTGTGCTTCCCTAACAAGTCACTTAGAGCACATTTTCCCACTCTTGCATTTGAATACAAGTGGAGATATGGACCAAATGTAGGAGTCATTTTCCTCCACATACCAGAAAGTCGCATTAAAGAAAAAAAGCATAACATAGTCGACAAACGAACACTTTATGCATATGACTAAAGCTGCTCGGTCCAGGATATATCAAGCAAAGTGAACCAAGGACACAAACCAGAAGATCACCAGAGGCACACAAAACAGGATTCTTATCGATGAGAAGGAGATGAAAATGAAACCGAAACAGAAAAATGAGAGACTGACCATTTCCCTTAGGAGTGGCTTGGTAAATGTCAAAGCAATCAGCGGCTCTCGGGCTGCCCATGTGAGGAGTTTCCTCGCCAACCTCATTGCATTGGTTCCATGACTCTATCCCCAGCCTCAGTGCATCTCGCCTCATTCCCGGGTCGCCAACTGCCGACACGTACTCCATCGTGTGGGCGCTCACGGATGAAAAGCAGACCAGAACAATCAGAACGAGAAAGCAACTCAGGCTCTCCTGCTCAGCCATTTAACAAGGGAGGGACAGACAGACAGAGAAGCCCAAGCAGATGAGCTTCTATATGTATGTATCTGATCTTCTTTATAAGCATGGACAGGCTCTTTTGTAAATGGAATTGAAGACTAGCTAGGAACTTCTACAGGAGGGCAAGTCTCTCTCTTGGGAATTCTATTTTCTGTATGCATGGAACATTATCTTTTCTCCTCTAAAAGCATTGCTTTTTCGGTTCCCCCATTAGGTAGAAGATCTGAAGCTGTTATGGACATGCATATTTTATACTACTGCTTTTTCTTCTTCCTTTTTCTTTCTAATTTGATTATTGTGGTTTGGTGCATTTGGGTGGCAAATTGATATCTTTAGCTCTCTTTCAATCAACCAAACTTTCTTGTGAGGAAGGAAAGGGGCAAAGCATATATCCTTCCTTTCCCACGAGGGGGGAGATCTCTTTCATCTTACTTTCTTTGTTCGAAAATTCCTAGACTGTCCAAAACATGATATTCTGTAGACAACACATGTGCGCTACGTGCGAGTGTTTAAAGAAAAATCCATGTGCGAGAATGGTTGAAAATTAAAATGACTATTTCAAGTCGAGATTATAATGATGATGTCATATGGAAAACAATGAACTCAAAAAATGCACTGCGGTTTTGTTAAATCAAGCTAATTATTGAAGAATTAATAAGCCCCAGATTAAATAGGTGTGTGTATTATGTACAATTGTCTGAGAGTAGTATTCCAATTCCCTGGGGGTTTCTTTCAGTCAAAGTGATGCCTTCATGATGTTTTAATATTACTCCAGTTGGAATGCAATCATTCTTCATTTCCATGTCATCGTCGGTTGCGCTAAACTTGGGCCGTGTTGGTTGGTCAAGGAGTGTTAGGGACGACTCCATATTCCAAATCTATACCTATAAGTTTCTCAAAAGAATATCAATATCAATATCAATATCAATATCAATATCAATATCAATATATATGGGAATTTTTTTTTAATTGCTTGTTTATAGTATGGAAGGGAAATTGTCCAATTAGTCCTCAATTTATTATATAAATGTTTATTTAGTCATAAACTTTTCAATTTCATCATTCTAGTCCTAAATTTTTGCGCGAAATTGCAACATAGTCCTCTGAACTAATTTTTGCCAGATATCGCTGACGTGGTGGTGTGCTATGTTGGACGCGATATCCGACGAAAATTGACCAGAAGGACAATATTGAAATTTTATGCAAATGTTTAAGAATAAATTGGTAAAATTGGGAAGTTTAAAACTAAGTAAACATTTGCACAATAGATTTAGGACTAATTAGATAATTTTTCTGATACGGATCTCTGTTTATATTTTAGAAATTGGGTTTAGATTTGTTTATCAAATAATGAAAATTATAAAAAATATTCAATCAATTGGAAGGATGCAGTTGTAATTGATGAGGATGTGCTTATTTATAGTTCATGATCTATGAATTTACATCAATCAGAAAATTTCTTCTTTTCAGTTATGTCGGCCATATATAAAAAATGGATAAAATCATGATGGAGGAGGAGTTGAGATAATTAAAGGCGAACCCTCAAATCTCTGAATTACCATTTCATCTATTTTGTTTAGTAGTGCCATACGCTGTCGTTGTTCATTCGTAATAGGCAAACTGAATACTGAGGCTTTTAGGTAAAGAATTGTAAGGTTGAAAGATGCTTTGGATTTACTTTAATCTAAGTAGCCAATGCTACTTTTCTTATTTAATCCAGGGCAAATCAAATTGGGGAAAATTATAAACCCCAAGGGTAACTAGTTTACCTTGGATGAAATGGGAAGGAGAAGTGACTTTTGATCTTTGAACTTTATGTACTTTTCCTAATGAAAGCCCTCAAACCTTTTTTTAATTTTTCTGACCAAGTCCTTCAACTTGCATAAATTTTCTAATCAAATCCATCCGACTCCAAATCCAGTTAAGTGAGCTGACGTACTTGTTGGAACCAGCTAGAGTTTTACTGTGGAAAAATTATGTGCAATATTTGCATTGGGAAGTCTCATTACTTAAGAGTTGATCTCTAGTCGTAGTCCATTGAATTCAGTAGTAAGCCGCAGCCGTAATAATAATTTTCCACTGGACTTTTGCCGGTTTTGACGGACACATCAACCACAGGGAACTGGACTTGGAGCCAAAGGAATTTCATTAGAAAAGTTATAACATGTTCAAGTTCAATAATTGCATTAAAAAAATCAAAAATTCAATGACTTGATATTGAGATTATTGTCAGGTTTGCTTCTTATATAGTAGAGACTGAGTCAATTTGTCACCTAACTGGGGAAAATCCATAAGTTTGGGTGGAGGCATCTTAGGGTCGAATCAAGTTCAACATCGGGAGGACATTCTTCGAAAAAATTGGAGAAATGGAACATATAGACACATTATAAATATGGCCAGGCATTGCCTTAATTTTAACAGATATTGCTCAATTTATAAGGCAATTCCAGCGCAAAATTAATGAAGTCGACTTTATCTTTTCCTTTATTTGCCCTGTTAAAAAGATATAGCATCGATGCCAAGGCTACGAGTGGATGATGGAAGCAAAAAAATTTCGCCATTTTGGATCATTAATTAGTCAGTGATTGTCGCGCAAAACTTGTGCTCCCCCGGGCAGACAATTACTCAGTTATTGTGCAAGCATTATATTCCCAATAAATTGTAGCTCTTTGGCAAAAGAACAACAATAATAGCAATCATACGACGACAATAGTAATAATAACAATAATTGTAGCTTTATCCTGTTCATTTAATTTTGATAAAAGGAAAAGTGTTAGCAAAGTTTTAAATCTATTACATTGGTATCAATTTAGTCTTAAATCTTTGACTTAATGCCAATTCAATCTTTTCAACTAATTTTGATTGGATATTACTAATGTGAGTGCCAGTAGGCCTACATGACAATGTTGACGCTAACGTAAACAATTTTTAATAATATTTTAATGTTTTTAAAAAATTAATTATTTTTTTATTACTTCTTCTTCCTTTTTCAGTGATCGGCAATCAAACATGGCTAGGCTAGCCTCACTTGGGTGAGAGGAGCCCTTGGGAGAGGGTGAGCCTCGACAAGACTCCCCTTGCCAAATTTGGCGAGGTCGACCCTTGTCCAAGCCATGGCAACCTCATAGGGTGTCATCCGGGCAAGGGTGATGCCCAACGAGGTTGCCCTAACCTGGGTGAGGGTCGGCCTTACCTGATGTAGTTTGGGTGAGGGCAAGCCCTGGCTAGGCTAGCCCTAGCTTGGCGAGGCCTCATTTGTGGCGGGCAATGGGGAGCCTTGACCAGCAGCGTCGCTCGCCATAGGCGAGGCTGATTCGATCATGGTTGATGGCCAATCACTAGTACAAGGAAGAAGAAGGGGAAAAACATAAGAAAAAAATAAAAAATCGATAAAAAAATGTTATTACAAACTATTCATGTTAGTGCCGTTGGTCTGATGTAGTCCACATTAACAATTCCACCCAAAATTTATCAGAATGACTGAATTGAAACTATGTGGTCTTACGTAGTCCATGTTAATAATTCCGCCCAAAATTTATCAGAATGACTGAATTAAAACTACGTCAAAATGTTTAAAATTAAATTTTCACCAATACAATAGGTTTAGATTTTTCTTAACATTTTTCCAGGCCAACAATCGAGGCCTATTCAGACCAAAAGATATAGTAATTCGTGGAAGGGACTACTCTTAAGCTTACTTGAACATTAAACTTAGCACGTTTTACACTTGCAATCTATCTACACATAGACTTCTTATTCCAATTTGCATACACAGCTATAGGTCGAGTCCTTTATACATGTCAACAATCTAACAGTGAATATTTTGATTATACTTGAAGTGAATTTAATGAAAATCTGTAAGTTTTTTTAGGATTGTGATCATTAAATCTCACCATACCCTATTTGTATTAATGCTATAAATTAGTCATCTTAGAGGGAAATTTGAATCATCTTGAGATAAAGAAAAGTTAAACGTTGATCTTATTAATCTATTGGTTCGGAAATCTATCTCTGCTTTTTCCATATTTTCTACATTTTTTTTATTGTTTTTGGCGCATCCATTTATAAAAAAGATTAATTGAACAAAAAAAATTACCCGCGTTCCCATTTTCCTCCTCCTTTCCTCGCCCGATCAAATATTATGGAGGTATCTTTTTATCATAAAAATAGAAATATTCTTTCTTTTCAATCCATTTGTGTGACCGATGTATTAGATTAAAGTTTCTTTTTCCGCTAAATTTTTTTCCAACAAAAAAATTTATCACGTGTTCCTCATCATGTCTTAGGCACAAATTAGTATTAACATTATTTTGCAGGTGTCATCTTATTTTTCTTCATCAATCCATTCAAATATCTATCCACGTTGGTGAAATTTGACAATGCATCGTGTTACTGGATGGAGTGGCGAGCATGTGGCTCGGAGATGGAGTTGGAGATAAAAGATAGAGAGAGAGAGAGAGAAAGACATCTATCGGGACACAAAGAAGAGGCCGGCGGTGGTGGCCGGCGGGGGCGGCGGATGGTGGCTGGCGTGCTTGTCTAAATACAGATCTTAGTCTCCACAGTGCAATTCGATGTTCTTCTCTTTCTAGTTAAAATTACATGCACAATTCAATTCATGTAAAAGGAATCGACCTATCAGGAGGTGGGCGCCGGCCTACGGCTGCTTGTCTTGCTAAACTTGGCCAACTCCTAATTATGATGGCTCGGATCAAGAATGACCCTAGAAAACGATCGAAAAGAGGTGTTCCCCTATTTTCAGTATATAAATAGATGTCTTTAGTATTCAAATTAAAGTCACAAAAGGCCTACACATCAATTGGGAAGGAACTAGCGGTGGAATCCGCCGCTTGAGTGGTGGGTGGACGGATTCGGGCAATGTTCTTACATGAGAAAGCTCGGCATGCTCTTTTTCTTTTTTTTTCCCGAGACCGGCCTAAATTTTTCCAAATGCTTTATGCGATGGGTAGGCTTGAACAACATATTAGACATAGGCACGACTTTCCGACCTAATTCAATCCAAATTGGTCGGGCTATCGCCTTTTCGAATGGAGCTACCCATAGAGTATGGCTAGAAAGAGGCTACTCCGTTTTTGCTCCCGTCGATTGTGCTGGACTACTTTGGGATGGAGATGGAGCCATGGGCGGAGTCGTTCCAAAGTACAAGAAGATTGTCAAATCTGCAAAAGTGTCACATTGGCATTTTTGTGAAAACCCAAAAATGGGATCCCCCAAAGGTACTAGTACTATTTTTAATTTTATATAGAAATTAATGCGTTGATTTTCGAATAGATCATTTCTTGGTACTTTGATAGCCGGTCGGATCACAAAATTTTTTTAACTATACATCTTGAAAATTTTAGGTGTGTCGAAATGCTCAAAAGACCATAAAAAAGGGGCTATATTTCGATCAAGACACATTTACACTGATTTGGATATAAACGTTCACATTTTTAATTACTCTTTATAATTTGATTTGAAAACCAGACGTTTCTATCGTAACACGAGGTTGTGGCTCCAAACCTCAGGTCGGAAACAATCGACTAAATCGAACCACTTGAGAAGGTAAATAGGCCCTTGTATTCGTCTGTTGGCATTCCCTTCCTTTATCAAAGTCCTCTTCCAAGATGGAAAGCAATCTCGAACTTCCAATTGTCCAGCAAACTAAAACTATTTGATTCCTCTTTTCCCTCTATTTTCACTAACCAGGTTGTTTTTTATTAAAGAGGAAAATTTGTAGAATTAAGAAATCAAATAATTAAAGGGTTTCTATAGACTTAATAGCCGTTCGATCGAACAAAAATAGATGTCACCCTTCAATTCTAATTTATTCTAAGATCCCGTATCGTGCGGTACTTTATATAGAGATTATGGTAAAATCCACGTGATTACGATACTGAATTATTGTACTGTAACAAAAGCAAATTAATGAGCAATCGCCTTGCATTATTGTTGCGCATTGCTTGTGTTTCTAGGGTTCCACGACAATGGTGGCTCTACCTCTTTAATGCATCTAGCTATAATTCCATTATGCGAAAAAAAGGTAACATATGGGACACATCGAGACCAGAGAAACAGCTAGAAAAGCCAATTTGAGGCTGAGAAATCGACCGGCGGGGGACCACCAGGATTACCCTCGCCCACCTTCGAGTCCAATATGGATGGAATGTCAATTGTGATGGCCATAAACTATATGCTAATTCCAAAAAGTTAGTCGAATAGTCAAACGATATTTTCTCTTAGAAGTTGAAAGAGATGATGTATATCTATCTTCTCCAATTGTCTACATTGCGATTTTTTAATCATTGTCACGATGGTTGATCGAATCGATGGTCGGTGATTGATGGTTTGAAACTTGATTTGCAAATGTAAAGTCAACGGGTTCGATTCCCCAATCTATTCTTGATCTCATAAAATTTTTGTTACTCTACGAAACGAGAGGATGAGTGCAAGTACCATCGATCTTGAGCCCGCCACTCGCATCTTGATGGAGCGGGGATGATAGGCTAGCCCAACGAGAAATGGTTTTGGGCTGAAACTGAACATTGGTCTTGGGTGATTTAAATTTGCCGACGCTCAACGTCTTTTTTTAATTATTTAAGTATAAATTTTTAGAAAATTAATCACCGAAAAATTTCCTTACTTGTTATGCATATGGTATATACAACCTCCTGTTCCTTTTAAATGAATTACTAAGACATGTTATCATAGTATCTTCGTATTCAATACTCACTTGAAACCTATATGGAGGGCATAAACATCAAGCTACTCATAATGCACAACAAGCTATACACTACAAAATCAATGTGGGTAAGACCAAGTAGGGAAAATTAACTTTTTCTGACGAGACTAGGGGAAAGGCATACGTTTCCCAAGCACGCGTATGATAAAAGAGATGATTACTTGCAATGGGTGGTCACGGGCATTACATTAAGAGTAATTACAAAAATATGGAGATGAGACATATATGGCACTTTTCTATTGATAATGCGATTGAGACATGCACAACGAATATATAATCCATTCCTCTCTTATGTGACTAGCTATAAGGGCATATGCATTAAGGGTGATCGATTCCTGGTCTGGTCTTATCCCACCTAGGAATTGAGAGTCGAATCGGTCCGATCCAGTCCAATGGAACTATGTATTTAGCAAAATAAATTAAAAAAAATTTAAAATACTAAAATTATTACTATTTTAGGGTTTATTGCTATTTTAAAGAAATTGAAAGAAAAAAAAAAGAGGTGCTTGGTTTCCCCTAGAATCCGAAACTAGACCAAAAATCTTTGTGAACTGGACTGACATCTTTGGGAACTGGATCCAGTTCAAGTTCAATTCAGTTGGTCCGATAAGTTCACTCCTAATAGATAGTGAGAGGAGGTTAGGTTAGTTTTCTCTCTCCCATCTTTTTCTTAGTACATAAAAAGCAAGAGAGAGAAAGAGGGAGAAAGGGAAAGGGGTCACAAGATATATGGCGGGCCTTTCTTTTGAAAAAGGAAAGGGCAAGAAGAAGTCCCTCTCTCTCTCTCTCTCTCTCTATCATCACTGAAAACCCGACACTCGATCCCACGACCTCCTCCCCTACCACCGCTCACCTCCCCCCCTCCCTAACCGTCCCTTAACTCCACCACCATCATCATCCACCTCCTCTCTTTCTTCTTCCCTGCATCCCTGCATCTTCGTCCCCTGCAGAAAGGACAGAGCTTTCCGTCCTCGAATTATGAAGCTGGGCAGGTCGAGAGCGAGGAGACGAGCCAAGTCCTTCTCGGGTGCCGCCCCGTCGTCGTCGTCCTCGCCCCGCCGCCCTTCTCTGCTCTCGTCCTGGCTCTTGAAGCTCGGGAAGATCGGGGTCAGCCGCCCCGACCGCCGGCGCGGTCGCCACAACCGTGCTCTGGGGCAGGGGAGCTCGAGCCCTGCGGTGACGAGGCACTACAATTCTCCGTCCGAGGAGGTGGTTTCTACTCCGAAAGGCGGCGGGGTCGAAGGGGAAGGAGAGGGTCGGCTCTTGGAAGGGGACGGTGGTTTCTGGAGGCTGTCCTTCAGAGGAGAGAGGACGTTCGACGCGGAAGGGGACTCCATTGGAGACTTGCTCGGGCCGATTTGGTGCAGATCGGACGGGGACGAGGAGGCCGGCGATTTCGAAGAGATGGTGTCGGGTATCAGGAGGAGGAGAGATAGACAGAGGAGATCGAAGAGCTTGCCGGAGATAAAAGTAGAGAGCGCAGAGCTGAAGACTCCTAGGAGGAGGAAGGTCAAGAGGGAACGCAAATTCGGAATCAGGAGCGATGAAAAGGTGTTGGAAGCGAAGAATCAGGACCGCATTCCATCCAATTGTTCGATGTCGTCGCGAAAATCGGTCGGAGACAGTGAATTTCCTTTGAAATCAATTCCCGAGATGCAGAGACTGGATGAAACAAGCGACGACGGTGAGGACACGGGCGGAGAGAAACAGAGGAAATCCCTCTACATAAGAAGGGAGCCACCACGGCGCAGCCGAGTCCGAGTTCACTCCCCGAGAGCCGCCAGTATCGAGGCGCGCAGGCCACAGTCCACGGTCGAGGAGGATGCGAAGGAGGCGAGTTCGACGTCCACCAGGGCGAGGACAAAGACGACGAAGAAGGGCGGCACGGGCGATAATGCCAGGGCCAACAGACTGGAGAGGTTCGCGGTGGTGAAGTGCTCGTACGATCCGCAGAGAGACTTCCGGGAGTCGATGATGGAGATGATCATCGAGAGGCGGATCCGGCGGTCGAAGGACATGGAGGAGCTCTTGGCTTGTTACTTGACGCTGAATTCGGACGAGTATCACGGTCTCATCATCAAGGTGTTCAGGCAGGTCTGGTTTGAGCTGAACCAGGCTTGCTTCGACTGGTGAATACTCGCAGAGGGAGAGCACAGATGTTGGCATGATTTAGCTTATTTTCGCTTCAATACGATCAATTAGGGTTAACTTTATGGTGAGATACGGTCGGCCGATATCATATATGTATATACTACGGGGTTCCCTTTTACTAAATTAGAACAAAAGATAGTTTGATCGACAATATTTTTGATTGAAATTCCTTGGCTCGACCGATCAATTTATCTTGATCGATGATTAGCGACGAAAGGTACACACCTTTCTATGTGAACCCGCAATGTCGTGTTCGATTAGTAAGTTTTGTGTAAGGTACTACTACTCATCACATTCTCTAGAGAGCAAAAAAGGGTGAGAATTCAAATTGGTCATGGCGAAAAGGAGAGAACAATTGGAAGAACAAGTGCCCACAAAAAAGTATGCCCTCTTGACTTTTTGAGGCTTTCCTCTTTACCTCTTTTGTCCCCTCCTTTTCTTTTGAGCTCCTAAATTTGTGATCTTGAGGAGGAAGTTAAATGCTTGAATAATAGAAATCCCATAGTTTCAAAGCGAGCTTAACTCCTTTAAAGCACTTTAAATTCGAGGGTCCGAGAGCTTTCTAAGACCCTGCTATAAGTTCTATCCATATATGTTCGAACAGACGATGATAACCCATTTTTAATGTCACTTCATCGACCCAATTCGGCAAAAAAAGAGTGCTTGGATTCAATATATGACCTACCACCTATATCAATTGGTCCATGACTGGTGTTAGACTGGCTTCTCTAGAGTCTTCATTTAGTCACTACAATTGTAAAGGTTGATGTGATTAATTTGCAGTTAAGCTTATGGCTTTCTTGACATGCCTTGATTTAACAACTTATGAGTGGTCATTATTTTTTTTTAAACTTGTTTTTTGCTTACAAAAACTTTTTTTTTTTTCTACTATATACGTACATCTAATTTTGCCAGTAAAAAAAAAAGTGTTTTCCAATTATGATTCCTCTATGCAAAATGATGAACATTGCTTGTGGGAAAAATTCTTCAGTCCCCCCAAGAAATCTGTATAATCTTTTGAAATCTCCACATACATAAAAACAATATTTATGAATGCAAGAAAGTTGACTATGTTCAATAAGTACGAGTAGAGAGAAACATTTTAGAATATCTATCTATATCGTGATTGATATACACATAATAAAATTAAGTTGACAATGCAATACGCATAACATAATAGAATATATAACAATGGAAATACTTTAAAGTATCCGATTTTACCAAGATTCATATAAACGTAATAAACCATTACCATATTTATAGAATCTAAATGTGTAAAAGCATAATATTAATCATTTTTTAATAATTAAAAGATACTTTAGCTTTTTTTTTTCAAATAAAACCCATGCTTTAAACATGGACAAGAGCACTAAATAATTAAATTACAAAAAAATTATCGTTCTACCTCATCCCTAGCCAAAGAAAAGGATGCAATAAATGAGGCCTGCCAGTGAAAATAACAACCATTAATTATAACCTAAGCTACAAACATATTTGATCTGCTTTTGTGGCATGTTGCTCCTCTTCTTAGCCCTCAAGAAAGGATGGCTCTAACTCAAGTAGCCAAAAGCAAAAGAAATCTCATGGTTCTTGCCCACTCTATCTTGCACATCATTTTCAATTAGGGTTAGCTTAGGCATTTATTATACCTTCCTTTGGCTGCTGGGTCTTCGAAATTAGGTGATGGGCAAGTTGACTGGAATAGGAGTGCGAGTAAATAGCCAAACCCTCCTTGCTTTTTTTAATATTATTTTGAGGAAGTTAGTCGAGTAAAAATTTCGATTTTCTAAATCATAATTACACATAACATGTGAACAGAATAGTGCTTGAAAATTGCAAAAGTTCTTTATGTTGGGTTGCTTAATAAGCGTCTCGATAATACTAGGGGAACGTAATGCTAGTCTAGTTGGAAGACTAGAGGAAAGCTTCCTGGCTTCATATTAAGGATGATTGCCACGAAATCATCTTATTTTTTATTTTTATTTTTTTGGAAGATCAATATTTTCAGAAATTTTCCAGTACTTTCTCGAGGACCTTCATGGTAGCCGGTGATGATCATGTGTCTTTGGCACGGTGGATGGAGAGTAGGGGAATAGTAACACAAAATTATTTCTATCAAACCTTTTATAGGTTGAAAAGTTATGTCGTAAAATTCGTATATTGAAAAACCAGAAAAGAAAAATAGATAAATAAAGAATTCGAGTTCTTTATTTATTTTGTCCAGAAATAGTAATATATGCAAAATCATATCAGTCGACCATGCTTGTTTACCTTGGGAGGTTACTGGAACTCGTTCAATATCAATTACTCAATATACAAAAAAATTTCATCTTTTTATAATGGGTCAACACTACTGAAAATCATAAACTAGTACATAAGTAATAAATTTATCTTAAACTAATTTTTAAACTACTAAAAATCCTAAACTTATATACCCATAACAAATTTATCCTCCGTTAATTGCCGTTAATTTTTGTCATCAAATTGCTGAATTGGATGATACATGGTTGTTAACAGATATACTAGTTTTGAGGTTTTACCCTCCATTTATCACAAGTGTACAAGTTTGTAATTTTTTGTGGTATTAATCCATTTAATGAAAACTAATGGAGGAGGTTAAATTTGTCATAAGTGCAACAGTTTGGATTTTTTGTGATAAAAAAATTAGTTTGTGGTAAATTTGTCATAGATGTAAATAGTCAAAAAATTAATTCGCAATAAATTTGTTATAAATATACAAGTTTAGGACTTCTCGTGATATTAACTCCTTTATAATTGATGCATTTTGGCTGGAAGCCAATCAAACTTCAACGTGTTATAGACACTTCATGAATTTTGTAGATGCAATGTCAAATTTTTGTATGGGCATCACGTAATGAGAACTAGCAAAAATGCACGCGCGTAGCCAGCATGTGAAAAATTAACCATCTTTAAAAATTGCATTATTACAAGATATTTGAGTTTTATGAATAAATGGAATATAATATAATGATATAATAATGGAAATCGATTAATATATATGTAGAAAGATATTCAAGATTTGGATATACTTGGAAGTGTTGGTTATGAGAGAGATTTAGCTTCAAAATTAAATTGAAGTGCTTGAAATGAAATAGAATTCTGAATCCACGCATTTATCCATAAACACAAGATTAACAAAATATCAGTAAGAACATGTTGGAGTATTGACGAGTTTACTTACACCAAAGGTGCAAGATGTTGGCTCGATCGTCGACAGGAAGAAAATAATCAATAGTTTCAAAGCATCAAATCAATAGTGACAAACATTTTTTCTATATTTAGAAGTTACTTGGGGCTTTCAATTTTGCTAAGACCAACATTTGGCCAAAGAAGTCCTAAAATAATCAGTCAAATAGCCCATATTTTCCCTAAAGGGCTTTGAAGGAAGCTGAATCGAAAGCACTCTTAGTCCATCTTTACTTGTTTCAAGCTTGTCCACCTCCAAATCTAGTCGAGCTTAGACTTCACACTAGACATCATCCTACTTAAAAAAGTTTTAGCTCGATGGCTCCTTTATGACTATCTAGATCTCGATCACAATGTCACGCTTGGCAGCCATAGAAGGCCATTGCCACCATATCTAGAGGCACAATGGCAATAGAGGCCAAGTATCTGAAGCTAGAATGTCGACATTGGGCCAGATCTGACCATCACAAAGGTTATGATATGACCTCTAGTTGCACTGACGATCGCCATTAGAGGTTGACTTGAGAGAGGGCATTAAAAGTTGCAGTCGACCAGGGACAAAGACAAAAAAAATGGTGAGTACTAGGGATGAGCATAATTTGGTTGGTCCAATGCCTAATTCAAGGACCAACCCATGTAGTATTTGTCCCCAAATTTTGGGACCGAAGACTGGTCCGGTTGAGCCTGGGATCGAGGATTGAACCAACCTTATAGGTTCAATCCGGTTCCAAGGTCAACTCAAGGACCAATTGATTTACTCGGCAACGAGTGAGGCTAGTGAAGAGCAGTAAGCGGCAAACGAGGCAAGGTTTCTCATGAGCGAAGTTGTTTCTCTCAATTTTACTTAGCAAATTGAAAAAAAAATAAGAAAGAAGAGAACAAGAGTATTAGAGTTGGAGGAGGAGGACACTGTTTAATACCGTTTAAGTTAAAGTTTGCTATTTAGAATAGATAAAATAATATTATATACAATATATAATATATACAATTAAGGTTGGTTTAGGTTGGACTAACCCTAAACTTCAAAGATCGAAGACTAACCCGCACAGTACTGGTCCAAGGATTCTAGGACTAAGGATTGACCTAGTCTCCCTAGAAACTAGACCAAGACCGATAGGGTTGGGCCGATCTAGGATCGATCCAAGGTTGACCCTCAACTGATGCTTGCGTAACAAGAAAGGAGGAGACAAAAGTTAGAAAGAAAAAATAAAGATCTTTTACTACTTCTCAATAGATCATCAGAATGAGTCACGCCAACAACCATGGATGATCAAATCTAGAGAGCCAATGGCATCACCAGCCATGGTGGAGCAAGGTTTGGGATTGGCACCAACGGCCATGGATGGCCAAATTTAGAGAGCCAACGATGTCATCTAGACCAGTGAAACTGACGACCATGGACGGCCAAATGTGGAGAGTCAACAGCGTCACCATCCATTAGATCTGTCAAACAGGTGGGTCAAGTGAAGTTGGTCAAATCGAAAATGATCTAACTCAAATTGATTCATTTAACCAGTTTTAATCTATTTTCATGTAATATAAATTTAGCGATTCATACCTAACTCAACATATACCCAACCTCCAACCCATATTGCAACTCAGGTGAAAGTATGGAGCTAGTCAGCGCAAGATCGAGTAAAAGTGAAAAGAGAATAATAGAAGTGTATTCGATCAGTAAACCCATTTAAAACATATATTAAACGCATTTATGCTCCCATAGAGTTGGGCTTAAACTCATTCACTAAATATAATTAGTTCATATAATAATTTAACTAATCTAATATGGTTTAAGAAATGAATATATAATCCATTTTGATAAATGTACCCGCCCTATCAGCCCTAATGCCTTGAGATCAAGTGGCTGGCTTTGTATGAAAACAGAAAATGAAGCCAAACAGAACAATTCCACGTCACTAAGAAATTTCACATCAATTTTCTTTTAATTTAATTCAAGACACATGTAAGTTTTGGAGTGAATGCGAAGGAAAACAAATGTTAGGAATTTTGAAATCATTGAATATTTTCTCGAAGATGTGTATCAATTACAGAAGATGGTGAATTTACTAAAATATCCCTCTAAAATTGATGGACGGGCAAGCAAAACCCTAGAAACTCTCCTCCGTTTTTGGTCCGCCTCTATCCTCTTCTCCTCCTCTCTCCGTACGTCTGAACTCAGCTACCTTGCTT
The DNA here is from genome assembly GCA_014182845.1 of Corymbia calophylla. Classification (NCBI taxonomy): domain Eukaryota; kingdom Viridiplantae; phylum Streptophyta; class Magnoliopsida; order Myrtales; family Myrtaceae; genus Corymbia; species Corymbia calophylla. Next base: position 4,483,019 of record CM024696.1, on the reverse strand, counting down.
CCGCAGCTCCGGCCACTTCCCGTCGAAACGTCGCCGTCGCCGTCGGACCCAAGGTCCGTCGCCCTTTCTCTCTCAATCTTCTTCTCGCTGTTCCGCCGCTGAACGGTGGCTCTGTTGTTGTTCTTTTCCCATTCTTTCAGTTCTGGAAAGTAAGGGCCTTAATGGGGCGATCCTTATGGAAGGGCATCTTCGTCGACGCGTTCCTCTCGAAGATCAAGGACAGGAGGGACCTCATCTCGAACAAGAAGATCTGGTCCCGCAGGTCCTCCATCTTGCCGGAGTTCGTCAACACCACCATGCGGATTTACAACGGCAAGAATTTCGTCCGCTCCAAGATCACCGAGGACAAGGTCGGCCACAAGTTCGGCGAGTTCGCCCTCACGCGGAAGCGGAAGATTCACAGGACGAACACCGGGTCGGCCAAGAAGGGAGGCAAGAAGTAGAGTGCAATTGGGTATGATCCGAATTCCAGTAAAAACTTGATCTTGAATCTTGAAGGTTCAAGATTCGAAATTCAAATTGCTTGGTAATGAAAAGGTGACGATGAAGTAGATAAATGAGTGGGGAAACAGTAACTCAACATCTTGACTTTGTTCTTGAAGCCTGCATAGAGCTTTTTGTTGACATTGATAAATTGAGTGTCAAAATTTGCCATGATCGAAGGCTAATAATGATCACCGACCTCTTTATGCTGATCATTTTGTAGCCCTCACTGTCTATGTACAGTGACAAGCTCTTTTAATGCTGGTGATTGATCTCTGAGCTTTGCTATGGGACTCATTAGGTTAATACATTTTGCTTTTTTAGTGCATTGCGATACAATTATCGTTGTGTTATAATGATCTGTCGGTTGGTTTCGTGGGCAAGTTGCACTTCTTGAGTTCATCTATGAAATTGGGTGTTTTACTTGCAAGTTCTTACTAAGTCTAGACAGTGCATGGACCTCACAGAACTAGTGCCTATGTTATGTTGATCAGCATGTCTGTTTCTCTTACTCGTATTTCTCGAGCACAAGAATGAGATTTAGAGAGCTGCTGCATTCGTAGAATCTTATGATCTGGACTGAAGTGGGTATGCATCTGTGCAAAAATGAATGATGGCCCTCGTTAATCTGCGAGACAAGCATTCCGTTAGTTGTTTTCTGATAAGCCAATTTCAAATTACATCATTCGCAATGTACCTTTGGTCCATCATTAGCATCTGGCTCACCTCACTACAGTTCTTTTGGGGGTCAAGATCAAATGGCACATCTGCCTAGCTGAGCAGTCTGCACTTCCATATGCCTGCCTTTCAACTATTTTGGCATCGGCATTGGCTTCTGCAGATGCAAGATAGCAAAGCTTTAATGTCTTCAATTGTAGTTGTCATTTTCCCAGCTACGAAGCCTTGCCCTCCCCAACGATCTCTAAATCAGTTTCAACTGCTGTATTGAGTCAGATCCGTCCTTCATGCTTTGTAAGCTGCTGTCTTGGATGGCTAACAGCTTCAGTTACCTCTGAAGATCCAGCAAACACTGGCTTGATTTTCCCATCAACACCGATGCCAGAACTTCCTTCACCAAATGCACCATCACAATTGACTAGAGTTTCATTTAGTCAGTACAAAAGAGGCTTGTTTGTACAGTGTGGTTGGAGCAAACTCGACGAGGTTTATGTCGGTTAAAACTGTTCCTACTTTCATCAGCTTCCTGAGTCATTCATAGCACAAACCATTGCACATTCTTTCTGTTCAATCTGACTTTTACAGGCGAGTTGTGGAGAGGATGCTTAGGTGTTCAGTGGAGTCCTTTGTTTTGCATCATTCAGTTGAGCTTTATCTCCGAGTAATTTATCCCCAAGTATCAGAACAGAAGTAGGGAAGAGGAGTAATTTATCCCTTGCCGACAGGAGTCGAGGGCCGGCAACCCTCACTCTACTTAGTAAAAAAATTTAATGAAAAAATCTTGTAATTTTGAAAATTATTCACGTTAGTGCCGCTAGCCATATCATGTAGGACGGTTGATATTCATGCTGGCAGTTTTTGGCTGATGTTCACATAAATGACTGTATTGGTAAAATTGTCAAAAAGTTTACTACTCGATTGGAAAAATCTCCTAAACAAAATGGCTAAATTGAAATATTTATAATTGAATTGACATTCGTACAATAAATTTAAAACTCTTTTTTGGGTAATTATCTCAAATATTGAAAGAGCCATTAGAATTTAATTCTACGCCTGTCATACTTTTTGTTTTCCTTAATCTTAATGGAACATACCATTATGGCGTTTCTGTTCTTTAAGTACTCATCAATCTTTGGAGTTCTCATATCGTTATAGTCCATGTACTAAAATAATATCATTCGACGATGTTCGATTGCTCTCTTAAATCGCATACCCTCCAACTTACATTACTAACAATTCTAAACTATGAACAAAGTCAAGCTCGCGCGGAGCGCTCTTGGGCTAAGTAACGAAAAAGAAGTTTTAGAGTATGACACCTGACACCTGATATATTTTATATCTTTAACACTCCCTCTCATGTAAAGACTGGTTTGATGATGAAGACCGTAAGTGTGCAAACCCGATGCACTTGGGTAAAAGAATTGTTGAAGCCCATTAGACACAATGAAAGGAAACCTATAAATGGGTGAAAGAAGGTGCGAGGAATCGAACTTGAGACCTTTTACAACGATGTCAATTGGAAATTAAGCATGGTACGTTAGAGTAGAGGCTTTGAATATATTTGATTAACACTCAGGTTCCGTTTGTTTCGCGAAAAGTTTTCTATCAGAGAATATTTTTCTTATATTTCAGTGTTGGGATCATTTAGGAAAATGAGTCAATGAAAAGTGGAAAGCCTACACTTAAATTTAAAAGAATGATTTCATATTTTATAAATCAAAAATCATTTTCTAACATATGACCAGATATCATTGCTTGGACCAGAGACGTTGATGCACATAAGAACCTTGACATGTGAGCTCGGGTCTCTCGAGGCAGGGCCTAGGATACTTCTACCCATGCCCAAGTTGTCGATGAGCATGCTTCTGTGCTTGGCTCCCACACCCAATTCACTAGCGCTCGATTGGGGTCCTTGACACCCATGCTTGGATTCCCAATGTCTAGGCCCAAGAAACCTCAATGCTCACAATCGGGACCTCGATGCTTAGGCTTGGGAACCTTACCGTTTGGGCCTGAGTCCCCTAAGTCCCAACACCTAAGCACTTGAGCTTGAGTTCCATAAGAGATAAAAGAATAAATTATCTACAATCAGAGAAAACGTTATCTAAAATTTGATGACATAGCACGTGCAACTTTTATACCACACAAATAGTGCACATCTATTTCAGAAATGAATAAAATAAAAACAAATTTCCCTTTCCAAATAATGGAATAATTTCTAGTTCATTTTCAAGTTTTAGCTAAAACCTCTATAAAAGTTGCCATTTTTTTTAAACAACTTCTTGGAAAATAAATACTTCAGAAATGTCAAATTTTTTCAGCAAATTTTTTCAGCGATGGTGCATTTGTTTTGGGGAAAGTATTTTTTGGAAATTAATTTTTCAGACTTTCACCCGTTTGGTTTGCGGAAAATAATTAGTTAACCGAAAACACTTGCTGGTCAATGAAAACATTAATGCATAAATTTAGAAAAGTGAATTCCTAAATCTAAAGAGGTGAAAACACTTTCCAGATATGCTCATCTCAAATATTTTAATATTATTGTTTTTTAATTTTCTTTTTTCATTTACCAATTTTTTTTGTGTGAAATAAAGTTATTGAAATCATTTTTCAATGAGATTCAAACATTAGAAATGCTACCAACAAAGGAAAATTAACCGTACTCCTGGAAAATACTTTTCCCGAAAGGCATTTTCCTTAACGTGTCTCGTTTTACTTTCTTCAGATTGTTCCATCCATCAATATTAAACCAAACAGATCATACAAATCATCAATCAAGGCCGATCCATGAAGATTAAAAATCCAAAGTGGGCTAACCGTCCTTGGGCCTGGATTAGCTGATTCAACACGTCCTTATGATGATGCCCATCTTTTAACTTTTCCCAATTGTTCAGTATCCATAGGGTTGGTAAAGTCGTACCTCTCACTGTCGTGCCTAGGCACGGGCCGCAACCCTCCCCGCCACTTGCTGAGCACCCTTTCCCTCCACCGCACACACGGCGACAAGGGCTATTGATCCTAAACACTACAACCCTCGCCCAAATCTATGATGAGGTCGGGACCCTCGACCAAAACCGTGTTGACGGGTCACAACCTTGCTCCCCTCTCTCTCTCTCTCTCATTGTGTGCCCCCGAGATGTAGTGGTGGATGCAATCGTGCCATTGCCCGACTGGCCCGATGAGAGTCTGGTAGTGCTCTCCAGTGGTTATTGTTGTTTTACGTGGGATACCAGCTCGAGGCCTAATCTTTATCTTTGAAGGGACTAGCGTGAATGAAAATAATACAAAATAGTTCAAGGACCGCGTTGAATAAATGGCCCAAAAAAAATAAAATTCCGAGGACATGGGTATTCATGGCTATCCCCAAAAGAGATGGTGGTTCACTTGGGACATGATTTGACCAAATGGGCCCGACCCAATCCATAGTCCAGCCCCAGCAAAATCGCAGTCTCTAACATCTAACCAGACCCAAAAAAAAAAAAAAAAAAAAAAAAAAAGATATAAAAAAGAGAACAAGACAAAAACAGAAAATAACCATAAAAAAGTAAATAAAATAAATAATAAAAAAAAAGATAAAAGATAAGATAAGATAAAATCAAACATACAAAAACAAACCCCCGTCAAAAAGGGAGGCGAAAGGCAATGCCTCGTGGGTGGCAGGCATATCGTGCGTGACGCGACCCCACCACCCACCTAACCCCCCTCCCTCCCTCCCTCCCTCCCTCCTCAAAACACCCCCATAATCATTTCGCCAGATTGGCCGAACGTGGCGGTCCCCACCCGTCTCGTCTCGCACGACGCCATCGCGGCGAGCACACGACGCCATGCACGCCCCCCCGCCGCCCTCGCCGGAGCTCCAGCATGCAATTGAGTAAAGTCCGTTCCACGTGAACCCCGCATGATATGATGCGTGAGAGATGGACACACACGGAATGCACGCGCACCCGATGCAATCAATCGAGAAATACATACAGATTTTGTACTGAAATATTTTAATAATAAATCACGTCTTCATCTAACAATTTAAGTTTTTAAAAAATCATACATGATACAAGAATTGTGAGGATAAGTATTAGAATATTTAAATAATAAAATTACATTTTTATTTAACAGTTGTCTTATTCTAATGCTCATTTACATGATATGTGATATCTTAAATGTCTATTCCTAGAAGAAAAGAAGTCAATACGATGGCTGCCGCCACACGGCATTGACAGGCAGCTTCAACGAAAAACAGAACCGAATGAAAAATGAGAATTTCGATGTTCGTAGGTAGGAATTCATGAAGACACATACCGGGAGGGCAACATGATTGGTCGGCTACACCACGCCGGTCGGGCGACATGCCGGTCAGACACATAATTTTCCTATTATTCATAGATGGGAAACGCTAGGGTTTTTTGGAATTGTAATTGCTACGTAGCTTTATAATTGATCCGCCGTCGGCCCCTCCGTGTACGTGGGGCACGTGCGGGGGCCGCCGGGGTTTGGGGACAAAGCGTCAAAGAAAGACTAGAATGAAAGGGACCCTTCATCTTATCCGAGCGCCCCCTACTATTTAGAAGTCTAAGCTACTGGTCATGAAATGATATTAATGAATAAATAAGGGGGGAATTTAGTATAAAAAAAAATTAGGCTTTGACGAGCCTCACCCAGCCATGGGGAGGCTCTCCTGAAGTCGGAGAGGTCGCCAGCCATTGCCGCCACTAGCGACCGGCTACAAGAGGAGGAGCAGGAGGAAGAAAAATCTCATAAAATTATTAAAATATTAAAATAAATTTTATATCACAAAAAAAAATCAAGGTAGTTTCGGGAATAAAATTTTGTATAGTTACTAAATGTGTTCAACTGTTCAAAAATTCATCTAGAGAACAGAATCAGAAAAAATTATTTCTGAACAAACTAGTTACCAAACAGGGCCTAACTTTCTCGTGCTATTTCGAGTTTCTTTATTAAATTAAGGACGATTATCACCCACTGAAATATACACTGTCAGTATGGGAAAAATAAAGAAATTGAGCGTGAATTGGGAATTCTTGCCTTTTGTCAATTATTGTATTTTGTAAAAAAAATAAAATAAAGAAATGGTTATCAAAAAAATGTATTAAAAAAATGAATTTTGGGCATACAAAATTTCTTGTCTTCTTTAAAAAATATACGACAATTGGACTTAGTAACAATTCCTTTATTTTTTGGATAGAAGGTGTAAGCTCAGTAAATTTTAGGGATTATTTATAACCAATTCAATTGTTAGTGCAAGAAAACTTTTGCACGCTCTTGTCGTTGGGTGATAATAGATGACTATACTTGGTGATAATTGAGATAACCGAATTCTTTCGTGGGTAAATAATATAACGGTAAAGGTGTAAATCTTTGTTTATATTGACAATAGACCTAATAATAATTCACGTTTTAGGGCATGAAAAAGCATGTCGTATTTCACCAAATTAACCTACCGGACACTTTATCCCATAATCGCCCGATTAATATCTTATGTTGCCGAGTGTGCCGTGGTCATGGGTGTTCAATAATGTCCAAAAAAGTTCTTTTTTTGGTGAAGAGATGCCCCAAGGCCCGACCGGGCGCACACGAGAAGTTATTACATAAATTCAATCTATACAAATCAACATCATCATAATAATTGATCACTACCGTTCTTATTTAATATTTTTCCGACGCAATCAACCAAAACAAAAAACAAGAAGTACGTCCTTTGCTAATCTAGTTATAAAGCCCATGTGGTTTTTTTTTAGTTCTAATGAGCCTTGGATCCTCGGAGATTTTAAGGTTCTTCACCAAGAAGCATGTGCCTTTTGACAACAATTGAGGACTGCCCTGCCTTTCCAATGGATATATTGTTGATAGATTGACATGACCGCTTTCTTTATTTTTTACGTGCCGATACTCGCAAGCTTTAATCTCTAATTTGGTATGGTGTATTTTTTCAAGCCCTGTCCTCGGCTTTACCCCTTTGGTGCTTTACGTCTAGGGATGTTGAGGTCCGCCTGAGGACTGGATGAAGTAATATTAGGACTTACTTAGGGCTGAAGGTTAATTAAGAAAATTACACTTTCAAGGTCAACGTATTCGTGAAGTAGGACTATATTAATGGCAAAATTCATGAGGCTTCGTGCTTGTACACGCTACATTATTTATTAGTCGCGGCGTAGGTAGAGTCAAGGCTTAGGTTAAAGCTAATGGTCAAGGCACACTTTTTGTCTTTATTATGACGTCATGTCAGAAAATTTAGAAAAAAAGGCGGTAGAAATTTATAATCCTTGGAATTAGGTTTCGTAGAATTTTAAAAAGGGAAATGACACTAGTGATTCTTGAACTTTGATCTATAATATTGATCTTGAAATTTTAATTCATTTGATATGGTCCATGAATTACTAGTTTATATTCAATTTAGTTTCTAAACCATACGAAAACGTTAAATGTTATCCATTCGTTAATTCAAGTTAATGGAATTTGCTGCGTCACTTCCAATCTGTTAAGTTTGAATGAAAGATAACGAAAAAAAAGTTACAAGTCAATTATATAAGTAAGATATCCACCTCATATAATAATCCATTTAATCCCCTGATTTTTTTTCCTACTCTGAAGTAGATGGATAAAGAAGACAAACATATTGACTCATCATTTTCTAGAAACCTTAGTGTATAATACTCAACGGCATTAAATAGCATTCGATTTGTTGTTTGAGCAAATGCAATAACCATTTTGAACTTTAATTAATAGTTGAATAAGATAAAAGTCCAGGGACATGCTACACCAAACCAAAATTCAACGGACCGAACCATCTGGACCGGATCGATACTTTTTTTATTAGCAAATTAATGATATTTGATCATATCCCATCACACCTTTAGTATCTTTCCATCGAGATTTTCATTGATCAAAGGTCCAAAACACTAAGGAATGCGAGTTTAGACTACACAACAAGACTTGCAGTCTTCCAAGACCAGATGGGTCGGTTCCTGACTCTGTAAATTGGAAACCGACCTTTCCGATCCGATTCCTTAGGGTGGGAACCGACCCGCCGTAAAATCAATCATTCCTCACCAGAACTAAGAAACAAAATACATTAATGCGCAACAGCCTCCTCTCCTCCTCCTCTTCCTCTGTCCTTACACGGGTACATAGGCCAAACATAACATATGACAAGTCACTACTTCCGTGAGAGAGAGAGAGAGGGGAAAAGAACAAGATGGAAGGTTTGAGTTGGGACAAGATCCTCAGCATATACAAAGAAAGAAACGAACAATGTCAAACACGGTTGCGTCGCGAGTTTAATAAAAAGAGGCCAAGAGGAGAGGAGAGGGCACGACAAAGGGAACAGGTTTCAAAGCAAAAGACGGGAGGGGGCCCCTTGAGGTCGACCTGCGGTCAAAGGGGGAGACCGGCCTTGTCCTCTTCCTCCTCCTCTCGTGAATTGACCGGAGTAGGAGCAGGAGCAGAGTAGGAGCACTTTCCCTTTCGCAATCCCACCACCCAACTTGGCATCATTCGATCATCGAATTCCCTTTTCTACCCTTTTCAAGAAAATTAACTTTGAATTTTTGAAATAATAATAATAATAATAATAATAATAATAATAATATATTATTATTATTATTATTATAATGTTGAGGCAGTCGAGCCGATGCTCTCGTCCGTGGTCAAGGTGATCTTGCTTTTTATTGAGATAGGGCACATACCCTAATGGTGTTCTTTCTTTACCGATGCTCGAGTGATTGAAAAGACGGTCCGCCTTGATTTGTGTTAGCAAAATCCCCATCTTTTCGAGTACTCATTATTCGTCACTTTTTAACTACTGGGATTTCTTAATATGGTTGTTTTGGAAATACTTCTTAATATGGTTGTTTTGGAAATACTTCTTAATATGGGTAATTGTGATTTTATTAGTAGGAGTGGTCGGACCTTGTATTTTTATTCAAGTTTCATATTCTTGCCTTGTCTAATACCGTAAATTGAATTGCCATGGCGTAAAGTGTATTAGTACCCAGCAAATTGTGAAGCATCTCTTATTGCACTCAACTTGCTTCCTCTCGTGTCGATTCGTGCTGCATCATGCATTCATATATAGCGGCTTTTATGCGATTGTAACTTCACGAGATAATTTTGACCAAAAAAAAAAGAAAAAGAAAAACTTCACGAGATCATTGTCACACCATGAAACTCAATGTGTCGAACTCCATAATCTCCTTAATCACGTCAATGTGTAGCATAACATGTAACCCAATGTTACTTTATATATATTTTTACATTGTTTTTAATTATAGGAGTTAATATCACGAAAAATCTTAAATTTATATACTTATGAAAAATTTACCACAAACTAATTTATTGACCACCAAAAATCCAAATCGATACATTTGTAATAAATTTACCCTCCATTAGTTTCCATTGAATTGGATTAATATCGCGAAAAAAACAAACTACATCGCTTGGGAGAAACCCTCTGGCCTGCTTGATAATCTCCTTTGCCCTCACCTCACCTCACAACTGGTTAATCGATCTACGTCGTCACCAACTATTACATAACATCCAACTTAGTAATATAGTAAAATTTAACATAAACTATCGGAGAATAAATTTGACACGGATTATCAATTTAAAGATTTTGATGGCTAAAAATTAATTTGAGATAAATTTATTATTATTACATCTGTTGGGGATTTTTTTTTCCGTAGTCTTAGCCTTAACTCTAAACGCACAGTTAAAGTAAACAAATTGGAAGATAGAATAAATAAATAAATAAAAGAAGTTTTACTTTTTAAAGCTTCACGATTAATCCAACAACATCGTTTGCCTTTCCTCACGAGCACCGAGCAGCATCCCACGGAGACTCTCTCTCTTTCTCTCTCTGCTTTTTTTAACCTCCGGAAAGTCGAACGGGGGAGACACGTGCCGCCCCCGTGATTCCGGAACCGCGGAAAAAAGCGCCCTCCCTTCCCACAACCCCCAACAGCACGAGTCACTCCGGCTCAGTGAGTCAGACCGACCCGCCCGCAGTGGCACTCTCGTAATTATCCCCTTTCCCAGGGGTGATTACTTTCGGCCCTCCTGTTTTTAGCCCTCCTCCCGAACCCCAGCATCAGTCCTCGTCACCGGCATCCTCCTCATGCACAACCACTCTCCAACAGAAACCGCCCCACCGTAGACCCAAAAAAAAAAAAAAAAAAAGAAAGAAAAACCCCTCCCCTTTCTCGGGAAAATCCGCGACTTTTCCCGAGAAAATCCGCCGTCGGGACGCGCAGGGGAGCGGGCGGGGCGAGAGAGCGGCGGCGGGACGGCGGGGGAGTGTGTGAGAGCGACAGAGAGAGAGAGATGACGTCGGGGACGAGGACGCCGACGTGGAAGGAGAGGGAGAACAACAAGCGGCGGGAGCGGCGGAGGCGAGCGATCGCGGCGAAGATCTTCGCCGGACTCCGGATGTACGGCAACTACAAGCTCCCCAAGCACTGCGACAACAACGAGGTCCTCAAGGCCCTCTGCAAGGAGGCCGGCTGGACCGTCGAGGAGGACGGCACCACCTACCGTAAGGTAAGCGAGGCGCGGCTCTTGTTCTGCTCTTAGATCGTGTCCGATGCGTCGTCGCGAGTAAGCTCGACAAGCTCGAAATGAGAGCTGAAGAGAGCAGGTTTTTACTCGATCGCCGACTGTCGATGACGCCTGCGACTGCAACTTGCTTCTTCGTTTAGAACTCTAGATCAAGACTTCCAGAGTTCGAAAGCTGGAAATGAGAGCTAACTTAGCAAATTCCGCTTCTTCTTTGCACGGGCTCTTTGCTGTCTTTTCGATGATGGTGATGGTGATGATGATGATGATGATGATGATGATGATGACGATGAATGGAGCCGCGATCGATCTGCGAATCGAGGCTCTAGCTCGTGAGAGCTGGCGTACGCCGGAGCGCGTGCCCGGCGGCGGCGCGTTAATGCATGTTCTTGTACTTACTTAAACCGGACCTCGTTTTGCTTCGTCTTAGTTGATGAATGCATGACTGACTGCCCGCGAATTTGTCGAGAATTAGCGACAGATTATACTAATCTTGGGATCATTAACTCGAAGGGACGCTTGTGTTTGTGCTTGAACGAGGATCGATTTTCCCAGGTTTAGATGGAGAGGTACACGAGACACGAGAGTTCTTTCTCTTTTATTAAAGAATCCATACAAACTTCTGAAAATTTCTGAAAATTTCTGAATCCGAGAGAGACCCTTTTCTGCAGAGGAGGCAGCCGCGGCGAAATCGTTCGCTTTTCGCACGACGAGAATGTCCCTTCCTCTTCGCCTCGATTTCCCCATCGTTTCTCCTTTGCGAGGGGTGAAAATTTGAGGCGCTTTGAGGGGCGTATTCGTCTCTTCGGGTCTGGGATTCAGGGAACTTTCTCTTCCTTCCACGCGAAATGAAACACCTTTAACCCTTTTCTTTTTTGTTTTTTCAATTTTTTTTATTTTCCCTGTCTTTTGGCAGTGCTGTCTTTAATGACGCTGAAGAACTTTTCCCTCTTTTTCTGGTGGATTTTCTCCGGCGAGAGAGAGGGGCTTCGTTTTCAGAGTTTGTTGGTTTCTCTCTCTCTCTACCTGTGCCAGACACCACCGCTGCAAGAGCAGAGTAGTGTAGGGACCTGACGCACACAGACAACAGATATCCCATGTAAAACCCAAGAGGGTGTTTTGGTCATTATGGTCGGACAACCAATGAGCGCGAGTAACGTCTTTTTTTTTCCATTGTTTTTTCATTTTTTCATCAATGATTATCCGAGATTCCCGGGTTTCTCAGGATACGCGAGAGAGAGAGAGAGAGAGAGAGACAGATAGATGGATAAAGGGTAGAAAAAGAGGCGAGAGAGTAATGGTGGAAAAAGCTGCTTTGGGTGGCGATGGGTTGAATTTTGAAGGGAGGATTTGGGGGTCCTCCTCGGATTCCTCTTTCTTTGCGTGAATTCGCAAGGCATAGAAAAGCATAGAAAAGCGTATTAAGTGTGGGATTGGAGGGTCTTCTTTAGATTATGGAAAATGATGGGGTTTACTTTAATGGCCACCATTTGTCAACCGTTAAAGATATCGGCTGTTTGACGTTGCTTCCTGCTTTTAAAAAAGTTTCGGTCCTTGGTCCGTGAGTCAATTTACAGTTGTGCCCTTGTTGCTTGGCTGAATTTGCTCTGTACAAACGTTTTTCAGTTTCTGCTGGCACCCCCACCTTGAGCATTGAGATTATTTCCCCCTCGTTGTACTGCTTGCTTTTTCCCATGTAATGAGCAGAATTTGGTAAAGAAACTTGGGAAACATGATGATGAATTTAGTTGAAGCATCAAAGTATGTTTAGACTTTACCAGCCGTAATTACAGGTCATAAAATGGTGGATTAGCTGTCCTAAGCACCATCTGCTTTTGACGTTGATAGGTATTAGGAAGTCTATTATGGATTAGGAACTCTGCTAGATTTCTTCATTACGTGCTTTATCACATGGTTTCCAAATGTTACCTATGACGGAGGGGGATGTCTCTATGCCAGAGTTCTAAATGACATGATCGTTGCTTGGTTTTCAAAGGATATCTGTGAAAGTAGGGAATATCTTCCAGCAAAGCATGAATCAGAAAATTGCAAAAATTTGAATAAATCAAGTGATCATCGTTATGGCATCTCTTGAATGAGTTATATATTCTGGAAGTACTACTTTAGATGATTGTTTAATGTATCCATTTTAAATGCTGTGCTCAGGGATGCAAACCTTTGGAACGTATGGACATTATGGGAGGATCAACATCAGCGAGCCCATGCTCCTCATACCACCCAAGCCCCTGTGCGTCCTACAATCCTAGTCCTGCTTCATCTTCCTTCCCGAGCCCTGCCAGATCACCATACCCTGGCCATCCCCATGGTAATCCTGATGCGGATTCTCTCATTCCGTGGCTGAAGAATCTCTCATCAGGCTCATCCTCAGCCTCATCCAAGCTTCCCCATCATCTCTTCATTCCTGGGGGTTCAATAAGTGCTCCAGTTACTCCTCCATTAAGCTCTCCAACTTCCCGAACTCCACGGGCCAAGAATCATTGGGATCACGCCACTGCTTCCATGGCCTGGACTGGACAGCATAACTCTGTTTTCCCCTCATCCACTCCCCCGAGCCCTGGCCGTCAGGTCTTACCTGATTCAGGATGGCTTGCTGGTATCCAAATTCCTCAAAGTGGGCCATCTTCTCCCACATTCAGCCTTGTTGCCCGAAATCCTTTTGGGTTTAAGGAGGAAGCTTTGTCTGGTGGAGGGTCTCGAATGTGGACTCCTGGGCAGAGTGGGACGTGTTCTCCAGCAATTGCTGCTGGTGCTGACCTCACATCAGATATTCCCATGTCGGACAGTATGGCAACTGAGTTTGCATTTGGGAGTAACGCAACAGGCTTGGTGAAGCCCTGGGAGGGTGAGAGGATTCACGAGGATGCTTCTGATGATCTTGAACTCACGCTTGGGAACTCCAGAACCAGGTAGAATCATGAGTTAACTGGTTGGTGGAGGTAACATCATGCTGAGGTTTGAATTCCCTCTTTGGCCTGATGATGTGACATGGTCAATGCAGATAAAAGGCGAGTTCTCTTTGGACGGGTTGGCAACTTCTATTTTGTGCAAATTTCTACTTTTTCACATGGTTCAAATCATGGTGTTGCAGTAGTCATGCGGGCTGGAAATGCAGTGTTTAGGAGCAGCTGTTTTTCTTTCTTTCTTTCCTTTTACCTTTTATTTTCCTTGCAAAAGGATAACTGAAAATTAAGTTATAAATATTTGGGTGGCTTCGCTCCTGAGTTGAGTTCATTTGGTCCACATATTCTTTCAAATCTGTGCAAGCGGAGAAGCTCGGAATCTTTTTTATCTTCCCTTGTTTTCGCTTTGTGCATGGCCGGCCATTGGGCCATTGGTTGTGAAGTTCGATCCATATAATCTTAAGAGCGCTCACTTGTGCCATGCCGGAGCGGTTTTGTTTTTGCTGGCTTCTTGGTTGGTCAGGTGAAGACTTGTCATTCCAAGATCTCTAAGTGCATGACAATGTTTATAGTTTTGAGCTGTGACTTGCGAGAGCTTCAAGCCAACAGACGCTTCCTGATATGGTTCGCCAGGTTTTGTTCATCACAACTGGGTTGCTGTTATGGCAAACAGCCCTTGAGCTACTAGTACAAGTGCAGGTTCCACACGAGGTATTAGCCAAATCGCATATCCGACTGGTCTTGACATGATCCAGTCATACGGTAGTCAGGCAGACCGGTTGATGAATAGGGATTCCGGCCATTAGTCATCCGAACAACTGGGGACTCGATTCCAGAGGGTAAGGAAAACTTGCCATTCCCTCTTGCATTGCCATTGTCTTCGATGAATTTAACGAGCAACAAACCACAGGTTCTCAGCAACATCATACCTCCATTCTCCGTTTGGGTTCTTAGGTCGATCTTCGATCATCCGTTGGGTCAGGACATGGTTTTTTGTGGAGATAGTTCATTTCATCAACGTCGAGCGTCCGTTTGTTAAGCAAGCCATTTCATATTCCTTCTTCATGTTACCACTTTCCTCACCACACAGAACTCAATTCCCCCACCATTCGACTAACAAGAGAAATTACATGGAAACATACATCTAGCACGACGAAATAATCAACATGAAATTGCACAGATCTTTATGCGCTACTTCAAAACAGGAAGTGCGGCTCATTTCCGCTACACTGCATCGACTTGAGTCTATTATGCAGTGCAGTACCGAACAAGATCTAAAGAAGAGCTGTAAGTCAGTTCAGGAACACGCAACCTGTTTATTTGGGTTAATCTTGAACAATCACACAAATTTCATCCATCATTGAGGACGTGCCCGACCAATCTTAAAGCAATTTGAAAAGAAAGGCGTTTTTTCGCTAACACCACTTCTCATCTTCCCCGATACCTTGAAAAAACACCAAATATGAAATGGATAGTTTTATGTACATTCAAGAGATTGATCCCAGCAATTAATACTATTTACAAATTCTTCCTGAAACCCCTTGGGGAAGAAAGGGAAGCTATGAGTTCGAACATGCTGTACACTTGACAAGAATGGACAACTTTACAGTGGCAAGAATTGCAGCAAAAGAACTTCCATAGGCAGTATCGGGGATAATCAGTCAAGTTGTATGGCACTAATTTAGTGATGACCACTCCAGCTTCTGATACATGTCTGTGAGCGCATTATAAAGGATGGCAGCAGCTGGCGGCCTTGGCAACGAACCAAGTAGTATGTCCAATGCATTTATAGACTGGCTGCCATAAAATCGGGAATTTTCTCTCGTCCGCGTTGTCACAACACTGCCTTGAAGGGAACATCCGACAAAAGCACCTGCAACTCATTTTGTGCAAAAGTCGAGAACAATTAAAGAACTTCAGAAAGCGGAACGAGCCCCCACAGACTGCTGGCAATGAAATGATAGGATAATGAGGAATACACAAAACTAGACCTCTCTAACTTTGCACTATGATCGCCTCGATTTAAGTAAGTTCTATGAAAAATCAAGCTCAGTGTTCTCTCATTGCTTATTAAAAAATATCTCCGCAGGAGCTTTTTCTCAACTGATGTCTCTCTTTTCCCCTTTCTTTGGCACAAAGCAATGGGCAACAAGCGAGCTTCTCAAGAAATGCTCTTTGTAGAAGCTTTTCCAACCAATAATCTAATCAAAACAGCTTCACATAGCTTGAAAAAGGTGAGAGTATCATCATTTTATCGAATATACAAATAGCATTCATTCCAAAGCATTTTAAGTAATTGAGAATGTTCTTTTGTGCGACTGCCTAAGGACAGCTACCCATGCCATACAAGCTAGACTACATACCTCACCTCAGCAACAGAGCATATGAGGAAGGAAGAAAGTAAGAGAACAAGATCCTTCGCAAAATGAGCAGTTTTCCTATGTTCCATGACTGTTATTGCATCCACTTAGAAAGCCACTTAATAAAAATAGAGAAATTACTATCACATTAAAATGGTTAAACATCATAGGACACTATCCAGGTTTTTTTTTATAGCAATGTATACGTACCCCAAAATCAGTTTAGGGGACAACTCCACAGTTTAAAAGGAAAAATAGCTAAATAGACAAATAGATGAGTACCTTTACTGCAGCTGTACGTATAACAAGCAGCACAGCCACCATCCCCTGCTCGTACATCAGCTTCAGCAGCCCTTCCAATGGTACCAACTGCTGCACTTACACCAGCCCCCACTGAAAAATGAGCAGTACCACTGAATGTCTTCACAGCCTCGGTTGTTCTCAACACTATAATGAAGTCTGTCACTTCTCCTCCAGCCTGCAGTCACCCTTGACTGGTTACTATTGACTGAAATAAGGATATCTCTACATAAAATTATAACACCAATCATACATTTCTTGCAGGGAGAATCTTTTCATTTATGTATTTGATTTTTACTATTATTCTTGTTATCTATTCAGGAGGAAGGAAAATCGACTAAAGAATTATTTAGTTGATTTTTATGTTTTATCCAAGACTTCTTTGCTTGAGCTTAAGCCACACAAGCGGAAGCTGTTAATGCGAAAGAGATGCTAACAGAGAGGGAATGATTATCAATGATACAAGGGCAATCTCTGGCTCAGGGACTTCTCCCACTTCCACAAAAAAGCAAAACTCAAATTCAGAGAAAGGGAACGGAGATGCAGAAAGAGCTTAAAAATCGAATGGCAACACATTAATCAAACATAAAGGTTCAAATCTCTTATCCAGAGAAATACTGCTTTTAGATACAGTTCCAGAAAGGAGAAACAAAAGGCACATTCCATGAAACAGAAGGATGGCGGACCAGACATTTACAAAGGAAAACCCTCATGAAGGCCAAGGAAATGAAGCAGACAATACCTCAAGCATTCCAGATGGAGTCAAAAATTAAACTGGTGTTTATTATCAAAAACAATCAATTTGAGCCTGCTGATTCACATGGTTAATCTGCAGACCGTATGAAAAAAAAAAAGACTTCTTGATTTCGACACTTGGCCCTTAAGGTTGATGAAATCAAAATCCTGATATACCATAAAAGAAGCCTACCTGTGCTCCCCACCCTATTCCAAATGAAGAAATTGCAGAAGGTGGAGACCACGAGCCATCTTGCCTACGAGCAACCACAAGGCCGGTTCCAATATTGTAAGTTACCATCATACCAACTTTCGCAACTGTAATTATTGCAAGGCCTTTCGCTTGTCGTAAAATGGCATCAGGAATTGCCTTCTCAGGTTTTAGTGAACCCACCTGAGCAATTAGAATGCATCATGAAATAAGCATAATAACCACATGAGAAGTGCAAGAGAACCTACTTTTAATGCCAAATTATAAAAAAAGGGAAGGAAGAAAAGGCAAGAGAAGAGAGAGAGAGAGAGAGAGAGAGAGAGAGAGAGACAGAGACAGAGACAGAGAGAGACGGAGACAGAGACAGAGACAGAGACAGAGAGACAGAGACAGAGAGTTCTTAGAGTTCTTAATTACTTTATCTTGCACCAATAATATGAAAAACCCTTAAAGGGAATAGTTTTACCAAGAACCTAAACATCTCTAAAATAAAATCACCACATCACCAAAGATAATGAGAAAATGGCCTCCCTCGTCAAAGGTTAAGTCCACTATAGAAATTTTTTATTTCAAGCAACAAGAGCAATACTAGCCAACTGTTCTAAGACATATACAGATAGAATCATGAGGTAGACAACATAATCTGAACCTTGCCTGTACCTTACTATAACCTCGGATTGCGTTTGTTGCCTTGTAAATCTCATGTTCCATTGATTGTCCCCATGGAAAATTGATCCAGGATCTCAATGTACTAAGGTCTGTCAGATCTTGGGTTGGAAACTGAGAAGCGTGGCTTACTTGATCCATTAGGTAAGGCTGGACAGACTCAAGCCGTACACAGCAGACATCACACACTCTCTGGGGATCGCTAATCCGGAACTTTACAGGCAACAAGCTCCTTCCTCTAGAGCACTCGCCACAAAAAATTCCTCCACAGAATCGGCAATGATGCCTAGAACGCATGATTGGATGAAAGCGCACACTACACAGCATACATGCTGAAGCACTGCTGTCAGCCATCCATGTTGGTGGCTCTGCCTCAAGAATTTCCCTCACATTTCCAAAACTGGCCTCAGTGAGAGTTTGAGCCATTTCTTGCCAAGCTTGCTCAAGCAGATGAGTAGACATCC
Source organism: Corymbia calophylla (assembly GCA_014182845.1). NCBI lineage: Eukaryota > Viridiplantae > Streptophyta > Magnoliopsida > Myrtales > Myrtaceae > Corymbia > Corymbia calophylla. The sequence continues at coordinate 4,464,637 of CM024696.1, read as the reverse complement.
ACGAAAACTTACTACTAATATCACCTGAAGTAAGAGCACTTACTTTGCCTCGGGCTGTGAGTAACATTTCAACTAATACATCCCACATAGTAAGCTCCTTTTCTTCCATGACGTACTGGTTCCACCCCAAGTCCCCTTCTGGAAAAATACCCCCATTTGAGTAAAAACTTCTAGTCCAATCTTCTCGATGATTTTCCAACATAGGTGGACAGGAAACAGGTATCCACAAGCCTGTATCTTCCTGAAGTGGTGTATCATAATAGAAGTACTTTCCAGGCTTTTGATCAATACTCTTTGATCCTCCTTTCTCACTGCTCTCCTTGTTACTGTTCTGGCATGGTTCAGCCTCCCATTTCGCAGCTGAAGTCCTGTCACTCGTAGAATCAACAACAGTTATTGGAGCATCATGAACCCATAGGTTGCCAACAGCACCTCCATCCTGTCATCAACATTAGGGGGGAAAACGAACAGTAAGTTTTCCGTGTTTCAACTTATTTGCATCAGTATCTGCAAGTAGTAATCTTCAGTAGAAAACTTGCATGAAACACACAATTAACATAAAAAACTAAAAGCCAACTCTTTACACATGAAAATGTATAGCATTCCAGAAGTTTGGCTGGTAAAGACAGTGGACAACAAACTGTCAAATCGATCCTATTAGCCTCTCAGGCTCAACATTCGCATTCAACAAGTATGTGACAAACAAAACTGGTGCAATTTCAGTCAGCATCGGAATATACAAACAACCACCAAAACCTGACAAAGCTGCTTTCTCTCCCAACAACCAAAAGGACTGCATTCGCTCATGTGTCTCACATGTTATTGTCAAGGCCATAAAACAAAGTGCAGAGATAACCAACTCTGAAAATTTTTCAAGACAAATGGGAAGCATCAATCATTTAAAAGTATATGAACAATTCTTAGACTCGAAACAAGAATCATCTATTCCCAATCCTCATGATACGAGAAAGTTCAAATTTGTACTGAACTAATCAGCACCGAACCTTTTCCAGTAGAACATGTAAACAATTATTCACAATCACATAGCTAGCTCCAGCACTATAAACCAAATCACACACTCTTTTAATCGTGCCCCCTCGTTAGCCCGTGGCTAAAATGTATCAGAGAAGGTTTTGCCCACACGAAAAACAATAGTTATGGAGGTGTTACCATCAGTGTCCCACAGCAAACTTGTCGTCCGACCAGCACATCAAAACAATCACAATTCAGAAAGAAACACCAGATAGATTCTCTCTGCCCAAAATACAGAATTCCAAATACCACAGTTGTTCCCAATACAAAATGGAAATTGCCAAACCATTTGCATAATCAACAGATAACCCCAAGGATTACCAATTCACCACACGAAAGAGAATACAAGAGCTGGGCAAAAAAAAAAAGGGCCCACTTACGGCCAAAGCATCGGAAACCTGGTAACCCGCATCGGGGACAACGGAGGTTAAGACCCCGGAGCCCAAAGTATCGACCTTTCCAGCTTGAGTGCCGGGATTCGGGCTGGCTCCCTCCATGGACAAGCGAATCAAGAGCTTCCTTTGACGAACACCGACAGGGTCGGCATACACGCCGACCGCGATCCGAAGAGAACTGCCCGAATTGGCAAACGGAAGGATCAATTCAAACGGATGGAGGAAGACCCACTTCCCTTTTGTTCAGCGATTCGATCGAACGAAGATGGCGGAATCGTGGGTTCGTCGAAATCGATCGGTTGGTCGATGATCGGGCAAGAAAGGCGATGACTTTTTCGGAGGATTTTCGTGTCCGTTTGAACTGCACACAGAGAGAGAGAGAGAGAGAGAGAGAGAGAGATGGCATGGAGTCATTACGTTTTCTTTGCGTGGAGTCTGTGGATTTCGATCGGCAGGAGAGGAGCGAGGAGCCCCCCTATTTTAGCGAAATTATGAATCCCTCCCCCCAAGTTTTGGATATCGTCAGATTTGTTCCTTTCTTTCTAATAATGAGCTTTGTAGCACTTCTCAATCTTTAGTCATAAAATTCCAAATGCCCCAGACATCACTTGTCGTCGAGGAAACGACATTAGCTGTCTCCAAATTTCTTTTTTCAATCGTACAATGCCATTAATTAGTGCCAAACAACTTAATTATCATACTTTTAGAGGCTCGTCTAATATAATTATTCTTTTTGGATAAATTTACCCCACTTAATTGATGTGGACATCGATTCTATTAATTTGCCATTAATTTATATAGGATGTTCATGTCGCATCCTTGTCATGTTTCTCTCTCTCTCTGATCAACCACCAATTGGTTGCCACTCGATTACCCACTACCTTTTAATGCTTGCTACACCAAGATACATTGTCACTACTATTACCATTGGTGGTTGTTGCCAACCTCCATTGAATCAAAGATTCACTGCCCCCAATGCCAAAATGGACCTCCATCGCCTAGGATTATGCTGGGTGAACACCATAAACTTAGCCCCCTTCGCCATAAGCACCACCTTACTAGTCACCATTGCCAATTGAGCATCCATCATCACCACTAATATCAATATACCTAACTGCACATTGCAACTATATTTGTCCATTGCAAAGCTCATCTAACATATTGCGATGTCACAAATAGGCTTGAATTTGAGGTCTTGAGAAATTCGATTTGAGGTCGTAGGAGGGGAGAGAGAGAAATGATCTGAGGTTGAGTATAAGCAGCTATGGCAACATATAATTTGTTGATGTAGTCGATGGTGATAACTCATAACTCATTGGTATGATGGAACTACCATTAACAATGGTGACTAGAAAGGCACCGCGCTTAGTAGACACCAAGTTGCTAAAATTGTCCGGAAAACACGCATGACAAATTGGTCTTTTCACACTTCAAATCAAAAGGAAAAAAAATTCAGAACATTAAATTTAAATCTTAGTTCAATCGTGTCTAAAAATTCATAAAAATTTTACCTAGGTAGAAAATTCAAGAGTTATGAGTTTTGTCGTGTTCCCAAATGACTTACGAACTCGATACCAATAAGCAGTAGTCGGCTACATTAGAATAATCAACTCTAATTAAATGGAAAGTGATGAAATTCAAATGGGAAAAGTACAATTTGCTTTGCTTTCTTTTTGGCCTAAAAACTAAGATTCAACTTTTCATCTGGAGCCCAGCAGAAGTTGGCAAAAGGCAAAGATCGTCCCCGGTTATCTGCAACACTAATCCATCGTCAATGGCAGGAAGAACCAGGACAACAGCCTCCAACAAGATCCCCATGCTAGTCCTCCTGTTCTTGACCCTCCTCGGTCTCTGCCGGTTCTCGTCTTCCCACGTCGCCGGCCCTTCGATCCCCGGCAAGACCTCGTCAAGCCGCGATCTTTTGTCGGTCCGGAGGAAGAACAGCCAAGTGCCCGAGTGCACCAATCTTGGGTCGAGGCCCGATTGCGTCCAGAACTCGCGGTGCCGGTGGTGCCGCAGCGATGCCCTCGACGACATGTGCTTCAGCAAGGCCGAGGCTTGGCGCTTGCCTTCCCAGGTCTTTCTTTGCGATTGATGATTCTTGATCCGCCGTCTCTGCGATGTTTTGTCTTCTGGGTCGAGAAAGATTGCGGAGGAGGATCAGTAAATTTTGTCTGATTGAATGAGCTTGAGAGGAGACTAGGGAGTTGGTTTCTTGTTTTTGGTGGTTTTGTGTCATGCCCAGTTTTTTTGGGTTCCATTTCTTTGTTACCTCTGTTTGTTATGAGAGGTTTGAGAGAGATTCAAAGGAATGTTAGCATGTTTTGTTCTTTCAGTTCATGAGCTAATGAATTGGATGCATCTCTTGTTTGCTTCTGAATTTGTTTCGTTCTTGCTTTTTTAGAAGTCTACATGATCTGGTGAGAGATTGTAGAGGGTTAGTCTCTTGTGAGCGCTAGCTGTCTCGGTGCAACATTTGCTTGTAAAATTGGAACTTTTCACTGCCTGTAGCCAGACCATTGCCGCAATGGAGTAGATTTTTACTGAGTTTATCGCATCATTTGCTGAATTTCAAATCCAAAGTAATGCTGTGGAATTGTATGACCTCAATGGTAAGTACCCTTCCAGTTTCGGGTCTGTGGAAAAAATTACTACATGGTGAGAATTGGAGATGTATCTGTTATGCAGGCTGATGATTTGTTTTGCCCAGATCTTAGTTTCTTCTGTGAGATGTTTATCGTTCTATGTTTAAGGGATGGCTCCAGTGACTGTGTTAAACCAAAGTGCGAAATTCGAGCATGAGAAATCTTAGAATTCTGACACATCTGCAAACTTCATCCTAGTCTCTCTGGTTAGATCTTCACATGGAAATGCATTCTAGGGCTCAAATGCTTGAATAGACATTAGGATTTTATTCTTGTTTTCTTTTGTTTTGTCCTGCTCCTGCTCCTACCAGTTTTTGTCATTTTAGTCTAAGTTTCTTGTTCCTTATTTCCTTCATTAGCTGATGGACAAGGAACGATGAGATCTACCAAGTTTTTCTTTTTTGTTGTAAGCTGTTGGTAGCAGTTTTGGGTGCCTGATATGTTTGTCATATTATGCATGCTTCTGAGATAGTAGAAACAAGGCAGAGGATAAGCATGTTGCACTGCCATGCCAATACAGTCCGCAAAATTTTCCATTCAATCATTTTTAGCTTTCTGAAGTGATGAAGTTTCAGATGCTGAGGATTAAATAAAGCACGAGCTGCATCAGATAGAACTTTGTTATTTCTTTCATCATTTTTTGTTGTTTTATTTTGGTTACCATGTGCAATTACTATTATACTGTCTTGTGCATATTTGAGTGGCCCTTGCACACATCTGTGGGTCCTGGTTTTTGCTGGGTTTGGTGGGGGTGGACGGGGGGAGGAAGGAAGGACATGGTCGACCTTTCCATCATTCATAAGCTTGTACAAGATTGTAATATTTTAGTGTTTAGTGATCGTATCTGTATTTTGCACCAGAGTCATACATCAATCAGGCCCAGCTAGCCCCAATCTGGATTTTGAAGTCCTTCATGATTGTCCAAATTCCCATGACTGTAGCAAGATATGTTGTTATTGGAAAATTCTGGATGGAGTATCTATTTTTTGGCAGAGTTTGTTGTTTGGCCATGATGTTTCGTGGTTTGTGAATGAACTTTCACTTAAAAGTGTGGAATTGTAGCCTTCAAACACATTAGCATACTAATTAGTTTTTATGGTGTTGATGGTAACGCTTAATTCCCTGATATTGGAACCAACTAAAGTTAGTTCTTTAAGCCTTGGGTTGGGTCAGTTCGTTTTTTATTTATTTCGCCCCTACTACAGAGGAGGCTTAGTTGTCTCGAGCCAAGTTGGAGTTCGCTGTTGGCTCTGGTTTTTCCATTTTGTTCCCATTAGATTGTTTATGAGTTCTTTTCATCGCAAAGACGAGTAAGTTACACTGTTAATGACAAAATGGTGTTTCGAGGTGACCGAATTTATACAGGACATGTGGAAGCTTGGAGAAATACTGACTTCTTTTTGTGCAGGAAAAATATGAACTTGATGAACTGGAAATGATACATGAAATTTGTATGCTTGAGATCAAGAAATGAAAATTTGCTTCATTGTATGTTTCAGTTGAGTAGATGAGGTAGATGTTCATATGCTTTTGTTAAAGTTGACTGCTTTTCATGCTGCATTGTGGTTACTGGTTATCCACTCCTTACCAAGGAGGGAAGTCAGAAAAATCAGCATTTACATGTTCAGGGGGAGTTAGAAAAATTAGCTGTTATGTTCTGTACATGAAATTGCTTTACCAGCGTGTCTGATATGTAAAGAAATGAAGCAATTTTCGACAAGCATCTTCACTTTTGTCCGCTGATAGATCCACTGATATTGCTACACGGTGCGTACATTGCAGAGGGCTCTATGTGCAATTTAAGCTCCTGAAAAGTTCTTGCACGCAATGGCATTTGCTTCCGATGTTATTATCTGGACTTGTTGTCTTCTTGACAATGTTCTGAGATTACATTTAAGCTGCTCAGATCAACCAAATCACCAAAGCCGGTGTGTTTTCACCCTGAACTTGTGCATGACCAATTCTGCTCTGCTATCTGTACTCTGTCTGTGTACGCGAAACTTGAGTAACCGGGCTTCTGTTTCTTGCGATAAGTATAAAAAGATCATGTTTCTTCTGATATTGAAACCCAGTCCTCCGTCCTTTGCTATTGTTTTTTGGTCGGACTCTGTCCTCTGCTTAACCGTCCTTTGATTTGCACATCTATGAGATCATGTGAAGGGATGGACACAGTAGTCCCTGCACAGACATACTCCAGTTCCTTGCATCTCCATCCGAAGTATTTGCATAAGTTTTCTGTGGAGATAGTGCAGAGTATCGTCCTTGAGTAGTGAGTGAGTGGGAATTCCATAGTACAGGAATCAATATTTTGTGGAGGTTCGCAATGTACTAATATTCGCTCAGCGTTAAGGGCTTTTTCTCTGGTGCAGCTATTTCGTCGATGCATACAGCGAGGGAGTAGATAGGTGAAGAATAGCGATACAGTATAATCCGTAAAACAGTGCTATCGATTACCATGAAAAGGAAAAGGATTGCTCTGTAAAACAATTGAACCTCCCGCAATCTGCATTACATTGCATTACCTAGTCGATATGTAATTTACAGAAAAAAGGAGAGAAAAAAAAAGGAGAGAAAAAGAAACTGCTACAGTGCGAATGAATAAATAATAAATTTCATTCAAGTAATTTTTGCAAGCTCTGTCGCTGAATCTGATTGGAATTGAACAATCTCCTCTGTTTGTTCAGTAGTTTACCGGCAGTTAAACAAACAAAAGACAAAGTAGTCACAATGAATCACACTTCCCACTTCAAATCTTCTTCAGCTCTGTACTGCTGCAAATCTTCTTCAGCTCTGTATTGCTTCACAGCCTCCCTCATATCATCAAACCCATCAGTCCCTTCAAAGAACTTAGCCAACTTCCCGAGCTGGACATCGCCGAGATCATTGACGAATGGGATCACAGGGATCGCGTTCTCCGGCTGAAACACGTAAGCATTCGGGTTATCGTCGACGATCACCACCCTCTTTAAGTCCCTGCCCATCTTGGACAAGTCCTTCACGTACTTCCCATCCACTTCCTCGCACGAATCCCGGTACAGCCGGTGCGATATCAGCGACCCTTTCTGGTCGAGCCGGTCGAGCACCAGCGAGGCATACTCTTTCAGGCCGGCCGTGAAGATTACCAGTTCGAACTTCGCGCTCATCATGCGCAGGAAATCATCCACCCCGGGGCGCTTGAGCACATAAAAATTCAACCTTTCACCGTTTATCATCGGCTGGACGACGAAGTCGAACTTCTCCGGAGGTGGGTCAATCTGCGAGTGGACCAGTGTCTCGTCGAGGTCGAGAAAAACGGTCTTCTTGGCCGGCGACACCAGCGGCGGGAGTCGGTAATTCTCGGCATCGAAGGAGAGGGATCTGCACAGGCTCTCCCCGGCGAGGGACGTCGGCTCGTCGGCGACCTTTTTGAGGACCCTGAAGCCCTTGCGGCGGTTCGGAGTGCCGATCTGGGCCAACTTGGAGAAGATCTTGATGAGGCGACGCTGGCACGAGTGGAGGGACTTGTTGATGGTCGCGATGAAGGAGCCGGGGGCGGCATTGGCGTTCTTGGCGGGGGACTTCTTCCGGTGGCGGCGGCCGCGGCGGCTCCGGCAGTCCTTGATGGACTTGGTCGGCGTTCTTCTGATGATCCTTGCCACCATCTCCGGTTCTTGATGCTAGAGAGAGAGAGAGAGAGAAGAAGAGGGAGAGAGAGAGGGTGAGGAAAAATGAGAGAGGCGTTGGGCTTGGGGGGGATTTTGATTTCATTTCGTAACGGGTGGTTCGGTGCAACGGTCGGAAGAATTATTAGGTTCGGATAGGAGGCTGGGTTCTTTGGGAGAATACTGGGGTTAGATCTGGTTTGCCACGTCGGCCGTGGGCCACCCCACTCAAGGCTTGCCACGTGTCCAGGTGGTCCTGCTTCCTCGTGAGAGATTTCAAAGTCCCCTCTGCTCTCTCTCCCATGCTCTCACACCTAAGGGTGTGCAAGACTGACCGTCCAAGCCAGGAATTGTTTGGATGGGTTGAAGTATAAATCCGATTCTCGATTTTTAAAAGTGGAATCAGTGTTTCGATAGATCGGACTGATTATATATGTATTTTTTTATTATTTTTCAAAAAAATTAGTAAAATATAAACTAAATACTATTTTGTTCAATAATATCATAAGTTATGACATGATAACTCTTTACTCATCATCGCTTCCATCAATATTTTAAGATTTGTCACTATTCCGTTATACACGGTTACTCTTTAATGAGAAAAAAAATGGCCAATTTCATTGGATTGGACTGGATGTGATTAGAACCAATGCGGTCCGGTTCCCGATCCTAATACCAAATGGTCCGATCCCCAATTCCCAAAATTGGGAATTGGTTCTACTGGTTGAGTTTTTAGTTTTACCTTAAAACCGGATTGAATTGGAAACCGATCATCCTCTGCTTACACCCTCTTCCCTTCCTCTTTTCTTTAAGGCGTCTCTCTCTCTCTCTCTCTCTGCTCATATCCGCTGGACTCCTCGGCTCATTCTTTGGGAGACCCGAGCCGAATCTTCCGCTGAATTACTGGATTTACCAATTCTCGGATTTTGAGACGGCATTTTAGTCAATTGTTTTGGTCACCATATGCAGCTGCTGTTGTACTGTCTAGTACATATTTGAGGGGCTCATGCACGTATCTGTGGCGGGTCCTGGTTCTTGCTGGGTTTGGTAGGGGGCGAGGGAGGAAGGGCGAGGTCAACCTTCCCATCGTTCACAAGCGTGTGCAAGATTGTAAGATTCCAGCGGGTCGTGATCGTATCTGTATCTTGCACCACAGTCATTTATTGATCAGGCCCAGCTAACTCGAAGCTGCATCTTGAAGTCCTCCATGATTGTCCAAATTCCCATGACCGTAGCAAGATATCTTGCTATCACAGAATTCTGGACAGAGCACCTATTTTTTGGCAGAGTTTGTTGCTCGGCCACAATGTGTCGTGGTTTGTGATTGAACTTATACTTAGAGGTGTGAAATTGCATCCTTCACGCATTAGCATACTAATTTGTTTTAATGGTGTCGATGGCGATGCATAATACCCTTTGATATTGGAACCAGCTAGAGTTACTTCTTTTGAGCCTCCTCTGTAGCCGGTCAGAGTTCACTGTTGGCTCCGGGCTTTCCATTTTGTTCCGGTTAGATTGCTTATGAGTTCGTTCATTGTGAAGACAAGTAAATCACACCTGTTAATGACAACATGGCGTTATGAGGTGATCAAATTTATACAGGTCGTGTGGAACCTTGGAGAAAAAAATGAATATGATGAACTGGAAATGATGCATGCTTGGGATCGAGACGTGGAAATTTCCTTTCATGGTATGTCTCAGTTGAGTGACGAGGTGGATGTTCGAATGCTTTCGTTAAAGTTGACTGCTTTTCATGGGGGCTTGTGGTTATCCACTCCCTCCCAAGGAGGAGGGAAGTCAGAAAACAATTGAACCTCACCAATTCTCACCTTCTTGGTGAGGGTCGAGCGAGTTCTCTACGACCGAGGCTCACTTACTAAGTTTTGCCGGTTGTTGCCGTTTCAGTTGGTGAACCGCTAGTGGTGGATGGAGGCCCTGAGTCCCATGAATCGTTTCTTGTTTATGATCGGTACTCCCTTGCAGAGCTTGAGCCTCCCCTGGTTTTGCAGGAGTTTGTTAATCATAGCATAAATCTTCATTTCTGTTTCGAGGGTAATCTGTTGCTAGATTGCATACGCTCTCTGTCAATCATCACATCGCGAAAATCAAATTTCCGACAACTCGTGCTTTGTTTGTTGAAGGTGGTTAAGGTATATATCATTGGCGAGTTTGCAAAGGTTATTAGGCGTTTCTCTCTACCGAATATCAGCAGACGGGAACTTTCTAAAGTTACCAGAGTGTCTCCATTCCCAAGGGTTTCCTCTGCTGCTTCATCAGCAGAAGATAGCAAGTCCTGACCCCGAACGTTGCTGGTTAGAGGTATTGAACTGCTTTTCTCAATCAGTATCTACATGAGATTTGCGGGTTTAGTTGTTCTATTTATATCCTTTATTGTGACGCAAGTCTGAGTGTTAGATTTCATCCAGAGTGATGCCGGTTATGTCGTCTCCATCTATTGGTTCAGATTGAACATGAATATCATCCTCCAAATCCTCATTTGGTCGGTGAAAATCGGGCTTTTAGAGGAAGAAACATCAGAGGCGCGAGAGAGAACTCTTTCTGGCTCTTGTTTCGTTCGCTATTAATGCTCATGCAAAATGTAAGTTATGCTCACAGAAGATTTTTGTGAAGCATCTGCAAACACAGGAAAAAAACGATGAAACATTCGGAGTTCCTTATAGTTGAAGGATAAAATGCTACCAAGCTGCCCAATGTAAGTTATGCTCACAGAACATTTTTGTGAGGTGGATTCTCGTCAGTGGAATTCAATTGGCCACGTTAGGAAAAAAGGCCGAGCTTTTCCTTTTAATTCTTTTGGCAAAGGAATTAAACTTTAGATTTCCTTAAAAATTTCATATTTGGTACAAATGTTTAATAAGGATAAAAACAAACAATTTCACTTAAATCCATGTACGCATTTAACTTCTTCATAATTATATTCTCTAATTCAACCGCATAACGATATGCATATTTTCAAACTATGCCAGTTGCTATCTTCAAAATTATATTCTCTAATTCAGAAGACGCTTGAAAGAACAAAAACGATGATGTCTCTTCGTCTAGTTTAGGTAACAAATCTTATCTCAAATTCCAGTAACAATAATTTTAAAAAGCTGATGTTTTTATTCATGGGTAAGTATAAAATGTATGGATTTCAATGTTTTTTTTCCGGTATGTCATGGATTTTAGTGTTAATTACATAGGAACAATATGCACTTGAAAGAGCAAAAGCGATGATGTCACTTTGTCTAGTTTGGGTAATAAATCTTATCTCAAATTCCAGTTGTGGTAATCTTAAAAAGTTGATGTTTTCACTCATAGGTAAGTACAAAATGCGTGGATTTTAGTGTTCTTTTTCTCCAGTCTCTCAAGGATTTTAGTATTAATTGGGGTAAGTATAAAATGCATGGATTTTAGTGTTCTTTCTTTTCAGTCTATCATGGATTTTAGTATTAATTGCATAGGAACAATATGCACTTAAAAGAACAAAAGCGATGATGATGTATCTTTGTCTACTTTTGGGTAACAAATCTTATCTCAAATTCCAGTTGTGGCGGTAATCTTAAAAAGGTTAATGTTTTCACTCATGGGTAATAATTAAGTGCATGGATTTTAGTGTTCCTTTTTGTTTTTTTGGTTTGTCATAGGTTTTAGTGTTAATTGCATAGGAAAAATCTTCAGTTAAAAGCACAAAAGTGTATGATATCTCTATGTCTAGTTTGGGTAACAAATCTTATCTCAAGTTTCAGTTGCAGTATTAAAAAGTTGATGTTTTCACTAATGGGTAAGTATTAAATGCATGCATTTTAGTGTTTTTTTTTTTTCCGGGTCTATCATAGGATTTAGTGTTAATTGCATAGGGAAAATCTGCATTTAAAAGAACAAAAGCGATGATGTCTCTTCGTCTAGTTTAGGTAACAAGTCTTATCTAAAATTCCAGTAACGTAAATTTAAAAAGTTGATGTTTTCATTCATGGGTAAGTATAAAATATATGGATTACAATGTTCTGTTTTTCTGGTATGTCATGGATTTTAGTGTTAATTAGGTAGGAACAATATGCACTTAAAAGAACAAAAGTGATGATGTCACTTTGTCTAGTTTGGGTAATAAATCTTTTCTCAAATTCTAGTTGTGGTAATCTTAAAAAATTGATGTTTTCACTCATGGATAAGTATAAAATGCGTGGAATTTTAGTGTTTTGTTTTTCCAGTCTCTCATGGATTTTAGTGTTAATTGGGGTAAGTATAAAATGCATGGATTTTAGTGTTCTTTTTTTCCGGTTTGTCATGGATTTTTGTGTTAATTGCATAGGAACAATATGCATTTAAAAGAACAAAAGTGATGATGATGATGTATTTTTGTCTACTTTTAGGTAACAAATCTTATCTCAAATTCCAATTGTGGTAATCTTAAAAAGTTCAATGTTTTCACTCATGGGTAATTATTAATGCATGGATTTTAGTGTTCTTTCTATTTTTTTGTTTGTCATAGGTTTTAGTGTTAACTGCATAGGAAAAATCTGCAGTTAAAAGCACAAAAGCGTATGATGTCTCTATGTCTAGTTCGGGTAACAAATCTGATCTCAAATTCCAGTTGCGATAATATTTAAAAGTTGATGTTTTCACTCAAGGGTAAGTATTAAATGCATGGATTTTAGTGTTTTTTTGGTCAATCAGGGAATTTAGTGCTAATTGCATAGGGAAAATTTGCACTTAAAAGAACAAAAGTGAGGATGTCTTTTCATCTAATTTGGGTAACAAATCTTATCTCAAAATCCAATTGCGGTAATTTTAAAAAGTTGATGTTTTCACTCATGGCCTAGTATAAAATGCATGGATTTCGGTGTTCTTTTTATTCCAATATGTCATGGATTTTAGTGTTAATTTCTTAGGAACAATTTGCACTTAAATGAACAAAAGCGATGATGTCACTTTGTCTAGTTTGGGTAACAAATCGTATCTCAAATTCCATTTGTGGTAATCTTAGAAAGTTGATGTTTTCATTCATGGGTAAATATAAAATGCATGGATTTTAGTGTTCTTTTTTTTTTTAGCCTGTCATGGATTTTAGTGTTAATTGGGGTAAGTATAAATGCATGGATTTTAGTGTTATTTTTTCCCCAGTCTGTCATGGATTTTAGTGTTAATTGCATAGGAAAAATATGCACTTAAAAGAACAAAAGTGATGATGATGTATCTTTGTCTAATTTTGGGTAACAAATCTTATCTCAAATTTCAATTGCGGTAATCTTAAAAGGTTAATGTTTTCACTCATGGTTAATTATTAAATGCATGGATTTTAGTGTTCCTTTTTTTATTTTATTTGTCATGGGTTTTATTGTTAATTGCATAGGAAAAATCTGTAGTTAAAAGAACAAAAGTGATGATGTCTCTATGTCTAGTTCGGGTAACAAATCTTATCTCAAATTCCAATTGCGGGTCATCTTTAAAAGTTGATGTTTTCACTCATGGGTAATTATTAAAGACATGGATTTTAGTTTTTTTTTTGGTTTGTCATGGGATTTAGTGTTAATTGCATATGGAAAATCTGCCCTTAAAAGAACAAAAGCAATGATGTCTCTTTGTCTAGTTTGGGTAACAATTATCTCAAATTCTAGTTGCGGTAATCTTAAAAAGTTGATGTTTCTACTCATGGGTAATTATCAAATGCATGGATTTTAGCATTCTTTTCTTGCAGTCTATAATGGATTTTAGTGTTAATTGCATAGGAACGATATGCACTTAAAAGAACAAAAGCGATGATGTCTCTTTATCTAGTTTGGGTAACAAATCTTATCTCAAATTTCATTTGTGATAATCTTAAAAAGTTGATCTTTTCACTTATGGGTAAGTATTAAATGCATGGATTTTAGTGTTAATTGCATAGGAAAAATTTGCAGTTAAAACATAAAAGCGATGATATCTCTTTGTCTAGTTCGGGTGACAAATCTTATCTTAAATTCCAGTTACGGTAATCTCAAAAAGTTGACGTTTTCTCTCATGGGTAAGTATTAAATGCATGGATTCTAGTGTTTATTTTTTCTTGATCTGTCATGGATTTTAGTGTTAATTGCATAGGAAAAATCTGTACTTAGAAGAGCAAAAGCGATGATGACACTAGTATACTCTAAATTTTGATCCAGTGTAATAATGCTTCGAGTAAAGTTTATTTTGAGTCCCTTGGGTTCTCGAACCTTCTCAAAAGTTGACTCTCAATGCTTTAAAAGGCACGATCAGTTCAGAGCCTAAATGGAGTTTTGGTTAAATTGGATTACGGACTAAGTCCGAATCCTGTTTACTGCTCCCACTCCCCTCTGTCGAGTGGCATATCAATTCTGGTGAAATGTCTGACGTCATTACGCCTCTGACATTCCCACATTCCCTCCATACATGGCGAGTTTGTCCTTACTCTGGATATAATCCCCATTAGAAGTTGAGCCATTCCCTCGAATGACTCTTTGTTTGGCCGGAACACTTTCAGATCGCTCATGAGAATTTCCAATGCCTTCGGGCCATCATTGGTATCCAGCGCTTTCAGATTTTGCTTTCTCAGTTCAAAATAGATCTGGGTGCAAAATCTGTTGTCGTCTGGCTGTGTGAAACCCGAAAGCTACTTTTCGGCCTCATTCCACACTCCATCACGCATCGGCTCCTCATAATAATTCCAGCCAAAATACACTCCTGATTCATGGTCAAGTACCTGCGAAGCATTTTTGGTCGCCCCCCTCTATCAAGATCTATAAGATAATTAAGATTAGGTGGGTACCGAGAGGAGGCATTCCGGGAATGCCAAGCAAAACCATCTCAATGGTGGTCAAAGCAAAATCGGCAATTAACACAAGAGTGTTTGGATCAAAGCTCTCATTGTCCGAGGAAGCTCCCATTAAGCCTTTTACCATGGTTGGGGTAGCAACTTTACGTCAGCCACTGGTGCTGCTTCGCCACTTTCCTTTCGGAGGACAAATTCCATCACTAGACTTATTGCCCTCAAACGAGCTAGATCTTGAAATTTCACTATGATCTGCCGCTGCAAGTGCCACCCTACGCCTCTACCCCTCGGATCTACTCACCTTACACCTGAAAAATCCTTCACTCGTATTATAGACATCATCGACATGTCAGCTTAAGCGAGCCATCGCCGGTTCTTGTACATTTTGGACTGGTTCTTAAGGTATTTTGACTTGTTGAGCCTATTTTTATCTCTATTTTATCCATATATGTCCTCCAAGTGCTGGTTTCTTCATCTTCTTTATCCATTCTTCTATTTTTGCGGGTATAATGGATGAATTGGAAGATTCACTGCCCATTTAAACCATTTTGAATGTCTCAAATTAAAACTTGTGGGCTGAAGAAATGTAAATTTTTCTTGCAGGAAACAGGCTTTGGCGTTACATCACTGGTAATACTCGTGCGCCTACTAAGAATACTGGTGAAATTGAGGATAAATTTGTTCTTCAAAGAAGCTTCGCACGCACCTGAGCGTGAATTGGGAATTTATTTTGCTGGAGTCATTTTGAGCAGCTTATGCTTGATGGGTGGTGGAATGAGGCCGAGAAGTATATTTCTGGTTTTACAGAGTTCTGCAAAAACAAATTCCATATCTGTTTCGAACTCAAGAAACAAAAATATCTTGACAGCAATGATTGCCTGAAGGTATTTAAATTTTCACGAGCGATCTAATAGAGTTCTAGCCAAATAAAGACTTATACGAGGAAACGAGTCAAATTTTGACATTGGATAATATTTGGGGAAACAACGTTCTGGCCATGCAAGGAGATACACGGAATGCAAGAAGTGAGATATTTAAATTCATTGCATAGTCAAGCGGTGTGTAATATTTCAACAAAAATAAACTCCAGTTGGTGAATGAGTAGATCTTTATGATTATAGAAAAACAGAAATTAGACAATATCATCCATCTTCATTTAGCTCGATCTCATCAAATAAAGATATCTTTTTTGGATGAATTTCATACCTTTTAGTATATGATCGGATTAGATTTGTAGTTTACTATCCAAGGGTGAGATGGGCAACGTAACGCAAATTAGCAATTCCCACTTACCGCATAGTTTAGTAGATGTGTTTTCAGTCGAAGGCATAGCATCTCAATGCAAGCATCTTTGGGGTGCGTTTGGTTAGGCTTTGAGGAAATGCACTTGGGAAAATGCAAGTACCTTTGGGCTAAAGGGGTTTTCCGAAATGCAAATACCGTTTGGTAAATTTTGCATTGTAAAACAATTTTGGCCTAAATGCCGTTTGGTGAATACTACATTTTGCTAAGGGATTTTTACGAAATTTTTTATTAATTTTTTATTTTAAAATCCATTTTCCGGTGGCCAGCCTAAGGTTGGGCGACCTCATGCGGCGGTCGCCTGGGTCCGGCGACCCAGGCGACGGCTCGACCTCAGGCCGCCTTGCCTGAGGCTGTGCGACCCAGGCGACAGCCATCGCCTGGGTTTGCAATCGCCGTCGCTTGGGTTCGTGACCCAGGCGACCGCCTGAGGCGGCGACCTCAGGCGACGACGACGCCTGGGTCGCGCGACCGCCTGGGTCACTAGACCCAGGCGACCACCGCCTGAGGTCGCTCGACCTCGGGCCGCGCCGCCTGAGGTCGCACGACCTCAGGCCCGCCCTCCGGCCGCCAGATCTGGTCGCCGGAGCTTGACCAACAGCTAGATCTGGCCACCGGAGGGTGGCCGGAGGGTGGCCAGCGGTCGCCGGCGGGCGGTTACCGGTAGATGAACAGTAGTGCAAGTTGCATTCTGAAAATGCAACTTGCAAATGCACATCTGGACCTGCATTGGGTTAAGGGACTTTGAGGACACTTGGAGATGCAATTGCATCTCCCCAAAGTCCTCCACAAAGCTTAGCCAAACAGGTTTGCATTTTCCCAAGGGGCTTTCGGGACTGAAAGCCCCTTGGGAATGCTGAACCAAACGGGCCCTTTATATCACTTATGCACTTTGCAAGAATTATTGTCTTACATACTATAATTTGTGTACTAAGAGTGCATTTTGTAATTATTTTGTTCCTAGTAACAATTTCTGCTCAGAAATGATTATTTTTTATTCTATTCCTTAAACAAGTTTCTGAGTATTTAAATACGTTTAGTAATTACCTAAAATTTTTATTCTTGGAGTAGAAATACATTTGGCGAGGCTAAGCCTCGTCGAATCTTGCCTTGGCTCGGTGAGGCTCTGACGAGGTCATTAGACCTCGCCCAGCCAGTTGCTGGCCATGGTGATGGCCCGCGACCGACAATGAGGAAGAAGAAGAGAAAGGAAAGAAAAGGAAAAGAGGAAAATAAAAGAGAAACAAAAAAAAACAGTTTGACTTGATTCTAGAATTTTTCCCAAAAATAAAGAAGCAATTTTTTTCCTACTTTTTCATTCTGCTCCAAATCTATTCTCATGAACAAAAAAGTTACATGATAGATTTCTGCTCTTTTTTTGGTTATGGGGAACAAAATAATAAAATCAGGAGGTATTGCTTAGAATCTTCCCAAATAGGCCTTAAAAGTTGCATTCAATATTGAAATGGATCGCGCATGAACAATCAAGAGGGGGTAAATTGGTTGCTCTAGCGAACTTGAATACTTTTTGGTGAGCGCTGGACATCATGCAGCAAGTGCACTAATGCTGTAAAAGCGTGTACAATTGTGCAAAACCACAACTTCCTATCAAATAGAAATTAAAGGAGTTTAAGGCATAGAAGAAACATGAATTAGACTTATATTGATTTGGCCTTTTCTCTTGGTGTCACACCCGATTCTCGAGCATGCGATAATCCCTATTTATTTATGGTCAAATGAATGCGATGTCCCGGGAAGCGTCGTTGACCATTTTTTTGTATTTTAATTATACGTTTGTGGAAGTGAAACATTAAACACCCAATCAAACCAATAACAATAGCGATAGCCGGGAAGACTTAACACAACTAAAGCAAACATACCCTTTTATTTATTTACCAGATCAACTCTTGAGAACATACAAATACAATCCTACAGACGGGCACTATTTTGATTGCCAACAAAAAGATAATGGGCTAACGGTCAATCTACTCCTTTCCAAAAAGTTAGGGGTCAAGCACGCCTATCAAGGGTTGTCGAGGTAGATAAACAGCGACTCCGTGGTCTGCTCCAAAGGGTACATTGGGTCCGGTTGGGGGTTTGGGTCCTCCACTGCTCCGTTAGGAGGGTCAATGTCCATCGCGTCCCAAATCTCATGACTAGGAGCTTTGTCAAGTGGGCCGTCAAATTTGCGAAAGGGACCGAACAAGGCCTCACCATCTCGGATGAACCAAGCTTGGAACATGTGAGGCACCCACCAAGTTAGCCTTTTGTCCACCTAAAGAGTGAATACCTGGTGCTCATACAAATGTGGACCGTCGGGAAATTGGTGATGTGTAACAACGGTGTCCTAATCCTGGAGACCCCAAACTGCATCGGGTGATTCGTCATCCTAAAGACTTGAAATGATTAAGTAACAACGGGCGATATAAAATGTCAGTGAATCAATGCCCTAAGCATCGATTAGGATATCAACTTATTTCGGGGTACCTAAAATGTGTAATCATGATAATGATCAATTGATAGTCAAATTGATTCGTAGGCAACCTTACCTCGCATCTACGCACATCCTGCACGATACAAACTCATATGTGCAAGAAATAATTCAATAAGGTATTTACATAATCAGAACACAATTTATAATATCTCTTGCACAATGCAACCACTCGTGTTCCAATTATTACAACCCATAAGGTCACGACTCAACCTAAAGGTTGGTAGTCTTCCAGCATGATCGGGTGGAGCATCGGTTTGGCCTCAACCATGACTCAGCATCCAGACCCTTGTTGGGCATTCGATAAATCAGGCATTGTACTCTCAAACTTCTATTGGGTGATGGGTTCATTTAATGTAAACACATAAGTACTTCAAATCACACAATTTATTCATCTCTCAAATATTAATCAATGCAAATGTGGTACATGCACCCAATAATAAATTACTACAATTATTAAGTAAAAATACTGCTAAAATATTCGTACGTAATCATGTAAGTACCATTAACCTGTCAAACTTGGCATGCAGTTCTTATAGAATATTCTTGCCCCTATTAAATTATAAAAACACAAAATATAAACCCGACACCTTAGGATTTATTAATTATATATCCCTAAAACATTCTTTAAAAATCCGAAAACACAATTTTTCATGGGGCAATTATTTTTTAGGGCAAAGCAGGCATCCAATTGTAAAGCACGTGAAGGAATTTCACATAAAAATTAGGCATAAATCTCATTGTAACTAGTACTTATTGCCTATTTGGCGACAACCTATCATTAAAATTCCAATAAGTTATCACTAAATTTTCCGATAACTTATCGCTTATTTGGTGATAGCTTATCAATTTTTCTGATAACCTATCACGATAACTTATCACCATCCTCGATAGCCTATCGCGATAGCTTATCACATTAATTATTATTAATTAAACTTATCAAAATAAACCTTAATTAAACTACTCCTCATTACAATTAACTATAATTAAACTTCCCCTAATCGTGATTAGCCATAAATCGAGATTAAACAACTAATCAAGTTTAGCTATAAACCAAACTATTCCTTAAGCAAGTTTGACAGACTAATCGAGGGATTATAATGTTAATTCACTGGTTAGCGATGGCAACAGCACGGGCGTGATGGCGGCAGCGAGGATGATGTGTGGCTACCTCCGGCATGTTGAGACAATGCGGTGTGGAAACGGGTCTTGGTGGGGGTGGCTTCGGTGAGGAAGAAGCCGAGAGGGAGAGAGAACGGCGACGGCTTGGGCATGGCTCCTTGCGAACAACAGTAGCTCACGGACAATGACAAATGCAACGGCAACGAGTGGAGACGGCTGGGCTGTGGTGGTGAGGGAAAGGCAATAGGTCTCGGTTCGGTGAGGGGACTCAAGTGTGGCCTGCGGGTAGTGGATGGTGGCTTGCAAACGGTGGACAATTGCTCATGGGCGGTCCAACGGTGGTGTAAGGGCAGAGGGGCGGTGGCTGGGGCTGAGGTGAGCTATGGTGAGGTGACAATGGTGGTGGCTGGTTTGGCAAATGAGAAAGCCGAGGGAGAGGAGGGAGCGGCTGCACATGTGGAGACGACCCTAGACGGGTGGTACGACAGGTGAACAGGCGGCGTGAATGGTTCCAGCATGCAGGTGAGACAACTTCGATGGCTGGGGTGGCGATCACAGGGGCAAACCAGGAGGAAAACGTGGCAGCCAAGAAGAGACAAAGGAAGAAGAAAAAGAAAGGAAGAAGGAGAGAAGCCAAGGGAACAGGGGAGGAGGGAGGTTGGGGCGGGGGGAGAACATGCGTGCGGTTGAGAGGGGAGAGAGAGATGTATGAGTTTTTGTGCCACTTTCATCATTTCTCTCTTAGCATGATAATCATCCCATCTTTGTCCTTTGTGAATACATGCCAAGAGGGGCAATTATGCCATTTCACACTTTTTGGCTTGAATTTCCCAAATTGCCCTCATGCTAGAAGTCAAGAAGTGGGCCTTAGAATCAGGCCCAATGAATAATTATAGGCTCATAAAGTTGTTGGGCTCGGTTTAGGCTAGAATTTGAATTGGGCTTAGTGGCCTAATTGGGCCCGCTTGAGTTGCTTGGCCCTTGTAGTTGCCCACCTTGTGCGTGGGGCCCAATGGGCCCTTGCCCAGTTCACTTTCTTGTGGGCTCCAATTTTGACTTGTAAAATTTTTTTTCTGGCGTTTCCAAGTGAACCAGTAAATTTGGAATATAATGAGGCAATGTCTAACCTTATAGTCACGAAGTACTTTGAAAGTTCGATACTCGAAATCAAATTAAATTCATGGTTAAATTCCATCAATTGCAACTTTAATACATCTTAGACTAGTGGTGGCTTTTAGGAGTTACGTATATTCAACCCATGATTGAAATAATATTAATCCACGTTTAAGTTTCCTTGATTCATAAATGACCTAGGTTATCATGTAATTACGAGGAATTGATTGCCCAACTCTCGTCAATCCTTATGGCTGAATCGTCATCCATGGTCAAGTTCTTTGGTCGCATGCACTTGACTCCTTTTTCTTTGATTAGTATTTCATCAGTAATCAATTTAGAGAAAGATTTAATTAATAGTGCATTGATAAAATAATCATTTATATTTTCTAATATGGTTGAAAATCTAGGATGTCACACTTGGCCTACTCCTCTCTCCCAACTCCAACATCCTCAAAAGGGCTAGCATCTACTATGTAGCCCTTTAGAAGTTATAATTTGTACAAAATATGCTGATCCTTCTAGAAGTTTTCTAAGTTGTTTCTCTAGATCCAAGCATTTCACAAAGCCCGTTTGGTAAACTACTCTTTGAGAAGCAACTTTGAGAGAAATGCCGTTTGGTAAAAAACATATTTGAAAAGCTCTTTTGGTGATTAATATTAGTTTTTAAATTTTTTATTTGTTTAAAATTGAAAAAAAATAGTGTATGCAACTTTTTAAATTAAATTTTGACAATAATGCTAAAAAAATCAAATATATAATTTTTTTAAAAAAAAGACCAAACCTCGATGAAGGCTATGGCTGCCGACGAGCTAGATTTAGAGTCGATTGTCATTGGTTGAGGTCACTTGTGGCGGGCAACCTCTAGTAAGGGTTGTGTGACCCAAGTGACCAATGCTTAGGTCTTGCAACCATTGCGCAACCCTTGCGAGACGCAGGCGAGTGTTGCTTGGGTCACGTGCCGTGAGGGTTGCGCAAGGTCGTGCAACCTTTGGTAGTCGTTGCTAGGGTTGCTTAACCCTTGCCAGGATGACCTCGACCGACAGTTGTTGATGCCAGATCTGGCTGGCCAGCAGCCGTAGCCCTTCGTTGGACCGATGAAGGGCTTGGTCCTTTTCTAATAAAAAAATGAGGGACAAGATCGGAAATTTGAAAAATTGGTTAGGGTAGTTTTGGAAGAAAAGTTGAAAGCCTAATGCTAGTCCCTACAAGCATTAGCATTGGGCTTCCGGCCTTTCCAATACTAAGTTTCACTTGAAAGCTCTTCAAAATGGTTGTTAAATGGTCCAACATTTCCCCAAGGGGCTTTGGAGTCCAAAAGCTCCTTGGGAATGCTAAATCAAATGCATCCATTGTCAACATCTTTATATTGTGAGTTATAAACCAATGTGACTCTTTATTACCATTTCTAGCCATCCACATTTGACTAATCATTACATTGGATTTTCTGCGAAAATCTTTGAATATCGTGATTAGTTAAATCCTTATAAAAGTCTACTTTTATCCAAACATGAATTCTTAAGTCTCCACTGACATTTTTATAATTAAATGAAAAAAATTGGAATAGAAATTTTTAGGGTCGTAACAAATGCATTTATATTTTCTTTTCTATTCTAAGAATATAAATTTTGTATAGTTATTAAACACGTTATTCTGCTCAGAAACTTGTCTAAGGAATAAAAAAAGAAGAAGCTATTTCTATATGGAAATTATTCCGAGGAATAAAATTGTTACCATATGCACCCTTGTTGACAGTGAGGAAATGATAGGCGTTGCTTTGGTTTTTTTGGGAGGGGAGGGGGGCTTTTGATTCCATTTCAAATTGTAGTTCAGTGCAACGTCGGAAGAGATTAGGTTCGGATATGAGGTTGTATTTTCGGATGTGGTGTCCTTCTCTGATTTGGGTAATAAATCTTATCTCAAATTCCAGTTGAGGTAAATTTAAAAAGTTGCTGTTTACACTATTGGTAAGTATTAAATGCATGGATTTAGTTTTAATTGCACTAGAATCTGAATTTTGATCCAATAACATAATGGTGTTACTAAAATTTATTTTGAGTCAATTAGGTTCTCGAACCTTCTCAAAAGTTGACTCACTATAAATTGAAACCACGATCACTGTTAGGCCCTCAATTGGCTTTTGGTAAAATTGAACTTATGGGCTAGGTCCGAATCCTGTTCTCTGCTCTTGATTCTATGTCAACCATCCTTTTGTGCTGATTTTCTCGGGTCGAACATCAGATCTGCTGATATATCTCAAATTGTTACACCTCTCACATTTTGTGTATCTCCATATGTGGCGAGTTTGTTGTTTTTTAGGATAATATCCAATGTCTGAAATTGAGTCATATCCTCGAATAAGTCTTTGTTTTGCAAGAACACTTTAGATCGCTTGTGAGAATTTCTAATGCCTTCGGGCAATCATCGTTCTCTGGCGTTTCAAGATATTTTTGTTTTCTCAGTTCAAAATAGATTTGGGTGATGAATATGTTGATGTGGGTCTCTGTGAAACTGGAAAAAACTTCTCGGTCTCATTCCACTTCCCTTCGAGTATAAGCTCCTCAAAATAACTCCAGCCAAAATAAGATCTCGAATCACGCTCGAGCGCTTGTGCAGTTTCTTTGTAGCCCCTCTCTTTCAAGAACCGTAGTTTGGTACTGAGATGAGGCATTCGAAGAATGTAAGGCGAAACTATTTCGATGGTGGTCAAAGCAAAGTTGGTGATTAGCACAAGAGTGTCGGTATCAAAGCTCTCATTGTTCGAGGAAGCAGCTATCAAGCCTTGTACCCTGGTGGTGGTAGTAACGATACGTCAATCGTGCTGTGGCCATTTTCCACCACCCTTCTAGTTGTTGAGTGCTATTTGGACACCTCCCTTTCAATGAAATAAATGCCCCCATCAGATTCGCCACCGTCAAACGAGCTACATCCTGAAATATTGTCATGATTTGCTGCCACATGTGCCCTCCCATGCCACCACGCACCTCACACGCCGGAAACTCCTTCCCACATATTGCTGAGGCCATCAACACGTCAGCTGAGAGCCATCCCTGATTCTTGAACATTTCGAATTGGCTATTAAGGTATTTCGACATGCTAAGTCTATTTTTATCATTATTTTCTCCAATATGTCTTCCATGGTGCTGATTTCTCCATCTTCTTTATCGATTCTACTACTTTCGCTGGTTAAGTGTATATAGCGAATAAATCGGAAAATTTACTATGCATGAAGACCGTTTTGAATGGTTGAGATTAAAATTTATGGGCTAACGAAATGTTAATTTTTTTTAGGGGATGTGGGCTTTAAAGTTGCATCACTACTAATATTTGTGCGCCTACTAAGATTATTGGCGAAATTGAGGACAAATTTTCTCTACAAAGAAGCTGCACCTACGCTTGAGCGTGATTCGGGAGTTTATTTTGGCAGGAGTATTTTAAGGAGCTGATATTTGATGGGTAGTGGAATGAGGCAGAGAAGTGTCTTTCCGGTTTCAAAGAGCTCCACTTCAACAGATTCTCCACCTAGATCTATTTTGAACTGAGGAAACAAAAATATTTTGAATTGCTAGATAGCGATGATTGCCCGAAGGCATTAGAAATTCTGATGAGCTATCTAAAATTGTTTCAGCCAAACAGAGACTATTCAAGAAAATGGCTCGACCTTCGACATTGGATAATATCCGGAGAAACAACAGTCATGCCATGTATGGAGTACACAGAATGCCAGAAGTGAGATATTTAAATTCATCCCATAGTCGAGTGTTGTGGGATATTTCAACAAAATCAACTCGAGTTGATGAATGAGTTGATCTATATGATTCTTGAAATTCAAAAAAAATTATGGATCGGTATATGTATTTTAAGCATGCCATTTTCCTTGGAAATATCATATGAGCGAACTGGCTGTCAAATTATGCAATATCATCCATGTTCCTTAACTCAATCTCATAAAAAAAACTATATTTTTTGGATAAATTTGATATCTTTTAATATATGATTTGATTACATTTCTTGTTTACTATCCAAGGATGTGATGGGCAACATAACACGGATTAGCGATTCCTAACTACCAGAGTTTAGCAGACGCATTCTCACTCAAAGGAATCTGCTAAGTTTATTAGTTAGCATCCCAGTGCACACATCTTCATACTGCTTATATTCTTTTGCAAGAATTATAATTTTACAAGCCATAATTTGTGTACGCAAAGTTTGCATTCGATAGTGAAATGGATTAGGCACGAACAAATGAATAATCACGAGGGAGTGAATTGGTTGTTCTAGAAAACTTGAATATTTTTTTTTTTGCAAGTGCTGGACATAAAAGATGCACTAGCACAGTACAAGCATGTACACTTGGGCAAACACACTATATCCTATCATATAGAAATTAATAGAGTTTAAGGGATGGAAAAAATGCGACATAGATTTATAATGATTCCACCTTTTACACTTGGCCTACTCCA
Source organism: Corymbia calophylla (assembly GCA_014182845.1). Classification (NCBI taxonomy): domain Eukaryota; kingdom Viridiplantae; phylum Streptophyta; class Magnoliopsida; order Myrtales; family Myrtaceae; genus Corymbia; species Corymbia calophylla. Next base: position 4,439,664 of record CM024696.1, on the reverse strand, counting down.
CTCTCCCAACTCCAACATTTGCAAAAAGGCCAGAACCTACTATGTAATCCTTTAAATGTTGCATATGTTGCTTCTACTTGAAGTTTTCTTGAGTTGTTTCTACAGATTCAAGCACCTCTCAGAATATTATATCATTCTTTTTCTAGATTACAAACATTCTCATCTTCTATGGAGATTTATCTGTATATTTCCCTCAATTTTGCACAAAGGAATTCAAGAGAATTCGAAGCAACAGAGAGGGAGCTGTTTGTGATCTTCTTGAAATGAACCACTTTGATTTGTTTTAAATTTTTCCAAGCTTCAAAATAGCCTTTGAAAGCTTCATCTAGTCAAGTATTTGTTTTTCTGCTATTCTTTGACCAGCAAAACGGAAATCTGTAGAGCGTTAAAGGCTATTTCCTTGAGTAAAGCCTCTGCTTGTACAATCTGCCTGACATCTCTTTTGCTTAACCGAAAAATGCAAAATAGGTACGATTTACTCCACGTTGCATTTCGTGGATTCCAACATTTTAAGATAGCTGTAAAACCCCAACTTGGTCCAATTTAAATTGATAAAGAGTGGGATCTTCCCACCAGGATCGTAGAGGCTCATATATAAAATCATTTACTTTCTATCTTTTACTGCTTCTACAAAATGTTTAATCTAGATTTTTCACGAATTTTCGTTTTACGACATGTTCATCTTCTACAAACAGGTTATTCCAAGCAAACTAATGTCATCATGCTCTTTAGATCACTCACCTTCTATTTTTTTTTTTTTGGTGACCCAGGGAACCCCGCACCCCGCCGACAGCCGGGAGAGTAAACCCTGGGGGCCACACGTGCTAGCCACCACACACGTGAAACCAGTTAAGTTACTCTATGACGAAGCTGGGATTCGAACTCTCGACCTTTTGCGAGAGGAAGAGAGCGCGAACCAGCAACACCACCCAAGTGGGTGGTATCACTCACCTTCTATTGATCCCTCCAAACTCCAATGAACCTTGTTCGACTTCTTTTTCTCACTCTACAAAGGTCTTTCCAAAATTAGACACATTTTCCATCCAATAACTTGTTCTCCTATTGCGGTGCCAAAGCCTTTTTGTGCTTTTAAAGGCTCCATTGTTAACATTATCTGCATATAGCCTATGTATACGTAGGTTGCTTGTCCTGCACACTCAAATACACAAATGACTTGTTTTTGATCATTTTGTCACCTTCAAAAAATCATAGGGATTATTTCAACAAATGTACCATGAGTGTGGCTGTCAATTATCCAAACATGATTTAGTTTTGAGGCATGGTGTGCGAGGGCTAATTATATGTATTTACTTGGAGATTTGAAGTGTAATTATTTCTTATAATTGAAGAATAAAATTTAACCAAGCATTAATGTAGCCCAATGCTAGTTATGCACATAGAAGAGCTTTTGTGTGGTGGTTCCTTGTTAGTTGAACACTTGAACTTAATTGGCCACGTTATTAGGGAAAAAGGGCCGAGCAAGACCCACCCCAGTCCAACTTGAGCTGGTTGTTTTTCCTTTTATTTCTTTTGGCAAGGGAATTATACTTTAGATTTCTTTGAAATAATTAATCAATAAAAAATATTTCCTTATCGATAATAATTTTTATCTAAATATTTACGTGGATGATGAAAATTTTATTTGTTCATTTATTTTTGTAAGCGATCCAAGTTATTAGTCTTAGGAAAATGTTTTTCCCAATCATTCATTTTTCGGAAAACAAATGCATCCTAAATTTGCTTAAAAATTTCATCTTTCGTACACAAGTTAAAAAGTATAAAACAAACAATTTCATTTAAATCCTAATCCGTAGTCAACTAACTTCTTCATAATCAAATTCTCTAATGCGACCAGATAACCATATTCATTTTCGGATTTGCGCCATTTGCTAGCAACTGACCCTTGATCCTTCACCTTCTAATATTATTTGTCCAAACTCAATATAATATATAGTATGATATTTCACTATTCCAATGATGAAATTTATGATTTTACTAAATCATTAAATCATCTGCATTGTACCAATTAGGCAAATTATCCAAGCACGTCAAGTGTAATTGTCTCAAAGTAAACACTAGCAAACATTTTTTTTTTCATAATAACTAACATATTCTATTGCGATGCCGGCAATCGGTATCGACCATCTATGGGACTTCATCACCTCAATTGTTGCGGAATTTCATACCGATGACATTGGCAGGGGCGCAATGGTTCCTTCGTCATAGATACTATGACACCGTCGCCTATTATACGTTCTTTTTTGGTGGACACTTGCGTCAATCATCTGACCATGAGAGGCTAGCATCAATGTCTCTGTATTTTTCATAAATCCTGCACGACCAAAAGTGCAACGGGATGTGAATATTTTCAAAGGCAGGCGATTTTTCCATGAAAGAACATGGCGGTAGCAACGCGAGGGTCTTCCTCTTTGTCTTCGTCTTCCCCGCAATTTAAGGGGCCTGGTTGCAGCAGTTTTTTCCATGAATCATGGGAGACTTTCGTAGGATTCTTTGAGTCTCGTGGGCCATACAAACAAGGATGTGAAGAAAATCATATTCCAGAGACTTTTGAATTAGTCAATTCACGATTAGTCGTCGCTGTTTTCTAAGCCAGGCATTTCGTCAAACACGGGGCATGAAATGTTGCTGGCTGGGGAAGCTCCAGAGTCTTTTAACAACGACTCCTTGAAGTGGATGCGACGGAACTATGTCTATATTTTTGTGAAGACGCTATTAGCTGATTCCTTTCCGGGATGCGAAGTAATCTTTTCTTAGCCACGCAAGACTAGGTAGGAGTCGAAGTAATATTTACCGCTAATTTCGGAAGACGATTTGGCGTTTTCCTTCGAACGCATGTTCCAGGTGTGACGACCGAAGTTGCCTGGGCAGGTTCTGAACCGTCGGAGACTAACAAGTCAAAAGCCCAACGTAATCCATGACAACGCATGATCTCACTCTCCCTATTAGTGCTGAATAGAAATTGCAAGTGTACACTGAATCTTTCCAGTTTCACTAACAGCTAAGCGCGTTAAAAGATCATGACGGGTCATGCACGATCTCGATCTTGAATTTATTAGTCGAACCCATAACTGGGCCTCCACTCATTTCATTGGGATTTTCTACGATAAGACTTACGGTGGAGGAAAATATCAAAAAGATAACAAATTTACTGCATCGGTACAAATTCAGTTTTAAACATTTCAATTAGACTAATTTAGTTCCAAACGTTTTGTATTTATATCGATCAAGTCTATCCGATCAATTTTAGATGAAAATTACTGACATAAAAACCGGCTATTATACATGACATGACCAGTGTTTACGTTGACAAATTTTACAATTTTTTTTTCATATTTGTTTTCATTGTTGTCGGCGAGGGTAGCTCTTACTAGAAGCCACGAGGGTTGAGCCTTGGCCAGATCTAGTGAGGGCTTGGCAACCCTCATCAACCACAATGAAAAAAATAAAAAATAAAAGAAAAAATATTAAATTTTTTTAAAATTTATCCACACAAATGCTGGTTGTGTCACATAGATGGGTGATATCTATAATAGTAATTTTCAGCCAAAATTGACTAAATGGTATAAATGCAAAATGTTTATGATTAAATTAGTTCAATTAAAAGGTTTATGATTAAATTGATATCAATGCAATGGCTTCATGACTTTTTTCGTATTTTTCCCACTAACGGTGTGATCAGCTCGTCATTTTTTCTGTCGGATTAGAGATGAAGTTAACGAGAATGCGTGAGATAACTTGATCCAACGGTTGATGTAAGCGACCGGATGAGAAGGTCATATTGCCTTCGAAAGTGGACGTCTGCATCCATCTTGAGGTAATTGATTTTGGATAGACGAAGATAATATACGTCGCACGCACTAAAAAGGTCGAGCAAATCATGATGTTTTTCAACTACATGTCACCACGCGTCCACAAAACATGGATGGTTTCACTTCTTTGTTTTGTCAAAAGGGTTTTTGTTATGCGGCTGTTGTTGACTCGATCGGTTTGGCATGGCACATAATTTATGTTTCTAACAATCTTTTCTTGTACCCTTTTCTAAATGGGGTCATAAATGGACTTAGACGTACTAAATTTACAGGACAAAGACAAGAGAATTGGAGGGCGGGAGGGAGGGAGGGAGGTAGGGAGGGAGAGAGAGAGAGATGGAGGGGGATTAGGAAGGAAAAGAAGGGATTCAGATAATAACGAGAGAGAGAAGAGAGAGAGAGGATTTGAAGGGATTGAGTTGTAATATATTTGGATTCCCGGGAGGGAAAATGTATGAAAAATTAATTATCCAATCAAATGTGAATGGTAACTTTACTTTTTTTCTCGCAAAAACTTTAAGAGAGATATTTTATGTTCTGCAGGTTATAATGCTACATTTATCTCGTAATATTACAAAATGATAAGTAGTAAAATCAACTCTACGAGAATGAGAAAACATTCATATTTTTAAATTTTAAGTAATATTGACAATGTTATGCATGAACCATGAACACGTTATGTAATAGACAGAAGAAATAATCTATTTAATATACTTTTTCACTACTACAGAGAGAACAATTCACTTTGTCCTTGCAACACGGTTTGCAGAAGAATAGACCAAAGCATAGTGAAATAATATGCCAAAGTAGTAAAGAAGTATATTTATTATATATTTTCTTCTGTCTATTACACAACATGTTCATGCATGACATGGAAAGAATATCTATAATCATAAAATTGACAATGCTATACACATATATTATGTACGTCGGATTTGCTACAACGTAGAAGGAATCTCGGTAAATGTAAATTTTCAACCAATTTAAAAATGTAAAGCTTGTGCGAAGCATGGCGTTTGACCTAGTAGAATATGTAGAGTGAAATATATGTAAAACTGGAGGACGATTTCAGGCCCCTTTTGGGGCCGGGAATTATCCAATGATTCCTAAATTTATTGTAGAGATCCCAATTCAGCACTAAACTTTTTAATTTTGGGCCAAATTTTCAATGGAAATCACTAACGTGGTGGTATACCACATAGGACGGCGAACTTTGTTCACACTTTCCACAAGAAAATGTTGAGGCATCTAGTATTAACAGTCATCAAGTGATGGTATCCGTACAGGGAGTTGAAATGTCACACATCACTAAATTATAAAGTTTATATACTCATTATAAATACGTGGTCTCTCTTCATCAATTGATTTAAGTTTTTGAATTTGATTTTCTATCATATACATTGAGCATTTGTTATGGTGCAATCAATTAGAGTCTATCTTGAATCTTTAGCACCTTATCTTCTCATGCCATTCACGAGCTGCTCCACCAATACTTCATAGGTGATTACTAATAGAAATTCCATATTGAGCGTATAGAATTTCTGGAGATCTTCAGCCTCAAGGAATTTCCATCAAATATGATAAGATCAAACGGTGCCCACACGAAACTTCTAAACTAAAGGAAAGACATCATCTCTGTTTGCTAACTATCTTAAGCTATGTGATATTATACATTTGATGCTTTTCTTGTCTTGTCAACTTTCATATTAGTAATGTATAAAATACAATCTTACCATATATTATATATGTGTCCGACAGCATAATGTTGCCAGGCATATATAGCTAAACATGTGATGACGAACTGGGTTGCATCCAAAGCTCATCATTGACATTTTGACTTAAATAAGCATCCAATGTTGTTGTCCCCTTATAGTGTAATAGATGCCTTCTTTTTTACAAACTAACCTTTTTTCACTCCATTGGTATTTGAGTCTTGTTCTTATGTTGTGTCGAGAATCGCCACCCTTATAGACATTTCATGTAGATATTAAGTACGGGGTAATTTTGTCCATAATTATACAGAACGTGGTTGTTTAAATCCCTGGTTCGGTCTTGTTAATTACTAATTTAGGTTCATTTTTAGTACAATGTCTGCAAATTACTCAGTTAACATTTTCATTGACACTTCAACTTGAATAAGCATCCAATATATAATTGTCCCATTTAAGTGAAGTAAATGCCTTCTTTTAGGAAATCTTCTTAAAGCATGTTCCATAGTTCAGCCTTTAGAACACGTCAACCCATACACCATCCCTCGCCGCAATTGATGCTCTACCACTCTAAATAATAGTGTTCCTGTAGCAATGGTTAACACTCGGAGTGGCAAATCTAGTGTTTTGGAGTCCTAGTGTCCAAAAAGTTGAAAAACCAAGCTACCTCGGTGAGATTAAAAGCACACTTTTTAAATCTTTGAAGGAGAAAGATGCTAAGACTTTAAACACAATCGCACCCAAACAAGCTACCAATTGTGTTACTGTAGTTTATAATTGTGATTTCAATGCTAGACTTGGTTGTGGCAATCCTGATTGTGAAATGGGTATTGATATAGGTGGGGTTTTGCTTGCTACTATAAGACACGATTGTGTGATTGAGCCTGACGTTGGAACTTCCAATAAGGAAGCTAACTTTGGGGTAGCCGGTATTATGGGTAATAGTAGTATGGATGGGAACTTTTGTGGTTATATCCCACCCTCACCGATCTTTGCTACAGTCCTAAGTCCATCTTGGAAAAGCATTACTATGGATAAGATCTACCAAACAGCAAAATTAGATTTCATCCAGCCCAACAAACTTGGTAACAAATTAGGCGCTCCTCCCCCTGAGACTATTGAAGAAGGGAAGGCACATTTCAAGAATTGTCTTGTTGGCTATTTTCTTACTGCAAATGACTCATTTTATTGGGTGAGAGATATCGTTGAAAAATTATGAGGGAAAGAAAACCTCTTAGATGTTTTGGCTACGGATGATGGACTTTTCTTTTTCTGATTCTCTAATGTTCAAAAGCTAGTTGAAGTTATGGAGGTGGAGATATGGGACATAGCTGGTAAACCGTTGTTTTTACAAAAATGTTATCCCCTAATCAGATTGGAAAAGGAAATGATTACTTCAGTGCCAATCTTGGTGCGTCTTTATAATGTACCTCATGTCCTTTGGACCACTCCCGGTTTAAGCTATGTATGCAATTTTCTTGGTAGACCTTTGTACATGGATAAGGCTATCGAATAAAAACGTCGATTAACTTATGCTCGCATATGCATTCTCATGGATTTTGATAGTTCATTCTTGGAAAATTTTATCTTGATATAGGGAATGAGGAAACCTTCGGGATTATTGTTGACTATAGTTGGATACCATTAAAGTGCAAGAAATGTAATTGCTTTGGTCATAAGGATTGTGCCGTGCAGAACAAGGTGGTTTGGGTTCCTAAAACCCAACCAATGGTGAGACCATGGGTTAATACTGCTTCTATTGTTCTCGTCCCATCTGAAAAAGTCTCTACAGTCTTGTTGAATGTCAATTCATTGGCTCCTCAATAGAATGTTCCTACTACTAGGGCTAGTAATTCTATGTTATTCAGCCAAAGATTCCTAATTTTGCTACTTCCCAATCAGGTTCATCCTCTATAGATGTCAAGCAAGACAGAAGTAAGAAGAAAGGCTCCCACAACAGAAGTGTAGCTACGCCCAATTCTTCGACTTTCTTAGGAAATAGATTTGCATTATTGGGAGAGGGCAATCATCCTGATATCTTTGGTTGCCTCCTTGCTTTACTTGAGGCTGTGAGGAGTGGGGCTAAACCTCCTAATCGATGAATCTCATTTCTTGGAATGTACGGGGCCTTAACAATAGCCTCAAACCAAAAAAAAAACTTGTAGATTTTGTTTTGTCTCAAAAGAGGTAAATGCCAACTTTGTCATCAAAAGCAGGTTTCGAGGCTGGAAATGTATCCATAACTATTAGTGCAGCAGTCTTGGTAGAATATGGGTATTGTGGAAACCATCCATTATAAGCCTGACTATGATGGAAGTTTCCGATCAAGTCATACATTGCCTTATTGAGAATCCAGGAGATGACCAATTTCTTCTTTCTGCAGTTTATGAATGTAATATTGAACCTGAACACAGATTTTTGTGGGTGAACATTAACACATTCTCTGCCCATCATACAGGAAATATGCCTTGGCTACTAATAGGTGATTTCAACGAAACGAGAGATACAAATGAACGAATTGGATCTAATGTCCAATAGACTTCTGGAATGGATGAGCTAAACACTATGATTGAGGAGCTTGCACTCATTGAGCCTCATTCCACAAGCCCTTTTTTTACATGGACAAATAAAATGTTCAATGATTATCTTAAAGTGAGCAAGATTGACAGGGTCTTCATCAATGCAAATTAGCAACATAGGTACACTCATTAATCAATAGAATTTTTGTTGTAGGGTGTTTCGAACCATTCCCCTTAGTTGGGACACTTGACACTACCACTAGGAGAAGGAAGCCATCTTTCAAATTCTTCAATTTTTGGATCGAAAGTTGCAATTTTCTACCAATAGTCCATGCTTGTTGGCAACATGATATTAGAGGATCGAAAATGTTTATTCTAGTGAAGAAGCTCAAAGCATTGAAACAACTCAATCTCTTGAGTAAATCTCAATTTGGTGATTTGCATCTAAAGGTCAAGAAAGCTAGGGAGAACCTACAATAGTTACAACAAGTTCTTGCTTTGGACCATTAGAATATGAGCAAGCGGGAGGAAGAGAAGGCACAATTGGAGCAACTGCTCACCCTTAGCAAACATGAAGAAGTTCTCCTAAAGCAAAAATCTAGAATTTTATGACTTAAGGAGGGGGACAATAATAATAGGATTTTCTTTGCCTCCATATTGCGTAGAAGTGCTCAGAACAAAATTACTCAGCTTTCACTTGATGATGGAACTATTATCACAGATAAAAGAGCTCTTAGGGATACAATTGTCTTGTATTACTATCACATACTTGGCAATTTTGGACATGTTCATATCCCTTATGAGCGGTATGCCTCCTTATTCCTTGAAGATGTAAGTGACCTCGTGGCTACCCCAAGCTTTCAATGAACTAAGATCCTTAGAGTTCTCAAATGCATCAACGACTTCCGAGCTTCGGGTCTAGATGGATAACGGTTTATTCTACAAAAAAAGCCTAGCCCATCATAGGGCATGACATAAGGATGCTATCACGGACTTCTTCTCCTCAAGAAAGATGCTGAAAATTATAAATTCTACTATGATATCTCTCGTACTGAAGGTCTTGAATCCATCCTACATGACGGATTTCAGACCCATCTCATGCTAAAATGTTTTATATAAGATCATATCAAAGCTACTTGTAGAAAGAGTCAACTATTTCCTTCCTTCAGTGGTTGGCCTCAACCAAACTGCTTTCATCTCGAGTCAATAGATCTCAGAGAATATTTTGCTTTGCCAAGAACTCCTTCACAACTACCATAAGGGTAACAAAGGTAAACGTATAGCAATAAAAATTGACCTCATGAAAGCTTTTGACATGCTAAAATTGGAGGCAGTACTTGGGGTTTTAAGAGCTATCAATTTGCCACAACACTTGATTGATATGATAGCTCAATGCATAACTACACCGAGGTTTTCGATAAACCTTAATGGCAAACGCGTTGGCCTTTGCTAGCACCAATGGACTACGACAAGGTGACCCTCTCTCTCCTTATCTATTTGAGAAAGTGGTTGTATCTTTTTTCAAGTATCATTGGTGTTGCAAAACAGAAAATATCACTCACTTATGCTTTGTCGATGATTTGTTTCTTTTTGATCATAGAGATGCCGATTTTGTTATTTGCATTGTTGAAGCACTTGATGAATTTGCAAATCTCACCATACTACATTCTAACCCAGATAAATGCCAAATCTTTTTCTCTGGATTGGCCAAGGTAGAAAAGGGTATTATGTTGGATCACATGCCTGTCCCCGTAAGTACCGTTCCAATTAGATACCTTGGTGTTCCTCTAGTCACTACACAACTCACACACGCATATGGTAAAAGTTTGACCAATAAAATCTTCAAAAAAAAAGAAAAAAGAGAAGAAGGTTGGGGCATGCAACATATTAGCTATGTCGATTGTCTTTAGTTGGCTAAATTTGTACTTATTGGATGCAAATATTTTTACTTCCAAAGCAAACCATATATGAAGTGGAGAAGAAGATTAGACAATTCTTATGAAGTGGAAATATGGAAGGCCATCGATCGTATAAAGTTGCTTAGGAAATCATTTACTTGCCAAAAAGGGAGCGGGGACTGGGGTTGCTCAATCTAAAGCTATAGAACAAAGTTTTATTGGATCGCATGCTCTAAAGAATCATCAATCATCCATTGTCTTCCTTATGGAGTAAGTGGGTTCATAATACCAAATGTAGAGGCATTTCAATTATGCAGCTTGAAATAAAAGGTAATATGGCATGGAGTTGGCACGGTATTCTTAAACTGAGGCTGACTTTAGCTCTAGCCATATCTAGACAAATATATTGTTGCAAAGAGTGAACTCAGGAATATGGGTCCTGCTGTGATATGGTACCAACTGATACGGACAGGCAGGGTTAGCAAACACAATTTTATCAAGTGGCTAGTTTATAGATATAGACTCCTAAAAGCGGATATCATATCACGTTGGATGCCTATAATAGTAATCCGTTGTGATTTCAAGTCTGTTTGGTCTGGAAAATCGAGGTCATCTATATTTTTAGTGCACGTGGATAGGAAGCATATGGCGTATTATCTTTGCACAATATGGAATCTGTCGTACTCTAGGAGGATAGAATGATGAATTTCAATGGATGATTAAGGCTACCAAAGGTAAGGACTTGGCAGCAAGGCTTTTCCAAGTAACTTTTTTAGCAACTATATACTGCATTTGGATGAAACGTAATCGTAGAAGTTTCCAAAACAAGTCAAATGATGTCCCCATCATTGTGGCTAAAATTCGTAAGCTTGTTAAAGGGCGAGTATCATATTACAAAAATTTTAAACATTCCAAGACAAATGTAATTTTGGCTACTATATGGAGACTCCCTTACTCCATTTTTCCATGTTCTTAGTTATCTATGTAATGCTAGGGAATGCCCCTAATCTCCTGTACGTTATCTCATAAATGATACTTACATTTTAAACAAAAAAAAAGCCGTCTTTTTTACAAGCTAACCATTTTACAATCCATTGATACTTAAGTCTTAGCCTTATGTTGTGTTGAGAATCGACACCCTTATAGACATTTCATGTAGATATTAAGTTCAGGATGATTTTGTCCCTAATTATATAGCACGTGGCTGTCTGAATCCCAGTTCAGTCTTGTTTAGCACTAATTTAGGTTTATTTTTAGTACAATGTCCGCAAATTAGTTAGTTAACATTTTCATTCGGGTAATGCAACCCAGTTGTTAATTTCCATTTATGTTTCATTCATTACTATGGACTAGTCATTAGCTTAATGAAATGGATTAACAATATGAACATATAATCTCTCAAAGAAGCTGCATTGTTCTATTACTCGTTTCAGCTAGGACGACAATTGACATAGTCAATTTTGTAGAAACTATTTCCGTCAAAATTGTCAAGAAAAAGGAAATTATTAACCTTCATAACACAGTTTAAATCAATGGGTGTTTTTTCGACTAGTGTAATGGCGATATTGATCCGACCAAAAAAAAAATGTCGATATTGCTTTGAAGATTCTCTTCTTCCCTAGGTTTTCTTGTTGCTTTTGAAGTACTCCACGCATGACCTTGTTTTCATGTGTATCGCAATCAAAACATTCTCGTCACATATGTTACACATTGGATTAATCCCTAGCTTAGTAGAGTCTTCGCAATTAATACGAATACATATATGCGTCTATTGATCCTTGTATTTGGACATGTAGATGTTGTACAGTGCAGCAATGATTATGCTTGTTAGAATATTTATTAATGTTACCGACAATATAGTACAAAAAGATAGGTGTGAAAAGGGACGCCACGAAATCTCCTTGTTTCATTCGTAGTTGTCCCTCGCTGGAACTGAGCCATTGTTTCGATATATGTAGTTTGTGATGATAAATGGGGGTGATTTCCTATAGATTGTCAAGGACGACACGAATTAGTGAATGGAATTTAGCTCCAATGTAGTGCTGAAGTGATTCTCGCGAGATCGGATTTCATCCATGTTGTGGTCAAGCGTATGTCTCATATAGGCCACCTCGGTTGATTTGGGTCAGATTTGATGTTGGAGGCACTCTGTTAGAAAATAATCAAAAGGAGAATGACTTGATTAAACAAATTTAAAATATAATAAAAAAATTCAAAACTGATACATCTGTAATAAATTTACTATAAACTAATTTTCTTATTATCAAAATCTCCAAACTAGTACACTTATGATAAATTTACTTTCTGTTAGTTTCTATTAAATTTTTTTGTCAAATTGCTGAACTTGATGATACACAGCAATTACAGGTATATTAATTTGGAATTTTACCTTGTATTTGTCACATGTGTATTAATTTGAGATTTTTTGTAATATTAATCTTAATTTTAAAAGTACATAAACTTAATTAGAAAAAGATGTGAAAGTACACATATTTGAAAGTACATAATTCCTAGCACTTTGGGTCATTCCTTCCAAATTTTGCAAGATATCTTATGCAATTTATGAGTCGGCAATCATTTCGTGAGCTTACAGCTTTATCTACCTAATAAGCTGATTGGGCGAACATTTTTGCGAATTTGAGATTTATCTGTTAGGGCTTCCTAAAAAAGGGTTCTTTGTCTGGCAATCATACCATGTGACGTATCCCATGGAGAGAGACCCGTTATTAAGAAGTAAGATTCTTAATATTCCAATAATCAACTAAAAGTGCATGTCACGGGAATAGCATGATTGGTCGATTACCCTAGATCGATCGCACCGACGCGCAGAACACTTTCTTCGAGCTTTCCCACCATCGAGGAAAGATAACGACGTCTAAAGCATTCATTGAATGGTTTGAACTAGTAGTGGTTTCTGACATATTGATACAGTAATTTAGTGCTCAGTTGAGCTAAAATTGAGAGAGAGAGAGAGGGAGAGAAGGAAGCCCAGATCAGAGGGGGAGGAGGAGGGGTCAGCATGAAGGGCTTAAAGTGCAAAGTGACTGCCTGAAAAGTCATCCATAATGCCTCTGTATTTCCGGTGGGTGGTTGATGCAGCCTTCGATGCTCTCTCTCTCTCTCTCTGTTCAGTCGCATGTCGCAGTTTTTCAACGATATCGTCAAAGTCTCCCTAAGGAAAAATATAATAAAAATACCCAATCTTGAATCAAATCGTAAAAGACCCGTCAAAAATAATGGAAAAGAAAGAGAAATGATGAAAGGGAACATAGTATGTCTCCTCGACCATTCGCAGTAGTTCCAAAGTCACTGTGTGTGTGTGTGTGTCTCTCTCTCTTACCCGCTCTGCTTCTGTTTCTTGGATTCTCCTATAAATGGGTTCTTCATCGTCCTCTGTATAAGCTTCATAGTCGAGTGAAATCCACCCCCTCTCTCTTTCTCTCTGAGCGATACTTGTTCTTCTGATAGAGAAAGAGAGCCATGGCTGAGAATGGAAATCATGGTGTTGTGGTGGACATGAAGGACACCAACTCGATCCCCAAAATCAAAGAAGAGGCATGCCCCTGCTTCTCTCTGCCTTTCTTCCAAAAGGTGAGAGAGTCCAGGACTCTTCCCCCGTCGTCTTTTCCTGTACTTTTCGTACCCGTGCTGCAACAGAAACGAAAGAACAATAAAATATTTCTTACCCCATGTTCTTTTTAAGTTTGTTTTATGTCCTTGATTCTCCGTTTTATCTGTGTCATCCCTTGGCATCCTGCTGCCCATGATAGAAAACTTCGTGTGTTCTAGTTTTTGAAACATCTGGATCTTTTGGAATTCATTTGGAAGTACGGACTAGTGCAGTCCTGTCCCACACTGACTCCGAAAGATCGACATGGAGTTTCGTGCCTATGTCCAAAACCAAAGATTTTCTCCTTACCGTTAGTCTCCAACTAAAGCAGACGCAACTTAGGGGCAAAGTTAATCGCCATAGAACCTGCACGAGTGATGCGGGATTGACTTTAACGTGATCTTGGGCTGATCGCAGTTGATAGCAGAGATGTTTGGGACATACTTCTTGATATTCGCCGGTTGTGGGTCAGTGGTCGTGAACAAGAATGAGAAGGTGGTGACGCAGCCAGGGATCGCGATTGTGTGGGGGCTCGTGGTGATGGTCCTGGTTTACTCTGTCGGCCACATCTCCGGCGCCCACTTCAATCCTGCTGTCACCATTGCTTTTGCCGTCACCAGGAGGTTCCCATTGAAGCAGGTAATTTTGAAAAAATTTCACTTCTAGCAAAAAAGTCGATCTCCTATCCTTTGTAATTAGTCTTGAAGCAGGGAAGTTGTGAGAGTGAATTCTTGATCGCTTGTGAAGGGATGAAAGCTTCCATGAAATGGCTGAAATTTCTCTGGGAAGCAACATTTTTGTTTGGAAAGATCGAACTAGAATGGGCAATTAGATAAGGCAAAAGTAGAGCTTATATTCAGCATGCTTCTAAAATCAGATGATAAAGAAAGGTAAGCTTTTTCGATTTGAAAGGAAATTCTAAGCCTCGCGTGGTGTTCTCGCGCAGCAGTGACATCCACCATCCCTAGGCACCCCAAAATAGCCCATCTGCCCATTTGGTATTGTCCTATCTATTGTGCCCTCATCTAATGATGTTTGGATCCTCCTTTTCAGGTACCGGGTTATGTATCGGCACAGCTACTCGGGTCCACCCTGGCGGCCGGGACGCTCCGGTTGTTGTTCTCAGGAAGCCACGACCAGTTCACGGGGACCCAGCCTTCTGGGTCGGACTTGCAATCCTTCGTGATCGAGTTTATCATAACGTTCTACCTCATGTTTGTCATCTGTGGTGTTGCCACTGATAATAGAGCTGTGAGTTTCACTTCATGCGTTGGTCTCGTTCTTTCTTTTTTACTTTTTGCTAAGTTTCACATAATAACTGGTTTTATCAGTAATTCTGATAAAGAACTGGCTCTATTATCTGAAACACAAGGTAGGGGAAAAAAAGAAGTTGCTGTTCATCATTTGCGATCACATTAATCATAATAAACTAACCCAATTATATTCTTATTAAGAAATCTTATCTTGATGGACTGTTTATGACATGGACTCGATCCTGTAGTTTAATCCAGTAGTGACAATTATCTGCTGGATGAATAATCAACCATGCCATCCTATAATCATTTTGTGTTTGATTTGTTCAGATTGGAGAGCTTGCTGGTCTTGCTGTGGGTGCAACCATACTGCTCAATGTGATGTTTACTGGGTAGATTCAACTTGTCCTTTCTGTAGTTTTAAATCCTCTTTTCGACAGCTTTAACTCATTCCAAAAGGTCTTGAGGATGCTCATTCGTGTCCTCATTAGTCTACACAAGATGGGGACAAATATAGATCTTGGATTTAACCAAGGTGGTCAGATGAAGGCATTTATATTTCAATTCTGTATCTGTTTCAACTCCTTCTTTAAGCAAGAAAGCAACCATGGAAGAAAATTGAGAACGCTGACCATTGATTTATTCTCTCCCGTTGATTAGGCCGATCACCGGAGCGTCGATGAACCCGGTGAGAAGCTTGGGGCCAGCAATCGTGTCTAACCATTACAAAGGGATATGGATCTACCTACTCGCCCCAACCATGGGCGCAATATCAGGAGCTGTTGTCTACAATACCATCCGGTTCACCAACAAGCCTTTGCGTGAGGTCGTGCAGAGCGGCTCGTTCCTGAGAAACAGCGGGAGAATCAGCTCCAACTGAAGATGGTTAGCCTAGTAACTTACAATCTGCACCGATGATAGTGTGCAATAGATTGAAGTAGTGATGCATTAGGTCGAATGATAGCGAGTTATGCATTGAAAGAAGACCATTAATGGTTCAGAAAAGAGATGTTAAAGCTTTAGATTTTATAGCTGATAAACCGGGACAGGTATAAAAAATATAGTAGACATGAGACAAGACAGCAGTATCCGTTTTGGGAAACCTACTCTAGTTACTGAAGCGATTGCAGGAGCCATCCCAATACTGGCAGAGAACCTCCCAAATGGTTAACTGATCATATCCTTGAATGTCTCTAACGAATATTGATGACCTAAGGTATATAAGGGGCAATGAAGCTATGAAGAGGATTAACCACAAGAATAGAATATGTAATATCTGTTATTGTCGTCTAAACTAGAAATCTTCTTTGATATTGATCTGTAAACCTCTCTATATTTGACTTAGCACTGTAATAGTTTATAGTTAAGTGTACAAGTAAGTGCGGTGTTCTTGTATCCCGATAGTATGATCTATCAAGCGAAGGAAACTCCACTAGCCAATTGTCGACGCCATCTCTTGCTCTTAATATATGGGAGAGAGATGGGGTGGTAAATTGGGACGCGTTTGGTAACGTTTCTATTTTTCTGCTTTTTGCACAAAAAAAAGAACAAAAATATGTTTTTGAATGTTAGTTAATTTTTTTATTACCTAGAATTAAAAAGTAGCTAGGGAATAAATTTGAAATGGAAATAGATAAAAAAAATTACTTTTTTGTTCCCAAGAATAAAAAGAAAAATAAGGTCATTTTAGAGAAACAAGCTCATCATAGCCGCTTGTCTTCACACAATGGACACAAGGTCCAAGTGAGACTCACATCTAGATTGATGAGAACCCATTTTTCGGAATAAAAAAAGTCAAAACTTTAGGGAAAAAAATTAAGAAATTATATTTTGAGTAGTTTTACTTGATTTTAGTGTTAACTCTAGTTTGGAATTAGTTTAACATTTATATAAAGAAAAAGGTGAAAATCTTTTGACAAAAATTGGATTCAAAATCGAATAAACTCTTAGGACTTTACCATAATGATTTTTGAATGCTGTTTTCTTTTAGAGACAACTCTAGATTGGGATAACTTGGCAATTTCGTCAATAAAATAATATACATTGTCTGAAGTTGAGTCATATCCTCGATTAAGTCTTCGTTTGGCCGGAACACTTTTAGATCATGTGTGAGAATTTCCGATGTCTTCGAGCGATCATTGTTGTCCAGCGTTTCGAGATACTTTTGTTTTCTCAATTCGAAAAAGATCTGAGTGATGAATCTGTTGATGTGGATCTCTATAAACTCTCGATTTACGCTCGAGCGCCTGTGCAATTTCTTTGTAGCCCCCATCTTTCAAGAACCGTAGGTGGGTAGTGAGATGAGGCATTCCAAGAATGTCAAGCAATATTATTTCGACGGTGGTCAAATCAAAGTTGGCGATTCAAATAAGAGTGTTAGTATCAAAGCTCTTATTGTCTAAGGAAGCAGCCATCGAGCCTTTTACCCTGGTGGTGGTAGTAATGATACATTAATCAGGCAAGTGTCCATTTTCCACCAAACTCATTGTTGTTAAGTGATGTTTCGACACTTCTCTTTCAAGGAAACAAATACCTCCATCAAATTCACCGCTGTCAAATTAACTAAATCTTGAAATTTCGTCACAACTCGCCGTTGCATGTGCCCTCACATGCCACCATGCACCACTGCCTCTTAGAACCACATACCTCACACGCCAAATGTCATGCCCTAGACTCCCTTAGCCACAGGAATGTGACTGGTTGGGGTTATTTTGCAATGTCTCACCGTAGCAAGAGCACAAAAAATTGAGTGTTTCTTATCCTAACCCTTTTTTGTAGCAGAAGTATGTACCGGTTTCCTAGGGAAATATGTTGGTCTAGCAAAAACAATTAGAGAGTTTAAATTGATCATTTTTGGAGAATTAGATAGTCTTCCTAAACAAGCCTTTTATTTGGTAGGTAACATTGATGAAGCTACTGCAAAGGAGGCATCACCATCCTGTTATTTTTATATTTTGATTAAGCATATGTGGAAGCATTCAACCACATCTCCCAACAACAACAATAATTGGATAGTAGGGAAAACACAGACAGACAAACTAGTCATATTATGCTTTTTTATGCTTACCAGAAGTTATATTTACAAGCCCGTTGGTTCCGGGCCGCTTCCAATTACATCAAAAGTGAAGGTTGAGTTAGTTTTGCTCCTCTACGATCTCCAACATATTCGCTTTCACTTCTATGGGCGCATTGAAGTGAAAAGGAGGGATACCCATACCTATGGGCCTGGAAAAAGAGGGAAACAACAACAAATGAGTTGAAAACTCAATAAGTAAATCACCTAATCCTTGTATAGAAAAATGCATTGTATCGGAAACATGCAAATCTTGATGCCTAATATGTCGATGGTAGATCAATCTTGCTTTGCCTTGACTATGTACAAGAAAATGGCTCTTAAGTACCTAAAGTACACACATGATTAAAAACCCAAAGTATATGTAATTTCCACAAGCCAAGCGTATGAACATCCATAACACTTCAAATAGGTTTGTAATCATTATTACACCTCAGCTCCATACATATGTCTGTTCCGACATACGTTCAATGTATGCTTTCCTTCGACTTTTCATCAAACACATCAAATGTATCATATTTATGCATATACCGACACTCATAAAAGATTTATTTAACTTCGTCTTGACTTGACCAAGCTCTCTAGGCTCGATCAAGGCTTCTAGCTTCTTGGCTCGACCAAGACATCACGGCTCAACCGAGGCTTCCTGAGGCTAGCTTCTCAAAGCTTCCAGGCTCAATCAAAGCATCCAAAATCCATCGAGCTTTGTTCCAACATTCATCCACAAACAGTATTTGAAATCCATCGGGCATCGTCTAGAAATCCATCGAGGATGGCATCGTTTCGAAATCTATTGATGATAGCTTCCTTCATGTGACCACACATGCAAGCAAGCATACAAACCAGTTCTTATCTTTAACATAAGCCGATGCAAGAGTATTTTAAAGGCATGCCAAGCGAAGTGTGTGCGCCATGACTTTTTGGAACCGTGTCGTGGTGACATGCTGGGCACGGAACAAGAACCATGGCTTGATTTGATATGTTCGAGCACTGATCTAAGCCAAACTCGGTTTGGAAGCAATATGTCTCAATATCACCGAACCGTGAGAGACCCAACTCGGTGTGCTTCCACACACATCCAAGACCGAGGTGACTCTCTTCCATAAAACTTGGGGCGTGGTTTTAAGCATCAATAACAACATATAAGCAATAACATTTTTTGCAACTCAACAAACACGAAGCAAGAACTCAACTCAACAATCAACAATTTCTTTCAATCTCGACCAGCATGTGGCAAGACTCAACTAATCAACAATGATTCTTTGCAACTCGTCAAGCATGTGGTAATAACATAACTAAACAACAACGATTCCTTGCAACTAAATAAGTTCATGGCAAGAATAGACTAATTAATTAGCTAAACAACAACGATTTCTCACAACTTGACAATCATGTGGCAAGACTAGGCTAAACAACAACGTTTCTTGCAACTAGATAAGGACATGGCAAGAATGTAGTAATTCCCCAACCTGATAACCCAAGCAAATCATGAGCAAATCATACTATATTAGAATGCGCCTACTCTACCTAGAACAACAAAACTCTACCTGAATAAAAGCTAGACAATAACTTCTTCATAATGATATTCTCAGCAACCACATCACGATATTCATTTTCATATTTGCACCATATGCTATCAACTAACTTTAATCCTCCACCTCCTAATATTTTTTTGTACAAACTCAATATAATATATCGTATGACATTTCACTAATCAAATGAAGAAATTTATAATTTTACTAAATCATCAAATCCTCTCCATTGTACCTATCGGGCAAATTATCCATGCATGTCAAGTGTAATTGTCTCAAAGTAAACACAAGTAAGCATTTTTTTTTCATGATAACTAATTTATTCTAATGCGATGCCAACAATTGATATTGACCACTTACAACACTTCATCATCTCAACTGTCCCAGAATTTCGTACGGGTGATATCGCCAGGGGCACAAAGGTTCCTTCATCATAGATACTGTGCCGCCGGTAATAACTCTATATCATAGATACTGTGCTGCCGGTAATAACTCTATGTTCTTGTTTGATGGACACTTGCGTCAATCTGTTAAGATACACGTGTGAGTTGTGTTAGAGAAGTAGTCCCACATCAGAGAATTGATGTGGTGCGGAGCAGTTAATAAATCATAATTGGTTCATAAATCACCAGCTTAAGCTTTTGAGTTGAGGTGGGTCCAACTGGATATATTGATAGGCTCGAATTTGGATTTCCCTCTTGGAGATCTCCTTAGGTGAAGGTATCGGATTTTTGCTATGCGCTCCCAACAACTGGTATCAGAGTCGATGATTACGGTTTTCGGGTAGGTGAATGTTGTGGTGTAACAACGCGGGCCTGTGAGGATGGCCCAGGTGAGCGTTGTGGTATAACAACGTAGGCCTGTGAGGATGATGTTGGGTTAGAAGGATATCTAATTTAAAGGGGAGTAGACCTAACACTAGAGCTCACACATAGGGGGAGATTATTAGGATACACGTGTGAGTTGTGTTAGAGAAGTAGTCCCACATCGGAGAATTGATGTGGTGTGGAGCAGTTAATTATTTTAATTGGCCCATAACTCATTAGTTTAAGCTTTTAAGTGAAGGTGGATCCAACTAGATATATTGACTGGCTTGGGCTTGGATTTCCCCTTTGGAGATCTCCCTATGCGAAAGGATATCAAACTTCTGCTGCGCACTCTCAACAACTGGTATCAGAGCATCATGTTGTTGCTTGATTTTTCTGCCTTGTGTTAAACGATAGAAACGAATACGAGTAGAATGGTTACACTGAATGGTTTGGATTATCATATTTGGAAAGGGAAGACGGAAGACCTTTTATATGTGAAAGATTTTTATTTGCCCGTATTTGTTGAAGAGAAACTGGAGAATAAAACTGATGCTGAATGATCTATATTTCATCATCAAGTGTGTGGTTATATTAGGCAGTGGGTGGATGGTAATGTTTTGAACCATATTATTGAGGAAATACATGCACGCAGTTTATGGGATAAGCTCGAACAGTTATATACTCGAAAGACTAGGAATAATAAGTTATTTTTTATAAAACAGATAATGGCTCTGAGATATCAAGATGGTATTCGTTTGACTGATCATTTAAATTCTTTTCGAGAAATTATAAATCAGTTGACTGTGATGGGAATCAGGTTTGATAATGAGATACAAGCACTATGATTGCTTGGTACTTTGCCGGACTCATGGGAGACGTTCCGAACATCTTTGTCTAATTCTGCCCCGGATGATATGATTACCATGGATTTGGTCAAAAGTAGTATTTTGAATGAAGAGATGAGAAGGAAGGCACAAGGATCATCCTCTTCACATTCTGATGCCTTGGTTGTTGAGAAAAGGGGAAGAAATGAGTCTCGAGGTTCGAGAAATAGAGATAAGAGTAGAGATAAAAGCAAAGGTAAGTATAATAAATTTGCTAATATTGAGTGCCATTATTGTCATCAAAAGGGACATATTTAGAGGTTTTGTCGCCAGTTAAAAAGGGAGAAACAAAAGGAGAAATGTAAAAATAAGAAAAGTGATAATGACAGTAATAACAATCGTGTTGTTGCACTTAAAGAAGACTTGCTCATTATTTTTTATGGTGAAGTGGTGAATTTTGTATCTCATTAGACTAGTTGGGTAATTGATAGTGGTGCATCTATTCTAGGGATTTCTTTACATCATACAGGTCAGGTGACTTTGGATCTATGAAGATGGGAAACAATGGGCTAGCTCAAGTTGTAGGCATCAGTGATGTGTGCCTAGAAACCAGCAATGGCACAAGGTTAGTATTGAATAATGTTAAACATATACCGATATATGTTAAACCCAAGCCTGAGCTCACCAACTAGATATATTGACAGGGGGTATTGTAGCAGCTTCAGTAATGGTCAATGGAAGCTTACCAAAGATTCTCTTGTTGTGGCTAGAGGTGAAAAATATTCTTCGTTGTATACTTGCAGTCAAGTATGGCATCAAAAAGTTCGAATTTCATCTCATTGGGCACCATTTTCTAGTCGAAATGGATATGTCCTCATTTCCTCAAATGCTCAAGTTCAAACAGAAACAAGTTCCTCATCCGCAATTACTCCGATGGGCTGAATGGTTTTCCAAATATTCCTTTGAGGTCAAGCACATTCCAGGAAAGAAGAACGTCCTTGCAGACTTCTTATCTAGACCAAAGGAACCAACCCAAGCAATCAACATGTATGTCAAAAAGGAACCTTTGTCAGACACATACCGCACCACTGACATGCAATGTGGTTGGCTGAGTCTAAAATATCCTCCTGATATCACATTGGCTGTTCAACACAATGTCGTAAAAGAACGACTTCCAGAACTCATGTGGGAATATCATCTCCGAATTTTCCGAGAGCATAGAGGATTAATGCTTAGACCAGATGGACTCCACCCAGATTATCCATTTATTCACCCTCTCCGTTGGTCTCCCAATGATGAATTTCCAGAAGACCTAAAATGGTTATTTTGGTACATGTTCAATCTGTACACCATAGCCATTGAATTTCCAACTGAGCAAATTTTGCAGGTTTTTATCAAGAATGCAGCTGGTCATGATCATAACCAGAAATATCTACTGGATATTTTCGCATGGTTTAAACCTCACCAATACTGGAAGGAACTTTTTAAAATCCAAAATCGTCAAGGATTGCTCTGACCCTTCCTGCACAGGATGCAAAAAGAAAAGACATTTCAAACGGCTTTCCTTCCAAAAGACACGCAAAGGAAAAAGCAAAGGTAAGTGGAAATTTTTGCGAAAAAGCCGTCATCGCTCTTCTAAGAAGCGTAACAAAGACAGGTGTTATGTCTGCAACAAAAAAGGACATTTTGCCAAAAACTGTCCAAAGGCGAGCAAGCGAGGAAGCCATCTGATAGACAAAATCACCAAAAGCACTGGTATCCAACTTGATGATTCGGACATTGAGTCCGTATTCTCTTTAGATGACCAACCATCTGAAAATACCCTCTGTGCTATCCAAACATATAGCTCAGACTTAGCCTCAGAATCTGAGAACGATGTCTTCACCTTCTTCCCTGATTCACCTGCAGAAATAGATCTCACTAACCCTGTCCATCACCCATATATTCCCATCCACATCCTCTTGTCCAAATACCACAAACCAATCCCTCTGGTGGCACTCATTGATACTGGCGCAAGCTCTTCCATCTTGGACACAAAGATTCTCCCAGAAGAATTCTGGAAACCCTACACCAGTATTTCAGTGCGCTTACGGTGACACTTTTGCTACCAAGTATCGTAGTAAACCCATTACTATTCGTTCTTCCCCGGTGTTCTCTTACTACCAAAGTCCTTGGTTCTCGCCTCCGGACAAAGATATCATCATTGGATGGGACATCCTCACTCAACTTCCCAAACTCGAATTCTTTTTAATGGCCTTCGGTTCAAAAACCAATTCCGGAATTTGTAGAAATTAAACGTTTCTATGCACTTCAACCGGCCATCCTCGACCCAATAGTCCGAGTTTACTTTCTTCTTGTCTTTGAGACACACTCCCGTTTTCCCAAACTTGCACCCACCCTTGTGGAAAAACTCTTCTTTTTATGTTAAACTTCCTTTCAAAAGGAATGAAGACATCAATCCTACAAAAGCCAGTCATTCAGGAATGAGTCCTGAACATCTCGCACTGGCTCAACAAGAATGCTCAGAATTATTGGCACAAGGTCTCATTGAACCTTCTGATTCCCAATGGGCATGTGAAGCATTTTATGTCAATAAACGAGCCGAGCAGAACCGTGGGAAAATGAGGTTAGTAATTAATTACCAACCTCTGAATCAATTCCTTCAGGATGATAAATTCCCATTGCCCCATCGAAATTCCCTTTTCCTCAGCCTTGCTCAAGCAAAGATCTATTCAAAATTTGATCTTAAGGCAGGATTTTGGCAATTGGGTATTGACCCACCAGACAGACCCAAAACCGGGTTCTGCATTCCAAACCAACACTACCAGTGGACAGTTATTCCTTTTGGCCTCAAAACTGCCCCTTCCCTTTTTCAAAAGGCTATGTGCAAAATCTTCGAGCCTATCCTTCCAAACTCCCAGATTCTGAAGATGCTCTTGTTATCTCGGTCGACCATGACCAAACTTCTTGCATCCATGTCCCAAGGCAAATTCCTCGAAGTGAACTTGTTAAACTTCTTCCCGATAGTTGGGTCACCAACTACGAAAAACTCCACCAGAATTGTAAACCGATCCAGTCCAGTGAACCACAGTTCACTAGGAAAAAAGATGGGAGTGTTTAAAGGAGGAAGGTTTTGCAAAAGCTGTTTAAGCTGGGAAACAACCTGAGTTTGCTTGATTCCCCATGGAGGAGGATTGTTCTTGAGCATTCTTTGGAGGGGTCGTAAGTATTGAGAAATGTGGGGAACAAAATCTCGTAGATAGTTTACAATACCAAGGAATTGCTGCACCTGCTTAGGATTGAGATCCTTTTCAGGGAATTTCTGGAGTTCATCAGCAATATGAGGTTCAGGGCAGTAAGTTCCGTTTATGAGACGCATGCCAAGGAATTCAATTTCCGTTTGGGCAATAATCATTTTCTTCTGGGAAAGCATAATGCCATGTTTTTGAACAATATCAGCAAAATGTGCCAAGAGTTGGCAATGGGATTGTTCATCAGGACTGAATAGAAGGATTGTTCACAGACAAAATTAATACAGTAGACAGCGAATGTGCAGCTAAGTTATGGCATAAGACAATCATCTAACCATAAGAGGCTAGCATCATTGTCTCTGTATTTTTCATGAATTCTGTACGACCAACAGTGCAATGGGACGTGAATATCTTCAAAGGCAGGCGACTTTTCCATGAAAGAACGTGGAGTCACGCGAGGTTCTTCGTTACCCACTCAATTAAAGGGGCCTGGTTGCAGCAGGTTTTTTCCATGAATTATGGGAGACTTTCGCAGGATTTTTTTAAGTTTCGTGGGCCATACAAACAAGAATGTGAAGAAAATTATACCCCATAGACTTTTGAGTCAGTCAATTCACGATTAGTTGCCGCTGTTTTCTAAGCGAGGCATTTCGTCAAACACTGGGCCCGCAGTGTTGCGGGGCGGTGAAGGTGAAGCTTTACAGTGTTTTCATGACTCGTTGAAGTGGAGGGAGTGCGTGTGAGAGGGCGTGTTACATGTAATGCATGCGCATTGAAAGTTTTGGGTTTGTGGGTTGGTGTGAACTTTCATAATTACAGATCAGGGAGAGAATTGATATGCATTATCATCCAATGCACAAGATTTTTCTTCTCCCCCCTTTAGAACCTTCCTGTTTCCACTTGACCCATTTTGATCTATCAATGTAATCAATGACCACCTAATTATGGATGATGGCGTAGTAAGTGACTTGGACTAGGTATGGTTTAAGCAGCCAAGACAGTTAGAACTAGAGACGAAATCAGGAGAAGGTCGATCGAGAACGTGATTTCCATACACATTCTAGAGCATTCAAAGCCACCAAAGTCCAAATCGTTAAATATGTGGACCTCACAAAGGACCAATCACATTCAACGGCTTGAATCGTGAATGAATCCACAATAAACTTAGTCTAGATGATAATTTCACTCAAATATGGGGCATCGTGCTAATCATCATGTGATGTGGATGCAACGGAACTATGTCCATATTTTTGTTAAGATGCCATTAGCAGATTGTTTTTTGGGGTGCGAAGTAATCTTTCCTTAAGCACGCAAGACTAGATAGGAGTCGAAGTAACATTTACCGCTAATTTCGGAAGACGAATAGGCGTTTTCCTTCGAATGCATGTTCAAGGTGTGACAAGAGCGAAGTTGCCTGGGCAGGTTTCGAACCGTCGGAGACTTACAAGTCAAAGCCCCACGTAATCCATGACAACGCGTGATCTCACTCTCCCTATTGGTGCTGAATGGAAATTCCAAGTGTAAACTGAATCTTTCAAGTTTGACTAACAGCTAAACGTGTGAAAAGATCATGATGGGTCATGCACGATCTTGATGTTAAATTTGATAGTCGAACCCATAACTCCCCCCTTCATTTCATTAGGATTTTCTATGATAAGGCTTACGGTAAAGGAAAATACCAAAAAGATCACAGATCAATTACATTAGTACAAATTCAATTCTAAACAATTAGACTAATTTAGTTCCAAACTTTATGCATTTATGTAGATTGAGTCCTTTGATCAATTTTAGTTAAAAATCGCTAACATACACGTCGGTTATTATACATGATATGACCAATGCTTATGTGTACAAATTTTACACTTTATTTTATTTATTTTCATTGTGGCTGGAGAGGGCAGCTTAACCAGAGGCCACGAGGGTCGAGCCTTGGCCAGATCTAGCGAGGGCTTGACGGCTCTCGTCGACCACAATGAAAAAATTAAAAAGAAAAAAATATTAATTTTTTTTAAAATTATCCACATCAACAATGGTCGTGTCATATAAGACAACTAACATCCATGTTAATAATTTTTTGTCCAAAATTAGCGGGATGGCACAAATGTAAAATGCTTAGCATTAAATTGGTCAAATTAAAAAGTTTATGATTAAATTGACACTAATGCAATTGTTTTATGATTTTTTTTTTGTACTTTTCCCGCTGATGGTGTGATCAGCTCATCATTTTTTCTATTGGATTAGAGATGAAGTTAAAGAGAATGCGCGAGATAACTTGATCCAACTGTTGATATAAGTGACTAAATGAGTAATTCTAGGAATGGAAGGTCATATTGCCTTCGAAAGAGGACATCCGCATCCATCTTGAGGTAATTGGTTTTGGATAGACGAAGACAATATACGTCGCACGCACTAAAAAGGTTGACCAAATCATGATTTTTTTCAAGTCACCACGCGTGCACAAAACATGGATTGTTTCACTACTTTGTTTTGTGAAAAGTACTTTTGTTATGCGGCTGTTGTTGACTCGATCGGTTGGGTATGGCACTAAATCTATGCTTCTAACAATCTTTTCTAGTACCCTTTTCTAAATGGAGTCATAAATGGACTTAGACGTACTAAAGTTTAGAGGACAAAGACGAGAACTTATTCATAATCATTTAAATCCTAATCCGCAGTAAAAATAATTTCTTCATAATCATATTCTCTAATGCAATCACGTAACCATATTTTTTTTGGATTAGCGCCATGTGCTATCAACTGACCCTTGATCCTTCACCTTATAATATTTTTTGTCCAAACTCAATATAATATATAGTATGCCATTTCACTAATCCAATAATGAAATTTATGATTTTACCAAATCATTAAATCATCCGCCCTGTACCAATAAGGCAAATTATCCAAGTACGTCAAACTTAATCGTCTCAAAGTAAACACAAGTAAGCATTTTTTCCATAATAATTAATATATTCTATTGCGATGCCGGTGATCGATATGGACCGTCTATGGGATTTCATCATCTCAATTGTCCCAGAATTTCGCACTGACGACATCGCCAGAGGCGCAATGGTTCTTTCATCGTAGATACTGTGCCGCCGGTAATTATTCTATATTCTTGTTTGGTGGACACTTGCGTCAATCATCTAACCATAAGAAGCCAGCATCAATGTCTGTATTTTTCAAGAATTCTGTACGACCAAAAGTGCAATGGGACGTGAATATCTTCAAAGGCAGGCGACTTTTCCATGAAATAACATGGCGGTTGTCACGCGAGGGTCTTCGTCTCCCGCTCAATTAAAGGGGCCTGGTTGCAACAGTTTTTTCCATGAATCATGGGAGACTTTCTCAGGATTCTTGAAGCTTCGTGGGCCATACAAACCAGAATGCGAAGAAAATTATTATCCCAGAGACTTTTGAATCAGTCGATTCGCGATTAGTTGTCGCTGTTTTCTAAGCTTGGCATTTCGTCAAACACCGGGCCTGCAATGTTGCGGGTGGTGAAGCTCCACAATGTTTTGACAATGACTCGTTGAAGTGGATGAGTGTGCATGAGAGAGGGCGTGTTATATGTAATGCATGCGCATTGAAAGGTCTGGTGGGTTGGTGTGAACTTTCATAATTACAGAACAGGTAGAGCAAGTTGATATGCATTATCATCCAATGCACAAGATTTTTCTTCTTCCTCCCGCTTTAGAACCCTCCTGTTTCCACTTGACTATCAATGACCACCTAATTATGGATGATGGCGTAGCCAGTGACTTGGGCGAGGTATGGTTTAAGCAACCGAGACAGTTAGAACTAGAAACGAAATCAGGAGAAGGTCGATTGTGAACGCGGTTGCCGTACACATTCTAAAGCATTCAGAGCAACAAAAGTCTAAGCCTAGAACAAGAATTCATACATCGGGGGATAAACATGGCACAAATTTTTACTCAATGAGTAACATTAGACTGTGATACCAATCCGAAATAGTTAGTCCAGAAGATATACAAACGTCAAAAGGGAACACCCATTTTAACATTAAACTACTTTTCTATTTCTGGACCTGTTTGTTTGTGTGTGTTTTTGGCCCATTTGTTATTTCTTTTAATTTTAGATTTTATTTATTTAACTGGAATTAGGATTTCTTTAGTATAAATGCTTAAAGCATTTCAGAAAGGGACGACTTTAGAAAATCATTTTTATAATTATAACTTCTAGAAACGACATTTAATATAAAAAACAAGTGGCGAGTGTGGCTCCCAAACTTAAATTAAGTGAGAGACGTTTTGCTCTGCTACGTCCAAATCAAGCATTTAACCATTTGAACTACCCTTTAAGTTGAGATTGTCCTGCTTTGAGTTGTAAGTTGTCATCTTATCACCCTTTTATCCAATAGCGAAAAATAATTGCTAATCATCTCAGCACAACCAGGCGTGGGTTCTCTTTCAAGAAATTTGGGCGATTGTGATATCTTTCGTTTCATGCTTTGTATTTTGAAGTTCGAATGAATTTTATACCCTGCTTGTCATTTCTTTAATCCTTTTTCTGGTACCTTGTCAACAAACTGAAAATCAATTTAGCAAAATAAAAGCTTCTCTCCCAAAAAAAGGGCACCAATTGGAGGCAGGTTCTTATCCAGACTCGACCCACCACAGATCACATGATCCAAATCGTTAAATATATGGACCTCGCAAAGGACCGATCACATCAATAAATTCACAATGGACTAAGTCTAGATGATAATTTTGCCCAAATATGTGGAGTCGTGCTATTCATCATGCCACACGCAAGCAATGGGACTATGCCTAAATTTTTTTTTTTGGAGATGCTATTAGCGGATTGCTTGTGGGTTGCGAAGTAATATTTTGTTAATAACGCAAGACTAAATAGGAGTCGAAATCACATTTACCGCTAATCTCGGAAGACAAATTGGCTTTTTTCTTCGAACGCATGGGCAGGTTTTGAACCTTCAGAGACTCCAAGTCAAAAGCCCAACGTAAGCCATGACAATGCATGATCTCACTCTCCCTAATTAGTGCTGAATGGAAATTCGAGTGTAAACTGAATCTTTCAGATTTGACTGATAGCTATACGGGTAAAAAGATCTTTGACCCCCCCAAAAAAAAAACACGCGTAAAAGATCATGATGGGTCATGCAATGTTTCAATCTTAAATTTAATAGTTGAACCCATAACTGGCGCCCCAACTCATTTTATTAAGATTTTCTACAGTACAGCTAACTATGGAGGAAAGTAGCTTAAAAAAAAGTCATAAGCATATTGTATTAATATTAATTCAGTTATAAACTTTTTTTATTAGACCAATTTAGTTTTAATTCTTTTATATTTGTGCCAATTGAGTCCATCTAGTCAATTTAAATAAAAAAATTACTAACATGGTTTTTGATCATCCTATGTATCACGACTAGTACTAATGCTAACAAATTTTTATTTTTTTGAATTTTTTGAATTATTTATTTTTTCATTGTGCCTAGTGAGGGTTACGAGCAAAACTCACCTAGGTTAACAGTGGCACCAAGCACTTGTCAAATTAGTTAACACAAGTGCCGGTCATGTCACGTAAGACGATTGGCGTCCATATTAGCAATTTTTGGCCAAAATTAATTGAATGGACCTAATTGACACATGTTAGGATACACGTATAAGTTATGTTAGAAAAGTCTCACATCGGAGAATTGACGGGGTGTGGAGCAGTTAATATATCATAGTTGATCCATAATTTATTTGCTTAAGCTTTTGAGTAAAGGTAGGCTCAACTAGATATATTGACGAACTCATATTTAGGCTCCCTCTTGGTGATATCCCCATGTAAAGGTATGAGATTTCTACTGCATACTTTCAACAAATGCTATCAAAGCTGATGGTTATGGTTTTCAGGTAGATAGGCGTTATAGTGTAGCAACCAAGCTTGTAGGGATGAAGTTGGCCAGAAGTATCAAAGTAGATTGTTATGGTTTCCGGGCAGGTGGGCATTATGGGTAGAAATATGATCCAGTAGGGATGAAGTTGGGCTAGAAGAATACTTGAATTAAGGGGCAATAAACCTAACATTGAAGCTCACACATGAGGAAAAGATTATTAAGATACACATGTGAATTGTATTAAAAAAGTCCCATATCGACGAATTGATGTGATAAAGAGCAATTAACATATTATAGTTAGCTCATAAATCACTGGCTTAAACTTTTGAGTGAATGTGAATGTGGGTATTATGGCGTTAAGATATACATGTGGCTTGTATTAGAGAAGTCCCACATCGAAGAATTAATGTGGTGTGGGGTATTGAATATATTATAGTTTGTCTATAATTTATTGGCTTAAGTTTTTGAATGAAGGTGAAGGTAGGTCCAACGGGATATATTGACGGACTCGGATTCCTCTTGGTGATTTCCCTAGGTGAAGGAATTAAGCTTTTACTACGCACTGCCAATAGCATAAATGCAAAGGATTTAGAACTAAATTGATCTAATTAAAAAGTTTAAGGCTGAATTAATAACAATATAATAATTTTATGACTTTTTTTTGTACTTTTCTTGTTGATGGTGTGATCAAGTCGTCATTTTTGCCATCAAATTAGAGCTGAAGTTAACGAGAATGCACGAGATAACTTGATCCAACAGTTGATATAAGCTACTGAATGAGTAATTCTAGGAATGTTTGGTCATATGCCTTCGAAAGAGGACGTCTACATCCATCTTGGGGGTAATTGATTTTGGATACACGAAGACAATATACGTCGCACGCACTAAAAAGGTCGACCAAATCATGATGCGATTCAACTACGAGTCACCACGCGTGCACGAAACATGGATTGCTTTACTACTTTGTTGGTCAAAAGGGTTTTTGTTATGCGGCTGTTGTCGACTCGAGCGGTATGGCACAGGTTCTATGTTTCTATCGATCTTTTCTTGTACCCTTTGGTGTCATAAATGGACATACACGTACTAAGTTTAGAGGACAAAGACAAGAGAATTGGAGAGAGAGACCTTTGGTGTCATAAATGGACTTATACTAAGTTTAGAGGACAAAGACAAGAGAATTGCGGGGAGAGAGAGAGAGAGAGAGAGAGAGAGAGAGAGAGAGGAGGGATCAGGAAGGATAAGAAGGGAGATAGATAATAACGAAAGAGAGAAAAAAGAGAGGATTTGAAGGGATTGAGTTATAATATTGTTTGAATTCAAGGGAGGGAAAATGTATGAAAAATTAATTATATAATCAATGTGATAGGGATGAATTAACTTTTTTCTCACAAAAACTTTAAGAGAGACATTTTATATTCTACAGGTTATAATACTACATTTATCTAATAGTATTACAAAATGATAAATAGTAAAATCAACTCTACGAGAATGAGAAAACGTTCATATTTATACATTTTAAGTAATATTGACTCTGATATCCATAAACCATGAACATGTTATGTAATAGACAGAAAAAAAACAATCTACTAGATATACTTCTTTGCTACAGTAGAGAGGAACAATTCACTTTGTCCCTACAACACAATTTGTAGAAGAATAGACCGATGCATTGCGAAATAATATGCCAAAGTAGGGAAAAAGAACACTAGGAGTGTTAAAACTTTCGTATGGAGCTCACTTTGGTAGCAAAACTTCTTTTTCGCTCACTTGAGTGCCAAATCGGAGTGAAATCGTTTAGTTAAGTGCCACTTCTGGCTAAAAGTCATATGTGAATTTTTTTTAATGATTTTCCATATATTTTTAATAATTTTCAATTTTCAACGTGGATTCTTTCAATTCCGACGTGGTTTCTCTTCGCATAGCAATAAAAAAACGATACCATTTCTCTTCGTTCAATGGTCAAAAACAACATCGTTTCTCTTCTCATCTCAAGCAAAAACGCAAAAAAAAAAAATTCCAAAAAATTCCAAAAAATTAATAAATATATTAAAATATTATCCACCAGTGGCCATGTCAACTTTTCCGGCGGCTAAATTGGAAGTGGCATTCAAGTGTACGTTTTTTTAAACTTGTGGCACTCAAGTAAGTGGAAAAAATATTTTGGCATCAAAGTGAGCGCCATACGAAAGTTATGGCACTCCTAGTGTTTTTCTACCACCAAAGTAGTGAAGGAGTATATTTAATAGATTTTTTTTTCTGTCTATTACAAAACATGTTCATGCATAACATGTGAAGCATATCTATAATAATAAAATCGACAATGCTATACACATTTTGTTATGCACATTGAATTTGCTACAATATAGAAGGATTCTCAGTAAATGTAAATTTTCAACAGTTTTTAAATTGCAAAACCTGCGTGAAGCATGGCATTTAACCTAGTAGAATACGTAGAGTAAAATATGTGTAAAACTGGAGGACAATTTCTGGCCCCTTTTTTGTGAGGGAAATTATTCAATCATTCCTAAACCTACTGTAGAGATTCGAATTCAGCACCAAACTTTCCAATTTTGGGCCAAATTTTAGTTAAAATTATTAACATGGTGATGTGCCACGTAAAATAGTGAACTTTGCTCACTTTTTCCACAAGAAAATGCTAAGGCATCTAGTATTGACAATCATTAAGTGATGGCATGCGTGAGGAGAGTTGAAATGTCACACTTCGCTAGATAATGGGCCTCATGTATCTTTATAAAAACATGGTCTCCATTCATTTATCGATTTAAATTTTTAAGTTGGACTTTCTATCACATTCATGGATGATTTCTAATGGTGTCAGCAATCAAGAATGTCTATCTTGAATCTTCACCACCTTATCTTCTCATGCCACGCACGAGCTGTCTCCACTAATACTTCATAGTTGATTACTAATATAAATTCCATATTGGGCGGATAGATTTTCTTGACATCTTCAGCCTCTAGGAATTTCCATCACAAATAATAAGATCAAATGGTGCCCACGCGAAACTCCTAACTAAAGGAAAGAGACGTCATCTTTGTTTACTAACCATCTTAAGCTATGCAATATTATATACCTGATGCTTCTCTTGTCTTGTTAACGAGCGAAACTCCTAACTAAAGGAAAGAGACGTCATCTTTGTTTACTAACCATCTTAAGCTATGCAATATTATATACCTGATGCTTCTCTTGTCTTGTTAACTTTCGTATTAATAATGTATAAAATACAATCTTACCATATATTAAAAATTTGTAAAATACAATCTTATCATATATTATATATGTGTTCAATAGCATAATGTTGCAAGGCATAAATAGCTAAACACGCGAAGACGAATTCGGTTGCGTCCAAAGCACATCATTGACATTTTGACTTGAATAAGCATCCCATATTGTTGTCCCCTTATAGTGTAATAGATTGCCTACTTTTTATAAGCTAACCATTTTTCAATCTATTGGTATTTGAGTTTTGTTCTTATGTTTATCAAGAATCAACACCCTTATAAACATTTCATGTAGATATTAAGTTTGGGGTGATTTTGTTCGTAAAAATATTGCACATGGTTGTCTGAATCCCCAGTTTGGTCCCGTTTAGTGCTAATTTAGGTTCATTTTTAGTAAAATGTCCGCAAATTACTCGGTTAACATTTTCATTGACTCTTCAACTTAATAAGCATCCGATATTATTGTCCCATTCTAGTTGTAATAAATTCCTTCGTAGTCGGTCAACATTTTCATTCAGTTAATACAACCCAATTGATAATTTCCATTTATGTTTCATTCGTTCCTATAGACTAGTCATTAGCTTAATGAAAAGGATTAACAATGTGAACAGATTTTCTCTCAAAAGAAGCCGTATTGTTCTATTACTCTTTTCAGCAAGGACAATGAATGACATAGTCGATTTTGTAGAAACCATCTCCATCAAAATTGTCGAGAAAAAGGAAATTATTAAATCAATGGGTGTTTTTTGGATTTATGTGATATCGATATTGCTTTGAAGATTCTCTTCTTCGTTAGGGTTTCTTGTTGCTTTTGAAGTACTCCATGCATTAAGTCGTTTTCATGCGTAAACATCCTCGTCACTCATGTTACTCATTGGAATAATCCCTAGCTTAGCAAAATCTTAGAAATTAACACAATATAATGCCTATTGATCTTTGTATTTGGACATGTCGATGTTGTACAGTGCAACAATGATTATGCTTGTTAGAATATTCTATTAATTTTACCGACAATATAGTACAGAAAGAAAAGTTTAGAAAGGGAGGCTACGAAATCTCCGTCTTTTTTTCGTAGTTTTCCCTCGTTGGAACTGAGCCATGGTTTTGAAATATGCAGTTTGTGATGACAAAGGGGGATGATTTCCTATAGATTGTCAAGTATGACACGAATTAGTGAATGAAATTTAGCTCTTATGTAGTTTTGAAGCGATCCTCGCGAGATCGGATTTTATCCATGTCATACTCGAGTATCGTAAGACGGGTTGCCTTAGTTGATTTTGGTTAGATTTGGTGTTGGAGGCACTCAATTAGAAAACCTATCAAAGGAGAATGACTAAATTAAATAAATTTAAGCGTTAATATAATGAAAAACTAAAAACTAGTATACCTATGATATATTTACCAAAAACTAATTTTCTTATAAGAAAATTACCAAAATAGTCCTAAACCTTTTACAATTTCAATCTAGTGCTAAACCTTTTTTTTTTGTGGCCAATTCAACTTTAAACATTTTGCAATTGTGCCAGTTCAATCTATTCGGCCAACTTTGATTAGCCACCATTGATGTGGACACCAATCGGTGCTGATGCGGCAATATTTAAATAATAATTTATTTTTTCAAATTTTTTATTAATTTTTTTCATTCTCTCTCTCTCTCTTCCTGCCTTTGCCTCTGGCTATCGGTGACTTGCCAGAGGTAGGGTCGACAAGGGGAAGCCTGGCCGTGGTTGGGTGGCCTCGCCCAGGCCACCTACCAAGGTGGCGAAGCTCGCTGGCCATGGGGACGAGGGCCAACCTCACCACAAGCCACGATGTTAAAGGCCGCAACCTCACGTAGCCTCTAGTGAGGTACGTGAGGGTTGCTAGCCATGGGCGAATCGTTATCCACCTCCCCAAATATCAATTACAGCACCGTGCTTCCCTCCTCTATCTTGCTCACCCATGGCTGGCAAGGCTCGCCCTTGTCAAATCTAGCAAGGGTGAGTCTAGCCCAATTGCTAGCAACCCTCACCAAAGGTTGTGCAAGTTGTGGCCTTTGACCTCGCAGCCTCTAATGAGGTCAGGCCTCACCCGCCAGTGAGACTCAACCCTTGGTAGATCAACGAGGGTTAGCCTCGCCAAACCAGCGAGAGACTTGGGCGAGGCTGCCCAACCATAGCCAAGCTTCCTTAAGGCCGACGAGGTCCCTTGTTGGCCTTGCCTTTGGCTTGTCGATAGTGGCAACAAAGCTTCCCTAAGGCCGGCAAGATCCATTGCCAACCCTTCCTCTGGCTTGTCTCTGGTGGCCAGAGGGCTAGAGGAAGGGGGGAGGCCGGCCCTTCCTCTAGCTTGTCTCTAGTGGAGAGAGAGAGAGAGAGAGATTGCCACACCAACCTGGTTAGCCAAAGTTGACCGGATGGATTGAACTAGCACAATTGCTAAAGATTTAAAATTGGATTGACCAAAAAAAAGAAGTCTAGAACTGAATTGGAAAAATTATAATAGGTTTATGACTATTTTGATAATTTCACCGTTCTCTCATCACAAAACCCCTAAATTAGTACACCTATAATAAATTTATCTTCTGTTAGTTTGTATTAGATTTTTCCATCTAATTGTTGAGTTTAATGATACATAGTACTTGACAAGTATTCTAATTTAGGATTGTATACTTCATTTGTCACATATATACTGATTTAAGATTTTTTATGATATTAATCATAAGTTTAAAAGTACATGAACTTAAATAGAAAAGACGTGAAAGTACGTATATTTAAAAATGCGTCATTGATGCGCATAATACTTCCTTTGAGATTTCCGGCCCATCGAGGAAAGATGTCGACATCTAAAGCATTAATTGGATGTCGTGAACTAGGAGTAGTTTCCGTGCTCAGCTGAGCTAAAAATGTGTGTGTGAGAGAGAGAGAGAGAGAGAGAGAGAGAAGAGGAAGCCCAGATTACAAGGGGAGGAGGAGGGGTCAGCATGAAGGGCTTAAAGTGCAAAGTGACCGCCTGAAAAGTCATTCATAATGCCTCTGTATTTCCGGTGGGTGGTTGATGCAGCATTCAATGCCCTTGAGATTTCTCTCTGTTCAGTTGCATGTCGCGGTTTTTCAACGATATCTTCAAAGTCTCCCTAAGGAAAATAAAAAAATAAAAAATACCCAATATCTAATAAAAACGTAAAAGACCTAAAAAATAATGGGAAAGAAAGGGAAATGATGGGAGGGAACATGGTCAATCTCCTCGTCCATTCACAGTAGTTCCAAAATCTCTCTGTCCCTCTCTCTCTTACCCGCTCTGCTTCTGTTTCTTGGGTTCTATAAATGGGTTCTTCATCATCCTCTGTATATACTAAATAGTTGAGTGAAATCCTCTGTCTCTGTCTCTGTCTCTTTGTCTCTCTCTCTCTCTCTCTCTCTGAGCGATACTTGTTCTTCTGATAGAGAAAGAGAGCCATGGCTGAGAGTGGAAATCATGGTGTTGTGGTGGACATGAAGGACACCAACTCAATCCCCAAAATCAAAGAAGAGGCAGGCCCCTGTTTCTCTCTGCCTTTCTTGCAAAAGGTGAGAGAGTCGAGGACTCTTCCCCCGTCGTCTCCTTCCTGTACTTTGTGCTGCAACCGAAAAGAAATCCTTCTTTTCCCCTCCTCTTTAAGTTCGTTTTATCTCCTTGCTTCTCCGTTTTATCTGTAATCCCTCGGCACCCTGCTGCCCATGATAGAAAACTTCGTGTGCTCTTGTTTTTGAAACATCCGGATCTTTCGGAATTCATCTGGCAGTGCGGATTGGTGCTGTCCTGTCCTACGCTGACTCCGAAAGATCGACATGGAGTTCAGTGCTTATGTCCGAAAATGATTTTCTCCTTATTATTAGTCTCAAATTATAACAGAAGCAACTTAGGGGGCAAAGTTAATCACCATAGAACCTGCACGAGCGATGCAGAATTGACTTTAACGTGATCTTGGGCTGATCGCAGTTGATAGCGGAGGCGTTCGGGACCTACTTCTTGATATTCGCAGGTTGTGGGTCGGTGGCGGTGAACAAGAACGAGAAGGTGGTGACGCTGCCTGGGATAGCGATCGTGTGGGGGCTGGTCGTGATGGTCCTGGTTTACTCCGTCGGCCACATCTCGGGAGCCCACTTCAATCCTGCCGTCACCATTGCTTTTGCCGTCACCAGGAGATTCCCACTGAAGCAGGTAACTATGGGAATTTTTCACATTACATTTCTAGACCAGTTTTTCTGTTATTTTTTTACAACTCTTTGTTGATGAGATTTGCTGTGGATGAATATATGTAGGCGCGAAAATGTCAATCTCCTATCTTTTGTAATTAGTCTTGAAGCAGGGTAGTTTATGAGAGTAAATTCTTGATCGCTTGTGAAGGGATGAAAGCTACCATGAAATGACTGAAATTTCTGTGTGAAGCAGCATTTTTCTTTGCAAAGATAGAACTAGAATGGGGCAATTCATGCATCTGAAATCAGATGTTGAAAGGAAATTCTGAGAGTCGCGTGTCGTGTCAGTGATTGCTTCCATCTACCACGTTTAGGCACCCCCAAAATAGCTCATTTGCGCACCTAGTAATGTCCTATCTATTATGCCCTCATCTAATGATGTTTGGATCCTCCTCTTCAGGTACCGGCTTATGTATCAGCGCAGCTACTCGGGTCGACCCTGGCAGCCGGGACGCTCCGGTTGTTGTTCTCAGGGAGCCAAGACCAGTTCACGGGGACACAACCTTCCGGGTCGGACTTGCAATCCTTTGTGATCGAGTTCATCATAACGTTCTACCTCATGTTTGTCATCTGCGGTGTTGCCACTGATAATAGAGCTGTGAGTTTCACTTCATGCGTTGGTCTCTTTCCTTCTTTTTGGCTTTCGGCTAAGTTTCACATAAATAACTGGTTTTATCAGTAATTCTGATAAAGAGCTGGCTCTAATATCTGAAATACAAGTTCAGGAAAAAAAAAGAAAAGTTGCTGTTCATCATCTGTGATCACATTAATCATAATAAACAAACCCAATTGTATCCTTATTAAGAAATCTTATCTTGATGGATTGTTCAATAGTAACAATTATCTGCTCTACCAATAATCAATCATGCCATTCTTTAATCAATTTGTGTTTGATTTGTCCAGATTGGAGAGCTTGCCGGCCTTGCTGTAGGTGCAACTATCCTGCTCAATGTGATGTTTACTGGGTAAATTTAATTTGTCCTTTCTGTAGTTTGAAATTTAACTTGTCTTTTCGACAGTTTCAACTCATTCCAAAAGGTCTTGACGATGCTTCTTCGTTTCCACATTAGTCTACACAAGATGGTGACAAATATAGATCTTGGACTTAACCAAAGTGGCCAAATGAAGGCATTTATGTTTCCGTCTCGTTTCTGTTTCAAGGCTTTTTCATGCTAGAAAGCAACCTTGGAAGAAAATTGAGAACGCTGACCATTGATTTGTGCTCTCCCGTTGTATTAGGCCAATCACTGGAGCGTCGATGAACCCGGCAAGAAGCTTGGGGCCGGCGATCGTGTCGAACCAGTACAAAGGGATATGGATATACTTGCTTGCCCCGACCATGGGCGCGATATCAGGGGCTGCTGTCTACAACATCATCCGGTTCACCAACAAGCCCTTGCGCGAGGTCGTGCGGAGCGGCTCATTCCTGAGAAACGCCGAAAGGAATGGCTCCAACTGATGTGTGAGAGAGAGAGAGAGAGAGAGAGAGAAATAAAATAGTTTGTCAAATGTCATACTATTCTTCTACTTTTCTTGTATGAAATGGGGAATGTCACAAATCATATGAGGTTTAACGTTATGAAACCTGCTTGATTGTATAGAAAGGACAGGATGCGACTTGCCGTTTTAAATCTTCCGCCGGCTATTTTGGCCAACCTTTGAAATCTTTATCCCTTACTAGAATGTTGCCCTTTCACGTGCCAAATCAGATCTGACTTCTAGTTCCATGAATTGTCATTTTCGTAGAAACCATTTTACTTCTTACATGACTGGCGATCATGATCATTTATTTATGAATCATGCTCATTTCAGTAACACGAGTGATCCAAAACTAGTGGCTTGACTAATTGCCCCGTCCATGTTCATCTCCCACGGGTCTCTATAGAACTTCTCAACATTGCCCGATTTGCTTAATAAGTAATCCCCCACAGCAGCTGCGATCAGGAGAGGCATGAGAGCACGGCTCGAACCTACATCGCTTGATCGTAGTTTTGAAGACCAATTCATCGTCGCAAATCTATCACCCTTCTAGAGCTCTCAACCGTCTGAATTAATCAACAGTCAATATAAGCCATATTTTCGAGTTCGAATACCTTCCTCATTTGATTGCTTAACACACGCTTCAAAATATTATTAAAAAGGACCTTATGGTATTGATAAAAAAACATTGCCTTATCCTTGAAGCTAGTCCAATATCCGGTCCAAAGGTGGAGAACTACTTTTTTTCAACGGTAACATCGGGATTTGGTGCATAGAAGGTGCCATCTTTCATGGCATTTTCCAGCCCCAGACTTTCGCAGTGTTTTGCTCGCAAAGGATGGAGAAGAAGATTTGACTCCTGAGGGGATTGACGATAATCATAGCATAATCTTAGTCGTGAGGCATATAATAGCTGACAGATTGATAAATTTGTCCAATGATTGCACGTTGGACCATTGTTAATCAAGGCAAGGTTTAAGAATAGATGATCCGCTGGCATGCACTGTAAATCGACAAGTCGGGCAAAGAAATACAATGCTGTAGATGGAAGAAAAGAAAGGACTTCAGAAGAGAATTCATGGTGGACTTCTATTTGAAACTGATAAGTAGGGCTTAAACAATCATTGTAGGGGGAGAAAAACTTCCTCAAACCTTGCCTCTAATTGGGGGTTATCACTTTCGGATGTCACAAAATTTTATCTAAGTTAAATTCGGTGTGAGTGATATCCATAACTTGCAATACATCTATCATATACATGGTCGGAGGAAGTTTTTTCTAACTAGGGATGAAGCAAAACATAATCCTTACCATAATCTATGGATCAATGTACCCTTTTTTCGCCAGGAGCACTATGAATAGCAAGTATTTTTAACTCCCGGATGACGAGTAAAGGAATTTGGTAAAATCCATGTTGAGCAGCGCGAGATACGTGCTGCTCAACATACGTAGATTCTGAAAGAAGAATATTATGCGTTAGCGTCGCCAATCTGGAAGCAATTGCGTAATAAGCATTTTAAGGAAAGTTGACTTCGTGGATATTTAACTCATGGAGGAGAAAACCTAGCACTAAAGAAACTTTCTACGAGGAAAGACCTCGTTGATTGATATGTCTGTTTGGTGATTGAAATGTTTACGGAAAGAACATGCAGCTGTAAAAGGTGGGTCGAACAGATTTTCGTGGATCGTGCAAGCAGAATCGAGATCAAACTGAAGTTGGAAACAATCAAGCAAACGGCCACGAGATCTCTCCGAATCAAGCAACATCCCAACGAGCATCTGTTTAAGCTTTGAGAACTGACTTTGCTTCTTGATTTACTTTTGAGCTAGCACTCGCAATCGTATTGACAGAGATTATGTCTCTTGTAAACACATACGGGAGCATTGAGTGAGATTCTAGTATAGCAGGACATGCTGTTGCTGTGGCAGAAATACTTGGTCTAGTAGTGAAGTTCGGCCTGCGTGGATTACAGTGCCGCTCATGCTGAGAGAGAGAGGACTAGGCGTGGACGGCCGAACCCCAGTACGTACCTAACTCGTCATCTCTCGTCCCTTGAATACTACATTTTTGTTATTTACTGAATAGCATCGTCTATCTCGTAGGTCAATCGTTCTAATAGCTAGCAAACTGACATAAAAGAAGGATGGTATTATCAACCAATTCACCCCTTCCCTCTCGGTTGCCATATCAGGATTTCGGCCTTTGGTGCCTCCAACGCCGGTCGACCTCACCACGACAAATGACCCAACAACTAACAGAAAAAAACACGGGGTTACACGCATTAGATTTTAGGATGCGCGTCTCAAAGTTTAGGTCATGAGACCTCTATTGAAGGTTAGAGAGGAGGGAGAGGGAGGGAGAGAGAGAGAGTCGCGAGCTGCACCCGTGACGGCAATGAAGGCCTGGTGGGCTGTGGAGACGGCGTAAAAAATTGGGGGCTGCAATGAGCACAAGCTCGACCTTGTGGTGGCAATGGCGTCCTGTGTCTGCTCTGCGATGAAGAAGAAGGAAGACCAAGAAGACGAAGATAGTAAAGGAAAGGGAAATAATATTTCTTATTTTATTTTAATGTTAAGTCGGCATTATAGCACATATATTTAGCTGTGAAAGAGAACCACATCAGTTTGATATAAAGGAGGTTTCACATTTCGAGCGCAATTCAAAAAGTTAAGATACTCGATTGAGCCAAAAAACTTTTCTGGGCACTGATTGCAAAACCAGCAAAGGTGCCGATACTTACGATACCATTTCTCTTTCTGGGAGAGGGAGATTTGCGGAATTTCGGGAATCACTTTCTCACGACCTAAAGCTCATATTAGAAGTTGCACAGAGATTTGTGTACTTCGAGATATAAAGCTCTATTTTGTGCAAAGTCTCATTGTATTAATGCAATAAATCTACGTTGATAAATCATCTGTTTACATGACATATAGATTTCCCATATTTAAGCATGTTGATATCAAGTCTAAGTAGGTTCGCTTATAAAAGGGTCAACACGTCTATAGACAAATATGCGTTGGTCGACTCATATAATCCTTCATAGTATGACAAACTTAGACACAATTAATTGTTAATATTAACTTCGATAGATACAGCTTGTTTAGATATATTTAGACATCTTTAAACACCTTTAGGCATGTTTATACATGTCTAAACACATTTTCGAATGGGATAAGTTTATTAAAAATTCTAAAATATGTCATAAATGTGTAATTTAATTCTAAAACTTTCAAAAAGTATAATTATCCTAAAACTTGTCATAAAAGTGCAATTAAGTCCTAAAAATTTCAATAATGCAATCAAGTCCTAATATTTGTCAAATTAATTCAATCAAATCCTTCCGTTAGTTGCACTTTTGAAAGTTTTAGGACTCGATTACACTTTTGTAACAAATTTTAAGACTTGATTATGTTTTTTGAAAGTTTTAGGGCTCGATTATACTTTCGTTACAAATTATAGAACTTAATTGCACTTTTTGAAAATTTTAAAATTCAATTACACTTTCATGACAAGTTTTAACATTTCCAATACGCTTATCCCTTTTCACATTTTTTTCACCTAAGGTTATAGTTTGAAGCATTGTGTTCTGTAAACTGCTGAATAAAAGTATCACGTTTGCGTTCCAAAGTTGTGATACGATCAACCAATATATTTGATCATATTAGACCTAAATTGACATGGCAAGACTAAATGAATTGCCTCAATGATTTTGATGTAAAGCAAGGGGAACAGAATGTTGGACGTATGAATTACCCCGTGTACATAATATTACATAGATTTACAATTATTTAGGAGAACCAAATCAAATATGAAATAAAACACCCAAAAACGAGGTTCAAAGAAAACAGATAGGCCATATGAATGTACCATGCTTAGATAGATCTGCTATCCATATGCTTCCTTCCCAACTCAGAAAACTTAAACCCGCTATCTAAAGGACACTTGAAGCTCTTCAATCCTCAAAAACAGCATCAGGCCAAGATGTTTTGAAAATTGTATAAATGGGAGAATCGTCCAAAAAGTCCTAAACATATTGTAATTTTGTCAATTCAGTTCTAAATATTTTAATTTTGCCAATTCAATCCTAAACATTTTTACTTCTTGCCAATTAAATCCATCCAATCAATTTTGATTGGAAATTATTGACGTGAACCACCAGTACTTATGTAGCACTTTTTTAAATAATATTTTCATAATATTATGAATTTTTTTACAGTTATTTCTTTTTCTTTTTTACTTTTTTTACTTTTTTTAAAAATGATTTTGGACCTAGGGAGCTGAACCAAAAAAAGGAGAAAAAAAGTAAAAAAGAAGAAGAAATAACCATAAAAAATTCAAAATATTACTAACATATTATTTAAAAAGTGCCATGTCAGCACCGACGGTCTATGTCAACAATCTCCTGTCAAAATTGGCCGAATGGACTCTATGGCGAGAAATGAAAATTTTTAGAACTGAATTGGCAAAAAATGAAAATGATTAGATGTGAAAATGTTTTAAGACTGTATTGGCAAAATTGAAAAATTTAGGATTGAATTGGCAAACGTACAATAAATTTATGACTTTTTGGACAATTTTCCTTTGTATCGACCCATACAAGCGACCCTCGCTACATGTGTGATGTACATATTATTACATAGATTTACAATTTTTAGGAGAACCAAATCAAATATGAAATAAAACACCCAAAAATGAGGTTCAAAGAAAATAGATACGCTATATGTATGTACAGTGCTTAAATAGATATGCTGTCCATATGCTTCCTTACCAACTCACAAAACTTGAACCTGCTATCTAAAGGACAACTTGAAGCTCTTCGTCCTCAAAAACAGCATCAGGCCAAGATGTTTTGAAATTGTATCGACGCCTACAAGTGACCCTGGTGACATGTAACAAGCCGAATACTCTTTGCCAACATATATTTAGAGCAGGGGGCATTACATTTACTATTTGACTGAAGAGGAGAAAAAAGAATCAAAGAATGAGCAGGAGTACAATACAAATGTCTCACTTAACGCTTCAAGACATGTTTTACATGGCCTTTCAACTTTGTCCATACCCACGTGCTTGGCCCGGCTTGGTTGCTGTTCCCCCACATTGCAGAGGGAGG
Source organism: Corymbia calophylla (assembly GCA_014182845.1). Taxonomy (NCBI): domain Eukaryota; kingdom Viridiplantae; phylum Streptophyta; class Magnoliopsida; order Myrtales; family Myrtaceae; genus Corymbia; species Corymbia calophylla. The sequence goes on along the minus strand of CM024696.1, from coordinate 4,395,442 downwards.
CACTCAAAATGCAGACAAATCATTTTCTTTCAATGGAGGACATAAGTGCAGATGCCAAAAATTAGATGTTACCTTTGTATCATCTATCTGCAGGCCAAAGTTCCAAACAATCAATGTGGGGGGAGAGCATTTCGAGCATCACTCCTAGCAGAATCGACGCTCCACCTTGTTCGTGGTATAAGGATGGGCTTGCAGCAGATTAGAGTAAGTAGTAACTCCCAAATAAACATCACCATGCTGATCCAGATGAATATGGTCCTCCTCCAGTACCATAGGATCCTTTTTAAAAGAGGAAGCTCGGACTCCAGGGTTAGAGACGCGTCATATATTTCAGGGATGCCAGCTCCAGGACGGAATTCTGCCCGTTGTTCGAGGACCACCTTTACACATGCAGTGGGCACATCGCCTTCAATGAAACCTTGAAACTTCACAGGAATGGTTTCAGATTCTGATACATAGCCAGCAATCAGTGGAGCTACTTTAAGGAAAGTTAAGAGAAGGCGGATAGGCTCGCTTTTGAAGAGTAGCATGCACGGACGGCTCAAACTTGAAAGTGCTTCGCCATCAGCGGACAGCAGATCAACCCTGACCTAACAAGTATTAAGGATTTGAAGGTCAATCTTCAAAAATAGTGGTTATTTTATTACTTTGGTTGTAACCTACAAAGTTAGACTGAAAGTAAAGGAAAAAAAAAGATGTGCAGGAATACAATACTATTTGTGCAAAACAATAAAGAACAAAAAAGTCATACATGTACACAACATAAGAGTAAATAATATAGACATAGCAATTATAAAGTTGATTTTACTTAAGCCTGCTCAAGCGGGACAGATACCAATACCTGCAGGGTAACTAAAACTATTTCGGAAGAAGAAACTCACTTGATAACTCGTACGCTTCTGGTAGAACAGAAACTACCAACAAGTTTATCACTACTACAAGTACATCTTTTCACATCACAAGGCAACACTAGCCTAGGCTAAAAGCATATGGGCATGAACTGAAGCCCCACTGAAAAAAACTTGTCATGTCACAAAATCCCATAATGCTACTATTAGTGAATCAAACCCCTGTAAAAAACCCTCGGAACTAGGATGAGTGAAACTTCTGAAGAATCTGGCAAAGATCTAGACTTGCATGATCCAGTGCTAACTGAGAGGCAACTGCAACTCTTGAAGACAATGCTCTCTACAGTCAGTATATAAAAAGGAAGTGGCTAATGCAAATATGTACATAGCTCACTTGAAAGGTGCACATCTACCTTAAATGACTGACATTTCGGTGCCTGAGCAAATCAAGTTCCATAAAACATAATGCGTATTTGCTACATATAGAGCACACATATAAAATCGCATCACACTGTGAACAGAGAAAGCATAACACAACATTTCAAGCCAATCAAACTGAACCCAAATCGACGGCAAGACGAATTTACCTGAAAGACACCTAAATTTCTGTTGTACTCAGACTCTGGCAATGTCAAAGACACGGTTGCTTCCAGCTTGTGATGAGGAGGAATAACCCGTGATTTCCCACTCTTCCCCACATCAACAATCCCTCTACATTTGATACCACAGTCCAAACCGGAACAAGAACTTATTGGTACATAACCAGCCGGGCTGTGTTTCGTATAATCAAAATTCAATTTGTCCTCTATTTTGATCGGCTCCTCCACCAGAAACCTCATGACAAGACCACTAATCAGAGCAGCAGACACAAGCAAACCGAGCAAGACGAAACAAACATAAATCGACCAGAAAAGCCCCCAGCCGCACCGCAGCACGAGCTTCCAAATTGACTTATTGTCCTCAAACCATTCACGTACAAAAGGACTCATATTATCGCATACCAAATTCAATATGCTCGATAACTTTCCAGTTAAACACTCCACGCCATGCCTTATTGTCGCATAGGGGTCGAAGATGAAGGCGTAGAATGTACAAAAACACCAAAATGGGAAAGTGAGAAAGCTAACTAGCAAGTTAATTTGGAATCCAATTGCCTTAATTAGTAGTCCCGCCATAGATATGAGCAAACTCGAAGATGTGGTTTCACGAAGTGGAACCGCCGAGTCAACCGAGTCGCCGACTCGTTCGTCATCAACCGTGCTCACTGTAGACGCGTCATCCTTCCGCTCGCCCACGCCATTACAGACCTCGAACGGAGTCACGATCGACTCCGCCGCCAAGTCGCCAACGCCGGCATCTTTCGATGCTGTTACGGTCGAATCCTCGCTCTCGTCACGCCGATCAATATCCGGAACCACAATCGAGCTCCTGCCGTCCACATCCGAGCGCGCCCGCTCGACGGGACCCTCGCCTTCCGTCAAATCGAGATAAAGCCTGAGCCTCCTCTCTGTGGAACGGACGGCGAAGCCCGACTCGGCCTCGGCCGCATCCCCGGCGGGGACCCTACCAACCTGCCGGCGCCGGAGGCCGGAGGGAATCTCCGGCGAGGGCTTCGGTTCCGATTCGTCGAGGGAGACGGCGGAGTCGTCGGGAGGTAGGCAATCGTAGAACGGGAAGTCGTCGGAAGCATCGTGAAAGGTGGAGTCGCCGTCGTCTTCGTCGCCGGAATTGGGCGAGCCCATGGAGGATTGAGGTGAATCGGGAATGGAAATCGGGGTTAGGGTTTCGTCACATCCCGCGTTTCTCCGCGAGCTTCGGATTGGGAACGACGAAGACGCGTTGCTGAGCTTTCGCTTCTGGCGAGAATGGGAGGATTCTGCCAGGAGCCACGTGGCGGCGAGACGCATGATCGCCACGTGGCATCTGGGTCAGCAGAGTGGTAAAAGGTCCGAGACACCTGAAGCTCGGTCCGGCCCGATTGTTTGGGGGCCCGAATATACCCGGGCCGGGCAGCCGGGCTTGATGAGGAGAGAGAGGAGGGAGGGGTCAGGCCAAGACTCACGACGTATATTTAAGTTGTTGCAGATAAAAAGCTCGTAGTTGAACCGACTTGGGGGTGGGTTGAATGGTTCGCCTTGTGATATCCGGTAATTGGCTCGTCCCTTCTATTAGCAATACTCTCCTAGCCTTAACTGGCTAGATTCGGCTACAATGTTATACCCCTCTCACCCTCACGTATGCCTCTAAAACTTTTTGATCCACTTCAACTGCGTATTGAATTCAAGCTCATCAAGAGATTTTTGAGTTTTAATCAGTCAAGACAAATTAGGATGTTGCTTAAGCTTTTTGAGAAGTGTGCACAAACACTGTATAGGTAACCCTAAATAAATTAGTTGAGTGAGATGTCCCCACTTTGACGCAAAGGATCCTTCACTCGAATCGCAAAATCTCTCTCCACCTAAAATAACTTTAGGAGCCACACTATTCGCGGCATGCATGAAGCCCTTCGTTTGATGCATGTGGATGAGGCATTTTATTGACCCTTGGAAAAATAAGTCATCTCATTTAAGGATATGTGCACCAAAAATTCTGAAGTTTATCACAAAGATATAATTGAATCCTAAAACTTACAAAAAATTAGGGTTGTTAAAATGGGACAGAGACCCATGTTTTAATCTATATTTATAAAAGTGGATTATATGTGACTCATCTTAAAATTGAGATATAGGTAAGAGATGGTTAAAAAAAGAAAAACCCAAACAAAATGAGTCTTGTTTGGGTCAGATATGGGTCACCATGTTAATCCTCTCTCTCCTTCTTTTCCCCTACTCGGACAAACTCCTTGACAATACACTTACGGCATCAACCTTTTCACCCCGACCACCACCTCCATCGTCTCCGCTTGGCTCCACCACCATCTACCCCGCTCCATGGTCTACATATCCTTTGGCAGCATGGCCGACCTCGACCTTTCCCAGTCTTCCGAGCTTGCCCTCGGATGTCTAGGTGCTTGAGTGCATGATGGTGGAGATGGCAACAAGGAGGCTGGCAACGACCATAGGCAAGCACCGTCTCATCGAGATCAGGCGAGTAGCGGGCTTGTTGATCTCAGCAAATTCGAAGCTCACCTAGATCAAGTGAGCCCTGAGCTCATTGGTGAATTTTGATTTTGCTAGCCTTGGTTGAGCTCGAGCTCACCTGGATCTGGCGAGCTCATGGTCGCAATAGAACTCAAACTCACTTAAATCGGCCGAGCCAAGCTCGCTGGCCACGACGAAGCTAGGATCAGTGAGCTCGAGCTGATCGCCACTGGTGAAGGAACAAGGGGGGAAGAAGGAAGACGAAGGAAGAAGACAAAAGAAAAGAGAAAATAAATAATAATAACAATAATTTCAAAAATTTTCAAAATATTATAATTTTTTTTATATTTATTTTTCAAAAGTATTCCCATTTAAAGGTGTTCATTTTTTTAAAATTTTAAAATTTTTATTATTTAATTTACTTTTAAAATTTAATGTGAAGTTTTTATTTAAGTGACTTATATGTGAATAGCTTAAAGTAGATTAAATAAATGAGAGTAGATTTTTCTAAATTGAGTCAAATATTAATGTGTTTCAATAATATGGATTAGGTATGGGTTGGTCGGGTATGGATCACCAAATTTATATGGTATGAAAATTGGTAAAAAAGAATGAAATGGGTCAACATGGCTTAGATCATTTTTGACCCGACTCGAACTCGACCCGACTTACCCATTTGACACCCTTACATAAAAGGTAATTAAGTTTTAAAACTTGTCAAATTAGTACAATCAAGTCACTTCATTAACTTCGTCTATTTAAACTAACAGAAAATGCTAATGTGGCTTTAAAAATATATATTTTCTCACACAACATGGCGATGGTGTGAATTAAATTCTAAAATTTTTAACCAAATGTTAATTAAATGAAATAAATATAAATATTTAAAAAAACACAAAAAAGGGGGGAAAACAAGCCAAAGGAAGGGGCGATTGGCCCTTGCCACCATCGCCCCGGACACTGGAAAGAGTTTGGTGAGAGCCCTTGGAAGTCATGGCCCTCAAACCTCTGCAAGGTTCCACCACAGCTGGGTGAAGGTTTGATGGGGCAGCGGCAACGGCACTTGCCCTTGGCTCTTTTTTTTTGCAATATCTTTTTATTTTATTTAATTAAGATTTTCGTTTAAAATATTATAATTTAATCCAAAACGACATCGTTTTAACCTTATGTTCCACGTTTGGTGAGGTTATGCTATCATCATGTTAGTTGGGAAAATATTTAAAAAAATTAAGTCAGAATTTTCCATCAGTCTAAATATATGGGATTAACAGAATGACTCGATTATACCAATTTGATAACTTTGAAATTCGATTGCATTTTTTTAAAGTTTGAGAACTTAATTATATTTTTGTTATAAGTTTTAGGACTTCTTAGGTATATGTCCCTTTCATTTAGAAAGGGGATAAGAACGCCTCATAATTCCAATGACTTCATAGCAGTTCTCAATCCGGTGTCATCTCGCACCGCTCAGATGCAAATCTCGAACGGATTCTATGGTCGCGCAATAATTTCTCCTTCGACCATGCCCCACATATCGAAACGGACGTCCAATCAGCCCCAACATATCAATTCTACGTGATGCGGTCTCGTCTCTCTGGTAGGACACCCACGTCGCTGTCCTTGTCCGTCCAGGTTCCAGATGTGCAAATTGCATGCAACGAACGAACGATCATGAATCGAGCGACGGCCGATGCGGTCAAAGCCATCTTAAAAGAGATGTCGATCCTTCGACCGTCCCTTCCGCCAACGTAAGAATTCTTTTTAGGATTCATCCGTCGTTCGCCAGCCGACATCACGAAGCAAAAAGCCTTTGAAAATTCCAAAGACATCAGCCCCTGGATTCAGATGCTTTGAATTTAGCTTTATCCGGCAGCCATCGTTGACGGTCCCCCTAGACAAGTGGCCAGTTCATTTACATATGTAAATTAACGAGTCGTGGCGTTTTTGTCTTTGTTCTCTCTCTTTGTAATGAAACTTTCATGATGTACTAAATGTTCTAGTGTACCCTACTTTGCAATGCTATTATCATTTTCCTCTTCTTGGAAGATGAATGTTTAGCACGGAGGCTGATTTACAATATTAATGAATTAAGCAGCGCGCGACGTGTCGAATATAACTTCATTTTGTGAAAATATATATTTTACTTTTAGCAGAGCTTAAACTTCTAATCATGGGCTCGAGCCCCTCTAAAGTGGCCTAGCAACGGTTCGCCCTACAAGGGCGTCGACCCCGAGAAAGATCCCGGCTTTCGAAAGTTTTGATTCACGATTAAATTTCATTTACGTTCCCATTTTTCGTCCACAAAGGGGGAGAATGTGAATATGCTTATATAGGTTTTTTTTGGTCGAAAAATATGCATATATAGTTCATTGGTTGTATTTAAATAATTATTTGGTATAAAATATTGAGCTCCAATTACATTTGCATATATTATTATGCTCAACTTATTTAGTCCACATGATAAAAATTCATTTCTATTTAAAACTCTTGTCACTAAATAACTTGTGTAGAAGCAAGAGCTGTTGTTCTATAATAATATTCTTTCCTCATATTATTTATTGTTTATCTCCTGATTATATTCATTGAATATCCTACCATTTGGAGATGCACTTGGTACTCATTATGCCTTAATTTGAATTCTCATTTTTGGCAAAATCAGTAAATTTCTTTTACTTTCCATGAACACAAAGTTCAATATTTTAAAAAACTTCATTACATTTATGCATATTCAGAGATTGTAATGCCATGGGGCGATTGTTAGAAAAATCCCTTGTGTTGTTTTGAAAATGATAAAATAATGAAATACTATTGATTTGTATATTGCTTGAATTAAACAATCTGAGAGATGCACGAGCAAATATGTGGTTGATATCCTATCAAGATCATGTAAAGGCTAAAAGTGCTCCACCACTACCAAGTGTGAACAATCCTAGAATGGAGAGTTTGGTGATTTTTGGAAGGATCATGGAAAGGTGAACGATTAGGTAGAGCCATGGTTGCTTATATTCTTGCGAGGACCAGAAGATAGAGGCTTGAGTGAAGTTGATATGAAGAATATTTTGCCTACTTTGAAGGATCCAAAATATATAGTAAAAAATAAAATCTAGAAGCTAGATGGACCTTAATAAAGGATGAACAAATCGGGAAGAGTGGGAAGTTTGTGAGGATTTGGAGGTATCATGATGAGGTGAACACCTCAGTGAAGCTTTGATCATTAATGTACTTATGAAGATCAATGGATAGACTCACTAAATTGTTGATATAAGCATCTCATTATGTTAGTTATGATACATGAAATGGATAAAAAGACCCATATATTTAATTGTAATTTGCAGGTCAAAAAATTTATCAGCTACCTTCCAGCCTAAAACTTTGGAAGGAATATATGGATCTAAATCAAATCAATTGTTGATTTAATTAGAGGGATGGATTATTGATAAATGTAATGGATTATTGATAAATGTAACTAACTCTATTTTCTGAAACCTCACCATTACCAAGAAGATTTGATTGTATGACCAATCAAATTTCCGATGACTGTCCATCAATTCCAACGGCTAACAATTAATCATCGGCTAATTAGCCGTAGCAACCATCTCTTAGTGGATTTAAACGACAAATTATAATAAAAACTTATTGGTCCAATATGTGGCACATGGCAAAATTCTCCCACATGTCATAAGTGAAGTGCTAAGCGGCGATTATTGGAGCGTACGTTCTCTTAGCTCCGGCATTAATTGTATATAATAGGTTTGACTATGCTTTACCGAATAAGCTTGACTTTTCAAGGTCAGATAAACTCGCCTAAATTTTTTATGCTAAGACCTTGTTTGTCTTTATTAGCAAGTACATTCTGCTTTAAGCTAGAGCTTACATAAAGTAAGAACTATATTTCTTAGTAATTATAATTTGATGATTTTATATATGTACTTAAAACATAAAAGCTCGATTATTATGTAGTTCTTTGAAAATTGAATTGATTATTTTTAAGCTTTAACTGTACTGAGAAGTTTAAAATTTCAGAAAAAATTGAGAAAAAAATACTCCAAAAGTCGAGCACAAGTAATTGTAATTTCCACTGGCCAAGTAATCTGACAAAAAAAGTGTAGATGATGATATTTTTGTCTTCTGGTACTGAAGTAACAAAGAAAGAAAGTTGACTCCTGCGTTCGTTCGGTACAGTGGCGGCTACGCGCCAACGTGCACCTCCAAGGCCGAGAAAGGTAAAATAAAGCAGAGAGAGAGAGAGAGAGAAAGAGAGAGCTATTCGTCGTTTCCACATCAGGCAAATGGATTTTGCTCCCTTGTCGTCTTTACATGCTGCATTTCCCTGTTTTGCTGTTTCTTTTCACAAGATTCTCAGGCCGTAAGTCCAAAGCAATAAGAGCTATCTGGGTCTTAGTTTATCAGAGACCCACATTTTTTTCTTGATCATGGTTGCAAAGAGCTCCTTAATCTTCTTGGTTTTTGCCCTGAGCTACTTCAGGATGCTTAGATTGGCTGAAGCGAAGGTTTCTCCCCAAGAAGGTGAGCGCAAAATTTTCATTTTGTCTGCATAACGATTTGAACTTAGGAGATAATTAAAAGTTTTTGCGCTGAGTTTTTCTGAGCTTTGCATTCTTAAGATGGTTTAAAGTGGCTAACTTGGTTTTCATCTATCTTTGTTCATGGAATTTTGTGTTTTTCAGCCTTTCTTTAGTGGGTTTGAAGCACAAACGAAATCTGCTGTACAGTAACTTACAATAGAAATAAAAAGAACAGAGAAAATCCAGTTCTCTATTTCGTCACATTGTCCGCAATCTTCCAATATGCTGAATCTGCTGTTTCTTGGGTTGATCTTGGTTGGAGTGGTTTCTCCTCTTGCGTCTGCGTAGTAGAATTACTAAACTTAGTCTAGTAACTTGGAAGCAAATTTACAAAGATCTGTTTGGAATTGCGATTGTTTGTTATGCTCAATACTGTGCCAGTGAGTTGTCCTGATCTTGCTAATGATATCAGGCAAATATCCTTAAATATTTGATTGGCTACTCAGGTTTCTGCAATGACACTAATCTTTTCGCTTATTTTCTTCTTTACATGGTTCTGAATGGGATTCAGTGGATGTTCTTCAACAAATTGCTGCTAAACTGGGGGCCAAGTATTGGGAGTTTGATGGCGATTCTTGTGAAATTGTAAAAGTTGGTGTAACAACAGAAATACCAAACGGAGCTGAAAGTACCATTACTTGTGAATGCAACTTCCCAAATGATACCTTCTGTCATGTCGTAAGCATGTATGTACCCCTCAGCTTGTTACTTGGATTTCACGCATAGTTTTGCACCTTGACTGGAGAAAATAATTCTTTTTTTTATGTATGTATAATATACAGGCTCTTAAGCAGGGTTGATGTAACTTAGGACAGTGAATATTGTGAACTTTTTGGCCTGGTTTTGAGAATGTTCAGATTCTTGGTTGCAAACACAGAATAGTAGGTGTTACATAGGCAGCTGAATAACATGCATTACATGACAAAGCATGAAAAGGTTTGAGTCCACAATTTTTCTTAGGAATCTAGTTATAACAAGACTTTGAAAGCTGAGACTGTGACTCAAATGAGAGCCTCACTGTATACGGATATGAGAAAGAAGGTCCTCTTTTCTGCGGCTGGAATTTTTTTATACATGTAGACTAGGTAAAATCTGTATATTTTGATTGAGTGAATTTCCACTATTTTTCATTATATTCATCAGATGGAACCAAGAAGATGCTGACTCTCTTTCAAAATATGTTAGTAAAATAATATGTAGGATGTTTAGATTGTAATCATCTACCTATTGTTCCCATGCTTATTGGACTGCCAGCCACTATTGAGTTTGAAATTCTTATACCATAATAAAATTCAATTCCAAACACGACATTTTAGAAGATTATTTTAGACACATAGTGAATTGTCCTAGAATATGTTATCTTTTTAAGTATACTCTTTCGTACTTCCTTTTAATTTTCGTCCTAATTGGTTAAGAAACATTAAAGCCAGTCATTATAATTCCTTGTAACCTTTCAAAGAACAGCTATATGCAGCATTGGTGAGTATAGATGTGCTTGGCAAATTTAAAAACAGCTTTTCATTGCATGCTTGTAGCGTAGCCCTTAAGGACCTCTCTGTTGTTTGTCTGTGTAGAAATTGCTATAATTTGGTTATTCTATGTGATGTTACTTGAGTTTGTCTGATTTTGGTTTTGATGCTTTGTAGAGCTCTCAAGGGCTATAGTCTCCCCGGGATCCTTCCCCCTGAACTTGCTAAGCTTCCTCACCTTAGAGAAATGTGAGACTTTAATTAAACACTATCGTATTTCTTGCAGATATATGCTAATATATGGACATGTAATACTTACTTTAATCCTACTTTGTGGATAAATACTATCTTATTTTTGTAGTGACTTCGCTTATAACTACCTCTATGGGACAATACCTGAGGAGTGGGCTTCTATGCAGTTAACTTTAATGTAAGATCCTTCTAGTAATTCTCTCTTGTACTGGCATCTCGTTAGCCCTGGTCTAAATAATTGGAGTGATTGATGCAGCTCTGTTCTCGTTAATCGCTTATCTGGGGAAATTCCAAAGACTTTGGGCAATATCACCTCTCTCACGTACCTGTGCGTTTTCAACATCTTTGTCTCTGTTACAGCTGAGATATGTCTATAGAATCTCTTGGTTGCCATGATTACTTTTTGCAGTAAAGCTAGGACACTTACTATGCGATTTCCTTGTCTTAAGTTATGTTGGGTCATACTATTAGTGATTTCACTAGGGATTCTAAATCAGATGCCTTGAGGCCAACCAATTCTCTGGCAACGTTCCTCCTGAGCTCGGAAGTTTGACCAACTTACAAACTCTGTGAGTTGCATTATTTATTTATTGTCCATTTGTTCTGATTGCAAGTTTTGTATGTATTAGATGTTGATGAGGGTTATTCTTGGCATATTATGTTGGCAGGATGCTGTCCTCCAATCAGTTAACTGGAAACTTGCCAACTTCTTTCGCTGGTTTGATAAATCTTACAGATTTGTACGATGTTGTCTTGTTCCTCCCATACAGATTATATATCTTAATGCAAATGTCTGATGACACTTTTCAATTGCATAATGCAGGAGGATAAATGATAATAACTTCAGTGGCAGAATACCAGAGTTTGTCAAGAACTGTATACAACTCAATAGATTGTAAGATAGTTTGAATTGTTTTAAGCTAGAGATGATGAAGAAAAGCAAATACTACTCATTTCAAGCAAGTAACTATCAATTTTTCATATTGTGATGTGAAGAGAAATGATCGCAAGTGGGCTGGAGGGGCCTATTCCAACTGGTGTCTCACTTTTGAATAACATGGCCCATTTGTAAGCATACAGTGTCATGTCATGATCCTGTGAATCTCATATTTGAAAATCTGACGTGCAGTTATCAAGTTGAGAAATTCAGAGCAAGTTCTTATATCTTTTTCAGGAGGATTAGTGACATAATCAGTCCCAGACGGCTATTTCCTGATCTCAGTAATATGACAGGCCTCATAACATTGTAGGTTTGATTCTTGTTTCCTTCATTTCTCTACTAGGGGATCATTTTGTTACATGTCACGGATGTTTGAGTAACTAATCTGTTACATTGTCAGGTTGCTAAGGAACTGTAACATATCTGGGGAGATTCCCTCTTACATTTGGAACTTCAAAGAACTAGAAGTTGTGTAAGTATAACTTGTTTGAGTTATCGTCTGTAAAATTTCTAAGTTTGCTTTTTGCATCATGTACAGTACAAATCATTGTAATGTCCGCGCATTCTCAATTTTGAAAAGACTTTCTAACCATCTTTCCATAATCTGAAAGCTCCTTCGGAGACGTCGGTACAATTTTTCATTGTTGCACAAAGGTAGTGGTTAATCTAGTCTGGGTGCTCGAATGAACTAGGAAGTTTCTTTTTTAGCCGCTGTATGAGAAACAGTAGATGCGCAAGTAGGAGTGCCAAAGTCATGCTGTGCAAGAGAGCTGAAAGTGGACGATGATAACATTCCATGATCAAAGGATCTATTCTATTGACGGTGTTACCATGCATATGCCAAAAGTTAGGTGCAACATTCAGTTGGGACTTGTACTGATTTTTGTTTTTAATAAAAAGAACAGTTAACTTGTACTTTTTGTTCAGTAACTCAGTTAACTTAAACTTGATGTATCCATATACCGTTGCTTGGCACTAATACAGCATTGCCTCCTGCTATGGTTGTCCATATATTTTTTCTTCCGATCTGCAATGGTAGACTGTTCTGAGCGCCTAGGATTAGAGCCTTGAAAGTGGACATTTTTTTCCCACAACAAAGACATTGACTGCTGCCCCTTCTTACTTGTACTTTACAATCGACAATCCGTGTGAGCTGCAATATTATAAATATGTATAATTCATAACCTCAAAAGATTTGGTTCCACTCCTGATTAACAGCCACAAACAGTACTTGACTGACATTGCCAAGCCATTATAGCAATGAACCGTGCATCTTTTTTCTGATTGGAGGACCAAACTGATGTTGCATGGAATTTGTGTATAAATTGGGAAAACGTGATTTATACTAATCCACAGTTCATTTTCAGTTGGTGACCAAATTTAACTATGTAAGAAAGTTACCAATATGGCAGGGGGTTCTCTTGGTAGGATGTTTGGCATTAATTTCTGCATCCGGTCAAGTTTGTGTACTTACCGTCTTCTCAACATTGCTACCCTCTGATTATGTTGCGTGCACAAGACTTAGAACTGGCTGTGTTATCTGAGATTTCTCTTTTCAGTTTTTGGAGTAATAGCATGCATACAAACACTCTTATTCTCCATTTAACAGGGATCTCAGCTTCAACAAATTAGTTGGTGAAATTCCAGCAACAATCACTGCAAAAAGTGGGAGATTTGTGTAAGTCTGTATCCTATCAATGGTATGAGATATAATGAGATGAGTGGTGACATGACTGTGGAAATGAGATTTTTTTATGGAAATCTTTCTTAGTAGGATCGAATTAAAACAGAAAAATTGAGCCATGTGATCATCACATGGATTGGTGTTTTTATTTTATGCGCTCTTAGAGGCAGAGGGAAGATATGAAGCCACGTTCTACAAAACCCAACATGATTGTAGTAGCAGATTTTGCAACCTCAAATGGGCGTTCAATCTGTAACTATGTTAGAGTATATATTCAGATGCATGAATAAGTTTTGTTTTTCTCAAGCTTTTTTGTGCTCAATTTTTTCTTCATCAGTGCTAAAACACCAGATTTTGTTTTGGCTAGCTTTCTAACAGGCAATAGTCTGAGTGGACAAGTACCAGACTCGATCTTGAAGGATGGGACCAGTGTGTATGTTTTCTTCTCGTCAATGTTGATTTTACCAACTTACTTTCCGAAACTTTGGTTTGCCCTCTTTTGCTTATTTGGGATACGATTGCTGTCAAATCTTCATCTTAAGATAAAATTACTTGAATGTTTTTTTTGTTGTGTGGATGCAGTGATCTTTCTTACAACAACTTTTCATGGCAAAGCCCTGACCAACGAGCTTGTCAGGAAAACTTGTGAGGATTCTCGTGATTTTTGCTCAATAAGTCATAGTTTTATGTACTTAAGAAATCTGATGAGTCAGTTTTTCTTCATCTGTCAGGAACCTAAATTTGAACCTATTCAAAAGCTCTTCACAAGAGAACAACTTGTAAGATCTTGGTTTTTTTTTCTTCCCACTTTACGCTTTCTTTACTTGCTTTAGACTTTTATCATTTATCATTTTTGCTAGCTCTGTTCAAACTATTGTGTCCTTGATTCATTTTCAAATGGCAGTAAGACTTATCTTTAACTATTTGGTTTATGTTTCTACTCTGCCGCAGAAGTAGAGCCATTCCATGCTTGGACAACTTCCGCTGTTCACACTGTAAGTATGTTCCTGTGAGCTGCAAAACATGTATTGGATGCAATGCCACTCTGTATTAAAACTTCCAATCGATATATAACTCAGTAACAGCCTTTTCAATTAAATGGTCACATCAATGTTTCTCTATGGAAAATGAGAAGGTTTTCTTTTTCTCTCCATGGTTAGTGTCTCCTCATTATCTCGTTCCTGGAATGCAGAAGATTCTTTTTGTAAAATTTTGTGAGATCACTGTCAACTATTCTAAAAGTTTAAATTATTAGATGAAGGCATGGTTTTACAATGCTTAAAAACTCCTCTCTTGTAGGCCAAACTTTGGTCTACAACTAGAACATGGAAATGTATAATAGGGGAGGCAAATAAAGGCCTGATAAGATTTGTGTTTAGGACCTTTTGCTCTGATATCATGTAAAATTTTGTAAGATCATTGTCAGCTATTGTAAAAGCTTAACCTGTTAGATAAAAGCATAATGTAATATTCAAATATGTCAACACTTTTTCCTGGCTTTCTCATTTAAGGTTCATCCATTTATTTTGCTGAAGTTCAAAATTGTCCTGACAGATTCGAGTTGCCGACATGTTAATTGTGGCGGACAAGATGCATACATCAAAGAAAATAAGCAGACTGTTCTGTATGAAGGAGATGGAGAGGTCGAGGGCGGTACTGCTTTATACTTCTTTGATAGGGATCGGAATTGGGGGTTTAGTAGCATGGGCGACTTCATGAACGATAATGATTTCCAAAATAAACTATACACTGTAACTTTATCAGATGCAAACATGGACGTTCTGGATACAACGGCAAGAATCTCTCCGAATTCGCTCACCTACTTCTTTTATTGCTTAAGAAATGGACAGTACACTGTACGTTTGCGGTTTGCAGAGATTCAGTTCACCACTGACAATGCATTTAACAGTCTTGGGAAGCGAATGTTTCATATATATGTTCAGGTAGTTCCATGTGTTACCGTTGTGTCTTGTGCTTTATATATCTTTGGAGTTGGACATTCCTCTTAACATGCTACAATGTCGCAGGACAAATTAGTTTGGAAGGATTTCAATATCAAAGATGAGGCAGGCGGGGTTGAAAAACCTGCGGTGGAAATATTTAATGTCAGTGTGACCAATAATATGCTGGAGGTCCAATTTTATTGGGCTGGTAAAGGAACAACAAGAATTCCCCGTAGAAGTGTTTATGGTCCTCTAGTATCAGCAATTTCTGTTGTCTCTGGTTAGTCAATTGTTTATATCTTTTCTTTATGTAAAATTGCACAAGAAGTAACTAAATGTTTTGCACAAAATTGTTGCAATTGACAAAACCTGTGTAATTTTGCCTTTCCTTTGCATTGATTGTATAATATTATTAAAGTCCAACTGCATCATTATAATTTGGTCCCAATGAATAAGAGTACTTATCAGGCGAGACATTGCCCACCACAACTTAGGAATAAACCAGTGTCCATTATATGCTCCGACTAATGGTAATATTACTTTTCTTTTTAATTTTTGTAGAATGTCTTTGCAGCTTTCTCTTCTCGGGTCCAGTTTTAGTTTGTGTGACTAGAACTTTCTAGTTGTTTGAGCCTCCAGCTTGCTCCATCAAAAGTTGGGTTGAATATGTGTGGGAGAGATAATCTGGTCAAACTTTGTAGGCATTTGGTTATCTTCAGAAACATTATGCTTCTGCCTTTTATGAATTCTTGAGGGATGAAGTACGCTTCCTTTTGCTGGCTTCTTATCCAATGCCATGTCTGCAATGATAAACATAGAAAAAATATCTATATTCATCTTAGTTTAGTCAAATTGCTATAGTATGACATGCTGGAAAAGGTGCACCTGCTGCTCTCCTCTATGCCAAGAGTAGATCTCATTCTTTTCTTCTCTCCTTGTTGAAAGCTCAAAATAGATCAAGTGCTTACATTTGCATTTACTGCCACATGGATGAGGACATGACCTGGTACATTTTTAGGATCAAGCTTGAAACAGAGTGAATTTTACTAGTCTTGCAGTTTTGTGCATATGATAATATATCGGTGGTATGAAACCATGTATAGACAAGGCTATAGACAAAATGCTGTGTCTTGTTCTCTCAATTGAGTGCAGAAAGTACAGAAGGAGGATTTGCTTAAACATATTTTCTTCGTTAAATGAAATCGTATATTAAATGATTTTGGTTTTCAAAAGCAAAATAAAATAATTTCTTTCCTACATCCCCAGTATATCTAGGGCTTGTACTTTTCCTTTGATATTTTCCTTAGTGCTTTGTCCAGACGTAGTATTATTTTTTGACTTATTTCATTGGGCAGGTTTTGAAGCTTGCTCTAGTCATGGGAAAAGGAGAATTAATGCTATCTACATAGGGGTTGGAGTCTCATGCTTTGTTTTCTTCATGCTGTGCATCCTTTGGTGGAAAGGGTACTTGACTGGAAAAAGGGCGAGAAGAAAATCTGCAGGTTATACCATGAATCCCTCCCTTTCAATGTGGATCATACGTATATAAGTTTAAATGAAATCCTTTCGGGGCCAAATATATGTATGTCTATGTATGCATTCACACATCAAAAGAGACAGAGCAACAACAATGCGCAGTCATTCATGAATGTTCCTTTCTACATATTTTTTCACTTCGATTCCTTCATTCTTTATTTCGCTACTCCTTAAGAAGCAAGGTTTTCTCGATGTGTTCGGCAACATATGTATTTTCTCTAAGAAAAAGGTTCTTCAGTTGGAAAATAATGGTTATATGTCATCTTACTCTGCATTGCCACAAGATTTTTCTTTGGACATTGGAGAACTATTTCCCACTGATTTTTTTAATCCTTGTCCAGATGACAACAAAGGATTGGATCTGCAAACACGGACTTATTCTTTGCAGCAAATTAAAGCAGCAACTAATGATTTTGATCCTGCTTCTAAGATTGGAGAGGGTGGCTTTGGTCCTGTATACAAGGTATAAAATTGCTATCTGTATCTCCACAATACAAAAGTTCCCCCTTGGTTTGCTTCGGAAGAAACTTTAAGTTATTGTGGTGTGCAGGGTCAATTACCCGATGGTACTGTGGTAGCAGTGAAACAGCTCTCATCTGGATCGAAGCAAGGGAGTCGAGAATTTTTGAATGAGATAGGAGTGATTTCTTGTTTACAACACCCAAACCTTGTCAAGCTTCACGGCTGTTGCATTGAAGGGGATCAACTGTTGCTGGTCTATGAGTATATGGAGAATAATAGTCTTTCCCGTGCTATGTTTGGTGAGTTTATGAATTTTCAATCGTAGTTCTTGCTAAATCCTCATGCCATGTGATCAAATTTAGGTGTATAGACAATGAATGGTATTTTGTAGGTCCACAGAACTATCAACTTCAACTTGACTGGCCTACGAGGCTTAAAATCTGCATTGGAGTGGCTAAAGGCCTAGCTTTTCTTCATGATGAATCCAGACTTAGAATTATTCATCGAGATATTAAAGCTACTAATGTGCTGCTGGATCAAGAATTAAACCCCAAAATATCTGACTTCGGATTGGCTAGGCTTGATGAAGAGGAAAAGACTCATATTAGCACCAAGGTTGCCGGAACAGTGTGAGTCGCCATGACCTTGTGAGAATATCACAAAAACCATATTTTGACTTGTTCTTATATGTATGATGTTGATGTCTGATGAAATTTTGACCTAGAACTTATATCCTTCTTTGCAGAGGATACATGGCGCCTGAATATGCCCTATGGGGACACCTCACCTATAAAGCAGATGTGTACAGCTTTGGAGTTCTCGTATTGGAAATTGTTAGTGGTCAAAGTAACAGTAGTTTTGTGCCAAGTGATGAGTGCCTTTGCCTCTTGGATTGGGTAAGTTCTTCTCATTTTTAACTGTCACCACTGCCCTTTACGATGAACAATCTAATGAGATGGCATGGTATGATGAGATTCATGAGAAGAGCTTTTACTCGTGCTGTCATGTCAAGACTTGTCATATTAGAAAATGGCCCAAAACACAATATGGTGATCCATTTGTTTGATGCTGAAGATACTAATACCATTATCACAGGCCTGTCAATTACAGCAATCTGGCAACTTGATGGAACTTGTGGACGAGAAGTTGAAGCCCAAGATTGATCGAGGAGAAGCAGAAATGGTTATCAAAGTTGTTCTATTGTGCACCAGTGCATCTCCATCACTAAGACCAACAATGTCTGAGGTGGTGAGCATGCTTGAAGGAAGAGCAACTATTCCAGATTCAATTCCAGAACCAGGCAAGTACAGTGGAGACCTGAGGTTCAAGGCTCTGAGAGACCTTCACCAGCACACACATGGTCGAAGCATGAGTGGAAGCCGATCGGGGAACATGCCATCAGGGAACGTGACTGCGGTACACACTGCTGGTTCGTCTTTGGTATCCACCCACAATGAGTACGTGGAAATTAAACCAGAGTCGAGACTGTATTTAGCATAAGTGTCTGTTTTCTTAGATTTGACATTTTTTCCAGCTGCATCAACGAAGCTTGTGGTATGTGTACAAATTTTATACTACAGCTCATAATGGTTAAATGGCGATGCATAGAAGGATGCATCATCTGTACGATATTATTCTTTGACGATTTTACTAGTATTATTAGTCAAGAGATGTAATTCTTTCGCCTTAACTTTTCCCATCTCACTGTGGTCGTTCTTATTATGATTACTATCATGTACACACGTTCTGTTCAGTTGTGTAGAGTTTATTAATGGAAAATCTTCTTTTAGTCCTTTTTATCTCCTTACCGATTTGGAATGGCCTTTTGTTCTCTTTAAATTTAGCACGTCATGCAATTTGACTTTTTATTTAGAAACTAGTTTCCAATGGTGGTGCATGCATTTTATTTTGTTCAAGGAAAATATACTTGAGGTGCTTTCATTTCTTATTAATTGACTTGACCAGACATCCATAACAATGTGTTGCATTGATGATCCTTGTTGATGGAAGTAGTGCCAACTAACACTATAAAGAATTCCAAAGCATAGCTCGTCGTCTAGAAGCTCATCTTTCATCCAAAAGATGATTTTTTTTTTGACTGATTCTTCTCAACTAATTTGAGCTCCGGATAAATGGGAGAGAGAAGTTTGAATTGTTTTGCAGACGGCATTTCTTGACTGTAAGCAAATATTGGTAGTCTTCCTGCATTATGTATGATGACATCGTGAACGAGAGAAGGTGAAAGGAAAGGTTGAAAGGAACCAAAAGAGAGAGTAGAGACATACCCAACATTCAAAGCCGGACCTTGTGGAACTTCTTTTTAGTCCACTCGTGTAGGCGTACTGCCAAAACAGCTGCAGTATTTGACTTTTGTTGTCTCGATACCGAACGATGAAGCAGCAGCATCACATCCTCGATTTCTTTGCATTCCTTCTTTATTCCCTTCCTTTGCCTTAAGAAGACCAGTCAACCCGGAATCCTCCATTCGCAAAAGGACGCGGTTTTCGAGTTGTTGGAGTCAAAAGACACCCTTGGAACAAACAAAGCAAAGGCACAAGAAACCAGCACCGAGCTGCCAAGTCCAATCTTTAGCCCACCCCACAACCCACCAAAAGAGAATTCACCCTCTTCGCAGCATCGGGAGATCCCTCATGCCATTTAACACCCGACTCTTGTCATACCCATTTGCCCCCCATCGTCAGTGACATCGTTTCTTGATCTCTGGTTGGATCAATGAAAGATCCTGACTCCATGGAAAGCTCGAGCTTGAGCCCGGACGATGCTTTGACGGCCACCCTCTTCAATTCTGTTCAAGCTCTGGGCAGAGGATTCGATGTTACTTCTGATATTAGGCTCCTCTATTGCAAGGGTGCTCCTGGGTCTAGGCTTGTGGTTCTTGACGATGATCATGTGAGGGATCTTGCGGTGTCTGATGGTGTTGTCCTGCCCAGTGTGTCCGCCGATATTCAGTGCTCGCCGGGGAATGGGAAGATTGAGAGGACTGGTGTCTGTAGCTTCCATGAGGTGAGAGTTCTTGATCTTGAATTCTGGGTCGTGCTCTTACTTTTTTTGATTGATTTGTGGATTGTTTTTAGGATGAACTTGTCGGCATACTTTATTTTGCTTGTTGATGGCTTGTGGGCGTGGGGATTTCGTTGTGGCATGCTTTGACTTTTGGTTTCAAAACTGCATCTGAGGATATAATGGATATGCAGAACTTTGTTGCTTCCAAATTAGCTTCTATATATGCACACAAAAGGTTGGCAGTCTTGCTCAGTTTTATCCATTTATCCATCTTCATAGGAGAGTTTGTGGTTTGCTTCAGTTTTATATTTCTTCGGTTGTTCTGAGTTGATCTGAAGAGAACAAATTCTTGCACTTGCGGTAGTTTTATGTTTATGTGGAGAGAGAATGAAAACTGACATTCCATTTAGCGATGTGAAGAACATGTGTCTTTGTCCTTTAAGCTAATGGTACCACGGGCACTGCCATCTTCTAAGCTTACGCAACTTGCTCAAGTTGCCTACATGTTTTTTATTCAGGGATGGTACCCCCTTTGGTTTCCCGATAAAAAAGAAAACTAAGATAGAACTATTGAACTAATGCTGAGTTCTTGGTGGTCCGGGAACTCATGTGGCTTATATGTTTGACAATAATTCTTTTCCAGTCTTTAGTTATATGAAATCAGGGATCGTTGAGATCAATGGTATGCGGGATGTTATATCCAAATCTCACCAGAGCAGATCCTCAAGTAGTTGAGTTGAGACGTCACTATCCATTTGGGAAGATTGTAAAAATTAAGTCAAGTTGAAGGAGCTCTTGGAGGGTAATAACCTGATAAAATCTTGAGTGAGATGAGAAGAGAATATATGAGAAGGAAAACGAAGAAGATATAGTGAGTTAAGATAGAATATTGCTTCTGTATTTCATTCGTTTAGGAAAATAGCAAAAGAAATGAGCTTATATCTGTCCTTACAACTTCCTCATTCACGAGCCACTCACATGACAATGGCATAATAGGCAATGAAACTCCAATAAGGCATTGTAACAGCAATTTGCTACTACTATCTGACTAACAGCCATATGACAACCATCATTCTCTCATCTACCCTCTCGTATGATTTATTCACTCATATTCCTCTGGGGATATGACGTGTTGCAGAAGCTGGTCAGAAAGTTTTGCCTTGTCGTGTCACTTAGAGTTAAGTGTTTGTTGCATTCAACTTGACTATTTACTCAAGGAGAGTATTTTTTCGTGGGGGGAATAAAGTTGACGGAAAAATGAGAATACACAAACTTTGTAGGCGCCAGAAGTTGGCTGCAGTTCGAGGGAGCAGTTATAACTGAAACTGTTTCACACGGTGTTCTACATCACTGTCCTTTTGTTGAGGTCAATTCACTTGGTATACTGAGGGGGTGGTTTTGGAATTTAAATTAAAAGGAGTGAAATAAAGAGCAAAATGTCAAAGCAGTTCTTTTGACCTGATAACTGGTAGAGTTTAGTATAAGTTTCATCTTCTTGAGGTTTCTAAATTTGTTGAACCTGGACAGCGAGGTAATGTCATGGAAGGGTGCATGGTGAACTAAATTCTGGCTTTGTTCGTACTGTGATGCACAGGGTATTAGGTACTAAAATCTTGCACGTGAGATTACCGCATGAAAAAAGTTAACTGTCTCAAGTGCTTCTGCCTTTTTCTCTTTGCATGTCAGTTTGTTAATAAGAATAGTGCAAGGAACACGGAGACTGGTTTACAAAATGGTTTACTAAGTAATGTGGAACCTTATTGGGTGTTCAATTGGCTAGTGGTTTAAGAGACCTCGTACAGTCTACCATGTTAGGTTTAAACCTACTTGTATTCTACTCACGTTAGTAATTACTGGAAACATAGGGTGCTGTTGGCTGAATGCCTTCCCAATAAGGTAATTTGGGTTTCAACATCTTCTGACAATAATTGGGAAAAGTGTTAGAAAAGTCCTAAACCTATTGTATTAGTGCCAATTTAGTCCTAAACCTTTTGAACTAATGCCAATTTAGTCCTAAACCTTTTGACTTGGTGCCAATTCAGTACTTAGCCAAAATTAGCCAGAAGGACTGAATTGGCACCAAGTCAAAAGTTTTAGGGCTGAATTGGCACCAAATCAAAAGTTTTAGGACTAAATTGGCACTAGTTTAAAAGGTTTAGGATTGAATTGGCATCAAGTTAAAAGGTTTAGGACTCAATCGGCATCATTAAAAGGTTTAGGACTGAATTGGCACCAATGCAATAGGTTTAGGACTTTTTTGACACTTTTCCTGACAATAATTGATTGTGATGTCAAATCTGTAGATTATCAGTGTTAGATGGTAATTTTAAGTATTGATAATTTCATACAAAATTTTACTCTAGCCAGAACGGCAGGAGAAGACGTAAAAGATGTGAAATGAGACAATAAGCAAAGATTTTGAGCATTTAGAGTTTCAAAAGACTTGATTAAGAGTCGAGTGCAATGGTAAAAGGATCATATGGCGTCTCCACTTGGTGTGATAAGGCTTCTTCTGTTGTTCTTTTGCTGCTTCCCAGTTATGCAGTTTCAAGTTTCAACTTCCTTCTTGTTCCAAGGTTTATCTGGTTTAGTACATGCCCAGATCATGCAATTGGTTTCACTTGGAACTATTTTAGCTTGTTGCTTTCTCTGCATTGGCAAGGATAAGGTGATGAAAGCTCTGTTCCTTAGAATTAGCCCCTAATAAACACCTCATCTTCTGATTTTTTTTACCTCTATATGACTTAATTTACTAAATTACATTGGAAATGTACAATCTGATGAGACATGGCATACTTTTTCTAGCAACCATAAACCATAAACTATCTAAATTGACATGTTTAAATGTCGAGAGCCATTTCAAGATCATTTTCTGTGATACTTCTTGTGCAATGCTTTCACTATAACATGTATGGCATTATCAGAAGTGTTCATGTCAAGACCTGCATAATTTGGTTATAATAGGCTAGGAGACTACAGTAGCTGTTTAATCGTTGAGACAGTAGAAATGAGATGAAGGAGAGGAAAATTGGGGTTAGAGTGTGCTTGCATGAAAAGCAATATTACATATATTCATTGGCACTAGATAACCCTTGAAAATCCATATGACGAAGATCATGATGAAAATTACATCTATGCTAGCTATCATTCAGGTCAAATTGTTAGATTGGCAATTGTCCCTGAATGTTTGGACTATTAAATACATTAACATAGACATAAGTTCCACTTGCATCAACTGTGTTGTAGATGCGAAATTCTATTTATTGAGTCATAAGGCAATATGTTACTGGAAAAGAAAGGGGCAGGAGTAGACACTTAAGAAGGGAATCCATAAGTTGTGTTAAGTATGAAGCTAGGACAGTATGAGAAAGGATATTAAAGACAGGTTTTCTACCTATCTCTCATTTCCAATAAACAACTCAGTACCCTTTAATACACTCAACAAAGCTATCCATGTGATGTGGACTTATGATGCTATAGCTAATGCTTTGGGTAATTTAGTAAATTCTTTCGCATTTGGTGCTATTTTTAATCAGGTCGCTTTATTAGAATTTGACTATTTTCACATTTGAAATGGTTTGAATTTTAATTGGCTTTGTGACTTATCCTTCAATTGGCTTTCTGTTGGTGCTTTCATTGGGCGGTACCGAGTGACTCAATTGAATCATTATAAAAGTAACATGACTTGGATTCAAATATGATATATTGATCTGTTCTGAAAATCGGTATGAAGATTGATGATAAGTAAAGTCATTTACTGCATATACTTCTGATATAAAGCTCTCCAAGAGCCAACTCTTTGAGGCAGGGGAATCTTTTCCCTTTCCTATCTTTTTCCTTTGCAACTTGCATGATGCCCTGTATGCCAGATAAGGCCAGACAAGAATTGTCAACTTCTTACTCTTAAATTCATATAACATGGATCATTTTGCATCTTTCTTGCATCATGAATCAACTCACTGTCTCCATATTGGTTCTTGTGGATGGTCTTGATTCTTTTGCTCTGATGGGTGGTTTCACTAAGACTATTACTGTCAAAATTTCAGATGGCCGAATGTTTTAATAAGCAATCAGGTATATCAGTATCAACGCCACTAGGAAGCTTCAATGCCATGTTCAATTTTACTGGCTCTTGGCAAGTTGATGCAGCATCTACAAAGTCACTTTCCATGGTTGGGTACTTCATTCCCTTGTTTAAGGTTGAATTGACAAAGCATAAGTTGGTTTTACGGGAAGAAATCAAGCGCGCTGTTCCCTACTCATGGGATCCTGCTTCTTTGGCAAGGTAATCTCATTCATAAGCAATCTTGCATGTACATTCTGGGCCAATCTACTATATATTCTTCGTGCTTCTCGCTTACGCACTTCAAACTGTATCTCGATCTTTATCACAGTAATTAACAAGTCCAAATTAGTTTATGCCAATTCCGTACTCTCTGGTATCACTGCATTATGAAGTTTTAGTTCCACTTAGTGCATCCATCTTTATAAGCAGAAAAAATTCTTTGATTCATCTTCTAACATTGAATACCGATATGGAGTTTTCCAAATCAGCTATATCTTGAAGCTTTAGATACTTTGTATCTTTTCTTGCCGCCCCCTTCCACGACATTTTAGGTCTTCCTCCTTTCTAACACGAATCTCCATTCCTAATCACTTGGCCTGAATGGAGCATTAAAAGGTCTTCGTTCAACGTGACCGAAGCATCTCAAACAAACTTTTTCCATTTTATCTTTGATTGTGTAAAATTTAAGTTTATTGTGCTTTTAGAACATTCATTATGAGAAACTTGTAAACAACAGAACACTTTTTCCTCCCTATTTAAAGATATTCCCAAGAACACCTTGAATTAGTTGGGAAAAACTGAGCCATATATTAACGTTATCTGTTCAAAAGTAGTATTATGTTGAAAACTAGTGGATGCCTCCTTACATAATGTGATGAGGCTTTACTCAATACATCATGAGTTCGAGTTATATGTTGATTATTCTACCATTGATACCTTGACAATTTAAATTTTGGGTGGGGAAATTCTGGGCTTCCCTAGTGTCCCCTTGTATCCGCCTCTGCTACTTCTATTGATGTATCTGCACAAAGACACAGGAGTAATTCAAATTAGCCACCAACTTCCTCACCCTTTGTTTTTGTTTTCATCTTCAGCTTTATTGAGAACTTTGGTACCCATATTGTTACTTCTGCAACTGTTGGCGGAAGAGATGTAGTTTATGTCAGGCAGCATCAATCATCTTCTTTGTCAAATTCGGACATTGAAAGTTATGTAAAAGACATTGAGAGTCATCGGTTTCAAGAATCCAGGAATCAACCAAGTGCAGGCCTCCCAAAATACAAAGACAAGGTCAGTATCAGAATGTCGCTTAGTCGAAAAATCCTCCCTTTACATTGTTGAAACTTTCCTCATGAACTTGCAACAGTCCAACAGTGGAGAAAGTGACTATGACCTTCATTTATCTTTTACTCCTAAAAACCATATCTTAATGCTATCATGTGATATTCTCCTCATTTTGGAAGCACTAGTCATGTACGACTCACAATTATTTGCTGCAGGATGTCACAGTAATCTTTAGGAGGCGAGGTGGTGATGATCTTGAGCAGAATCAGGCTACGTGGGCCAACACTGTAAGATTAGCACCAGATGTGATTAACATGACATTTACACCCATTGTTTCACTTCTCGAAGAAGTGCCTGGGATAAAGCAATTGGCCCGTGCTATAGACTTATATTTGGAATGTGAGTGTTCATTTTTCTATAACTGTTCATTAATTTGAGTGCTTGCTAAAGGCAATGCATTTTGAGTTTTTATTTAGCTCAGTGTATTTGCTATATGGATCCATAGAGATTTAAATTACTAATCTTTGGTCTTATTATGGAGATTATTGAGGTTCAACAAACTCTTAGATAAGCAACATGATTTGGAGTAGATTTTAGTACAACATCTATTTCTGCGGATTGGTGAAGTCTCCTGTACACGTATATAAACCCAGATCAGAACTAGATTGCTAACTTGTTATGCTTCTGAGGTTCTGTTTTCTGCCGTATTGTAATGACTTGAGTGATTTCTAACTCAATGCAGATGTGGGAACTTAAATGAGCCTTAATTTCTGGATGAATTCTGTCCAGTTAATTTCAGACCTATTAATTTGCATTTCTGACAAGTGGCAGAAACTTCAAAACTTCCTCGAAATAATTCAATTTGTACAAGTTCGTGATTAGACTAGTTAGGGGACTAATGAATTTCTTGTTTTTGTGTGGAGATGAGAATGTCTGCATCTGATTTTACTTTAAATAATCAAATGTGTGCAACTTGTGTGTTGTTCCAACCAGATAAACCTCCGATCGAAGATTTACAGTATTTTTTGGATTTTCAAATTGCTTGTGTCTGGGCTCCAGAACAGAAGAATCTTCAAAGGAAAGAGCCCGTCTGTTCATCCCTCCAATTCAGCTTGATGGGCCCCAAGCTATACATTAGTCCAGATCAGGTACGTTACAATTTTATCAAGCAGGAAATATTACAAAAGCAGATAACAAAGGAAGATACTTTATAGTACAATGGAAAGAGGGCAATAAAAGTGAAGGATTACTTATTTGGCTAGCTCACAAGATGAACTTTTATCCCGCGTCTCTTTGAAGTGCACTAACTGCACTTGCCCAGAAAAGAGCAAAATAAATGAGCGTTCATGTTCATCACCATTTAGCTGGAATTTTTTAGTGTTAGTTTCTCAGCATACCTACTTGTTGAACTGAAAAAAGATGAACAAGCAAAGAAGCTGTCCAAAATTGAAAGAAGTGCAAATCAAATGTATTGATACCGTACTAAAACATTTCTAAATGCAATCATGACCTTTGACTAATCCATTCATTCAAAGCCAGCGATATTTCTGTGTTCCTGAATAAATTGCTAAAAATTGCATATTCCTAACTGATTTGGTAATTTTCAGTCGGATGATCTTTCTTTTTCTTCTTTTCCAGGTGACAGTCGGTCGTAAGCCTGTGACAGGGTTGAGACTTACAATTGAGGGGAGCAAGCAAAACCGGCTTGCTATCCATTTGCAACACCTGGTTTCTCTTCCCAAAGTTCTCCAACCCCATTGGGATGTGCACATGGCGATTGGTGCTCCCAAGTGGCAAGGCCCCGAGGAGCAGGACAGCCGTTGGTTTGAGCCGATCAAGTGGAAGAACTTTTCCCACGTCAGCACTGCACCAATAGAGCACACTGAGACCAGCATCGGTGATCTCTCTGGAGTCCACATCGTCACGGGGGCTCAGCTAGGTGTCTGGGACTTTGGGTCCAAGAATGTACTGCACCTTAAACTCCTCTTTTCCAAGGTCCCAGGTTGTACAATAAGGCGGTCTGTATGGGATCACAACCCCGCGAGTGCATCTTTGCTAAAGAGTGACGGCGCTTCCTCATCGGCATCTAAGGATAAGAAATCCAGTGACAAAAAGGAAGACGGGTCAAGTAAACCAGGAAAACTGGTGAAGATTGTGGACATGACGGAAATGTCCAAGGGCCCACAAGATATTCCTGGTCATTGGTTGGTTACGGGAGCAAAACTAGGGGTCGACAAGGGAAAGATCATCTTACGCATAAAGTACTCGCTATTGAACTACTGATTCATCATGTACTATTTGGTAGGTTGATTTTTTTTTCCCTTTTTGGTGGTGTTTAGAGTAGAAAAATGCATTCTTTGCACAGGTGATCACCTTGAATTGTTCTGTACATTCTTCTTTTGTATGCCTTTTTTTTTTTCTGGTCATCTATTGATGATGCAGTGTTATTGACCATATGTTTCGATTATTCGCGAATCAACTTAGTGGCTACTGGATAATAACACTGCTGTGTAAGATTGTTTCGCTTCATTATGTGGAGAGAAGTCGTGATTATTTCCCAAACAGTTGTAATTGCGTAGTGCACTTCTACAAGTAGCAGTTCCTTTGGTTTTCGTCCTGGTTTCACAAGTTCGATTAGAATGAATGGGAAACGAGAAGGGGAAAAAAACAGAGAAAGAATTGAGTTCTGAAGGAGTGACTACGACGGCATAATCAGTCTCTTTGGATTCACCAAAGCCCCTTCCTGTGCTTGTTCTTTGTGTATTGTCTTGAGGCTACCATGTTGCATTCAATGCCGAATTGTGGACTGATTCTCGTGAGCGTTTTATTTTAGCCAATTGCTTTGCAGCTACTGCGTATGAAATTTCTATTCAATGGAGCCAGCATGAGTCCTTTATTCTGTGAAGCTTTTGGAGGGTCAATTTTTTCTCGTGTCACTGACAAGCGCAAGCCAACACTTTGGAGACAGCTCCCTGGGAAGACCATTTCAGCAGAAGCACAGAAGTGTGAACATTCCTAGCTGGAATTATGCGATGTGGACATCCTCCCATCCGTTTGAGCTACAGCTTTTAGCAAGAGAGCCGACGTACGAGCTGGACCCCCTATCTTGAGCTGCCATCGCGGCCAATCACAACCTTGAAATGAACTTTTCAGAATGGTAATTAGAGTGTCAGATATTGCAAGATATTACGTAAGACTCGAGCAGAACCTTTTTCCTTTTGGTCAGGAATAGAAACTTAAACTAATTGAAAGATCATGGCGATAATGATGTACTGCAAAAATTTGGCTCCCTTTTCCCATTTCAAACTCCATAGATCAACGAATTCCATCTCTGTTACACTAGGATGATTGATATGTCAGATCTTAATCTCGACCATGAATAATCGATAAGACCTACTCTATGAAGTTCGGCATCAATGCCCCTCCATATGTCCAGACAGAGCTTGACCTAACCAATCCATGAAGGATTCAAGATTCGATTCAAGAAGTCCCATTTCTTATGCAGTCATGAGCTTGGAGCAAGCACTGGTTGATCCAGTCGCTCACACTATGCCCTGGAATCTGCATGACTGGGTAAATTTGCTGTGTTTAAGGAAGAAGACAGAGGAAGCATCATGCTTACACAATGTCACTTGATTTATAAATTGAAGCATCTTCATGCAGTTAAGAGCAGAGAAAGGGTCCCTGCCCTTTCTCCGTGTCGTTTTTGCTAAAGACAACAATCACGACCAAGTCCAAAGGGAGTCTCTTCCATGTTCGGCAGCAGCAACATCAAGAAGAAGATGCAATCATAAGCAGACAACATAGTGGGTATTGCTAGAGGCAAAGAAGCGCTCATAGCATCTAATGGGTACTTTTATAAATACAAACGAGCAAAAGCCTTAACTTAAAATTTTAGCAGGAGAATTACTACCAGTGACTAACCCTTTTGAACTTCAAGAACCAAATGGACCTTGAAACAAGGGTCTGATTATTGTCTGTTCCAATTTATGGCCTTCCTTGTTAATTTTGCTTTTCCTGCTGAGTGTGAGATGTTCCGTTTGCAGGAGAAGCCGGAGCTCGTCCAAGGGAAGGTGGACTGGAAGGGTAGAACGGCTCTGAAGCACAAACATGGAGGAATGCGAATTGGTTTACTTATTCTCGGTATGGCATCATATTTACCTGACGTAATGATTCAACCGAGTCGAATGCATGGTCTTTAGCTTAGTGAATTACAGTTCAAAGTCAGGTCAAAGTTACACCGAGACCTGCCAGAGGGAGGAAAAGAATTTCGAGCTACGACATTATGCTGTGATTATACCGTAAACTCTGCTAGGCATGACTATTCAAACGTTTCTAATTTGCTTTATCGAGATGTTTCTTGAACGGTTCATGTTCCAATGATTTGCATCTATTGTTGCAGCCACGTTTGGGTTTGAGCAGATGGCGACCATTGCGCTGGCTGTGAACTTGGTGACGTACTTCAATGGGGTCTTGCACTTTGACATTGCCGATGCCGCCAACCAGCTCACCAATTACATGGGCTCTTCCTACATTCTTTCCCTTGTTGTGGCTGCCTTCGCAGACATATACATCGGCAGATTCAATGCCACTCTCATTTCAGGCTGCCTCGAATTCTTGGTAAAATTTCACAGGCATCTATTTCTCTTGAACATGTGGCAAGCTAATGAACTGCATCTCGTAGATTATGAAGATCATCATCTTCTTTTGTTCTGTTCAGGCACTGGCATTACTAACTGTACAAGCTCACTATCCTGGGCTTCGTCCACCAACGTGCAACATCTTCGATCCTACTTCTCGCTGCGAAAAAGTTGGGGGCGGACACGCTGCCCTCTTCTTCATCGCATTGTACCTGTTGGCTGCTGGTTCAGCTGGAATCAAAGCTGCGCTGCCAAGCCATGGAGCTGACCAGTTTGACGAGAAGGACCCTAGCGAAGCAAAGAACATGTCGAGTTTCTTCAACTTCGTGTTGCTAATAGTGTGTCTTGGCGGTGCAGCTAGTTTGACACTCATCGTGTGGATTCAGGACAATAAAGGATGGGACTGGGGCTTTGGGTTATCTACTATAGCCATGTTCTTGGGCGTCGTGTTATTCACATTAGGATTGCCATGGCACCGGATACAGCCCATTCAAGGAACCAGTACAATTGTCGAAATCGTCCAGGTCTATTAAAGTTCCCTAATTGGCTTTTTCCTTACTAATTATCTGCATCATCCCAAAACAGAAAAATGTTCAGGGCTCAAATTGCGGCTGCTCTCTCCGATGTATCTCAGGTATTTGTTGCTGCAATTCGCAACAGAAAACTTCAACTCCCGGAGGACCCAGTGGAGCTGTATGAGATTGAGAGAGATGCAGAAGCTGCTGGAGATGAAGAATTTCTACCTCACAGAGATACTTTCAGGTCACCGCACATTACTTTCCTTATGAGAAAAAAGAGCATTCATTCAAGTTTATGATCTCCTGATAAGTTTTATCGATGGAATCTCAGGTTCCTAGACAAGGCAGCCGTGAAGGAAACACCAGCGTTTCCACACAGGCAGTCTGAATCTCCAAACCCATGGAAGCTGTGCCGGATGACCCAAGTGGAGACCGCAAAAATCATGCTCGGCATGGTTCCAATCTTCTGCTGCACCATAATCATGACCCTTTGCCTGGCTCAGCTCCAGACCTTCTCCATCCAACAGGGCGTAACAATGGATACAAGCATAGGTTCGTTCAAGATTCCACCCGCCTCGCTCTCCATCGTCCCAGTTTTCTTCCTCATCATCATTACCCCAGTCTACGACCGAATGATCGTCCCGTTCGCCAGGAAAATCACTGGCCACCCAACAGGCATAACCCACCTGCAGAGAATAGGTGTCGGGCTTGTTCTATCGTCGATCTCGATGGCTGTGGCTGCGATCATGGAGGTGAAGCGGAAAAAGGTGGCCCGCGACCATGGCATGCTCGATGCAATACCTGTTGCTCAGCCGCTGCCCATCAGCGTGTTCTGGCTCTCCTTCCAGTACTTCATCTTTGGCATTGCTGACCTGTTCACGTATGTCGGGCTCCTCGAGTTATTCTACTCTGAGGCGCCAAAGGGGCTCAAGTCGCTCTCGACCTGCTTCCTGTGGTGTTCCATGGCGCTTGGGTATTTCTTCAGCAGCATATTGGTCAAGATTGTGAACAAGGCAACAGAGCATGTGACCAGGAGTGGGGGTTGGCTTGCAGGGAACAACATCAACAGGAACCATTTGAATCTGTTCTATCTGCTGCTCTCAATCCTGAGCGTTAGCAACTTCCTAGTATACCTGGTTGCTGCTAGGAGGTACAAGTACAGGCCTCGGATAGTGCCTCTTGTCTCCAACTAGATGAACCAAGTCAAAAAGAAGACGATTCATGGACATTTGTGTTGGTCAGTGTGACTGTCGTGTTGTATTTTAAATTGCATGTGTTTTGTTGGTTTGTGCATGTTTCTTCTGGCAAAAAGAAAGCGAGAGGTGCACTTTGATGTAGCAGGTTTTTTCATCTTCGAACATATGAAAACAGACGATTGCACTTTTCTCGTCAATGGTCTCGGTGTGAGGTTGACAATGGTTTGACATCTAGGGAAAGTTCCTTGATTGAAGGCGCTCTCAACTAGAGCAAATAAATCTGTTAGTATAACATTTCTGGGGTTATTATACGAATAACTTTTAAAAGAATAGAGTTCACAATAATTTATAATTATTTATTATTTGATTTTTTGATTTTTGATAATCCAAAATAAACTATTATTCTCACTAGATTCTCACTTAATCATTTATTGAAACAAATAGTGTAATGAACCAGCTTATTTTCAAATTTCATAGTTGGATTGAGAGATAAAAGATTTCTACGATTTAGATTATTTAAAAAGTAGCCACTTATCAACGGAAGTCGTCACTCATAATAATTCACTGAAATTGAAACAGTGTTACTAATTACGGGATTGACTAAGAAGTTGTTTTCTTTTTATTGTCCTCCCAGGGTTTGTTATGTTAAAAGTGAAGTTACTTGCGCTTTTGTTTTTTTTAAGAACTATACAATTATGGTTAAATTTTACTGGTGCTTGTGGTTTTCTTTGTTCTTGATGTGTATATGATTAGATTAGGTCATTCAAGTTTCATTTGCTAGTCAATATATCCATTATGGTTTGTGAAAATCCCAAGTGTCTCAATTTTTTTAGTATTGCCATTTTCATTGATGAATCAACAACATCAAATTCTAGATATAAGCTTGTAATGGCATGAACCGTAAAAAAAATAATAATAGAAAGGAAAACTCAAAAACTTGACTCAGATCGACTCGATCTTTGTTTTTGGCTCAAGTCATATGCAGTTTAAACACACATCTCTTATAGTTTGGGTCGGGTAGCATGGAAGCCCAACCTGACCCAAACCGCATATTACCGGAGCCAAAAACATGGATTGGATCGGTTTTCCTCTTGTTTTTCTGTTCATGCTATTACAAGCTTATATTCAAAATTTGACAATATTGCTTCATGAATGAAAATAGCACTACCCATAAAAAAGAGACTTGGGTATTCATATATAATATATTGACTTGTAAATGAAACTGGAATAATCTAATCTAATCGTACACATCAAGAACAAAGAAAATAAAAAAGCGTCAGTAAAATTTAAGCATAATTGTATAGCACTTTTGAAAAGACAAAAAGGGCAAGTAAAATTTTCTTGCTTTTAACGTAACGAACCCAGGGAGATTAAGAAAAAGAAAACTATTTCTTTGTTTCAAAAGCCATATCCCACAAAATTCCCAAACTTTCTTCAGTACTTGAGCAAGTTGAACTACAAATTGATTTAGCATTGTCCAAAAAAAAATTCTTAAAAAAGACACCAATAGGGGAAGAAATAAAGCAAACAATCAACTTTTTCGTCTCAATTGCAAACAATCAATCTTTGCTCAACTAAAGACAACTTTGCCAAAAGGAAATGAAGAAGACGACAATCACTAAATGCCTAATATAAAATATGGAGAAGTAAATTCATAATAAGAATAAAAAATTGGTTTACCAAGTATCAATCTCCAACTTCGTCCATCGTCAAGAGGAATTAATATCGAGTTTATCAATGGCAATTCTACATTAAATTCACGATGAAAATGAGAATTAATGCATTCATTGAAATATAGGAGATGTAAATATTTTACAACTATATTTTTTTCACTTGACTCAAAGATTTTGAGTTTTTCTAATTTCTCAAAGTGAAAGCAGTAAAGTAAGAGTAGAGTTTTTTTTTTTAATTCAAATATTTGAACACGTATTATCCACGGTGATAGACAAAACTTTGAATACCCCAATTAGTCAAGAATTTTTCAAATGTATTTCTTATTATATTAGTAGAATGACTTGGGATTTGACAAAAAATAATATTTTCTCATTTATGATGCATTTGGTAACATTTCTACTTCTGGGAATAATTTTTTTTTGAGAAATAACTCTTTTTTATTTCTACTCCCTAGAACAATTTTTGAGTAAAATAAGGCGTTTGGTAACTACAAAAATTTATGATTCTTGGAATAGAAAAGAATATAAATGTGTTTGATACGACAAAAAAATTTTATTCCTTTTTTTCTTGATAGTGGTAGCGACCGGTGGACGAGTGACCCAACGGTCGGTGAATGGCGATTGGCGGCCGACTGTTGGTTTTCGGTTTGCCGGTCGCTGGTTGTCAGGCAAAGGGCAGCAGCGGGAGGCCGTGACCGGCAAATGCAAGCGGTGGCAGTCCGCAAGGCGGTGGTTAACTTTCTAGAAATTGTTACAAGAACAAGAAGCTACTTTTTTCTACTTTTCATTTCTATTCCAAATCTATTCCTTAGAACAATTTTTTATTTCGAGGAATAGAAACACTAGTGAACGTTACCAAATGGATTTATGTTCTTTTTTTGTTCTAGGGAACAAAAGAAGAAAAAAATTGGAGCGTTGTCAGTTAACTTCCAATCAGCATCAACAAAATGAGCAATGACACTCATATAACTCAAATTTTGACAAAAAGTTCATGTGTCAATTGTAAGGCAAATTTAGGAGATATCTTGAAAAATATTTCCTCAAGTTACTTCTTTACTCCACATATAACTCATAACAATCACACATCAACAAGTTACACGACAAGGTTAAGATGTTTGATTGGATTTTATTCACAAAACGCAAAAATCCCTTATGTTCTAAAAACTTGAAAAGAAATTCTCCAAGGATAAATATGATTGCTAATTCTTTTCTACTAACATCTTGGTCAAATTTCTATGGACCAAAGGAACTATTAACCCCAAAGGTTAATCCGAGGCACTATTTTTCCTTTCTCGACGTTTGGATATGGGTATTCCTAATTTCTAGCTAAATGATGATGCATCAAACTGGTCCCTCGACCACTAGCACAATCAATTTGGGCCCCACAAATGTAAATATTTAGTATTTTCTTGATTAGCAATCCTTTTAAAGTGTTCCCACATTATAGATCATTCTTCTATTTGTTACATTAGAGTCACTTGTTGAAGACATAGCAATCTTACTATTTATGACACTTAGAACCTGCAAATTATTATGACAATTAGAAATTTCCAAAGCCAATTACAATTATTCAGAGAGGCAGATTTCATGAGCGCATGAGGGGAATATGGAAAGAAGAGAAAGGAGACAAGTCCAAACATTACCAACAAGTGTAGACAATTGTTTCTTAGATAAAAGATCAGTCTTTCATTGGAATATAAAATGTGTACAAAGAGTCACTTATTAAAGCATATCAACCAGTCGATAATCTGAAATTCAAGAGAGACGCACAACCAAAAGGCACATGCTACATAGATCGTTGTGACCCTAAAGAAAACCTAGCAACTTATTTTGTTTTCTTTTGTTTTATCTTTTGAATAAAGTAGCCAAGCACCTAGCACGTCACAGTGGCTAAAATATTTCATTAAATTTGACGGGTAGACACATACATATGAAAAGCCAATCACCCAATAAATGTCTTTAAACATGTAATCACACATTAGACTCAATCTCTTTTAACCATACCCCGTGGTATGCCTAGCCTTGTGTGTTAGGAATAATCTCTTTTAATAAGATATAGACTATTTAAGTTTAGAGTGTTTACAGTGCATGTCTCACCCTTTTATGAAGCTCTCTAAATCTTAGTTACATCAAACATATTGGATAAAGTAATTATGAGAGAATTCGCAGCAATAGTGTAACGGGGTATTTGGTCATATAAAGTTGAGACTAGCTACTAGCCCATTGCTTCATGTTCTTCTATCCGTCTTTAATTTTAAATTGAATACCACCAGGAAAAGATATTATTTATCATTTCAAAGTGTTTCATCAAGGCATTGGAGGAATGCCAACTTTGCCTAGCGCACATACTTACCACTTTAGTATATTCATATACGACATTAAGAGTCCGAAATGGTTAAACAGACAATGATTGAACCACAGAGATGTTTATAAATCAATAAAGAACCTACAGAGAAGAAAGTTAAACAAAGACGACCAAATTAAAGCTGGCTTCCTTGAAGCCTTCGTGTTTGGCTAATATGACAACTCTTCTTCTAGAGCCTTAGAAGCAATACCACAAATGCCAAACACTAAACCACGAGCATAAGTAATTTGAAATAACTCAAACATCTCGAGAGACTATTGGACTGAAGAAAAGAAAAACAGGAGAAGAAATCATAGCTCTTACTTTGACCTGAATCTTCACCCTTTGCCCCCGCGAGATTATTTCGGTTCGATCTTAAATAATCTCGAGGAATTGGTAAAAGTGCAGTGCTTAATTTTTTACTAACACCCATTAACAACCAAGTCAGCGGAGTCTATGACAACGGATTAGATAGGGAGAATTGCCAAAAAAGTCCTAAACCTATTACAGTTGTGCCAATTTAGTCTTAAACCTTTTTTTTTTACCGATTCAGTCCTAAACCTTTTTTTTTTACCGATTCAGTCTTAAACCTTTTGCGATTGTGCCGATTGAGTACATCCGGCCAAATTTGGCTAGCTGGAGCTGACGTGGACGCCGGCCGACGCCGGCGACAATATTTTAATAATTTTTTTTTTCCGAATTTTTTATTGTTTTTTTTAATTTTTCTGTTTTTTTCTTTTCTTTTTTTTTCTCCCCCTCCCCTCCCCCCTGCCGGCGGCAATGGCTGGCCAGCTCCGACGAGGCTGCCGGCCATTGCGCAAGGGCCGCGAAGCCCTCGCCGGCTGGCAGCTAGGGTCACGGCCCCCGTCAAACCGGCCACCCTCGCCGGCGGCCTCACCTGCACCGGGGTGAGGCACAGGGGGCCATGGCGAGGCAGCCTTGCCATGGCCCGGTCGTGGGCGAAGGCGGCCTCGCCCGCGGCCGGCGAGGCCATGGCAACCTTCGCTCGTGGCTGGCGAGGCCATGGCGACCTTCGCCCGAGCCCGCCATGGCCTCGCCGGCCATGGGCGAGGCCATGGCGACCTTCGCCCAAAGCCCGCCATGGCCTCGCCGGCCCGCGGGCGAGGCCGCCTTCACCCTTGGCTAGGCCTTGGCGAGGCCGGCCTTGCCCGGATCCGGGCGAAGCCGCCTCGCCGCGGCCAGCCTCGCCCAGATCTGGGTGAAGCCGCCTCACCGCCGGCGAGGGTCGTTGGGGTCGCAACCCTCACCGGCGGCCCTCAGGTCTGGGCGAGTTTGGGCGAGGTTGTCGGCAAGGGCTTCGCAGCCCTCGCGCAGTGGCCGGAAGCCTCGTCGGCGCTGGCCGGCCACTGCCGTTGGTGGGGGGGAGGGGGAGAAAAAAAAAAGAAAAAAAAAAACAGAAAAATTAAAAAAATAAAAAATTCAGAAAATAATAAAAAATCAAAAATAATAAAAAATTTATTAAAATATTACCGCCGGCGTCGGTCGGCATCCACGTCAGCTCTAGCCGGTCAAATTTGGTCGGATGGACTCAATTGTCACAATTGCAAAAAGGTTTAGGACTGAATCAGTAAAAAAAAAAGGTTTATGACTAAATTGGCACAACTGCAATAGGTTTAGGACTTTTTTGGCAATTCTCCCGATTCGATAAGAGGAGTTGACAGCAGTGGATTTGACAAGGAAGATGGGATCGACGGTAGTGGAGTCGTTGAGGAGGACGGAGTCACGATTTCACCTTCTAGAGAAGATGGTGTATTAGGGTTTGAAATGTATTTTACTTGGATGATGGAATCAAGTTTTTAATTGAACATCACGTTCTATTTTGTTTCAAGGCCTAACATCAAGTGCTTCAGTTCAGTTCGAGTGTATACTCGAATCGAAACCATTACAATGCCCATTTGTTAAACTATTACCCAAATATGAAGAATAACTGACCTGGAAATACCTGAAAAAATTGGGTTGGGTAAGGTGCGATCGGACATTGTTGACAGCCCTACTTTCAGTTACTATCATTGACAAAAATTTGAGGTGACTTACAATGCTATTGGTTAGTTAATATGTACTAACTTCGTCACAACGAAATTATTATGTGTCGAGACCTACCTTTTCCATTCGAAATGGAAAATTTATAAATTAGGAATAAGCCTAAAAGGTGGGTCTACGACTCTTGATTAGGCGCATATTCTCTCAAACTCATACCTCACGCAACGTGAGATATTTGATGTTAAGTCAAATTGATACTATGATGATTTTCGAATAAGAAGTCAATACTAGCTGATTGGAGTCGGTTAAAAACCAAATGAGACATGTAAGTATATCTTATTTCCCATGCAACCATAGAATTTAGATTTGATAACTTGATTACACTAATTAATTAATCAGTACTTTTTTAGGACCGAACTTTGTTCAATCATCAACTAAAATGTTCAAGCAGCTTGCCCAGTGCCCCTGCTTTTGCGTACTGTGTCTTCTGTTGCAGAGGCGTGAAGAGTGTGAATGAAGAAGGGTAGCAGCGAGCGGGCCGGACGGAGAGGAATAGAAAAGAAATGGGCCGGCCCGGCGGTGAAGGAGGATGGGCCAGGCCCATCCGGAGGCAAAGAAAAGAAGAGAGAAGGGAGACCGGGTCGGCCCGGCCTGGTTTCGCTTTTCTTTTTCTAATAATAAATAACAAATATTTTTTTAATAAATTTTTATAAATCCCATTACTATTTACTAGTCTACCCAACCAACTATTTTGTCGTTTCTATTTTTTTTTTTTGGACAACTTACTTGGTTGACAAAATCAGGCATCGACAATTGTGTAACCAAAATCTAGCTGGCAATATCATGCATAAAAAGAAAAATAGAGGATGAGTATATAAAAAATCTTAAAACTTTATTATAAAAGTATAATAAACTTTTAAAACTTTCAAAAAGTGTAATTAAATATTTAAAATTATTAAATTCATGCAATTAAACTTTTTCATTGATATCATCCAATTTGGTTAAGAAAAAATAGGGACATGACTTTTCTTTATTATTTTTTATATCTTATGTTGTGCTAACGTGGCTGAAATAACGTTGTTTCATTCCAAATTTAGTTTTTTTAATTCAAAATTGTATGTAAGTTATACTAGAAAATAAGCAAAATTTTAAAAAATAGAAAAGTCCTCGTATGAAGTTATCCTTTTTTCTCTCTTTTTTTTGTCAATAAGCATTTATCGTTATAGGAAAACCCAAAAACATATATCTAATCGTAAAGAAAACACGAGAAGTTTTTTGAATTTTCTCACCGAATGATGGTTAAGGTCGTTCTATCTTTTTGCCCTTCTTTGGGTCAATTTAACCTCTCTCCTTTTTACAAATCCGAACTAAGGGTAATTTGTATATATACATGAGAAATTTTAAAATTGATACGAAATAATAGCTATAGCTTGGCCGTTGCTCACAATTTCCTTTTCCTTATGTATAGTCAATCATTTCCATTTTTTCCGAAAACAATGTTATACTGACTCATAATTTTTCAAGAGTTCAAATATTACCATTTCACCTGAAGAATTAAATATGGATTTTTCCAAATGAGCGAAGGACATAACCATTTGCGAATTTCGATGGCTTGCAATTGCTAAATCCAAAAGGCCATAACGCCATGGCACGACCAAAGGAAGCCCACGCGTCCCTCGATATCCGGCCACGTCGCCACGTCGCCACCGCCATGCACGCCTCCGTGGCCGCCCCTCGAACCCCCCACGTCCGCCGCCCGCTCCTCCTCTCTCCTATAAACCCGCCACCACCTTCAGCCGTCGAAACCTCATCGGCCATCCGTCGTCACTTTCGCCGAAAGAGAGAGCGAGCGAAGAGGGGGAAAAAAGGAAAGAAAAGAAATAATAATGGCGTCGAGCGATCAGCCACCGGGGCCGACGCCGCCGACGGCGGAGGGGGAGAAGGTGCCGGGGAAGCGGATAACGGCGAAACAGATCATGCTGGACGCGGGGGCGGGGATGCTGCAGTCGCTGAAGCCGGTGAAGCAGATAAACCAGCACGTCTGCACCTTCGCCCTCTATGCCCATGACCTCGGCCGCCAGATTGAGACCCACCACTTCGTCGCCCGCCTCAACCAGGACTTCCTCCAGTGCGCCGTCTACGAGACCGACTCCACCTCCGGCCGCCTCATCGGTATGGTCACCCGGTCTCCATTAGTTATTTGTTCCTCTTGCATGAACCGGTCGGGCTGGTCACCGAATTTAATTAGTGAATCGAAAGAATTCTCAAAAACTTTGCAAAAACACATGGATTTCCCCGATTCTTTATCTCTGAAAGTTGAGACGTTGTGTTTGAGAGATTTCAGGCTAAGCTTTCCCCAATCCTCATGTACATTTTTGGTCGGTTATCTTCATGTACATAAAAGAATGAAATCTTCATTTCTCCCATTTGCGAAATTATCCACTTTCGAAATTAAAACTGGTGTCGGCCTGTGGATTTGACCACCTAGGGTTCTAGAATTGGGTGTGCCTAGGAACGACCTCAATCCGGTTCTAGTTGAGCTCACCTGAGTTGGGTGCGCGGCACGGCCGATGGTTATTTTGTTGCCGCCAGAGAGTATACTCTTGTACTCGTGTTTAGATATGTTATATTCGGTGACTTATCGACTTCTTTATATATGTCGATTGAAATACTTGCGTATTGTGCAGGAGTGGAGTACATAGTGTCGGAGAAGATATTTGAAGCTCTGCCTCCTGACGAGCAGAAGCTCTGGCATTCCCATGCTTATGAGGTCGTATGTTGTTTTACATTTTTTGTCTTTTTTTTTTCCAAAGCCGTCCGTCTATTGAATTCATCTTTTTCTGTACTTTGCAGATCATATCTGGTCTATGGGTTAATCCTCGGGTCCCTGAAATTGTGGAAAAGCCAGAGCTTGAGAATCTGGCCAAGACCTATGGCAAATTCTGGTGCACATGGCAGGTCGACAGAGGTAATTTAGACAATGAACTCTTGTCATTTGAACTAGTCTGATGTTGGACACTGCCTGGTTGGATGTTTTGCGGTACACTCAGCGAAACGTTTTTGGTGGTGGAGCTCAGGCGATAAGCTGCCGCTGGGCGCGCCGGCCCTGATGATGTCGCCCCAGGGCGTGAACCTCGGGATGGTGAGGCCAGACTTGGTCCAGAAGAGAGATGACAAGTACAACATATCGACTGACGCCCTGAGGGCGTCGAGGCTGGAGATCAATGAGCCGGAGTGGATCAATCCGCAGGCCGACTACTGGAAGCAGCATGGCAAGGGCTTCGCGATCGACGTCAAGCAGACCGAGATGAAGAAGATCACGCCCTTCCCGTGAGACGTCGGATTCGAATTAGTTGATAAATGTCACATATGTATAGCTCGTCTTTGTTTTTGGGGTTGTGTAGGTAAAGTTATGATGGACATGTTGAATGTGAGTAACATAGATGTGGTCTAATTCCTCAGGGATTCTGAAGCTCTATCTATCTACATAAGAGTTGGGTAAACTCGAAACATTACCCACTTTGATTGGGACTGGCAAAGTTCTAAGAAAAGTCGGGTAAGAGTCTGTGAAGCTGAAAATTCGTCTTGGAAATTATATGAAAATATAAGTTAATGTTGGCAAGTAATTTAAACGAGAAATTTATTTCGGAGAAAATTTGGTGATGAATCTATGTAAATTTTTGCCCTGTAATCTATAAAAATAGTCGGTAAATGTAGGGAGTTTGTCAAGAGTTAGTGAATTCGAAATTTCTTGTAAGTTATGCATATAATAGTAGGTAATTTACTGTAAACATTGATAATTTTCAAACTTGAAAAATGGTAATTTACAAAAGGTACCCACATGTCATAGTCACCGGTCAATTTTTATTATTTTTTTACACGCTTTTTTGATGCCTACCGCCACATTGAACTTTAATACGGAAAAATAGAAATCGATAACTGTAGCACTCCGATTGAAATTTCAAATTTGGGACACGTTAAGAAATTGGAATCGGAGATTTTATGGGAAAGAGCCAAGAAAACTAAACCATGATAGTCGATCAAAAACAACACAAACGCTATGGCAAATTTACCGAAAAAAGAAGGATCGAGTTCATCGCCCTGAAGCTGCATCGAAAGGAGTAGGAACTTTACGTGGCAAGAATGGAATGAATGTCCCCATCGGTCCGCTAACGACATACACCGTGATACGGACCGATCATCAACTGGTTTTGGGCACAGGAAAGTCCCCAAAAATGACCCCAAAAGTTCACCGTTTTTACCTGTAATTGCAAGGTGTATTCGTCGACGAGAAGCGAAGCGAAGTAATTGTTTAATGTAGTCGTCGTTTTCCACTCCGATGCTGGACAAGCGGGGCTGTTCAACAGCCGTACCGCCTCTCTCTGATGTCCGGAGAGAAGACTTGATGGAATTGATCACACTCCGGTGATTCTCGAGCTGCTTTTTGAGGCTGATATGATCGCCGTGTGGATAAAACACAGGCATTATTGGCCACAAAAACGCTTCAAGAGTTTCGGAAATGGACATTTACTGTATATCTACATGCCCTGCGTCGTTGTCTATTACTAGGTTCGATCCCGTGTCGTCACTGATGGCAGATGAAGCTGATGCGCAGTTCACGCCTCTCAGTAAGCCGGACCTGCTCGAGGATAGAGCTGAACAATTTTGGGAAGCCTCTTTTTTTTTTTAAACCGAAGACAAGTATGTTATTAACACTAATCGTCCTGAGACTTTAAGTTTCGCTTTGCATGTTGTGTATCATAGATTGAATCCATATGATCATGCAACTTTCCAGAAAAGCTTGGACCAGATGAAGAAAAAGAATCAAGCAAAAACATCATAAGAATGTTAAAGTAACAGAAATTGCACCAAAAAGGGCAAGTGAAGAGAGAAAGAGACCAATGAAATTGACCATGGTTCGACTGTTGGTGATCCGCCCTAAGGGTCTAACGCCAGGAAGGTCGACCCCATATGTGGTGGAAAATTGGCTTCCGTCGTGGTGTTGAGCATGATATTATTACCATTATCGGTTCATGAATCTCCAAAAATGAAATAGCAAGGGACTATAGTTTATAGGGTCCCCGTCGGCTGCATTGAGAAAGCTTGAGATGGTATATGTCAAGAACAGGAGCAACATTATACTAGAATCCACGAAAGGAAGAATCGTGAAGGAATCAAGGAAATAGAAACCCTAAATGATTAATATGTTGAGTAGAACAACCGAAGGCCATGGTTGCCTATTATATAGAGTCTAGGGAGAGAGAAGAGAGGTGAGATATGAGATTAGACATGCACAATACGTTGCAACATGTCTCTAGTATATGCCTCAACTTCCACCACAGGAGATAGAATAACCGTGCAACTACATTGTAGAGAAGGCAGAGAACCAAATTGCAATGTTGAAAAATGAGCATGAACAGTGGATTAGAAGCCCAAATCAGCTTAAAAATATGAAAATGATGTGCTTCAAAGAACTATATACCACCACAAGAGATGGAAACTTTACCCCAGTGATCAAGCACATTCCAAACACTATCAATGCTAAGATCAATCAAGTGCTTGTGAGAGAAGTTACTATCAAAGAGGTCACTGTAGCAACATTCCAGCTTGGTGCCATGAAAGCCCCCGGATTAGATGGTTTGAGTGGACAGTTCTTTCAATATTACAGGAAGGACATACAGAAAGAAGTTTTTCAGGTGGTGAGACAATTCTTTAATTCAGGACAACTCAATCTTGAGTTAAACAAAATAGTTATCACCCTTGTTCTTAAAGTGCCTAACCCAAAGAAGCTGGACCAATTTAGACCGATTAGCTTATGCAACTATGCATACAAAAATATTTCAAAAGTCATGGCAAATAGACTAAGACCATGACTTCCAGATATAATTGCTGAGAAACAAAGTGCTTTTGTCAGTGAGCGTCAAATTCAAGACAATATACTGATAGTACAGGAGATCTTGCACCAATTGCGAATTTGGAAACGAAAGAAGAAATTTCATGCAGCCCTTAAGTTGACATGAAAAAGGCGTATGATAGGGTGGAGTGGGATTTCTTGGAGGCTAGTATGCTAAAAATGGGATTTTGTGAAAAATGGGTGTCTTGGATTATGGAATGCATATCCATAGTATCTACAGTGTAAAGATGAATGGAGAACATCTAGATGCTTTTTAGCCTACTTGTGGAATACGACAAGGTGACCCTCTATCCCCTTACCTCTTTATCATTATGGCAAATGTGCTATCTATTTTGCTAGAAAAAGCTATGGAGGATGGAAGCATGAAAGGCATTAAATTAAACAAAAGTTGCCCTACTCTATCACACCTACTTTTTGCGGATGATTTAATTTTATTTCTTGAAAGAACAGTAGTTGAAGCTCAAAATATAGTAGCTATCCTAAATCAATACTATTTTGCTACTGGCCAAGCCATAAATTTGAACAAATCAGGAATATTCTTCAGCAAAAATTGTCCTAGAAGATTAAAGGAAAATATGACATATGAGATGAGAATTTTGAAATTGAAAAAATAGGGAAGTACTTGGGAATACCATCAGATTGGGGTGTTTCAAAGAAATAGATATTTGCATGGATCCTAGACAAAGTAAACATGAAATTAGAAGGTTGGAAAGAAAGTTTTTTTTATCAAAGGTAGGGAAAGAAGTCCTCCTTAAAGCAGTGGTATATGCTCTCCCACAATATGCAATGTCAGTGTTCAAAATGCCTTTATCTATTTGTCAAGCTATTGAAAATAAAATTGCAGATTTTTGGTGGAAAAACAATGAAAACAAAAAGGGGATACATTGGAAAAGCTAGAATAAATTGAAAGAAAGAAAGGATGAAGGTAGATTGGGTTTTCGTGATTTTATTACTTTTAATGAGGCCATGTTGAGCAAATAGGCATGGAGATTGGTCCAGAATCCAAATACTTTGTGGAGTAGAGTTTTTAAAAGACTATATTATCCTAATACAGATATGCTACATGC
The DNA here is from genome assembly GCA_014182845.1 of Corymbia calophylla. Lineage (NCBI taxonomy): Eukaryota > Viridiplantae > Streptophyta > Magnoliopsida > Myrtales > Myrtaceae > Corymbia > Corymbia calophylla. The sequence goes on along the minus strand of CM024696.1, from coordinate 4,350,915 downwards.
AGACAAAGGCTCACGACCTTCATGGGAATGGTAGAGTTTACTTATTGGATGACAAGTTTTTCAAGAATCTATTCAGTGGGTGGTTGGAAATGGGGAAAAAAATAAACATACGAGAAGATCCAGGGTTGCCGAGAGGATTAATCGGGGGTCCTGCAAACAGAGGGGATCCCATTCGAGTTTGTGAACTTATGGTCAAGGGGGAAGCAAAATGGAATGAATAGATGGTAGAGGAGCTTTTCAATGCTCGAACTACTCAGGACATACTAGCCACTCCAATTAATGTGCAATTTCTAGCAGACAAACTAATTTGGAAACAAACAAAGACAGGGCAATTCACAATAAAAAGTGCCTATAACTATTGCAAGGAAAAATAGAACAAATAGCCATCAAATAGTGCATCATCGTTGTATCAAACACCTAGGGCTCTTTGGAATCGAATTTGGCAAACAAATATCGAGCCAAAAATTAAGTTTTTCCTATGGCAGGTGGCCCAAAATGCATTACCTACAAAGGAGAACCTAGCTTGGGGAAGTATAATACCTGTCAACACTTGTGCCATATGTGAGCAACACCCAGAATCCAAGGAGCATCTGTTTCTGCTATGCCCCTGGACCAACGAAATTTAGAAGAACTTAGAAATTAACATACAAGTAAACATATATTCGATCACATGCATAGAAGAATGGCTTGAGAATTTCAAACATACCTCCATTTCCTTTGAGTTCCTCGTGACATTACTGTGATAGATTTGGAAAACTCGGAATGAATGGATTTTCAGAGCTAAACAAATGCACCCCGACCAAATTATCACCTTAGCCATGGCAACAAAGAAATTTTCAGCCGATGGAAACCAAACTCAACAGGAACAAGCACATCACAGAAAAACTCAAATCAAATCTGGAATTTATTGCCTCCTGGAGTGCTTAAAATCAACGTCAATGGGTCATTTCATTCCCGAAATAGGGGAATGTTCGATCGCCTGCATATGTAGAGATAGCAACGGAGTTTTGGTAGATGGATTTGTTTGATCTGTGCGAGTGTTATCGACGATTCAGGTGGAGGCCAAAGCAATCTACCAAACCCTAACCTACTTCAAAGACAAAAGAGGAGAGTGTTTGCCCTTGGAGTCTGACAAAGCTAATATGGTGGAGATGATACGCACATGCACAAATCAGATCAGTTGGGAAACCAATGCCCGTATCATTCAAGCCCGAACCCGAGTCCAATGTTTTAAACACTTGACGCTCACTCATTGTTGAAGAAAAAGTAATAGTATATCAGATTGGGTTGCTAAAGCCCATAGAAAGAAAAGCCTACCTTCTAATTAGGTTGTTTCTCCCCCCACTTGTCTTTTGGAGATGCTAAGTTCTGAAACTTGTATGTCATTTTTCAAACTTTTACCTGAACTGAGAAATAAAATAAATATATTCAACCAAAAAAAAAATCCACCTATGTGATGAGATCAGATTTTAAGGTTTATTGCCAACTTTGATTATTTATTAATTATTTGCTCTTCAATTAATGTGGATCTTGTGATGGATCTAACTCAAACAGCTCTATCAACATTATAGGTATGCAATGATCAATCCAAGTAGCAGGTATTTGTCTGTACTTAGCACACATGAGCCCTACTCAAATACCTCATTTGGATCATATGCATCTCATGTAAGACTTATGTTATCTAATGGTACTAATCTTCAAATACCATCAAAATGAAATGGTCAAAATTGGAAGATCCATTTTGCGAGTACGTGGAGGATATATGGCTAATATAGGCCTTTCGATTTATGTGCACGTCCGTGACTTGATTGAAGATCATCCTATAATTTCAATCAACTCCAATTGCTTGGCCACTTGCCAAAAAAAGCATAAAAAATTGCATATCTTAGACTTTGTTTGTTTAGTGGAAGATAAATGATTTGCAAAATATTTTCCTAAAAATGATTATTTGTATTACTTATAAAAATAAATGAATGAAAAATATTTTCATTGTTTACGAAAATATTTAGACATAAATTGTTAAAGGAAGAGGCTCAAATTATAAGACCGAAATAGGTATGCTATCCCCAACTAATAGGCACCACAAGCCATTCTTCAAGGGACTGCCTCTTAGTTTCCTGATCTTTTACTCTTGAATCTGGACTCTTTGAGTTTCAGATATTCTGATCCACAGGTTCCATAAGGTGACAAGTGGAGAGCATACTAAAACCATACCATCTTACTAAGCTAACAACAAAGTTTTAATCAGGAGAAACCATTAGAGGGGAAGAAGAAAAGGGATTTAGAAAGTCATGAAAGATGTCACAATATGATTTTATTTAGGGAAGACCAGCTTGCCCTTCCAATAAACAATATGTCGCCTTATATAGGCACAAACAACCATCACGTGCCTTGAATGGAAAACGCACAAGGCATCTCGAGGACAAGTCTCTCTAAAGATAATCCACATATTACATCAAGGCTAGAGTACAAAAGATGCTACAACACTCCATCATGCACACTGTAGAACAACATAATATGAAAGATTCTAAAGCATTGTACTTCAAGCACACACTAAGCATGCATACTACGAAAGATGCTAAAGCACTAAACACCAAGCGTGCTGCCCTATCTTATGCCCAAATCCTTCTTCAGTGTTGTCTGCCGAGCTGTCTAAGTTGTCTCTGTCCTTTGCTTCCGAAAGGTGCTAATAAGGCTATCAATTTCCCACCGAAGCAAAAGCTGATCAAATACAGGGTCACCAGGGATTCTTGATAAAGATGGACCATAAGTTCTTCTTTTCTTAGAGGGAGAGGACTTAGTCTATTTGGGGCTGTGGCCAGTGGGACTAGTTTACAAAGGTGGTGGAAGCTAGCTGCGAATTTGTGTAGAGGGATTCGGCTGAGTACGGGTCTTGGGCTAGGGGCCCAACCCATGGATCTTGGAAGGAAGAAGCAAGTGCATGAATCTCACGTGTAGAGAGCACTGGTGGCGCGTCATGGCTCGTGGAGTGTAAAAAGGAGATGTGGTTGAGTTGGGTCGACTCGGTGGAGCTTAAGAAGGCTAATGGTAGTGGTAGTTGGTGAATATGAGAAGCGAAAATCGATGTAATAACTCCTAGAGGCTTGGGCTCGATGGTTCACCGGAGGTGATGGCGCGGGCGGCATGTGCCACGTCGTCCAGTCTCCGTTCTTGATAGGATTTCTGGGCCTGACCCATCGAAGGACGGCGGTACGTGGTTGGTCTTTATTTATTTATTTATTTTTGAAATACCAAATGGAAGGCACCAAATCAGCACATAACAGAAGCGGCTCCCCGGGTCCGAGACATGGCTGCGCGTGAAGAGGACAAAAATCCTATTCTTCAAAATTAGCAGCGGAAGAGTCTCAATAGCTACGGAATAGAGGGAGAAATTGGAGTGATGCAGCCAATGTGACTAGCGTGGATGAGCGCTTCCTAATAAAAGAATGACTCCGATACCAAGTTGAGAATTGTATTGATAGAAAAATGTAATATTCTATATATTCTTAACGAAGAATACATGAGCCTATGTATTAGGCTTTAGAGCTTAATAACATATCAATTACGTCATAATCAAATCATAATCAATGAAAATAAATCTCCAAAATTTTTTTAACGGTAGCTGTCCAGTGATGACAAAGGGTCACCCAAATTCTAGGGACAACACTCATTTTGAAAAGAAAGAAAATCACAATCTTCTTTGATCTTAGGAAGTCACCAGGTGGTAGATATCAGTAGGATAAACTGCTGTTGGAAGATATGCTCGGTATGCTGTTGCTGCAACAAATCGATGAATGGTTTCCGTCGGATGGAATCCATCGAAAAATGCATGTATACTCCGAGTGAAACACGGCGTGGAGTTCGGCAAGCACAGCCCGGTCTGGTCCGTTGGGCAGCACGCGATTCCTTCTATCACTATGAAAAGAAAACAATCGTCGACGGAAAAGAACACCTCTATTAGTCTAAACTCATAGGCAAAATCGAAAGTGAAACAGCGGATCGTCAGCTAAATGTGACGCACCATTCAGCCGGCTTGTCGGCATGTCCAAGCCATTCACAAGCATAAAATTAGCGTCGGTGAAGGCATCGTTGAGCTGATCCACGAGGGGACGGAGTTTGTTGTTGAAGAGTGTGACTGCATCGTTCATTTCTTGTACGCAAGCTTTCTTCCCAGATGTTGCAATCGCGAAGGGTGTGCATCCAACTGGCCCTAGCTTAAACAATACAATCTTTCTCGCTCCAAAACCATGTAGAGCCTAAAAATCCCCAAAACAGAGAATAAATAAATAAAGGTATGTTGCATCTATATGTGGTGGGACTAGTATTTCGTGCATCTAATACATATACTGAATTGAATAGTAGGACCGACTGCTTTTAATGGTGCAGATATAGTTTGAAATATAAACTAAAGTTATTATAAACCAAGTATAGGGAATGAAATGTTGGGTGGGAATTTAGGGTTTTCAAAAACACACGACAACAAGAAAAGGGCTCGCAAGGAACAACTAAGTTACAATGTCGGATCAAGCTATGGGCGTGGTTCTTTGTTACCTTTAATTGAGAGGAGAACCGGTCGATGAGGAGCGTGGCGTACTGCTCCGGGGTTTTCTGACTCGTTGAGCTTCCTTTGATGAAGTAGTTGTTGATGTAGTCATTGCTTCCCATTCCGACGGTGTACAAGCAGCTGTTTAGCAGCTGTGTGGCTTTAGCCTCTCCGACTGAAGCAATGATGGCTTTCGTCACGTTTTGGTGATTTTGCAGCTGGTCATCCAAGCTGATATGAGTACCCTGTAAATTGCCGAGGAAGAAAACATTACTTGTTATGAAGAGTCTGAGTTTCCTGACCGGCATGCACGAGATGATCAACGCGTGTACGGCATTATTGTCATTGATACAGAAATGGGTTCATTATACCAGGTTCGATCCCGACTCTGGAAGAATGCCTGCTGAAGCTGATGCGTAGTTCACGCCTCTCAAGAGGTCGTTCCCGGATGCAGTCGCATGCGGCGGAATGAAATCCGCAAACCCTAGGTTTTGTGCTGGAGAAAAAAGAAACAGTCGATCTTTTAAGCAAGCACCAGCATCTAAAGATACTGCTATACATGTTATGCAGAGTCAAGGCGGGTGGATGATAATATCCTGCAATATAATGAACATGAATGTGCCATATCTAGGTCATGCCACATTTCAGATAGCAGCAAAAGATCGTAATCGCTAATGGTTACTGCCATTTGCTAAGAAACATTAACAAAATTATCCTATTCCTTATCTAGGTTAAGTAGTGTCGGCTTATAAGTATATAAATGCATGGAAAGCATCATGACTTAAGCCTGTTGATTCGTCATTCGGTGTGCATGAAGTTAATGATCTCTAGAATCTCAATTTCAACGCACGTTTTGTTTTAGTATAGATGAAATCATTAGGATCATTCAACTCGACAAGAATCATTTGCTCATAAAGAATATCAAAGCACGAGGAGAGAGCGAGAGAGAGACCAATGAAATCAACCATGGTTCGACCATTGGTGAACCGTCCTGAGGGTCCGACACCAGGAAGGTCAATCCCGTACGGTGCATGATTGGCTTTGGCCGAGGTCTGAAGATTATTGTTGTTACCATTGTCAACCAGCGAGTCTCCAAAAATGAAAAAGCAGGGCACGAGGGGTTCTCCATGGACCACCTTGCGAAAGCATGAGATGGCCAAGAAAGAGAACAAGAGCATCGGTATCTTAGAAGCCATGGAGGAAGATGATAATACAACGTGAAGGGCACAAGGGAATGGAGAAAATGACTTGGCTTCTATCGCAATGCTATGCACATTATGCAGAGATTGGAATTGAAATAGTAGACAAAGGAGATAAGATTAGAATGCGAAAATAGGTTTTAATTGTTTTTAGTAAAAATGTATTTTTGGGGACATTTCTAAATAAAGGTGTGAAGCGGTATCGTGACCTCAAAAAATAATCTGAAATGAAGTTTTTATTAGATAAGGAGGCTCGCCAAATTTTCTGGCCAGTCAAAAGCCATCTTTGTCCAAAGATATATATTTTTTCTTTTTTTTCCTTGTTCATCATCTTTCAGAGTTATTTGTTTCTCTTGCATTAACCGGTGGGGCTGCTCACCGAATTTAATTAATAAAACGAACGAATTCTCAGAAACTTTGCAAAAACACAAGGATTATATTGGGATCGAGATGATTGATTTCGATCATCATGTCAATCATATGATGTAACCATGTCTTTACCTAGATGGACTGGATTTGCCATTTTCTTTTGCTCTGAATTGGTGCAAGTTTGAGGGATTTCAGGCTAAACTTTTACCTAACCTTCAAGTGTGTGTATATATATTTCAAAATTAGAAAATTTGGGTGTCGGTCGGCGGATTCAGCCACCTGGGGTTGTAGAATTTGGTGCATCTAGAATCGACTTGAATCCCATTCTAGTTGAGCTTACATGAATCCAATGCATGATGTAGCCAATTATTTTTTTTTGTCTTGCCGCCAGAGATTATACTGCTTTAATCGTGTGCGTGCGTAGATATATATACGTTATATTTGGTAACTAATCAATTTCTTGTCACTGGTAAATACAAAAAGTACGACTCTTGTGTATGTTTATTGAAATACATACGTATTGCACAGGAGTGGAATACATAATTTTGGGTAAGATAATTGAAGCTCCGGCATTCCCATGCCCATAAGGTCATATGTCGTTTTACTTTTCGTTTTTTTTTTTTTTGGTTGCTGGAGCTGTTCGTTTCTTGGATTCATCTTTTACTACCTTAAATTGTGGAAAAGCCAGAGCTTGAGAATCTTTTCAAGACTTTTAGCAAATTTTGTTGCACATGGTAGTTTGACAGAGGTAATTTCTTTTTTTGGTCGGAAATGTAGATTTTTCATTAGTACTCCGTAAAAGAAGGGTTACACAATAGACTAAGTTCGGAACAAAAGATAAGCTCCAAGGATTGCGGTGGCTGATTCATCCAATTTGATGGGAGGTTGTTCGTGTTATGGGCTCGTGCGACCCAGTTTGCAGTTCCGTTTTGGGCCCTAGGAATAAATTGCAATTGAACTTGTTGCATTTCTTGAAGAAGCACTCGGTAGTCCCTTGCTACTTGCTGCACAGCCCATGGAGTTTCGGCCTGGCCCATGATATATTGAACTGCCGGCAAGCAATCAGAGGGTAGATTGACTCTCTGTTGAATTCAACTCTTACCCCTCAACTGGCTTCTGTCCTTCGTACTTTGCTTCTTTGACTTTAGAAACTAAAGTGCCGTGCGGATGCCTAGGGTTTCACCAATTAGAGCTGAAGGGGCGAAGATCTTCTCCGCGAAGCCATCGAGCAGCACCCCAGCTTCGTCTCGCCAAACGCCCGCAATCGATCCCTCCATTGATGAGCTGCTCCATGCACAATCAATGTTGAGCTTGCTGGTGGGTACTGCAGTGCGGATTTCAACCGTCAGTGGGGGGCAAGTTTCGGATTCTGCAGTGCTGGTTTCAACCATCGGTGGGGGGAGTCCTTCAGAATAGGTTTCGGGTTCCGCATTGCAGGTTTCAACCGCCGGTGGGGGGGGGGGTTCTTCAAAGTAGGTTTCGGCCGCTGGTGAGGAGGAGGTAAAGTGCACAGATCTAGTTTTTCCGCAGCTCCATGTCTGGTATAGCTTGGTTCTGTTCAGTGCATCCTCTAACAGTTGTTGTGTGTTCGGTTTGCGAGATTGGAAGACGAAGCCGTTACGGGCCTTCCAAATTGCCCAGAGGACCTCGGCGAAGTAAGCTTTCTGTTGCGGTTCCGATTTTTCGGTAAGTGTTTCCTAAACCCATTTATCCGCTCGCGTAATGTTCGACATGGTGCAGTTTACTTGCATTCTGGGGTCTGACCAGATTTCTCTTATCCATGGACATAGGATGAGAGCATGTTCAGTGGATTCGGGAACTTCGCAACAGAAAGGGCAGGCCATTTCATGTATGATTCGACGCTTGTACAAGTTTTCCTTTGTTGGCAAAGCGTTGTTGCAGACATTCCATACTGAAAATCGAACTTTAGGAGGGGTTTGGAGGTTCCAAATTTCTGTCCATAGCTTCTTAGGGGTCTGATATGAAGAGGAAGGTTGGTTGAAAATTGGGGGGTGGTGGGTGTCTCGGGTTCTGTTATACCCACTATTGACCGTATATTGCCCTGAAGCGTTTGTTGTCCACACTAGACTGTCTGGGATGGGTAGGATATTTAAAGGAGTGCCTAGGATTTCTATCAAATAAAGCTTCTACTGCCTGGGTATTCCATTGTCTGGTATTTTCATTGATTAACTCAGCTACAAAGAGCAGGTCATGTTTATTTGCCGGGCCCCCAATCTTTCATGAATTTAGCCACCGATCCTCCCTGATTCGGATGCTCTGTCCGTTCCTGACTTCCCATTTAATATCTAGTTCAATCACATCCCTGCCCTCTAGTATGGGATAAGTATAGCAAGAGTGCCAAAACTTGGCATAGAGGGACACTTAAGTGCCAAAACTTATAAACGGTACACTTAAGTGCCAAAATCGGAGCAAAAGGGATCACTTAAGTGCCAACGGCGAGAAAATTCGACCAAAATGCCGACGTGGCATTTTTCTGGCAATATGGGGTCAAAATGTCGTCGTTTTTGTGGCTGATGTGGTGAAGTAAACCCAAAACGGCGTCGTTTTGGGTGCTGATGTGGCCACAGCATCCAAAACAACGTCGTTTTGACTAATATTAATAAATATTAGTTAAATAATATTAAAAGAGCAAAAATTTAAAAAAAAAAAAAAGAGGGATGAGAGGAGCAGCCTGTCGCCGCCGCCCCATCGCCGGTGGGGCGATGGCGACGAACGACGAGGGTTGCCGACGCCTGGGCGTAGGTCGGCGACCCTCGCCAACCGGCAACGAGGGCAGACGCCGGAAGAGGGCGGCGACCCTCGCCCAAGCTGGGGCGAGGGCGGCCGACCCTCGCCCAGATCTGGGAGAGGGTTGCCGCCCTCTCCCGGCGTCTGGCGAGGGCCATCCGGCCCTCGTTGTCCGTCGCCGCCGCCCCACCGGCGATAGGGCGGCGGCGACAAGCCGCTCCCCCTCCCTCTTGTTTTTTTTTTTTTTATAAAATTTTTGCTCTTTTAATATTATTTAACTAATATTTATTAATATTAGTCAAAACAGCGTCGTTTTGGGTGCTGTGGCCACATCAACACCCAAAATGACGCTGTTTTGGGTTTATTTCGCCACGTCAGGCACAAAAATGACACCGTTTCGACCTCATATCGTCGGAAAAATGCCACGTAGGCATTTTGGCTGGATTTTCTCGTCGTTGGCACTTAAGTGATCCATTTTGCTCCGATTTTGGCACTTAAGTGTACTGTTTGTAAGTTTTTGCACTTAAGTGTCCCTCCGTGCCAAGTTTTGGCACTCCCGGGGTCCGTATCTCGTAAACTTTGCCACCCCTACGAAGCTCTATTACCCTTAGTGGCTGACCAGAACTCCCCTCTGGGGAAGTAAATACCCTTACATATTTTACACCATAGTGCATCCAGGTATTTTAGAAGCCGCCAAGCTTGTTTTCCCAGCATCGCTTTGTTGAAAGCCATTAGGTCTCTAAAACCGAGGCCTCCACGACTTTTAAAATCTCCCATCGTTTCCAATGGATTCCTTTTCTCAAGGCGTTTTGTTTCCACCAAAAGGCAGCAATTTTCCTTTCAATTGCTCGACAAATTGATACCGAGATCTTAAAAATTGACATGGCGAATTGAGGGAGGGCTTGGACCACTGTTTTGAGCAAAATCTCATTACCCGCCTTAGAAATTAATTTTTCTTTCCACCCTGCTAATTTCTTGTCCACCCTGGCTAGAATCCAAGAAAACAGTTGCTTCTTTGTTTGTCCCCAGTCTAAAGGTATCCTCAGGTACTTTCCTGTTTTCTCTATAATAGAGACCCTCAGTACAGCTGCTATATTCTGTTTAAGAGTTACTGGGCAGCTTCTCTCTACAAACACACCTGACTTGTTTAGATTCACCATTTGTCCCGAGGCATAGCAATATTGATTCAGTATGTTTGATAGTTGCTCTGCCTCCTGAATTGTAACATTCAAGAAGAAGATCGCGTCATCCGCAAACATCAGGTGAGATAATGCCGGGCAATGGGTGTTTAGTTGAATGCCCTTCAAGGTTCCCTTAGACATTGCTTTTGATATTATGGAGGATAGGGTATTGGCCATAATAATAAAGAGGTAAGGTGATAGTGGGTCCTCTTGTCTAATCCCTCTAGTTGGTGCAATATAGCTACTGCATTATCTGTTTACACATACACTAAAGGAAACAGAAGAGATACAGTACTTGACCATCTGAACCCATTTATCATCGAACCCCATATGTTTCATATAATCCCCTAGGAAGTCCCATTCCGCCCTGTCGTATGCTTTTTGCATGTCTAGTTTTAAAACAACCTGGAATTTCCTTTTTCGTCTCCTAATACGCATCTGGTGTAAAACCTCATGGACTATGGAGATATTGTGCTATATCTGTCTACCCCTCACAAAAGCACTTTGCTCTTGGGATATTATATCCGGGAGCCAAGGTTTCATTCTATTAGCTATGACCTTAGCAATGATTTTATAGGTAAAGTTGTATAGACTAATAGGCTTGTACTGTGAAATATCCTCTGGATTTGCTGTTTTAGGGATGAGGATAAGCTGTGTTTGGTTAAGAGCAGGGTCGAAAGTACCTTGACTAAAGAAGTCATCTTGAATTTTTGACCAGTGGCTTTAGTAGAATAGGCCGTTTAGTCCGTCTAGTTCGGGAGCCTTGGTTGCGCCCAGTTGAAAAGTTGCATCGCGTACTTCTTCTGTTTGGACTTTCTTCAACATGGCGTTGTTCATTGTTTGAGTTATTACTTATGGGCATTGATCTAGCATGGGCTGATAGTTTCTACTCCCGGCTGAAGTATACAGTGCTTGGTAAAACTCCTTAATATGTTGCTCCAAAGTCAGCGGGTCTCGGCACCATGTGTTGTCATTCAGGCAAAGCATTGAGATTCTGTTCTGGTGTCTTCTCTGAATTGTAGTTGCACGGAAATATTTGATATTTTTATCATCCCATTTCATCCAATCAATTTTAGACCGCATACCCCAGTACATCTCCTCTTGCCTCCATAAGTCTTCGATTTGTCCAACTATCTCCTTGTGTTCTGCATCATTTGTAGCTTCGCTACCCTTGTTATTAATCTCGATCAGCTTCCTTCTAAGGTGTTCAATTTTGACAGCTGAGTTGTTGAACTTTGCCTTGCTCCATCTTCCTAATTCAACCACTACATTTTTTGTTTTGCCTACAATATCCAAATGGTTGTTGTCTTCATTCTTCCAAGCTGTTCTGACTACCTCTTTACATTCAGGATGTTCATTCCAAAATGCTTTAAATCTGAATATTTTCTATTTTTTCTTCCTTATGCCATCCAGGGATAAAAGGATAGGGCTATGGTCAGATCCGATAGCAGGTAGTGCATATGCTTCAGCATTTGGAAAAAGTACTCTCCATTGTAGGTTATACAGCGCCCTGTCAAATCTTTTTTTAACAAGCTCCGCTCCTTCTCGGTTGTTGAACCATGTATAAGAGTAGCTCTTGCTTTCAATATCCATTAGTGAGCAGGAATTTATAAATTCACGAAAAGACACCATTCGGTAGCGGTCCGCTTCCCGTTTCCCAACCTTCTCCCACTCATATAAGACCTCATTGAAGTCCCCTATGCAGATCCACGGTGCCCTGATCTGGTGTGAAATTAGATTTAGGGATTGCCATAGGTTTAGTCGTTCTTGGCAGTTGGTCGAGGCGTGTACAAAGGATATTCTCATCATGTAGGCCACTACTTGCAAGCTTGCATTGTATGTCTATCATTTCCCGCGTGCTGGTTAATACAGCCACCTGGAGCTCTTCATCCCACAATAGAGCTAGTCCTCCCCTAATTCCTACTGGATTGCAAGTTGTTAAGTTGCTGAATTGGAGACGTTTTTTCAGCCGATCAAGAACCACTTCTTTATTCTTAGTTTCCATATGGAAAACTAAGTTGGGCCGATCTCGAGCCACTATGGCTCGAAGGTTTTGGACTATCAAGGGATTGCCCAACTCTTGATAGTTCCAGCTCAGGATTCTCATGTTTTCTCGGGTAGCTTATTTAGGCTAGCCACTAGAGCCCTTTCTTTGACCTTTTCCCACGTAATTATGGGAGTCTCCAGTAAAGTTGCTTCATTCAATATGTTTTCTGAGGTTCCCTGCTTCCCATAAGTTGTAAGCTTTTTCTGTTTTTTTATTGCAGGGGATTTGTGACCACTTTTCTTCCCTTTTCACTGAGTTTCCTGCCCATTTTTGGCTGCTGTCCCCGAATGGTCGGTCTCTTGATACTGCTGAATTCTCTTTCCTTTGTTCACACCTCGAGGGTCTGTTAGGTTTGTTTCTTGAAACTATTTTTGCCCCGTTGAATCATAAATGACCATTGCTAGGTCATTGGTTGCTGCTGTGCTCATTAGGACCATCTCCTTAGGGAAGGTTCGTGTCGCTGGTTCAGGCTCTATTTCCTCTAGGGAGTGATCCAGTTCTCCAAAGAAGATTTTCCAACAGGGGCTATATTCTCTCACTTCAACCTTTAGCCATGAGCCATAGTTCCCAAGTTTGTCTTTTGGTAATTCTGTCTCCTCATAAGGGATCTTTGGACATAAATTGGCATAGTGCCCTATGCATCCACAGGAATAACAGAAATGTGGGAGTCGTTCGTATTTGAAATCAATCCACCATTTTTTGCCCCCTAAGGTTATAGTTGTTCCAGTCTTTAAGGGATTCATAAGATTCAAATTTACTTTTGCTCTTCCCAGTTTACATGAGCTATTGTTCTTTGCCTCAATTCGAATCTCATCTATGCTCCCTAGTTTAGATGCGATACTACTGATGGCTTCTTTTGTTAAACCTGCTCTAGGGAGCCCTACAAGATGCACCTAAAATGCATAATGTGTGAACTCGTAGCGATGTTCTGGGACTGTGGGGTCTCCTTCTTGTAACACCAGTAAATTACTAGCAAAGAACCAAGGGCCTGTGTCCAGCACTCGTTTTTTGTCTTCTAGTGATTCAAACAGGAGCATGAAGTATCCTGGCTCTATCATTTCACATTTTATTGATTCTAACTTCCACACTCTTCTCATAGTGGTAATGAATGCTTGGAAGTTGACATTTGTCTTTGCAAAGAATTTGCCATACAGGATAAGGGCGCTCTCATGTCTGACTTTTTCAGGAATATTATCTGATAACACAGTTATATCCTCCTCTGACCATAGCTGGCCCATCCTCTTGCACAGGCCAAGCATTCTGAGTTGAGTCTCCTTTTCTTCTTCCATCTTACAATATCATCTAAAGTATGTAGGCCGGGGGTTACTGAGACAGGAAGGAATCTGGGTGTGGTAAATTTTCTAGGTGTTGATGTGGTGGGCTAGGTCTATGTGCAGGATTGTTGTGGTTTTTTTGGTTATTGATGTGATGGAGTGAAGGGAGCCCTAATATAGCTACTCAATGGATTAAGAAATTTCATATTCACCCTACCTCTTTCCTTGCTGCAGATTGGGATTCCATTGTGAGGAGGCGTTGTGGAAGCTTCAAAGCCTAGATTCCTGCTCCCTAGCTATTTGTCTATCCCATTGTTCTCTGGAGCCATGAGGAAGTTGGGGAAGCTGAAGAAATTGGAGGTTGGGTTCTACTTTCAGTCGGGGTAAGTGTGGTATGGAGACTGCATTGAGGAATTTGGGTTTGGGTGTAAGGAAAGGGTTAGGGTTTAAGGAGAGGGGAAGCTACCACCAGAGGGGTAGAGAGGATTCTTTGATAGAGGTAATTTAGACGATGAACTTTTGTCATTTAAACTAGTTTGGTGTTTTTTCTTTTTTGTTTTGGTCGAAACTAGTTTGATGTTGGACGATGCTTGGTTGGATTTTTTTTTTTTTTGGTAAGGATTAAATATTTTTGGTAAGGGCTTGGTTGGATGTTTTACGGTGCACTAAACGAACATTTTTCGTGGCGGAGGTCAGGCGATAAGCTGGCACTGGCCGTGCTGGCCTTGATGATGCGACCCCAGGGCGAGAACCTTGGGATGGTGAGGCCGGACCTGGTCCAGAAGAGAGACGACATGTACAACATATCAACCAACGCCCTCAGGGCCTCGAGGCTGGAGATCGAGGAGCCGGAGTGGATCAATCTGCAAGCTGACTATTGGAAGCAGCACGGCAAGGGCTGCACGATCGTCGTCAAGCTAACCGAGATGAAGAAAATCATGCCCTCCCCGTGAGACGTCAGAGTTGAATTAGAGTAATAAATGTCACATATACATATATATAGTTCGTCGTTGTTTCTGGGATTATGTAGGTACAGTTATGGATATGTTGAATGTTAGTATGTAGGTGTGGTCTTGCACTGGACTGTGAAGCTCTCTCTATTCAGATTAGAATTAGGTACTCAAAACTTTACCCACTTTGATTAGGATCGGCAAATTTCCAAGAAAAGCCATTAAAATTGGGTTAATACCACCAAAAACCCTTAACCGGTACATCCGTGACAAATTTATTCCAAATGATCACAAAAAACCATAAACTGGTACATTAATAATAAATTTACCATAAACTAATTCTTTTGACCATTAAAAACCCTAAACTAATATATTTATAATAAATTTACCTTAAACTAATTATTTTAATCGTTAAAAACCCCAAATTGGTATATTTATGATAAATATATTTTTCGTTAAATTGAATTAATATCACAAAAAATTATAAAATTAGTACAACTGTGACAAACGAAAAGTAAAATTTCAAATTGGTATAACAGTTAACTATCACATGCCATTCAACTCAGTAATTTGACAATAACAATTAACTATCACATGCCATTTAACTCAGTAATTTGACAATAATATTTAATGAAAACTAAAATAGAGGAAAATTGTCACAAATATACCAATTTGAGGTAAATTTGTCAAAGATGTATCAGTTTAAGGTTTTTGGTGGTCAAAAAATTAATTTGGGAAAAATTTGTCATAAATGTACTAATTTGAGTTTTTTGTGGTATTATGTGGAGGATATATGCTTAGCGCAAGACTTTCCATTTATGTGCATGTTTGTGACTTAATTGATGGAAGATCATCCTATTACTTCAGTCAACTCCTCGGCCACTTTTCAGGGGAAAAACATAAAAAGCATATCTTAGAATCCATTTGTTTTATGGAAAATGAATTATTTATAAACTATTTTCCTAAAAATAATTATTTGTATCACTTAAAAATTAATAAATGAAAAATATTCTCATTGTGCATAAAAATATTTAAGCATAAATTGTTACTGATAATAAATTTTTTTAATAAATTAATTATTTCAAATAATATAAATGATCTTTTTTAAGAATACATCTTACAAATCATTCGTTAAAATTTGAAACAAATGGAGCCTTAATAGGGTGGATGCTATGCGGATCTGAGTGATTCAAGGTCTATCTCACTCTGTCATATCTAATCGATTTTCTAAATTTCGAATAATTTATGAATGTGAATAAGATTTGAGAAAACTACAATTTATGTCATTGTAACTGATGGCTGATTCTATTGACAAGCATAAATTTGTACAGGCAAATCTTTTTTTTTTTTTTTTTTTTTGGTAAAGTGTACAGGCAAATCTTAATATTTGACTTTCTAAAAATTTTCATTTGAATGAGACTTTTATACATCCACCGTGAAATTTTTGGTTTAAAAAGTTCTATTGAAGTTTAAAGAATATACTTCTATGAACCTTAGAAACCCCACTTCAAAAATTAGTGTGGGAGTTCAGGACATTCTCCTCAACCTTAACATAAGAGCAAAATATGGAAGGCCATCGATCGCATAAAGTTGCTTGGGAAATTGTTTGCTTGCCAAAAAAGGAGGGAGGACTAGGGTTGCTCAATCTAAATCTATAGAACAAAGTTTTATTGGGCCGCATGCTATGGAGCCTCATAAATTGTCCATCGTTTTCCTTATGGAGTAAGTAGGTTCATAGTACCCAATGTAGAAGCACTCCAATTATGCAGCTTGAAATTAAAGGTAGTATGGCATGAAGTTGGCGTGGTATTCTTAAACTAAGGCCAATCTTAGCTCCAGCCATATCTAGACAAAGATATTGTTGCAAAGAGTTATACGATGAACTCAGGAATGTGGGATCGGTTGTGGGATGGTACCAATTGATATGGACAAGTGGGGTTAGCAAACACAATTTTATCGGATGGCTAGTTTGTAGAGACAAACTCCCAACAGTAGATATCTTATCACATTAGATGCCTACAGTAGTAATCTATTATAATTTCTGTTTGGATAATCTGGAAAATCGAGATCATCTATTCTTTCAGTGCACGTGGACGAGAAGCATATGGCGTATTATCCTTGCACAATACGGAATCCGCCGTAACTTAGGAGGATGAAATGATGAAATTTAATGGATGATCAAGGCCACCAAAGACAAGAATTTGGCAGCAAGGCTTCTCAAAGTAACTTTTTTAGCAACCATATATTGCATTTGGATGGAACGTAACTGTAAACATTTCCAAAACAAGTCAAATGATGCCCCCATCATTGTGGCTAAAATTCGTAAGCTTGTCAGAGGCCGAGTATCATTTTACAAAAATTTTAAACCTTTCCAGACAAATGTAATTTTGGCTACTATATGGAGATTTTTCATTCCATTTTTTTGCGTTCTTAGTTATCTTTGTAATGATAGGGAATGCTCCTAAGCTCTTGTACGTCATCTTATAAATGATACTTACATTTCAAACCAAAAAAAGAAGAAGTAAATCTGTCTATTCATTAAAAAATGGGGAAATATAATTTCACAATGAAGCAAGTATGAAATCTAAAAACATACTTGTCCATTGCCCTTCTTCATGTTGAGAAAAGCGTCAACAATACCTCGAGTTTCACAACGGATAGCAGAGACTCTTTTAGATTTATAAGTAAGATTTTTCTTGCAATATTCCACCGCGGGTTTATTTATAAGCATATGTTTATCATGCATTAAATATGGTAAATTAAATTTACTCCGCTTTGCGTATCACCTAGAGCTAGAAGAGTCTTACATTAATCTCTTCCTCTTCTAATTTCTTGTCCATATTTTTCACACACGTGTAGCTTTTCTCCCTAGTTTGCTTAGAATTCAAACTTATTCTCCCATCAAGATCTTCGCCTTTACTTCTTCTCCTCATGGAAACGGGGACGAGATCAATCAATTCATGCTTTTCTGTGACACGAACAAGCGAAGTGATGGAGTAAACGTAAACCCATTATTTACAATGGTAAATGCTAGTAGTCAGGTGATGACAACGGATCACACAAATGCCACGGACAACACTATTGTTCTGAAAAGAAAGAAAATCACAATCTTCTTGATCTAGGATGTCACCAGGTGGGAGATATCAATAGGATAAGTATCTGCCGGGGAACTAGCCCAGTATGCTCTTGTTGCAACTCCTTGATTAACGGCTTCTGTCGGATGGAATCCATCAAAAAAATGCATATATACTCTGATCGAGGCATGGCATGGAGTTTGGCATGCACAGCCCTGTCTGCCATGTTGGGCAGCACGGGGTTCCTAGTACCGTGATTGCTATAAAAAGGAAAAAAATTGTCAATGAAAAAGAACAATTCTACTAGTCTAAACTCAATAGGCAAATCCCATGACGTTCACGAGCAAGAATCTAGCGTCGGTGAAGGCACTATTGAGCTGATCCACGAGTGGACGGAGCTTGTCGTCGAAGATTTTGGCTGCAGCGTTCATTTCTTGTCCGCAAGTATTCTTCCCGGATGCTGCAATCGCAAAGGGTGTGCATCCCATTGGCCCTAGCCCAAACACTACAATCTTTCTGGCTCCAAAACCATGAAGAGCCTAAAAATCTTAAATGCAAAAAATAAATAGGTATGTTGCATCTATATGTGGTGAAAGACATAATTTGATATATAAACCAAGCCTACGTCTAGTCGTCTAGATTTTTAATTAGGATAGGACTGAATGTGAGAAGATACGTATCGACCAAGAGCTTTTTTCAACCTCTCTGCTCTCGAGCTCTTCCTCTGTTACTGTAGCGCCGGACACAACTCCCCTCCGTTCGAGCGGCCACCGGCGACGACTGTGGCTGAAATTTGGAGAGGATGTAGAGCAGACGTAGTCCTTCGCATCCCCCGTCTTGAATCTCTCCTGGTAAGCCTGTTTCTTACAGCTTTTCACTATGAAAAGCTAGGGCTCCGCTCGATTTTCTCTCCATGGAGTCCAATGAAATCTCTGTTAGAACTGAGAATGGCCGTAATTTGGAGCATCTAGCTGGTAATAACTTCCCTAGGATGGAAGGAGGTCGAGCTCGTAGCCAGAGCAGACCGCCGAATGCCAGAGTTCAATCCCGTGAAAGACTTGCGAAAGACAAAGGGATAGTTACTGCTAGGTCTGATTCTGCTGTTGGGGGGGTGGTTCTGCTGCAGTTGAAACCCCTATAGCTGGGCTGGGTGTAACCGGTGTTCGGCGGGGCCAAGATAAGGTCAAGAATGATAGACCTCAGCCTCCCCTGTCCCAGCAAAGAGGAACTTCGTCCTCTGCAGTCCGAACTTGGGCTAATGTGGCAAAATCAGCCACAACAGGGTATGCGTTATCTTACATCCCACATACTGATGTTGATGATGAAGTTGTGCATTTCTCAAGCGAAATGCTGGAAGCCGCTGATTCTCTTTGGAAGGAGAGTTTAGTGGGGTATCTTGTGGGCAAGAAACTACCCTTTAAGCTGGTAGAAACGGCGCTTAAGCATCTATGGGGTCACCAATTAAAGGAGGTTAAGGCAAACGACCGTGGCTTCTTTTTCTACACTTACCCGACCATGAATTCCGGAGGAAGGTTGCTGAGAGTGGACCGTTGACGGTGGCAAGGGTCCCATTAATCCTTCAGCAATGGCACCCTAAACTTGAGCTGCGTAAAGGAGTTCATACGGCGGTTCCGGTCTGGATTAGGATTAAAAATCTGCCATATGCTCTTTGGTCTGCCCCGGGAATTAGTGCCATAGCAAGTCGGGTTGGGAAGCCCCTCTATGTTGATCAACGAACGGAACAATTGAAGTTGATCTCTTATGCGAGAGTGTGTGTTGAAATCACAGCAACAAAGGACTGCTGTCACTCGTTGAAGATCGACTTAGATGGGGAACCTCGAGTGGTGGAAGTAGAGTATGAGTGGAAACCGATTTCTTGCAAAGTTTGTGGAACTTTCAGACACAAATGTCCAGTGAAAGCCCCTGCGCAACAACTACGTGCTGCTGATTCTCAGACCACGGTGGAACCTCCAAATGAAGTAGACGCCAATGCTGTGATGGAGGCTACTCAAGCGGTCCGTATGCCCTCCAATGAAGCCAGAGAGCTCCCTGGTCTTGGTGGTCTGCCTGCTGAAGAGTCTGGGCTTCATACTGCAGCTCGGAGGCATGGAATGGGCGGGCCTGCAGCTGTGATGTCGGGGAGGTCCTTTGATGGAGCTGTTAGGGTGGATTTTGCAGGAACACCTGTTGATCAAATGGCTGTTGGTCTGGACAAAGCAGGACCATCTCTGGCCTCAAAGCCTGCTGTTGGAATGGCGTCCTCCCCGGAGATGGTGGTGGGAAGACAGGCTCCCCCCTTATTGGAGGGCCTTCCTGCTGCAAGTGGCGGTTCTGAGGCCACTCAGGGGACCCCTCCCCTGCACCTAAAGGCTGCCGTGGATGCTGGTCAGGGTACACACACTTCCCCCCCCTTTAAGGAAACCTCTGCTATTGACTTGTATGTACAGGTTCCCGTGGAAGCGGCCTTTAATCATGCTCCAGGTGCTGCTCAGAACCCCCCTCCTGCTGGTGTGGAGCATGCTGTGATGGAGGGTTGGCAACAAGTAAAAGGCCGTAGGAGAGACATTCCCAGGCCGTCTGTTACACGGCCAATCCCAACTAGGCCGTTAGCCTCCACGTTGGCTAAAAACATCACGAAAAGGGTCAACACCGGAGCTGCTCCCTCTCAACTCTCAGCTATGGAAGGAATCTTGGACCCATACACATCGGCCTCCTTTTCGTCGAGGGATGACCCGGATGATGACATAGTGCCCTCCCTTGGGGACGGAGTTCGATTCTGGTCGCCCTCCTAAACCCCAGGTTGCGCCCCGTGGCAGCTCAGTTTCCAGGTCATTGTCCCCCCCGAACAGTCATCCAACGACAGGTCGACGTGGGCGCCCAAAGCGGAGGTAGGTCTCCGGGTTCTTTTTGGAGTAGATATTATATATGAATTTTGGTTTTTGGAATACCCGGGGTCTAATTGACCCGGTTAGGCAATCTGAAGTCAGGAATTTTGTAAAATCCAACCATATTTACTGCGTTGGTTTGATTGAGACCAAAGTACCTCCTTCCAGATTTAGAACTATCTCTTCTGGTCTGCTCCCTGGCTGGGTTTGGATTGCTAATAATGATTATACTGGCCGTGGCCGCATTTGGGTTGGATGGAACCCGCTTTTGGTAAATGCTAATGTCCTCTATATGTCTAGCCAGATTATCCATGTCTCTCTTATAATATTGTCCTCAGGGGCTAATATATTTCTCTCAGTGGTGTATGGGGAGCACTCTTTTGTTGCCAAGAGACCCCTTTGGAGTGATTTGATTCGGTTAAGCTCCTCACTTAAGAACAACCCTTGGATGGTGGCAGGCGACTTCAATGCAATTCTAGACTCTTCGGATCGCATAGGTAGCCCTGACATTTGGATCCCTGCTTTTGATGAGCTCAAGGAATGTTTAGAACAAACGGAACTGTTTGATCTAAGGTACGTGGGCTTCCGGTTCACCTGGTCTTCTTTCTCAGGTGCTAACAGGAAACAACGGAAAATAGACCGTGTCCTTGTCAATAATTCCTGGTGTTCCATATTCTCCTATTCAGAAGCATCATTCCTTGCAACAGGCATATCGGACCACACGCCAATGGTAGTGAGGATTCTTGCACCCAACCCCCGGCGTTCGCCTTTTAAGTTTTTCAATATATGGATGACACATCCAGACTTCTCGTCGATAGTTTCCCAGGTCTGGCAAACACACTTAAGGGGTACACCCATGTTCAGGCTCTATGGCCGTCTCAAGCTCCTTAAGGGCCGCCTCAAGACTCTCAATAGAGAAGCCTTCTCAGACATTACTGCGAGAGCATCTGAAGCTAAGCAGGCTCTGATCTCTTCTCAAGAAGCCCTACTCCTAGACCCTTTTAATAAGGAACTGGTGGACTCAGAGCACTTTCATATCAAGAATTACTACAAACTCAGATCCCAGGAGGAATCGCTCTTCAGGCAAAAGTCACGAATAAGGTGGCTCAAGGAGGGGGACTTGAACACCAAATTTTTTCACCAATCAGTCACCCACCGGCACCTACGGAATAGAATCATATCGGTCAAGGATAATTCTGGCCTATTGATCACTAACATGGGGGACGTCCAACGGGCATTTGTCTCATACTTCCGGAGATCCTTGCCCCGTTGAGGTGCCTCGAGACCATCCGTTCAGCGACGAGAGGTCATCCAGACTCCGCTCAATGAGGACCAGGTAACATTCCTATCCCAACCTTTCCTTCCGTCAGAGGTCTATGATGCCATGTTCTCCATTGCTGGAAATAAAGCCCCGGGCCCTGACGGGTATAATGCAGATTTTTTTAAAAAGAATTGGGATATAGTGGGCCCCTCAGTAACTGAAGCTGTCTTGGATTTCCTTGATTCTGGATGCATGCTCAAGGAAATCAATAATACTATCATCGCTCTGATTCCTAAAATCCCAAATGCCACCTCGGTGTCAGATTACCGTCCTATTGCATGCTGCAATACCATATACAAATGCATCACTAAGCTTCTTTCGAAACGTATGGCAGCTGTACTCCTGATATCATTAGTCCAAATTCAAAACCGCATTTGTAAAAGGGAGGAGAATTACTGACAACATTCTCTTTGCTCAAGAACTATTTTGTGGGTTTCATATTGAGTCGTATGTTTCGAAATGTGCCGTTAAAGTTGACTTTAAGAAGGCGTACGACACACTAAACTGGGACTTCTTGGAAACAACTCTTCAGGCATTTGGGTTCCCAAATCACTTCATTCTTCTAATAATGACTTGCGTTCGCACTCCGATGTTCTCTATTGCCATGAATGGCGAACTTCATGGTTTTTTTGCTAGTGGGCGGGGTTTGAGACAAGGCGACCCCATGTCCCCTTATCTATTCACCTTGGCCATGGAGGTATTTACAGGGATTATTAATGTCCACACTCAGAGACCAGAATACTGCTATTATTGGAGATGTAGGGCGTCTCGTCTATCGCATCTCTTCTTTGCTGATGATGTTTTTTTGTTCAGTAAAGCGAGCCTTGACTCTATATCATGCATCAAGGATGGGCTTGACATGTTCTCTGCTTGGAGCGGATTGACACCGAATGCCAGCAAAAGTGAAGTCTTTATCTCGGGGGGCTCACCGGAGGTTAGAGACCAAATATTACAAGAGTTTGGCTTTAGACTGGGTTCATTCCCGGTCCGCTATTTGGGAGTACCCATCATTACCTTGAGGATGAAGAAAGTGGACTGCCATGCCCTGGTATGCCTCCTAACGGCCAGAGTCCAATCATGGACACATCGTTTTCTATCTTTTGCAGGAAGATTGCAGCTAGTCAAATCAGTCCTGCACGCAATCCATATATACTGGGCATCCATCTTCTGGCTGCCATCATCAGTAGTGTACAGAATTGAACAAATCTGTAGACAGTTCTTATGGAAGGGGCCGACCATGGGTCCGGGAGGTTCAAAAGTATCGTGGGAGGATGTTTGCCTCCCCAAACAAGAAGGGGGCTTAGGTATCCGCAGGATACGGGACAGCAATAAAGCTGCCATGATGAAACACATATGGAACCTCTTTCGATAAGGAGTCTCTCGGTGCAAATGGATTCACGCCATACATCTCAAAAATAAGGAGTTCTGGACTTCAAATCCCCCTACTAAGTGTTCTTGGGCGTGGAGGAAGATCCTTGCCCTGAGAGGCGAATCCCTTCCCCTGTTCAAGTGGAAGATAGGGGATGGCTTGACCACTTCGCTTTGGTTTGACCCTTGGCTCGATATAGGCCCGCTCTCTTCGCTCGTCACGGACTCCTTCATTTATCAATCGGATCTCAATAGGCAAGCGAAAGTGGCAGACTTATACACCCCTTTTGGCCAATCGCTTCGCCAAGAGCTCATATCCTGGCAAATTATGGTTCCCCCCTTGTCCCAAGGCCAGGACTCATTCACCTGGAATGAGGACCCCTCAGGTAAATTTACGGTGGCATCGGCTTGGGCTGCTATTCGCAAGAAATCCAACGTGGTCCAATGGGCAGCCTTCGTATGGAACAAGGTCAGTATCCCTCGCCACCAATTCTGTCTTTGGCTGATTGTCAAGAACCGCCTGCCAACCCAGGTACTCCTTATGTCCTATGGGAGGATCTCTAATGTGGTATGCGCCTTTTGTAATACTCAACCCGACTCGGTTGACCATTTATTTTTTGACTGCGCCACCTCCAACTCTCTAGCCTTGTTCTGGGCGTCTAAATGCAATCTTCCTTGGCATAACTCTTCATGGACAGACAACCTTCTTTGGGCTATAAACTCACTGTCAGGTAAGGGGTTCTCTAAGGAGATTGCTCGGTTCTCCTTTGGTGCGTTATGCTACATAATCTGGAAGACTAGAAATGATATCCTCTTCCGAGCGCATTCTCTTTATCTACCAGCCTTGAAACATTATCTTTGTAAGGCGGTCAAGGAAAAAGCCATAGCTTTGAAGCGAGTGGAGGATAACCCGTGTAATAGAAGAATGCAGAGGAGTTGGGGGATAGACCAATGTATTTTTAGTATAGGTACTGACTGAGGTTTTGTAGAGCCATCTTGGCTCCTTTTGTGAAGTTGTAATTTCCTTCCCGTGTGTTTACGGTACCCCCTCACTCTGGTGACATGTAGTCCCGAAGAGTGATTGTAGGTGCCGTGGACCTCTCTTCTGTACAGGATCTTTTGGTTGAAAGCTTAATATACTTACCTTACAAAAAAAAAAAAAATGTGAGAAGATACGAAATCCAAGGGATTTTGTAATATCCTATCTATCGTTTAGTAATTACAGTAATAAAACCGAATATATTCGCATTATATTATATATATTATTTAATATAAATGGCTTATCAATATAAATGAACTACAAATTTTAGACATGGATATGATAAAAATCTGCTGCAACACTCTCATCTACTTTAATTTTAATTTATTTTGATCTCTTTTTTAATTAATTAATTTTTTATTTATGTCTTCACCTTTCATCATTCTCTAATAAAATTTTCTTAAATAGAAACTGCATTAATATACCTAATATACTAAAACACCTAAAATATGTAACAAATATTTATTTATATATTGAATTATATTATAAGAAAGAATTAAATTCTAATATATAAATAAAAAAGATTAAATTTAAAACTCAAATTGTTATTTTTTGTTATTTTGAATTTCTTATATTAGAATTCAAATATTATTTATATTAATATAATTTTGGATTTGTTAATTTAAGAATTTTTTTATTGAAGAAAAATAACTTTCCTATTATAAAATTAGAAATCCTATCCACCTTTATCCAACTTCTCTAATTGAATAATTTTATCCTCTTTATATTCGTATTGAGCAGGCACCAAATGTGGGATCGGATAAATTTTATCCTGATTGCCAAATGCAACCTAAAGTCATTATAGACCAAGTGGAAGGCGTGAAAAGTTGTGTGAGAATTTAGGGTTTTCAAAAACACGAGGAAAAAAAAAAGGACTCATGAAGCATGATCAAGTTATGATATTGGATTCAAGCTGTGCACATGGTTCTTTGTTACCTTTGATTGAGAGGAGT
This sequence comes from Corymbia calophylla, assembly GCA_014182845.1. Classification (NCBI taxonomy): domain Eukaryota; kingdom Viridiplantae; phylum Streptophyta; class Magnoliopsida; order Myrtales; family Myrtaceae; genus Corymbia; species Corymbia calophylla. The sequence continues at coordinate 4,325,964 of CM024696.1, read as the reverse complement.
ACCGGTCGATGAGGAGAGTGGCATACTGCTCCAGAGTGTTCCGACTCGCTAAGCTTCCTCTGATGAAGTAGTTGTTGATGTAGTCGTTGCTTCCCATTCCAATAGTGTACAAGCAGTTGTTTAGCAGCTGTGCGGCTTTAGCCTCTCCGACTAAACCAACGATGGCTTTTATCACATTTTGGTGATTTTGCAGCTGGTCATCCAAGCTGACGTGAGTGCCCTGTAAATTGCCAGGTAAGAAAACATTACTTGCTATAAAGAGTTTGAGTTTCCTGACCGGCATGATGGCATTATTGCTAGTGATTCAGAAACTAGTTCATTATACCAGGTTCGATCCTGTCTCTGGACAAATGCCCGATGAAGCTGATGCGTAGTTCACGCCTCTCAAGAGGTCATTCCCGGATGCAGTCGCATGCGGCAGAATGAGGTCCTTAAACCCTAGGGATTGAGCTGGAGAAAACAAGAAACAATCAGATCTTTTAAGCAAGCACCAGCATCTAAAGATACTGCTATACATATTATGCAAATTTAAGGTGGGTGGATCACAGCATGCTACAAAATAATGGGCCAAAGATCCAGAAAACACCAGAGTTTCCACATATATACACAAATCTAGTAAATGCCAAGAACATGAATGTGCCATATTTTAGGTCAAGCCACATTTCAGGATATTGAGATAGCAGCAAAAGATCATAATCACTAACAGTTACTACCATTTGCTATGAAACATTGACAACATTATCCTATTGCTTATCTAGGTTAAGTAGTGTCTGGTAATAAGTATATAAATGCATGGAAAGCATCATGCCTTAAGCCTGTTGATTTGTCATTCGGTGTACACGAAGTTAATGATCTCTAAAATCTCAAACTCAATGACCATTTTGTTTTAGTATAGATGAAATCATTAGAATCATTCAACTTGACAACAGTCCTTTGCTCATGAAGAAAATGAGAGAGAGAGAGAGAGAGAGAGAGATGAAATCGACTATGGTTCGACCATTGGTGAACTGTCCTGAGGATCCGGTGCCAGGAAGGTCGATCCCATAAGGCGCGTGATTGGCTCTAACTGAGGTCCAAAGATTATTGTTGTTGCCATTGTCAACCCAGCGAGTCTCTGAAAATGAAATAGCAGGGCACGACGGGGTCTCCATGGACCACCTTGCGAAAGCATGAGATGGCCAAGAACGAGAACAAGAGCATGGCTGTCTTAGAAGTCATGGAGGAAGACAATATAATGTGAAGGGCACAAAGGAATGGAGAAAGTGACTTGGATCTATCGCAATGCTTTGCATATTATCCAGAGCCTGGAATTAGAAGAGCTGATAAAGGATAAGATTAGAACGTGAAAATAGAGTTTCATTGTTTTTAGTAAGAAAGTACTTTGAGAAATTTCTAAATAAAGATACGAAATATTCTCGTTTTCTTCAAAGAATAGCTCAAAAGTGAAGTTTTTTTTCAAATGAGGAGGTATAACCTCGGCTGGCCAAATCTTTGGGCCAGAGTCAAGGGCAATTTTAGTCCAAAGATATATATATATATATCTGTACTTTTTTTTTTTCTTATTTGTGATCTTCTTCATTGCAGCCCATGCTGCTGTAGGCGTCACAGAGGATGTATGCGTCAAACCGCTTCTCCAGCTCGGGCAGGTTCTTCAGCGTGATCACGGAGGCCTCTGGCTTCGGCTTGAGGAGGGGGCGGTTGTCCTTGCCGGCGGGGGCAGGGGGTGGGGCAGTGGGAGAGTGGTCTTTTGAGCTCGCTTTCCATGGTGAAGGGGGAGATTCCGCTGAGGCGGTGGGGGTGTTTCCATGGAATCGGAGTGGCAGCAGTCGCGACAACGTCGGTGGCTACCTTGTGAAGGAGGAAGAGAAAATTGTGGCAGTTTAGGTCATTATTTGAAATTTTCTTAACTATTTTTATCAATATAAAAAAATTAAAATCTCTTGGATCCTTCTTATTTTTGTTTTGGATTCAACATCATATATTTTCGTTTCAAGTATATGTCGCAATAAAATAATTTGTGAAATCCGTGAACGTTATATGAATATATATGATCGAGGGAAGAAAGAATTAGTCACTTCTTTTTTTTTTTTGCCAAATTCGAGTATGTGGATTGAGTTTGTATAAAGACTTAAAAGTATAATATTTTGTCTTGCACATGAGATAATTATGACATCATGCAATGACATCAAAATACTTTATATTATAACATTTCTTATATGAATAAACCAACCTAATCAGCTCTACTAATGTCGCACGAATTCACTAATCTTGTTTCCTTGTTAATGCGGATCTGTGGAGGGTAAGGTACATTCACCCATTGATCACATTGATATGTCACATGGCTAGTCTAAGGCCATTATGTCGCTCTAACACCAAAAAAATTAAATTGTCTAAAGTAGTCCCCGTTGGACTTCATTAATGGTAAGAATGATGTTGACATCTTTAATAATATTCTAATATATATTTTTTTGATTTTTTGGGTCAAGTTCTATTTTTTTTCTTTCATTTTTTTTTGTTTACTGGATTTAGGGCCGGCAAGGGTCATTGGCCGACCCTTGCCAACAATAAGTGAGAGCATTGCCGTTGTGGCAGTTGCCAATGAGGGCTTGACAGCCATCGCTTGATGCCCTAATTGTGGTTGTTGAGGGCCTAGGGAAGGGTAGCAACGCGCTCGCCGGGCAAATCAAGTGCAAGTGAGCCCTTGCCAAGTTTGGGCAAGGGCTTGCATACCCTCAATTTGGCTAGTGAGGGCCACCAAGCCCTCGTTGACAACTGTGAGGGCCGTGACACCCTCACTTAATGAAAAAAAAAATAATATAGAAGAGGGAAGAAGAAAACAAAAAAATCAGATTAAATTCAAAAACATTATTAAAATATGTCAATGTTAGTGCCAATCATGTCACAAAGGACAATTAGTGTCCACTTCAACAATTTCCTTTCAAAATTGATCGGATGGACTCAACTGGTAAAAGGTAAAAAGTTTGGAACTCAATTGACAATAATGAAATGTTTATGATTAAATAGGCAAAACTATAATAGGTTTAAAACTTTTTAGAAAAATTTCCAAAAAAAAGTAATTTAAAAAATATTTTCTTAAAAATGATCACCTGTATTGATTAAAATAATTGGTTAGTGAAAAATGTTTCATTATTCATAATAATTTATGTCTAAATATTTTCGTGGACAATAAAAATATTTTTCATTGATTCATTTTCGTAAGCAATATAAGTGATCATTTTTAGGAAAATATTTTCCAAATCACTCTTTTTCCATTATACATTTTCCAAATGTAGGTCTATTAATCTAATGATTTTTATCAAATTTTCTTAAACTATTGTTTATTCTTTTTTGGTATTCAAGTCCGACAACTTTACATGTTTGTTTTAATTTTATGGAAATCATATAAAATTCGAGTATTTAAACAAATTTAGTGATTGGGATTAATTTGAAATTAGTATACTTACTTACAATGTCTCTCTTAAGTTCAATCTCTAACAACTCCTTAAAATATACAATTGTTTAGCGTTTTAATTTGGAAAATTTTTTGGTTAAAGTTGTGAGCCCTTTATGATTAAAATTTATATTTAAATATTTTACTTAAGAAAGATTACCGATAAGTTTCAAACTCACTATAAAATTCCTTTATGAAATTAGTTTGAACGCATTAATAAGTAAAAGAGTGGAGGTGAATATGTACGACGATGCATGGAAAACAACATAAGGTGGTGATATAGAACATCATTGTTTTGATTATTACAGACAATCTTATATGACAATATGAAGCTTTGTGTCATTCTCTTTTTTTTTTAAACCGAAGAATAGTGTGTTATTAACACTAATCGTCCTAAGACTTTAAGTTTCGCTTTGCATGTTGTGCATCATAGATTGAATCCATATGATCATGCAACTTTGCAGAAAAGCTTGGACCAGAAGAAGAAAAAAAATCATGCTAAAACATCATAGGAATGTTAAAGTAACAGAAATTGCACCAAAAAAGGGCAAGTGAAGAGAGGAAGAGACCAATGAAATTGACCATGGTTCGACCATTGGTGATCCACCCTGAGGGTCTAACGTCAGGAAGGTCGACCCCATATGGTGGGAAATTGGCTTCCGTCACGGTGTTGAGCATGATATTATTACCATTATTGGTTCATGAATCTCCAAAAAATGAAATAGCAAGGGACTATAGTCTATAGGGTCCCCGTGGGCTGCATTGAGAAAGCTTGAGATGGCATATGTCAAGAACAGGAGCAACATTATATTAGAAGCCACGCAAGGAAGAATCGTGAAGGAATCAAGGAAATAGAAACCCTAAATGATTGATATGTAGATGAGAACAACCGAAGGCCATGCTTGCATATTATATAGAGCCTAGGGAGAGAGAAGAGAGGTGAGATATGAGATTACACATGCACAATACGTTACAACATGTCACTAGTATATGCCTCAACTTCCACCCGTGCGATGAGATCAGATTTTAGGGTTTATTGCCAACTTCAATTATTCATAAATTATCTGCTCTAGATCTTGTGATGGATCTAACTCAAAACGGCTCTATCAACATTATAGGTATGTAATGATCAATCCAAGTAGCAGGTATTTGTCTATACTTAGCACACACGAGTCCTACTCAAATTCATTGGATCATATGCATCTCATGTGAGACTAATCTGATCTAATGGTACTAATCTTCCAATACCATCAAAATGATATGATCAAAATTGGAAGAATCCATTTTGCAAGTACGCAGAGGATATATGGCCATTACAGGCCTTTCAATTTATGAGCACATTTGTGACTTGATTGAAGATCATCCTATAATTTTGGTCAACTCCAATCACTTGGCCACTTGTCGAAAAAGGCATAAAAATGCATATCTTAGGCTCTGTTTGTTCAGTTAAAAATAAATAATTAGCAAAATATTTTCCTAAAAATGATTATTTGTATTATTTACAAAAATAAATGAACGAAAAATATTTTCATCGTTGACGAAAATATTTAGGCATAAATTATCAAAGGAAGAGGCTCAAAAGCATAAGACTGAAATAGGTATGCTATTCCCAACTAATAGGCACCACAAGCAATTCTTCAAGGGACTGCCTCTTAGTTTCTTGATCTTTTACTCCTGAATCTGGACCTTTGAGTTTTAGATATTTTGATCCACAGGTTTCATAAGGTGACAAGTGAAGAGCATACTAAAACCATACCATCTTACTGAGCTAACAACAAAGTTTTAATTAGGAGAACCATTCTAGGGGAAGAAGGAAAGAGATTTAGAAAGTCAAGAAAGATATCACAATATGATTTTATTTAGGGAAGACCAGCCAGCCCTTCCAATAAACAATATGTCGCCTTGTATAGGCACAAACAAGCATCACGTGCCTTGAGTGGAAAACGCACAAGGCATCTCGAAGACAAGTCTCTCTTAAGATGATCCACATATTACATCAAGGCTAGAGTACAAAAGATGCTACAGCACTCCATCATACATACTATAGAACGACATAATACAAAAGATTCTAACGCACTATACTTCAAGCACACACTAAGCATGCATAGTATGAAAAATGCCTAAACACCAAGCGCACTACCCTATCTTATTGCCAAATCCTTCTTTAGTGTTGTCTGCCCGGCTGTCTGAAGTGTCTCTGTCCTTTACTTCCGAAAGGTGCTAATAAGGCTATCAATTTCCCACAGTAGCAAAAGCTGATCAGATACAGCGTCACTAGGGATTCTTGATAAAGATGGCCATAAGTTCTTTTCTTAGAGGGAGAGGACCAGTCTATTTGGGGCTGTGGCCAGCGAGACTAGTTTTCAAAGGTGGTGGAAGCTAGCTGCGAATTTGTGTAGAGGGATTCGGCTGATTACGGGTCTTGGGCTAGTGGCCCAACCCATGGATCTTGGAAGGAAGAAGCAAGTGCATGAATCTCACGTGTAGAGAGCACTGGTGGCACGTGACGGCGCGTGAAGTGTACAAAGGAGATGTGGTTGAGTTGGGTCGACTCGGTGGAGCTTAGGAAGGCTAATGGTAGTGGTAGTTGGTGAATATGAGAAGCGAAAATCGATGTAATAACTCCTAGAGGCTTGGGCTCGTTGGTTCACCGGAGGTGATGGCGCGGGCGGCATGTGCCATGTCGTCCAGTCTCCGTTCTTGATAGGATTTCTGGGCCTGACCCATCGAAGGACGGCGGTACGTGGTGGGTCTTGATTTTTTATTTATTTTTGAAATACCAAATGGAAGACACCAAATCAGCACATAACAGAAGCGGCTCCCCGGGTCCGAGACATGGCTGCGCGTGAAGAGGACAAAAATCCTATTCTTCAAAATTAGCAGCGGAAGAGTCTCGATAGCTACGGAATAGAGGGAGAAATTGGACTGATGCAGCCAATGCGACTAGCGTGGATGAACGCTTCCTAATAAAAGAATGGCTCTGATACCAAGTTGAGAATTGTATTGATAGAAAAATGTAATATTCTATATATTCTTAACGAAGAATACATGAGCCTATATATTAGGCTTTAGAGCTTAGCAACATATCAATTACGTCATAATCAAATCATAATCAATGAAAATAAATCTCCAAAATTTTTTTAACGGTAGCTGTCCAGTGATGACAAAGGGTCACCCAAATTCTAGGGACAACACTCGTTTTGAAAAGAAAGAAAATCACAATCTTCTTTGATCTTAGGAAGTCACCATGTGGTAGATATCAGTAGGATAAACTGCTGTTGGAAGATATGCTCGGTATGCTGTTGCTGCAACAAATCGATGAATGGTTTCCGTCGGATGGAATCCATCGAAAAATGCATGTATACTCCGAGTGAAACACGGCGTGGAGTTCGGCAAGCACAGCCCGGTCTGGTCCGTTGGGCAGCACGCGATTCCTTCTATCACTATGAAAAGAAAACAATCGTCGACGGAAAAGAACACCTCTATTAGTCTAAACTCATAGGCAAAATCGAAAGTGAAATAGCGGATCATCAGCTAAATGCGACGCACCATTCAGCCGGCTTGGCGGCATGTCCAAGCCATTCACAAGCATAAATTTAGCGTCGGTGAAGGCATCGTTGAGCTGATCCACGAGGGGACGGAGTTTGTTGTTGAAGAGTGTGACTGCATCGTTCATTTCTTGTACGCAAGCTTTCTTCCCAGATGTTGCAATCGCGAAGGGTGTGCATCCAACTGGCCCTAGCTTAAACAATACAATCTTTCTCGCTCCAAAACCATGTAGCGCCTAAAAATCCCCAAAACAGAGAATAAATAAATAAAGGTATGTTGCATCTATATGTGGTGGGACTAGTATTTCGTGCATCTAATACATATACTGAATTGAATAGTAGGACCGACTGCTTTTAATGGTGCAGATATAGTTTGAAATATAAACTAAAGTAATTATAAACCAAGTATAGGGAATGAAATGTTGGGTGGGAATTTAGGGTTTTCAAAAACACACGACAACAAGAAAAGGGCTCGCGAGGAACAACTAAGTTACAATGTCGGATCAAGCTATGGGCGTGGTTCTTTGTTACCTTTAATTGAGAGGAGAACCGGTCGATGAGGAGCGTGGCGTACTGCTCCGGGCTTTTCTGACTCGTTGAGCTTCCTTTGATGAAGTAGTTGTTGATGTAGTCATTGCTTCCCATTCCGACGGTGTACAAGCAGCTGTTTAGCAGCTGTGTGGCTTTAGCCTCTCCGACTGAAGCAATGATGGCTTTCGTCACGTTTTGGTGATTTTGCAGCTGGTCATCCAAGCTGATATGAGTACCCTGTAAATTGCCGAGGAAGAAAACATTACTTGTTATGAAGAGTCTGAGTTTCCTGACCGGCATGCACGAGATGATAAACGCGTGTATGGCATTATTGTCATTGATACAGAAATGGGTTCATTATACCAGGTTCGATCCCGACTCTGGAAGAATGCCTGCTGAAGCCGATGCGTAGTTCACGCCTCTCAAGAGGTCATTCCCTGATGCAGTCGCATGCGGCGGAATGAAATCCGCAAACCCTAGGTCTTGTGCTGGAGAAAAAAGAAACAGTCGATCTTTTAAGCAAGCACCAGCATCTAAAGATACTGCTATACATGTTATGCAGAGTCAAGGCGGGTGGATGATAATATCCTGCAATATAATGAACATGAATGTGCCATATCTAGGTCATGCCACATTTCAGGATAATCTGTAAGCATTGAGATAGCAGCAAAAGATCGTAATCGCTAATGGTTACTGCCATTTGCTAAGAAACATTAACAAAATTATCCTATTCCTTATCTAGGTTAAGTAGTGTCGGCTTATAAGTATATAAATGCATGGAAAGCATCATGACTTAAGCCTGTTGATTCGTCATTCGATGTGCATGAAGTTAATGATCTCTAGAATCTCAATTTCAATGCACGTTTTGTTTTAGTATAGATGAAATCCTTAGGATCATTCAACTCGACGAGAATCATTTGCTCATAAAGAATATCAAAGCACGAGGAGAAAGCGAGAGAGACCAATGAAATCGACCATGGTTCGACCATTGGTGAACCGTCCTGAGGGTCCGACACCAGGAAGGTCAATCCCGTACGGTGCATGATTGGCTTTGGCCGAGGTCTGAAGATTATTGTTGTTGCCATTATCAACCAGCGAGTCTCCGAAAATGAAAAAGCAGGGCACGAGGGGTTCTCCATGGACCACCTTGCGAAAGCATGGGATGGCCAAGAAAGAGAACAAGAGCATCGGTATCTTAGAAGCCATGGAGGAAGATGATAATACAACGTGAAGGGCACAAGGGAATGGAGAAAATGACCTGGCTTCTATCGCAATGCTTTGCACATTATGCAGAGATTGGAGTTGAAATAGTAGACGAAGGAGATAAGATTAGAATGCGAAAATAGGGTTTAATTGTTTTTAGTAAAAAAGTATTTTTGGGGATATTTCTAAATAAAGGTGTGAAGCGGTATCGTGACCTCAAAAAAAATCTGAAATGGAGTTTTTTTTAGATAAGGAGGCTCGCCAAATTTTCTGGCCAGTCAAAAGCCATCTTTGTCCAAAGATATATATTTTTTCTTTTTTTTCCTTGTTCATCATCTTTCAGAGTTATTTGTTTCTCTTGCATTAACCGGGGCTGCTCATCGAATTTAATTAATAAAACGAACGAATTCTCAGAAACTTTGCAAAAACACAAGGATTATATTGGGATCGAAATGATTGATTTCGGTCATCATGTCAATCATATGATGTAACCATGTCTTTACCTAGATGGACTGGATTTGCCCTTTTCTTTTGCTCTGAATTGGTGCAAGTTTGAGGGATTTCAGGTTAAACTTTTACCTAACCTTCAAGTGTGTGTATATATATTTCAAAATAAGAAAATTTTGGTGTCGGTCAGCGGATTCAGCCACCTGGGGTTGTAGAATTTGGTGCATCTAGAATCGACTTGAATCCCATTCTAGTTGAGCTTACATGAATCCAGTGCATGGCGTAGCCAATTATTTTTTTGTCTTGCCCCCAGAGAGTATACTGCTTTAATCATGTGCGTGCGCACATATATATATATATACGTTATGTTTGGTAACTAATCAATTTCTTGTCACTGGCAAATACAAAAAGTACGACTCTTGTATATGTTTATTGAAATACATACGTATTGCACAGGAGTGGAATACATAATTTTGGATAAGATAATTGAAGCTCCGGCATTCCCATGCCCTTAAGGTCATATGTCGTTTTACTTTTCGTCTTTTTTTAGGTTGCTGGAGCCATTCGTTTCTTGAATTCATCTTTTACTACTTGAAATTGTGGAAAAACCAGAGCTTGAGAATCTTTAATAATATTCTAATAATTTTTTAGAATAGATCGTTCGAAACTAGTCTGATGTTATAAGGTGCACTAAGCGAGCATTTTTCGTGGCAGAGGTCAGGCGATAAGCTGCCACTGGCCTTGCTGGCCCTGATGATGCGACCCCAGGGAAAATAAATTATTTATAAAATATTTTCTTAAAAATAATTATTTGTATCACTTAAAATTGAATAAATGAAAACTATTCTCATTGTGCATAAAAATGTTTAAGCATAAATTGTTACTGATAATAATTTTTTTAATAAATTAATTATTTCAAATGATCTAAACGATTATTTTTAAGAATGCATCTAACAAATCATTCATTAAAATTTGATCCAAATGGAGCTTTAATAGGGTGGGTGCTATGCAGATGTGAGTGATGCAAGGTCTATCTCACTTTGTCATATCTAATCGATTTTCTAAATTTCAAATAATTTATGAATGTGAATAAGATCTGAGAAAACTACAATTTATGTCATTGTAATTGATGGCCGATTCTATTGACAAAAATAAATTTGAACAGGTAAATCTTAATATTTGAATTTCTAATAAATTTTCATTTGAATGAGATTTTTATACATTCACCGTGAAATTTCTGGTTTAAAAAGTTCTATTGAAGTTTAAAAAATATACTTCTATGAACCTTAGAAACCCCACTTCAAAAATTAGTGTGAGAGGTCAGGACATTCTCCTCAACTTTAACATAAGAGCAACATAAGTAAATCTGTCTATTCATTAAAAAATGGGGAATATATAATTTTACAATGAAGCAAGTATAAAATCTAAAAACATACTTGTCTATTGCCTTTCTCATGTTGAGAAAAGCATCAACGACACCTCAAGTTTCACAACGGATAGCAGAGACTCTTTTGAGATTTTTAAGTAAGATCCGCCTTGCAATATTCCACCGCGGGTTTATTTATAAGCATATGTTTATCATGCATTAAATACGGTAAATTAAATTTACTCCGCCTTGCATATCACCTAGAAGAGTCTTACATTAATCTCTTCCTCTTCTAATTTCTTCTCCATATTTTTCACACATACGTGTGTGGCTTTTCCTCCTAGTTTGCTAAGAATTCAAAGTTAATTTCCTATCAAGATCTTCGCCTTTACTTCTTCTCCTCATGGAAACGGGGAGGAGATCAATCAATTCATGCTTTTCTGTGACACGAACAAGCGAAGTGATGGAATAAATGTAAACCCATTATTTATAATGCTGAATGCTGGTAGTCAGGTGATGACAATGGATCACCCAAATGCTACGGACAACACTATTGTTCTGAAAAGAAAGAAAATCACAATCTTCTTGATCTAGGATGTCACCAAGTGGGAGATATCAGTAGGATAAGTGTCTGTCAGGGAACTAGGCCGGTATACTCTTGTTGCAGCTCCTTGATTGACTGCTTCCGTCGGATGGAATCCATCGAAAAACGCATATATACTCCGATCGGGGCATGTCGTGGAGTTCGGCATGCACAGCCCTGTCTGCCCTGTTGGGCAGCACGGGGTTCCTAGTACCGTGATCGCTATAAAAAGAAAAAAAATCGTCAATGAAAAAGAACACTTCTATTAGTCTAAACTCAATAGGCAAAATCGAAAATGAAACGGCTGATCATCGGCTAAATGCAATGCACCATCGGTCGAATTTGTTGACATTCCCATGACGTTCACAAGCATGAATCTGGCGTCAGTGAAGGCACTGTTGAGCTGATCCACGAGTGGACGGAGCTTGTCGTCGAAGATTTTGGCTGCAGCGTTCATTTCTTGTACGCAGTGTTCTTCCCGGATGCTGCAATGGCAAAGGGTGTGCATCCAATTGGCCCTTGTCCAAACACTGCAATATTTCTGGCTCCAAAACCATGAAGAGCCTAAAAATCCCAAAAACAGAAAATAAATAAATAAATGTACGTTGCATCTATATGTGGTGAAAGATATAGTATGATATATAAACTAATGATACGCATGGTCATCTGGATTTTTAACTAAGATAGGACTAAATAGGACATGATATGAAATTTAGGAGATTTTATTATATCATATCCACTGTTTAGTAATTATAATAATAAAATCGGATATATTCACATCATATCATATATATTATTTGGTATAAATGGTATATTAATATAAATGAACTACAAATTTTAGAAATGAATATGGTAAAAATCTCCCGCCTACTTTATTTTATTTTATTCTACTCTCTTTTTTAATTAATTTCTTTTTTAATTCTTTCTTCACCTTTCATGGTTCTCTAACGAAATTTTATTCAATAGAAAATTGTACTAATATACCTAAAATACTAGAACACCTAAAATATGCAATAAATATGTATTTATATATTGGCTTTATATTTGAAGATAGAATTAAATTTGAGTATATAAATAAAAATAAGATTAAATTAAAAACTCACATTGTTATTTTTTTGTTATTTTGAATTTATTATATTAGAATTCAAATATTATTTATACTAATATAATTTTAGATTTGTTAATTTAAGAAGTTTGTTATTCAAGAAAAATAACTTTCCTATTATGGAATTAGAAATCCTATCCACATTTATCTCACCTCTTCCATAGGATAATTTTATCTTACATATATTCTTTTTATATCCGACTTTATCTTATCTTGAATGGGCACTAAATATAGAATAAGATTTTATTCTATCCTGAATTTTATCCTGACCACTAAGCGCGGCCTAAAGTTATTATAAACTGAGTGTAAGGGGTGAAAAGTTGCATGAGAATTTAGGGTTTTCAAAAAAAACACGAGGAAAAAAAAAGGAGTCACGATCAAGTTACAATGTTGGATTCAAGCCGTGCGTGTAGTTCTTTGTTACATTTAATTGAGAGGAGTACCAGTCGATGAGGAGAGTGGCATACTGCTCCGGAGTGTTCTGACTCGCTGAGCTTCCTCTGATGAAGTAATTGTTGATGTAGTCATTGCTTCCCATTCCGACGGTGTACAAGCAGCTGTTTAGCAGCTGTGTGGCTTTAGCCTCTCCGACTAAACCAACGATGGTTTTTATCACATTTTGGTGATTTTGCAGCTGGTCATCCAAGCTGACGTGAGTGCCCTGTAAATTGCCAAGTAAGAACATTACTTGTTATAAAGAGTTCGAGTTGCCTGACCGGCATGATGGCATTGTTGTTAGTGATTCAGAAACTGGTTCATTATACCAGTTTCGATCCTGTCTCTGGACGAATGCCCGATGAAGCTGATGCGTGGTTCACGCCTCTCAAGAGGTCATTCCCGGATGCAGTCGCATGTGGCAGAATGAGGTCCTTAAACCCTAGGGACTGAGCTGGAGAAAACAAGAAACAGTCAGATCTTTTAAGCAAGCACCAGCATCTAAAGATACTGCTATACATATTATGCAGATTTAAGGTGGGGGGATCATAGCATCCTACAAAATAATGGGCCAAAAGAGCCAGAAAACGCCAGAGTTTTGACATATATACACAAATCTAGTAAATGCCATGAACATGAATGTGCCATATATTAGGTCATGCCACATTTCAGGATAATCTGTAGGCATTGAGATAGCAGCAAAAGATCACAATCGCCAACAGTTACTGCCATTTGCTGAGAAACATTGACAAAATTATCCTATTGCTTATCTAGGTTAAGTAGTGTCAGGTAATAAGTATATAAATGCATGGAAAGCATCATGCCTTAAGCCTGTTGATTCGTCATTTAGTGTGCACGAAGTTAATGATCTCTAAAATCTCAAACTCAAGCCCATTTTGTTTTAGTATAGAGAGAGAGTGTGTGATGAAATCGACTATGATAGTTCGACCATTGGTGAACTGTCTTGAGGGTTCGGCGCCAAGAAGGTCAATCCCATACGGCGCGTGATTGGCTCTAGTCGAGGTCCAAATATTATTGTTGTTGCCATTGTCAACCCAGCGAGTCTCCGAAAATGAAATAGCAGGGCACGACGGGGTCTCCATGGACCACCTTGCGAAAGCATGAGATCGCCAAGAACGAGAACAAGAGCATCGCTATCTTAGAAGTCATGAAGTAAGACAATATAATGTGAAGGGCACAAGGGGATGGAGAAAGTGACTTGGATCTATCCCAATGCTTTGCACATTATCCAGAGCTTGGAATTGGAAGAACTGATAAAAGGAGATAAAGATTAGAACGTGAAAATAGGGTTTCATTGTTTTTAGTAAGAAAGTACTCCTTCAAAGAATAGCTTAAAGTAAAGTTTTTTTTTTTTTCTTATTCGTGATCTTCATTGCAGCCCATGCTGCTATAGGCGTCACAGAGGATGTAGCCGCAAACCGCTTCTCCAGCTCGGCCAGGTTCTTCAGCGTGATCACGGAGGCCTCTGGCTTCGGCTTGGGGAGGAGGAGGAGGTCTTCCTTGCCGGCGGGGGCGGGCGGCGGGGGGCAGGGTGGGGCAGTGGGAGAGTGGTCTTTTGAGCTCGCTTTCCATGGTGGAGGGGGAAATTCTGCTGAGGCGATGGGGGTGTATCCATGGAATCCGAGCAGCTGCGTTGGCGACATCATCGGCGGCTACATTGTGGAGGAAGATAAAATTGTGGCAATTTAAGTCCTTATTTGAAATTTTTCTTAAGTATTTTTTTCAATATGAAAAAAATTAAATCTCTTGGATCCTTCTTGCTTTTGTTTTGGATTCAACATCATATATTTTCGTTTCAAGTATTTGTCGTAATCAAATAATTCCCTAACTGAAGATGATGCTACATGAAATCCGTGAACGTTATATGAATATATATAATCGAGGGACGAAAGAATTTGTTATTTTCTTTTTTTAATCTTTTTCCAAATTCGAGTATTTGGATTGAGTATGTATAAAGACTTAAAAGTATAGTATTTTGTCTTGCGCATGGAAATAAATTATGACGTCATGGCCTGACGTCAAAATTCTCTATATTATATCCTTTCTTATATGAATAAACCAACCTAATCAGCTCTAGTAATGTCGTACGAATTCACTAATGTTGTTTCCTTGTTAATGTGGATCTATGGAGGGTGAGGTACATTCTGCCATTGATCGCATGGCTAGTCTAAGGCCATTATGTGGCTCTAACACATTGTCTAAAATAGTCGCCATTGGACTTCATTAATGGTAAGAATGATGTCGACATCTTTAATAATATTCTAATATTTTTTTAAAATTTTTTGATCGAGTTATTTTTTTTCCTTTCATTTTTGTTTTTGTTTTTTGGATTTAGGACTGGCAAGGTTCATTAGCCGACCCTCGCCAACAATAAGTGAGAGCATTGCAGTTGTGGTAGTTGCCGATGAGGGCTTGGCGGCCGTCGCTCGATGCCCTAATTGTGGCTATTGAGGGCCTAGGCGAGGGTCGTGACGGCCTCAACGGTTGAATCAAGTGCACGTGAGTCCTCGCCAAGTTTGGGCAAGGGCTTGCATACCCTTGATTTGGCTAGTGAGGACCATCAAGCCCTTGTTGGCAATTGTGAGGGCCTTTTGACACCCTCACTTAACAAAAAACACACAAAAAAAAAGAAAAAGAGGGAAGAAAAAAAAAGGATTAAATTCAAAAAATTATTAAAATATTTCTATATTAGTGCCGATCATGCCACAAAGGACTATTAGTGTCCACTTCAACAATTTCCTGTCAAAATTGGTCCAATGGACTCAACTGGTAAAACGTAAAAAGTTGGGAATTCAATTGATAAAATTGAAAGGTTTATGACTAGATAAGCAAAACTATAATAGGTTTAAAACTTTTTGGACAATTTTACGAAAAAAAGATAATTTAAAAAATATTTTCTTAAAAATGATCGCTTGTATTGATTAAAATAATTGGTTAGTGAAAAATGTTTCATTATCCATAATAATTTATATCTAAATATTTTCATGGACAATAAAACCATCTTTCATTGATTCATTTTCTTAAGGAATATAAACGATCATTTTTAGAAAAAAAAATTTCCAAATCACTCTTTTTCCATTATACATTTTCCAAACGTAGATCTATTAATCTAATGATTTTCATCAACTTTTCTTTGTTTATTCTTCTTTGGTATTCAAGTCCGACAACTTTACATGTTTTTTTTTTAATTTTTATGGGAATCATATAAAATTCGAGTATTTAAAGAAATTTAGTGATTGGGATTAATTTGAAATTGACAAAGTATATTTACTTACAATGTCTCTCTTAAGTTCAATCTCTAACAACTCCTTGAAATATACAATTCTTTAGCGTTTTTATTTGGGAAATTTTTTGGTTAAAATTGTGAGCCCTTTATGATTAAAATTTATATTTAAAATATTTTACTTAACAAAGATTACCGATAAGTTTCAAACTCACTATAGAATTCCTTTATGAAATTAGTTTGAGCACATTAATAAGTAAAAGAGGGGAGGTGAAATATGTACGAAGATGCATGGAAAATAACATAAGGTGGTGATACATAACATCATTGTTTTGATTATTACAATCTTATATTTTCATGACAATATGCAGCTTTGTGTGATTCTCGATAATTAACCACTTTCATCCTTTCCATTTGCAATTTTGATTAATTAGTTCTGTTAAGATTATTTTCATTAACTCCATAAAGTTAAGGAGTATTATAACCATAAAACCATTTAGTGTGTGAAAATAGTGTAAATCTAGCACTATAAAGTCTAGCACTATTTTACATATATAAGAAAATACGAGAATGTGAATCATACATGTTAATGCTCTCTCTCTCTGTGGCAATTTGACATCAATATTCAGGCCACATAGACCTTGAAAAATCTACATACTACTTACTCAGTGAATGAGACGTGGTTAGGGGTGACAGGTTTTCTACATGTCCAACGTGGAGTATAACACTCACCTAATATTTTCTTAGGGGTAGAAGGTCGTATTGAACCCATAGCTAGTAAATTCTCCTCAAAATGCGTTGAGGCAAAATAGTAATGGGACATTTAGAGGTAGAGCACTATCTCGGAGTAGCATGAGGTAAATTGGCATAAGGCCATATAGACCTTGCAAAATCTACCTACTACTTACATAGTGAGTGAGACATGGCTAGAGGTGACAAGTTTTCTTCACGTCCTAGATGAAGTATAATACTCACCTAATATTTTCTTAAGGGTGAAAGGCCATATTGAACCCATAGCTAGTAAATTCTTCTTGAAATGCGTTGAGGCAAAATTGTTAACAGGACATTTAGAGGTAAAGCACTATCTTGGTGTAGCGTGAGAGCGCTACCAAATCTAGGAGCTCAACCACAGCAGCACATTACGTGCATCAAATTACGGAATTAAATTGGGATCGAATTAAACAAGTACCGTAACTTGACTGCATTAGGCCATACATTTTCAGGCTCTTGAAACACATTACATTCAATAAAATGACAACTGTAAAGGGAACTTCGCCTTCTTTTATCCTTGCAATTGTCGATTATGCCGATAAAGAAAAAGAAGTTGAAGAAGAGAACCTTGACTACTATTTCAGCTAAATTAGAACGAAATTTGAAACCCGCCTTCGAAATGCTATGTGGAATTAATGAATCCATTCGGGATTTTCAGAGCATGGCAAGGTGGCGGATGTCGGTGGGGTAGGCGTCGGTGCTGGACTCCGCCGTGTAGGATCTCCGCCCGACGACGATGTTCGCAGCCTCGGTCGGGTGAAAAGCGTCCCAGAAGAGGTACTCCTTTCTATTTAGGCACGGATTCTGAAGAGGGAGGCATGTGATTTGGCCATTGTTCCTGCCTACTCCACAGCACCCGGAATTGGTGACCTTAAAACCTGAAGATATCACGACAGGAAAAGTTACCGTCGCTGATAATTTAATTTTCCTCAAACAAGGCGAAGTAGTTCTTCCAAATTCATAAATTGCTAGATGTACTTAAGTCACGATCACGTATTATCGACGATATCCTAATCTCCGAGCTTCGGTCATCTCCAATCATTAAACGAAGATGACGGTGGCGGCGGTGACAGAGGCAATAAACACGATTAATCAAAAGCGATTGGGACAGCATATGGGCCTGAAAAGTACCCACCGAAAGACGAGGGCTTAGTGAGCAAGTCTTGGAAGATATTGTAACTGTTGATGTAGGTGAATTTCGCGTTCGCGTAGTTCTTGTTGAAGTCATCGACGACGGGCTTGAGCTTGTTGTTGAA
The DNA here is from genome assembly GCA_014182845.1 of Corymbia calophylla. Classification (NCBI taxonomy): domain Eukaryota; kingdom Viridiplantae; phylum Streptophyta; class Magnoliopsida; order Myrtales; family Myrtaceae; genus Corymbia; species Corymbia calophylla. Next base: position 4,308,024 of record CM024696.1, on the reverse strand, counting down.
TATCTGGCAGGCGTCGTTGATGTTCTGAACGCAGCTGGAACCGTCTGAACTGTTCTGAGCCAGCTCGCTCGGGCTGCAGCCGATCTGGCCTAGCCCGAGCAGAACCACCTTTCTTGCGCCGTTGTTGTACATAATCTATAACCAAACAAAGATTTGATTACAGCCAGGGAAGATTTAGATGTGGAGAAGTGCCTGAACTTAGGAAAATAGCTCACCCTCAGCTGTTGGACGTACTGTTGAATGAGGATGTTGGCCCATTGCTCCGGCGAGTACTGGCGGCTGCTCGTGTAGAACTGGGGCATGTAGTAGTTGTTGAGGTAGTCGTTGCTTCCAATGCCCACCAGGAATATGCATTTGCTCAGACGATCCGCCGCCGCGCTGCTGCCTCCGAGGATGTTTGCCAGCTGCGACACCGTGTTTTGGTAGTTCTGCACCTGCCTCGAGAAGGTAATCCTACCTCCCTGAGCCAAATTACGCAAAACAACGATCGTGAGTGACAGCAATGAATCCGCTCTCGAAAAGGGTCTAGTAAATCTCATGGAGCTGATGTGCATTGCTTCATCAAACAAAATCCGAAATTGAAGAAGATTGCTTACCAGTTGACGTCCGGTTTCTTCTCTGATTCCTGCAGCTGCGGATGCGTAGTTCACTCCTTTGAGAAGGGCATTCCCCGAGGTCGTCGCATATGGAGGGATGTAGTCGCTGAAGCCCAGAAGCTGAGCTGCAGGACGAGGAACACACGACGATCTCTTGCTTCATCATTGCACTTTATAATCATGTATAATCACCATACATTATCTTATATATGAAGGAGCTTACTGATCACATCGACTGCAGTTTTCCCGTTGGAGAACCTCCCGGTCGGGCCAGCGGGGAAGTCGATCCCGTAAGGCCGGTAATTGGCCTTGGCCAACGAAGCTGCGAGCCCGTTGTTATTCCCATTGTCCAGCAGCGAATCCCCAAGTATGAAGAAACACGGGACTTGAGGCTGCGCTTGTGCCTCGACCCGACGATTTCCGACACTCAGCGCCAGCACCATAGCCACACCCACCAAAGCTTGCATGAGCTTGCCACTCTCCATCGCTATGACCTAGCTAAGACGCACTACTTTTGGAGATGAGTTTAGACAAGTATTCTGAACTGGGGCTTGTGGGAAATTGCGTGGTGTTGGTGAAGTTCATATAGGATCAAGAAGTGGGCCATGAGCGTGTGTGAACTGAGTACACGCTGGTGCAGTTGAAGAGCTGGCTGCATTAGCATTTAATTTCACGCGGATGTGCACTGCAGGACGGTGTCACTCCACGAGAGACCGGTTCAAAATGTAAATTTAACATTGCATGACGGTGCACTTTATATGAATTCTGAAATGTAAAATATGAGAGTATTCTCACTTTATTGAGGAAGAAAAATATATAACTTGGAGCAAGAAATGTAAGGCATGCGAGTATCAACATGTTAAAATAAAAAATTTAGTCTAGGTGGGCATTTTTATTAAATGAATTATTGTTGGTAGCTCTTATAGGTGAAAATACTTTTAAAAGAGGATAGATCAGTTAAATCGATCTCTTGACTTAGTTTCCCTGTAGGTCCATGGTACCTAATAGGCCTCCAGTTGAGCATTCGTTGGAGGACGGTGCCGATCCATGAGATGACCGGTTCAAATGTGAATTTAATGCTACACAGTGGTGGGATCAGCTGCCTTTAGGTGAGCTAGATATGACTCGGCTGCGTGTCGGAAGCTCGAGCATGAGTGGAGCGATTGCTCTCGTACTTTCGTTTGGTGGTTTGGAAAGGGAAAGTGTATCATGCGACGGCTTCTTTCCGTGACATGATAACGATGTCACCACTACTCTCTAAGATAAAGTGCAATTATTTTCGTTCAAAGTGTACTAAACCACAATACTTGATTAGACGTGTCAAAGGAACATAATTTAGAGATGGCAACACTTCAACTCTGTGTGGGTTCTTAGGAAATTCAAATTGAACCGAATTGTTTGGGAGTCCATTAGCTCTAAACCAAATCGCAATCCGAAATGAAGGCTCGGCCCGATTTTTCAATTTTCTTTTTTTGTAATATAAAAAAAGGTTTAGTGACAAATTAGAGATATTGTGTAAATTGTATATCAAGAAAATAAATTATTTTCAGTTCGGTTTAGTTGATTGAACCGAAACTATCCAAAATCGAAATAATAAATATTGTTATTTTTTCACTATTCGAATCAAATTGAAAATACATGAAAATTTGGTTCAATTTGATTTTAACACTTTTAACATAATTGTGGCATTTTGGTCAGAGGAGTGACAAACAAGGGGCGTGTTGAATATGGAAGCGAAAATGTAACGTTTTTCTCCATCATTAATTGTAAGAGACTTTTATCTTCCCAATATTTGATTGGCAAATTTTTTTTATATAAAAGAAACACATTCATTGCTCTCTCTCTCCTCTACACTATCCCACATATCTACTCAACCATAATGCTGTTGGCTCGCCTCATACCCATCACGAACATAACGAAAAATGGAAAGTTTGCATTGAACAGAATCCTGAAAGTCTATTTATAGACTATACTTGAAAAAATTGAGGTATGACATTGAACAATGAGGACAATTTAGTGGATCACCGAACATCATTATCCCTCTATTTCACTCTATGATATAGGCCTTAAATATATTTCATCTGATCATTATAAATTTTACTTGTGTTTGGGACAACTTATAGATTTTGGTATTTAGACACTAGATCTACTCTTCAAATTGTTCCAACTTGCAGGGCGTGCCAGACAAGTTCAAGACCACATCTCCCCATGCCCATACACTGCACGGGACAGATAATTGTGTCAATCTACCAACGGAGTAGGTATTTGGCGGGTCTTTTCGCTTTTGACTTCTAGGGTGTTCTTTAATGTTTAGAGATTGAATTTGAACTTTTCTAATATATTAAACAATCAAAATTATTCATATATTTGCATGAAAAGTCATCCCATTATTTTGTAGTTCTAGTATATTAAGATCCTATTTTTTCACTTTAGTAGATATTAGAATATTTAATTAATAAATCACATTTTAATCTAACAGCTTAAATTTCTAAAACAGTTGGTAGAGATCCCATAAAATCTCACATGATAATAGAGTTAGAAGTCTTGAGTTTAAATTTTTCCAGACTTCATTTGTCGCCCCAATTAAATTTTCACGCCTTCGTACTAAGCAAAAGAACAAGTTAAGCATGAGGTGCAATATTAAAATATTTAAATAATAAACCATCATTTTATCTAATTAAGTTTTTCGAACAATTAATAGTGGTTCCACAAAATCTCACAGCAAGTAACTCAAATATGCCATATTTAATTGGCTTAAATTTTTAGAAGGACAGCCTCTTGTATTACAAAATTTTATCAGAAAATCATCTCTATCTTTACTTTTTTAAACGATATTTACATTGGTGTTCGAGTTCATGCCAAAAATTTCGTTCAAGTGGTGGGATTGAGATGTGGATTATCATAAATATCAAGGTCTATGCGCTTGTTGGGTACTTTAATTATGACTTATTTGTATAAATACATGGTTACACCTCATAATATTATCATAGCAAATTGAAATTGCAAATCAATCTCTTCAGTGCGGTACCGTCATTTATGCTTACCTGGGACGGTGGTGCCAAAGGTCAATGACGAAAGTGATCTCTATAAATGCCTTAATGGGTTGGGCTCTGCAATTTTTTGACCCATGAGCTTCCGTTTCCAACACGCGAGTCAAATTGCATGTGCTTTTTGGTACTCAAAGATCTGGAAAGTCATCCATTTGGCGGTCCCTATCTGTATTTGGTTACATTTATTGCTTCAAGCATTTGCACAAAAAAGTCAATTGCCTTAATAATTGCAGCTCCGCGTGGTGTTGACAGCCAGACTACATATCGACGGACAATTTCAACGGGAACTTTATCATTTATTAGGCCACTAAATGAGCGAGTGAGATCGAAAATATCTGGCCCAATTGATTTTTACTCATATTAATCCACTCTTATTTGATACATTTTCAATCATCCATATCTGACTCGACCTGTTATCGGACCGAATCCGAGGTGCAATTCTTAGCAATTTTTCTTATTAAATTGTTGTCTTTGAAGAATAAGTGACTCTATAAATTGGCTCACTGATTTTGGCACCCTTACCTAGTGACCACTGAGGGCTTCACGCCTTTCACCCGGTGGCTTGCAAGGGTTGGCTAGCAGGGCCTTGTTGAACTTAGTAGGAAGAAAAGGAAAAAAAAATGTATAAAAAATTCAGAAAATTTGAAAAATTTGCAAAAATTATTCATGTCAATATTGGTTAAGTCATATAGAATAGCCGACATTAGTGATTTCAGGTCGAAGTTGGTCTAAAAGATCACATTGACTAATTATTAAAAGGTTTATAACTAAATTAGCTAAGTTAAAAAGTTTGAAACTGAATTGACATATGTATCATAAAATTTGGATTTTTTTTGGTAATTATCCCAACTTAGGGAAAAAGATGAGACTTATGTAGACTCGCTTCAATTATCACCGAGTCCATAGTTATATATATACCATTATAATTTTTTTGGTTGAAATATACCATTTTTATTCACCATATAATAATCATGGAGTTATTGGAAATCTAGGACGATATCGTTTTCTTTAAAAAGAAAAAAAATTAATTTTCAGGAAATTTACCGGATTCCCTATAGCAAAAGTGATAAAAACAAAAAGTCGTCAGACTTATACCTTAGCAAAGTCTCTTTCCCATTTAGATTATGATTGGATTCCAACGCTATTTTCTTTACAATAATGATTGGATAAATGAGGTCAACTAATTTACTTTTAGATTATGTCATTTATGAGTCGCTTATCCAGCGTTTGATTAATCACTAGCACCGCAATGGTCATTTTCTTCCAATGATAGAAATGATGGAGTGACTTATCCGGCTTTGCTAACCACCATTGTGCAATAGTCATCTCCTCCGATGATTGCCGGACGTCATCGTCATCTAGCCGATTGTGCTTCGACAATTGAGGGTGAAAATGAGAGGTTACATGTCACATGACCATTACTCTTGAAGAATTTTAATCCTTTCCCGAGTGCACTAGATCCTTCAATGTCATCGTCTACAATAAAGGCATGTCCGTCCACATTACACACTACTCCATTGCCATCCGCTAGTGGATCTCCGCCCACCTCCGTTGACCACCCTGTTGTTACGCTAACATTGGCCATTGCTGCCTCGTCTGCTGCCTCGTCGACGAGAGCGTCATGGTTGCTCGCTCCTCCGGTCACTCGGCGACTCGAGGCTCATTTTCGCTAGTGTCCGAATCGCCTTTGATACGTTGAAGCTGAGCGAGGACTCCGGTCTGGAGGTGGAGATAATGTTGGATCTAGCGTGACTGGCGGGGAAGGAGATGAACCGGAGGGAGTTGGAAAGATTGGGCTTGAGACGTCTCAAGCAGTGAGAATTGAATGTTGATGGATATTGATGGATATTGCGCCAGGGAAATGAGATTTTTAAATATTTAATTTGGATTTTATCGAATATGTGATGAGATTTTTTACGGTCTGGAGGATATTTGGTAGATTTCCAAATCCATACTATCCTATCCTATTCTAATCCGAATCTAGATGATCAAAAGCAGCTCAATGTCTCTTAAGATGTGTGTTGAGTCTCTAAGGCTATGTTCGAAAAGGCACTTCAGCCGAAGTTTTGCTCTATGATAACACAATTTTAAAGATTTTGGTGCAAAATTTTGCTTTGAAAATACTCAAAGTTCTAGACAAGCTCCTTTTCTTTGGATTTTAGCATTTTGGGCATGAAACTTAAGGGTTTCAATATAAAATTTTCCTTCCAATCGTACCCTCACTGATATATTAGCATTTTTGCTTTACCCCTCAAACCTTGGATAGAGAAAGACAGAATTCCATGGTCGATCGTGGTTGTGAAGCATCACCGAGGGTCGGGGTACATTGGCAAGCTTTGCTAAGGGTCATGCGACATCGATAAGCTTCGCCGATGGTCACCAGATGTCAGGAAGCTTCGCCAAGAGCTGTGCAAGAGCTCTTGGCGAGTGCCTTCGCATTTTGCTCGAATGGTCTCACACCTACAAGATTTGGCCTGTTCCCTGGACACCGATGCATCTTCCAATGATGGCACCTTGCATGAGGTCACATGACCTAGGCATAGCATCTATTTATGGTTGCGCCGTTCGTCTCGGCAAAAATCATGTTTGCACCTTCAATATCTGTTTGCTCTCGCATTTTTTTTTATATCTTTTGTTTTACTTCTAATTTTATAAGTTGCTTTCTAAAGTGAACTTTATGTTTGTTACCGGACAATATTTGCATCAAGTGAATATCCTTGGAGGCAAAGTCCTTTGTCTAATGCAAAGTCAATGTAGCCAAAACATTGCCAAACTCATCCTCAGTTATATAGAGATCTCATGGATGGTGAAAACATGAACTATGTTGAGATGTCCTTGGCCCATGTTTGAGCCCAATTGTTTTAAATTGTCATTACTATTTTTTTCACATCAATGCTTCATGGAGTCAATAGCCCAGTGGGCCTCTCTGGTTTGGAACCGGGGCCTTTTTGGAGTTGCCTGACGAACTTCTATTTCTTTTTCACTTTACGGACTTTGAAAATAATGAAAGAAAATTACTTTGATTTTTAAATAAGTAATGAAAGAATCATGTGCAAAATGTAGGCGAATATTTATACGTTTTGAATTTAGGTGTTTCGAATAAAATAAAAAGGGAAGACAAGGCAAAAGATACTCGCGGTGTTCTCCAACTAATTATCCAACTTTATTCATGGTTAACTCATTAAATTTTTTCACGACAAGACAATAACATTATCATATATTATATATGGGCCCTAATGGATGGACTCACTCTAATGCAATCATTGGATTGGAGACCCAATTTGGCCCAACAACTGACGGCGGCAAGTCGTTGGGCCTAACTTCACATATAAAAGTGATTGTTGGGGAGGAAAAAAAGAAGAAGAAATCTTTATATAAATTGGTTCAATTCCTCTCAATTTTCAAGATTTTTCAATCATCACTCACACATCACTTCCAAAGACTCTTGTTCTCTAAAATCATTTGTCAATTTCATTTAATTCTTTTCTTCTTACTACAAGTCAATCATGTTCTAAGTCTTCCGATGCAAAAAAAAAAAAAAACAACAATAATCCATGTCAAATCATCCCAAATCAATATGTACTATATTGTGCAATTGACGTGGGACTCATTCAATGAGCTTCACAACGACAGCATATACATGTCAGGTTTGCCTCCGCAACAAGTTGAATCCAACAACAATGAGACACAACGACCCAACGATTGGGAGGAGTTGCAAGGGTGAATGCTAGAAGCTACTCCCCGCCGTGACACTTCCTTGGACGTACCCCTATCCTTGAAGAAAACCCCCAAAGCAACTGCTGCATCGACTTTTGTGGAGAAAAACGTCCAAGGTCTGGAAGACATTCCGACTTGAGATCGATGCCAATAGGATCAAGAAAGCTATTTATGATACGTGGTAGCAAATTAAAAGGCGAAACATCAAGTGGGAAGAGCCACTTGAGGAGGCGAGGAATTACCAGGAGCTTGCATATTATTGTCTTGTTGCCGAGTAACCCTTTGACTTCACCAAAAATCCCTTCTTCGTCCACTATGTGCATACAACTCTGCAAGCTCAGCTCAAGCCCATTTGTGGTAAACTAACAACTGAAAAGACAAGTTGTTGTACATAGAGAAAAGGGCGGTGTTGAGGTACTTGCTGTCGATGAGTAACTTTCATGTCTTTTTCACTTATAATTTATGGATTAGCACTACAAATTACACAATATGTATTGTCGCTGGCCAATGGGTGAATTCTATTTACATAGTTATTGTTTCCGTGTGATTCCCAAAATGCAGCCATCGAAGTGATGAGTTACAATGGGTTTGGCATTTTCACAAAATCTTTAGCACCATTCTAAATCATCCCAGTGTGAACGCTTCCTTAATCCTGTTTGAAATGGGATTTTCTTCCATGTGTGCTGTATGTGCCACTACATCAACTTGTGCGCGCAAGTGGTCTTTGTCAGTTTTATGATTATGTGGCCAACATACGTGGCCAGGTTTAATATGTTAGATCCAGCCTACTCAAAAAATAAAATAAAATTGAAGGTTGTGCACGTGACACATAAAAGGAAAGCTGCAAGTTTTTCTGTAAATGTAAGAAGGAGGTGGATTTCAACGTACGATATGTTAAGCAAGGCATCTTAGGAGACGTGTGTGCGGACACTCTACTCTAACACTCTTAATATAAGTGCGAATCTCTAACCATTGACACGATGAATTAAAGGTTTACTAAAATCTTTAGGGACTTCTAGCAGGATTTTAATGATGCTACATATGCTTTGAGCTCTGGCATTTATCCATCAAGCAACCCATTCAGTTTTTATACTTGATATCTATTGAATTAGCGGATAAGGAGGGTGATCAATTCCTCAACGAAGCAGTATTGACCATGAAGGCAAAATTCTTCAAATATTACAAAGATATTGGCCAGCTTTTTAGTTATCCACTCTTTGGTGTCATTTTTGCGTAATTGTTATTAATGCACCACAACGTGTAATTTTTCTTTTCAAGTAATTCGAGATGCGCTTGTATTGATATATTGATTTAATTGAGTGAGTTTTTTTTTTTTTTCCGGTAGTTTTCCTCAACTGTTTCTTTTATTATCTTTAAAATCTGAAAAGAAATTCATTAAAAAATTAAATTAATTTTATGGAGTGCTACAAGTACCCCAAATGAACAAACTAATGGGAAATTCGCGATGAGAGGACTTAATAGATAAGTTCATGACATGTGGTGATTCTGGTGTATGGAAATCGGCCATTGACGGCTGTCATGAGAACACGGGCGAATGATGATTTGTCATGTCTCGAGACGACACGAGCTCATGACGGGTTTTCACACGTCAGAAAGATTTGGGGCCAATAGCAAGTGTACAAGATTAGTTTAGGGATAGACTAAATCAGTTCCCACAAGTCCCACTCCAAATCCACTGGGTCAAAACTTCTTAGAACATCTCAATTAGATCGGGATGACCAGGATGCTGCCGCCAATCCTAAGTTATGCCCGCATGAATCCTAAGGCAAAACCTACAACAAATCTCTAAGCAAAGGATATTTGTCGGTGAAAAAGAGTCAAATTACACTCGCGCAGATAAGTAAGGTGTTATTGTGGCGTATCTCCTGTGATCTTCAATCCAAAAAGTTTTCTAATCTCAAGAACTAATACCCGCCTTCGTGACCTATGCCTCTCAAAGTCCGATATAGGATCAATGGAAAAGCTTGAAACTTTGGAAGTACGTGAACCATCGGTCAAGTTCAGCTGTGGCTTAGTAGCTTTTCGGTTAGCAAGTGGTGGTGGGTCAACCACAAAATCCCACGCCACGCATGGAACTCGCAATCATGTGGACCAGATTCTGATTTTCTACGGGAAACTACAATCCCTTCGAAATCTAAGAGGACCATTGAGTAGTTTGAATTGAAGTAACTTTATGGATATCAAACAACTTCTTATATTATTTGATTTTCGTTATTTTCTAGCATAGCTGTCCTTATTAGATTATTACCTTTTCTATGCATATTTGTCAAGTGATTCAAGTAACGATGAAGTTTTTACTAATTTTCTCGTCCTCTTTCTTGAAGATCTCAATACTATTTGAAATGATGAAAGTTCTTTTACAAGGAGCCATAACACAAAAGAACTTTCAAAAAATCTATTTTCTAAGGAGGTCGCAGTTGGTTGGAGCGTCAGAGATTTCCCCTAAAAAACCGAGCGTCAAATTATATGAACAACACTAGGGATTGAGTCACCTGACATATCAAAGGAAAACTTAACTGGTTTATGATACTTACAGAGTATTTTATGAGTCTCGAGGTAGTTGAGTTTTTACAATCATACACCTACATTTATAATAAATATTTTTAGAAAAAATTTAAGTCAACAGGGAGACTTATTGTCATGGTACGTTTGGCTCTGCTTATTTATTATACTCTCCACTCTTAAATTATTATCGTTATTTTTATTATTAATATTATGCTAATAGTAATGCCAAATGTTATGTACATTATTAGTTACAAAACTATAATCGTTTAACACTTTTTTTTTTTGTTTGAACTTTTGGCCACTCGACGCCTTAATTAATGGGAAAATAGCAGTATGCCCAACATATTGAGGCGTGCGCATCTAGAGAGGAGAAAAGGAAAGATCCTCTCGGTGCACCGACCAAAAGAAAACAAAGAGATTATCGCAACGAGCAACATAATTCTAACAAAAGATTAAAAAAAAATCAAATTTTTAACAGCACAATATTGATTTGGTGCTACCTCTTTAGGGACAGCATTTCCTAATGGGAACAGGCGTGATTTCAAATCCGAAATTAACACAAATTATACATTTGGGCCCATTTATAAGTAAAAACACTTCACAAACATATTGATAGGCTATTACTATCATGGGTTGATAGTTCGTTGGCCACGAAATAGCCCGTGTAGGGCCTGATGAACAGATAATACCAGACCAGCCTTTCTTCTATAATTATTTTTTAGAATAGTAAATTGAATGGTATCCTCATATCAGATCATATCACGCCCAGCTCAAGTGTCTAGTTCATTGAGCGAGATAGCAGAACGCGTAAGGCACAACAATTGATTTTTACTGCCATGGCCTCATCAAAATAGTGTCATCAATTCTTAATTAATTTATGCACAGAAGGCCAACCCATTTTTAGATCTTTATAAAGATATATATTTTCTTTTGTAGAACTCCTAACACCAATCATCTTGACGCCACTCCCTCGGAATAATTATATTCATCCCATCTACATTACTCACTTTTCAATCGGTAATCCCAAGCTCCAATCACAAGGATAGACGAGTACGGAAGAATCATAGTCCGTGACATTATCCTATTGATATGAATACGATAGTATGATATGAACCTCTCCACTAAATTGGTCTCTTTCTCCTTTTTGGGTCTCCAATCTACTTCAAGATTGTCATTTACATGCAACCAAATGAAGATTCTTGCTTTCTTAGGATAAAAACGGGGCGGTCAACTATTTATATGTCATTCTCCGAAAGAGAAAGACATGCCATTAATTCCCACTCTTCCGCAATGCACGACCATTACGGTGTTTGATGCTCTGACTTTGCTTTCAAAGGAAGCTTGGGTAGTCTCTAACAATGAAGCAGGATGGTCCTTGAGAGCCCCACAAGTCAAACGCATGCGTTGTGCCCATAAACTCCTAAGGAATTGTATGCCGTCCGCTCGAGGGATGATAATAGTGTAGACTCGATTTGTAGGCTAATTCAAGCACATATTGCGATATAAAACTTCTCCTGAAAGGCATCAATTACTTGGGATTTATTTCCTAAATTAAACTTGTGCAAGTTTGTCCAATAACTCTCACACTAGATACGAATAAATACATAAGATTGGTTTTGGGAAAATTACTAAAAAGTCATAAATCTATTGTAATTGTGCTAATTCAGTGATAAACATTTTTTTTGCCGATTTGGTCTTAAACCTTTTGCATTTGTGCTAGTTTAGTACATTTGACCAATTTTGGCCGATTGACATTGACGTGGCATATTTAAAATAATTTTTTAATGATTTTTGAATTATTTTATAATTTTTTCTATTTTCTTTAATTTTTTCCCCTTCCTTTAGTGCCAGTGAAGACTTGGATGCCCTCATTAGCATTGGGCTAGGGCCTCGCAACCCTTGCCTAGTTTGGTCAAGGGCTGCGATAGCCTCGCTCGATCTGGGCGAGCAAGGCTCTCACTGCCCTCGCCTAGACCAGGCAAGGGCCGTGATGCCCTCACCTAGTGCTGATGAGGGCCATGATGCCTTGAGTGAGGGTGTTCGAGCCCTTGCCTTTGACCGCCAACCCTCACCGATACTCAGGGAAGGGGAAGGGAGAAAAGATTAAAGAAAATAAAAGAAAAAAGAAAAAAATATTAAAATGTTCAAAAAATGTTAAAATATTATTTTTAAAATATCACATTAGTGCCATCCGGTCAAAATTAGCCGGATGGATTGAACTAGCATAAATGCAAAAGGTTGAGGACTAACTTGGCAAAAAAGAAGAAGTTTATAATTGAATTGACACAATTGCAATAAGTTTAGGACTTTTTTAGTGATTCTCCCAATTGATTTTCTAAACAGGGGAGCTGGGTCTCACCCCCTTAAACTTTTTTCAATTTTCATTGCATACCCTAAATTTTGGAAATTTTTTTCTTTTGGCACCCCAAAGGAATTGTACAAAGCTATAGAGTCACGTTATACAATTCTTAAGTAAAGACTCACTCTTTTTTCACAAAGTTATGGAGTAATATTTGCTAAATATGTAATTGTTTCACTTATCCCTAAACATCAAGTGAATATATAAGTTAATCTCATTTGACTAAATATTAATGGCCATGCGTTTCAAATTCGATTTAAAAATTCAAGTCAAAGTTGTTTTATTTTTATTTTGGTCCCCCAAGTCTTCAATCCTAGATCCGTCCCGAGCCACATGAGCAATAGGATAAGACAATCAAATGATTTTATGGGCTAGATTATGACAAAGGACAATTGGCGTAGGCTTATCCATTTGCGTTGCATGCTTCTTCATTCTAGCACAACGTCAAAAACGTGGGACTAGCACACATGCAAATTGACACTTGAGTTGAAAGTTGAAACGATTGGTGACATGTGTAAGTCAGAACAAAATCTTTAGCCAAATTGATGCACGCCTTCGACTTTGGTGGTCCTTTTCCTTAGAGTCCCGACTTCAATTTCCACGTTAAGTAATCGAAGCTTCACACCGTCCATAGCCTTAGTTTTAGTTCGAACATAATCTGTGTCGAATTGGAGTTATGACTATAATAGAAAATGTAGTTTATATGTTTCCTTAAGGTTATCTTTGGAATCATTTTCAATTTCTCTCGAAACTAATGAAGTCAATTATCAACTATTGCATCCATTAGACATACTTGTATATCATTAAGTTTACATGTGAGTGATGTTCATACTCACAAATCTTCAACTAGAGATTTATGTATCATCTGATAAAACCTAAGAATGCGTGCTGGAAAATTAAACAATGAATTTTAAGTATAGACAATTTTAAATGTTGAAAATGGAAATCAAAAGTTTTTTTTTTGCCATACTCTATTGCTATTCTAATTCTCATTTTCAGACTTTTGTCATATCTTATTACGGGACGTAGAAGACAAAATTCATACCTGAACCTAAATTGTTCACACCCCAACCCCTAGGAAAAGTGAAGATTTGAATCCTCCAACCCTCCTTCCTATGTGAAAGGATGGCTACTAAGATAAACCTTAGTAGTTGAAATCGAAAGTGAATTTATAACAACTAAAAATGGATGAATGAATATGACTAATTTCTTGCCGTTTATGTAATTGTATATAATATGTAAAATTAAAGCTGTCTATGAGGCATCCAACCTAGTGGTTGGAAGATTGGAGTGGGAACACCCATACCTAAGGTTCGGACCCCGACGAAAGCAGTAAAAATAAACCTATAAAGTAACCCACTCCTTAGAGGAAAAGTATTAAAAAAATCCTAAAGCTATTACATTAGTGGCAAGTTAGTCCTAAAATTTTTGATTTAGTGTCAGTTTAGTCTTTCCGGCTAACTTGGTCGGATATTTTTGACGTGGATGCCGATTGACCTATGTAGCATAGTCGATGTTGACATGGACATTTATTAATAATTTTTTGAAACTTTTATTTATTTTTTCATTTATTTTTTTTCATTTTTTCCTTTCTCTCTCCTTTCTTTCTTTCCCATTCCTCCGGTTGGTCACCAACTAGAGGTGAGGGCTAGCAATGCTCTAGCTCTCACCATATTCGATGAGGCCAAGCCTCACCAGCCTAGCATGAGGTTGCCCTCACGGCCTTTGGCGAGGGCTCGAGCCTTGGTAAGGGTTGGGCAAAGCTCGACCTTGCCAGTGGCCGACGAGGTTGGCAAGAGACCTTGCCGACCCTCGCCTAGAGGAAGGGGAAGGAAAAAAAAAGAAAGAGAAAAAAAAATCATTATAATATTATTAAGTTGTCTATGTTAGTGTCAGTTATGCTACGTAGACCAGTTGACTTCCACCTCAATAATATCGGGCCAAAATTAGTTGAAATAACTAAATTGACACTAGATCAAAAGGTTTAAGATTAAATTCATATTATTAAAAGGTTTAGTATTAATTTGGCACAAATGCAATGTGTTTAGTACTTTTCTGGCACTTTCTCCCTTTCCTTTGTCATCCCATTAAGCGATCTTTTAACTTTATTGAATTTTTTATTATGGCTAATTATGATTATCAAACAAGCTTAGTTATTCAAACAAGCATGATTCTTTAGAGAAGAACATATTTTCCTACATTCCTTGATTAAAAGATTTTTCAAGAAATTTTACAGTTCACACCTAACCTAGGTAATCCTTCTTCTTTTTAAAAAAAAATTAGTCTCTCTCGTGACCCCCCGTTCATCCAAACTTCTTTATGTTGACCTTCCTCCTCCACACTTAATCTTACTTAGGAACATGGAAGAATTACATAGTCATGCACATCTTTTCTTCTAAAATATATTTCTATAGCATTTCCCCAATACACCAGCTGAGAATGGAAAAAGCACGGTTTCTATCTCAATGGCAACCGTACTCCATGTCCCATATTTTTCTAGAGGACAAAGGAACAAGGCAATCATTAACATCGTCAAAAATAAAAGCTTATGTTGAGAGCATGCAGTAAAAGCCCGATACATTTACTTGAAAAGATCTCCAAGGGAGAAGCCCAAGTTCAAGCCTGTCAACATATCCAATTGGACCTTTCTTTACTAAAAAAATTTAAGCCTATGGGTCAATCGGGATATATCAATCACTCAACACCACATCAATTCTTTGATGTATGATTTCTCTAACACAACTCACTCACATGTGTATCCTAACAATTTCCCCCTCATATATAATAATCTCAGTGTTAGGCCTACTCCTCCTTAATTCAAATATCATTCTGGCCCAACTTCAACCTTATGAGCTCACGTTATTACATCACAACGTTTGCCTGCCCGAAAAATCGCAACTATCGACTCCGATACCATTTGTTGGGAACATGCATTAGAAGTCTGATACCTTTGCTTGGAGAGATCATCAAAAGGGAACTCAAATCCAAACCCGTCAATGGGTGCATTTGGTTCAGCATTTGGAATGGGCTTTGCGGCTCTAAAGTCCCTTAGCCAAATGTAAATGGTGTTTGGTTATATTTTGGACTCACTTTGGGAAGATGCAATTGCATCTCTAAGGTTCCTCAAAGGACTTTGGTTGAATGGAGGGTGAGAGGTGCCTTGAGAAGTTGTATTTTCGAAACGCAAGTTGGTACTGTTCACGCGACCACTATTCATCTTCTCTAATGAGCCAATGAGGCTGATGACTGTCGGCCAAGGAGCCCTTGAGCCTGGTGACCATCGCCTGAGGGGTTACTCGACCCTAGCGACCGCCGCCTTAGGTCACGCGACCTCAAGCGTTGCCTGGGTCACGCGACCCAGGCGGTGGTCTCCTGTGCAACCTAGGCGTTGCCTGAGATCCGACGACTTTAGGAGGTGGTCGCCTAGGTCGCGCACTTGGGTTGCGAACCCAGGCGATAGAGGCGACCGTCGTGACCCAGGCGGATGCTTTCATCGCCTAGGTTCACATGACCCAAGCGACCATTCGCCGGGGCCGCGCGAACCCAAGCAACAGAGCATTCGCCTGGGTCGCGCAACCTAGGCAACGGCCATCGCCTGGGGGTGCGTGGGTTGGCAACCCAGCGAACGGTCACCTGGAACGTGCGACCTAAGCGACTACCGCCTGAGGTCGCTCGACCTCTGGACTACCTCCCCCCGACCTTTTGCTCGTCGGATTGGAGAAAACTACTTGCGTTGAGGAGGACGCCATAGCTTTCTTCAGCTGGAGGATCGATGATGGACAAACCACTTCACTGTGGTTTAATCCATGGCTAGACATGAGCCCCTTAAGTTCGATTTTTTATGATGGTTATATCTACCAATCGGCTCTTACTCGGCATGCCAAGGTAGCGGACCTTTTTTCAATTGAGGGTCAGGCCGTATTATATGACATTCTTTCATGGTAGGTTTTGATTCCTCCATTAAACCCCATGAGGGACACTTTCTCTTGGCTTATGCATCTATCTAGTAATTTTTCTACTGCTTCTGCGTGGTCAGTCATTCGGAAAAAAGCGGTGCCAGTCCTGTGGGCTTCCTTTGTGTGGAGTAAGGCGATGGTTCCTCGTTATCAATTCCTCCTTTGGCTGATATCTCGGAACCGTCTCCCTACCCAGGTTTTTCTCATGTCCTTCAATAGCCTCCCTATGGTTCAGTGTGCCTTATGTAACACTAAGCCAGACTCTATTGATCACCTCTTTTTTTACTGTCATGTGTCCCACTCTCTCGCTTCTTTTTGGGCTGCTAAATGTAATCTCCCCTGGAGTAACCAATCTTGGGTGGAAAATTTTCGGTGGGTTGCCAATATCCTCTCAGGAAGTGGCTTTTATGTTGACATCGCCAGTTTTCCTTCGGTGCACTCTGTTATGTGATCTGGAAGACTAGGAATGACATCACGTTCCAGTTTTCCAACCTGTATGTGCCTTCAATGAAACAACATCTTCTTAAGGCGGTCAAAGATAAAGCTCTCTCCTTCAATTCGGTTGCCGACAACCCGAGAAATAGGAGATTGCAGCGTAGTTGGGGGTTAGACCCTAATATTTTTAGTTAGTTTTTGAGCGAGGGGTGGTTTTGCTTCTCTTGTAATATTATTGTAGTATCGTGTGGTGTCTTCAGTGAACTCAGCCCCCCCACTCAAGTGACTTGTTGTCCCATTGAGTGTAAGTTGGTGCCGAGTCTCACCCCTTGTATATTTGTTTGGTTGAAAATCATATATAATACTTACCATTACCAAAAATAAAATGTAGTATTTACCAAACGGTAAGTAGGCCAAAGTTGTTTCGCAATGCAATATAAAATTACAATTTACCAAATACTATTTGCATTTTAGGAAACCCTTTTAGCCTAAAGATATTTGCATTTTCCTAAGGGCATTTGCCTAAAGTTGAACCAAACGAACCCAATATATCGATTCTGATTTTATCTTTTGCCATACTGTTTGCTTTCAATCGAACGTACATTACCCAAAAAGTCTCAATGTTCTCGATTAGCCAACCTAGGCACTAATACCAATTGTTGAGTGCTCTGATACCAGTGTCAGGTGGTATTGGGCCTCTCTTATCCCAAAAACTAGCTCAAGGGATAAGGCTTACCCTCATACTTATAAATTGACATCACTCCCTTCCATAGCCAAAATGGGACAACCTCAACAATGAGGCATAGACACCCCAAGTGCCAAAACTTGGTACCGGAGGATACTTAAGTGCCAAAAATTCAAAAAGGTACACTTACATGTCAAAATCGAAATAAAATAGATCAATTAAGTGCCAACAATGAGAAAATTTGGTCAAATTGCATACGTGGCATTTGCCTAGCAACATAAGCACAAAATGACGTTGTTTTGGGTGCTTACGTAGCCAAACTCAACCAAAACGATGTCGTTTTACTCAAATTTGATTTTGAATAAGAAAATTACTTAAATTAAATTTAAAACCAAAATATAAAAGAGAGAGAGAGAGAGAGAGCACAAGCGGGAGAGCACTCCCTCAGGTATGGCTATCGCCCCATTGTCGATGGAGTAGCAACAATGGTCGGTGAGGGTCATCGGCTCTTGGGCAAGTGCCGAAGACCCTCCCCAACGAGACGTGAGGGCTAGCATGTTGTTGCCAAAAGCAAAAGAGGGTGGTAACTCTTACTCAGATCTAGACGAGGGTTGCTTGCCTTCACCCTAACTAGAACGAGGGCTGGTGACCTTCGCTTAAGTGCCAGTCGCTGCCCTCTCCCAACACTTGGGTGATGGCATGTTGGCCGTCATCGCCGGCCCACTAAGAATGGGGTGGCAGCCACAAGCGAGGAACCCCCTGAGCCTATGCTAGGCTGCTTTTTTTTTTAAAGTTTTTAATTTTATTTAATTAATATTTATATTAAAAATTGAACTCGAGCCAAAATGGCATCGTTTTGACTGAGTCTAAGATGACTTAGCTTCCGACACACCACGTCAATGACTCATATTATTTAAAAAAAAGCCACATCTTTTTTCTAACCATCTTTGCCGGACTTAGTACTTAAATATCTCAATTTTCTAAAAAAGTGACACTTAAGTATATTTTTCGAAACTTTTGGTACTCAAGTGTTCCATGTACCAAGTTTTAACACTTACACTATTTTTTTGCCCCTCAAAAACATATGCATGTCAATGGAAACTCCCATTGTCAGCTGTCTATTAAGGACAATTCAAGAATGGTATGCAAAACCACCTAAGCGTTGTTTATTTTAAGAAGAAACATGACCGGCACAAGTTTTGCAAACTATTCTCAAACAGAAATTCTATGTCTTAAATGTCCTAGTTTTACAAGCTTGCAATAGTCTAATGGTTAATAACTCTCTAATGCAATATAAGTTTTAGATATAGTAGCTTGGATAAAATGAAAACATTAGGTGTATTCGCTATATTAAAATATCGTGCCAATTAGGAAATAAGTACAACAAATTTATGAGAAAAATGTAACTCCAAGTGTTGCAATTAACTAACCAACGTGAATCACTACCTAGAGGTGAACATGTAATACATGTTGAATTTAAACAGTATAGCGAAAAAAGTTTTAAAAAAAGAGGCTGGAGTCTTAGCCATGGCCAAGATTGGGGAACTTGACCATGAGTGGTTGCAGAGATCAGGGGTCACTGTGGCGACAATGGGTGGCGCACAACCCTAATTCGGTTGGACGCCACTCCACAAAAGAGTTTAAAAAAGAAATTGACGACAACGGTTCATTGGGGCTTGGGTTGATTGCAGCTTACTTGGTTGGAGCAAATGGTAACAACCGACAGCAATGGCGGCTGGGGCTGATGGTGACAATGAGATGGGTGTTCACGCGATGGCAAATTAGGGCAAGAAAGGGGAGAGAAAGAGAGTTAAATTAGGGCTTCAGAGGAGAAATGTAAATTGATCTCTAGGGACCAATCAAAATTGGTCACTAGAGACTATTATAATCCACTCGCCAAAGGCTAGTTCCGACAACCGAACACCAAATGCAGAACAAGTGTTTTTATTTTCAGTTGTCAACACCATATTTGTTGTAAAGGAGAGATAGAATTTTGGGGGAGGGGGGGAGGGTTTGAGGGGTGTAAATGAGATCCTCTACCCCTTATTAGTGTGTCCATTTGGTACCTTGTCTATCCAAATTATTAGGCTATATTTGGTTGTTCAAATTTCTAATCATAATAGAACTAGATGGGATAGGATATGAAATTCAGGGATTTTGCTCTATCCTATTCACTGTTTGGTGGATCACAATAATAAAGTCGAATATATTCACATCATATCACGTACATTTTTTTTGGTAGTATAAATGTTAATAAAATTAAAAGTTTACAAACAAAGATGGTAAAAATCTCTTACGATACTATGATCTAATTTAATTTATTTTATTTTTCCTCTCTTTTTTAATATTTTGTTTTTATTTCTTTTTTTTTCCCTTTTTATTATTCGCTAATAAAAATTTATTAAATAGTAAAATACTAATACAACTAAAATACAAAATACCTAAAATATGTAATAAAAATAAATAAATATATTTATATTTATATATTGAATTTATATTATAAGATAAAATTAAAGCTGAATATTTAAATAAAAATAAGATTTAATTCAAATACTAAATTTTTATTTTTTGTTATTTTGAATTTTTTATATTAGAGTTCAAATATTATTTATATTGAAATATAATTTCAATTTTGTTAATCTAATAAATTTGTTATTTGAGAAAAATAACTTTCCTATTATAGATATTAGAAATCTTATCCATCTTTGTCTAATTTCATTCATGAGATAGTTTTATCCGGCCTATATCTCTTTTATATATGACTTTATCCCATTTTGAATAGGCATTAAATGTAGAATAGGATAAATTTTATCCCATCTCGAATTTAATCATGACCATCAAATGTAGCCTTAATGGAGAGTAATTACGATATTTGTGACTATCATATTAATATTTGAGATTTATTAAGATACTAGTGGGGGCGTCTAATGGGACAGTGGATCTTTGTTCCTTTTGGGTGGAGGCATCTAATCGGATGGATTGTCTTTGTCCCTTTTGGGGAACGGGTTGTGTTTGGGGTTATTCTCAATACCGTAACGTTAAATAGTTGACGTGGTTGGTTTGCGTCAACGATCTAGTGGAGGTAAATTAATCTCTTAAATCTTGGAGAATCCCAAGTTTCAAAATTGTGGCGACAATCTCGCCAAAAGATCTCGAGTGACTTACTTCAATCTCTATGTCCTTGCTAAATAAACACTCTCTTCTTGTGCAAACTAGCACCATCTAATCTCTCGTGTAGAATTCATTGAACTAAACACATCATACCCGACCTCTCTCTCTCTCTCTCTCTCTCTCTCTCTCTCTTAAGTGGAGTCGGGTAGCGTTCGAGCCAGCTTCCATGTACCTTGATTGGTCTACCTTCCTGAGCGATCTTGAGGGCTCCCACAAATCGGCCTGGTGCATTCGAATTTTGACTTTGTGATGAGTCCAAACAAGACATGGACACCTATCACTTTCTTCTGGACAACGCCAGTTTTGGGAACGACTACTAGCCTCTCTTTCTTCTACGGGACTACGGCCATTTCGGAGATCACTTTCCGCTCTGTCGTAGACGACTCCTATGGTTATAAATACCCAATCATCGTCTTTCTCGTATCGTTATCTATTGGGAAGAAAAGAAATCTAGCGAATAAACGATGATGTACCACACCTTTTTATGTCTTTTGTTCATTATTCATCTCCCCATTCTCGCCTTCTGCTCAGAACGCCAGGTATGTCTGACTTATTTCCTGGCCAAGACTGGATTTTTTTCCAATTCTATTGCTCACAAGTTTTGGTTTTTGGGTATTCTCAATGGCTGGATCGCAACGTGTCAGGTCTACATAGTGAATCTCGGAGAGCACGATGGAGGCAAAACAAAGCAAGAAATAGAAGACGACCATCTCTCTCACCTATCGTCAATTAAAGCCATTGATGTCGAGGAAGCAAGGTCTTCTCTTCTCTACAGCTACAAGAACACCCTCAATGGCTACGCCGCTGTTCTTACTCCCGATGAGGCCTCCAGACTCTCTGGTAGGTACTCCAATTACAAAGATTTGTTTCTCTCTCTCTCAGCTAGAGTCGTTCCAGCCCATTGAGTGTTGTAAAAGTGATTGGTCGGGCTCACCGCTTCGATAAAATTAAACTGACAATTTGTGGCTGGGCAGAGCTCGACGAAGTGGTATCGGTTATCCGGAGCGACCCGAGGAAGTACTCCATGCACACCACGAGGTCATGGGAATTCTTGGGCTTGGAAGGAGCGAAAGGATCATTGAACCCTAATAGGATGAGAGGAGGCCTATTGCAGAAGGCCAAACATGGAAGGGGAGTCGTTGTTGGGGTTCTGGATAGTGGTAAGGGTCTACGGAACATAACCAGAATATAAATTTGATCCTGCTTCCTCATCTTGATGCGTCATACTCTCTCCCCTACTCTTTCTCATGTGATTCCAGGTCATATCTTCTTTGTAGTTTTGTGGGAGAATCCAGTAGGGTTTCAGTGCGCTTTAATTAGGGTGCGCTTTAATTAGGGTGCCGCTCATTGATGGACGAAATGATTGCATGCATAAGAGGGTGATTGGTTGGTGTTTTTATTCGTTCTTGTTGGGTTCATCAGGTGTGTGGCCAGAATCGAGGAGCTTTAGCGATAAAGGAATGCGGCCCATTCCAAAATCATGGAGAGGAATCTGCCAAACTGGACAAGAGTTTGATTCGTCCCACTGCAACAGGTACCAAGTCTAGTGTCCTCCTTTTCTAGAATGGATTTTCCATGTGGTTTGAATTCATAGTCACATCATGCATAAACTTTTGACTCGTGACTTAGCCGGTGTCCTTTTGTGTCCATTAGTTTCCTTGTCCGCCATTATGGATATCGATCTCGCTTGAACATCAAAATTGCGTGTGCCTGATATTTGTGGTATTTTTTTAGATAGATTTTGAAGTAGTGAGATCAAACATGATAAGTTCTAAAGGCAATCTTCTTGTGGGTTAATTTGGAAATGAATAAAAATTTAATATACATGCTATTTAAGTCTTTTTTTTTTACACAACTCTCATTCATCACCATTGATTTAGATAGTTGATTGATTTTTTAAATTATAAATACACACTTAATGGCAACACAGATAGGACATGCAAACAAAGAGTGTACAACCCAAATCCGTTCACAATACCTAATTATCCTAAAATAATACATGGCATATTGATATTGACAATGATAAGTAGAGTATAGCTAGCTGACTGGAACTTTAAAAGAAAAAAAAGGGACCCCAATTTAGAGAAAGTTAGGTGAGATTCTTATCATTTCTGGCAGATTTATAAGTACCCAATTAATAGTGATACCAATAGAAGGTGAAGATAAAGCATACACAAACCGTAGCATGCATTAATCCATTCAGGATACCTAATTATCCTTAAATAGTACATGTGATATTGATATTGATGATGGCGAGTATATTGTAGTTGACCAGAACTTTAAAACAAATTGAACCCCAATTTAGAGAAAAGTGAGATTCTTTTTTCTGGCAGATATTGATAATGACAACTATAGTTTAGTTGACCAGAACTTTAAAACCAAATTGAACCCCAATTTAGATAAAGTTAGGTGAGATCCTTTATCATTTCTGCCAGATTTTTAGCCATCCCAAGATCTGATTTCAACTTTTGAAAAGCATAAAACCTAATTTTGTTTCTAAAACTATCACGTGAGGGATTTTGGAGCATCCCAAATTTATTGTTTGACCTCCTATATTCTAGGCCCCAAAATTTCATTTATTTCTTTTTTGGCCATTTCATTTTCCTTGTACTCCACTGTCGATTTCTTAGACTCCATCGAAAGCGCCATGGGTTCCAGCTGAAACCATGTCCGTGCAAGGCAAGGCTTTCACCAGGCCCTACACCACGTCGTCTTGCAAATTTTTTCCGTCGGATTGGTGGGGATAAAGCTATGGAATCGCTGTTGGCTGTAACTACGGTTTGTCTAGTTGGAAACGTGCAAGGAACAATGCGACAAAATGGACTAATTTATAGATTTTGGCCCTTAGCTATTGCCATCATGTGACCCTTCCCCTCCAACTGGGGGGTTTCCCTTGCGTTGTGAATAATAATCATGACCAGTCTTTCCAGAATATCTTATTTGGGGAAAGAGTGTCTTATGACCAGGGGTACAAGATTGAGAAGTTAGTTACAAAATAATGTGCAAAGCATAGGCATAAGTTGACTTTGCAGGAAGACCTTCTCACCCCAAGTCCGGAAATCTACTATCTTATTTATCCGATAGTAGTCGGAACTGAAATCCTGATGTAGTATTTACCTTCACTATCAAAGGCCCCCTAATTCCTCTTGTATCTTTTATTTTGTTGGGTGAGAGAAAATATGAGAATTATATTGCAGGATCTCCCATCCCAAGGCAGACCTCCTACCTATTTCTTCCCCTTTAATATTTTAAAAACTTGCGCAGGTCCGATATAGAGGAGTTTATGTCGTCATTGATTTCATCAATACATCATATTACTTCTTATGAGAAATATTAAGTTTATTAAGATCAATTTGCTAAGTGATGTGACGAATTGTTATTAGAAAATGAACGTAGCTTACTTAATGAAGTGATAACTGCCATGTACCACATCATATGGTAAACAAATTTTATAGATTGGTATTGAAGTGCTTAGCATTTTCCCTTTTTTTTCAATTTGAAAAGATACGACCCATGTCTCAAAGGTAATGGTCCAATTGTAACGAAATTGTAGGAAGCTCATCGGAGCTAGATACTATGTCAAGGGGTATGAGAGCTACTACGGTCCTCTTGACACCACACTGGACTACCGATCGCCACGCGACAAAGACGGCCACGGGACTCACACTGCGTCCACCATCGGAGGCCGGAGGGTGGCCAACGTTTCCGCCCTTGGCGGCTTTGCCCATGGCACCGCATCCGGTGGCGCGCCGCTGGTCCACCTGGCTATCTACAAAGCGTGTTGGGCGATCCCGGGTGTGTCGAAAGTAGAAGGCAACACGTGCTTCGAGGAGGACATGCTGGCCGCCATGGATGATGCCATCGGCGACGGTGTCGACGTACTGAGCATCTCCATCGGCACCAGTCGGCCCTTGCCGTACACCCAGGACAGCATAGCCCTAGGGGCATTTCACGCGGTGAGAAGCAACATCGTGGTGGCGTGCTCCGCGGGGAACAGCGGGCCCGGTCCGGGGACCCTATCGAACCCGGCTCCATGGATCATCACCGTTGGCGCCAGCACCATCGACCGAACTTTCGTCGCGCCCATAGAGCTTGGAAACGGCGAGTCGATCGAGGTGAAAATTAAATCACTTCATATGCTTGATAGTTCTAAATATATGTAGCACAATTATCAAATAATCCAATCTCTCAATCTATACTCTTGATAATATTTCCATATGGTGCCAAACATTTGCTAAAAAACTTTATTGCACAGGGACAAACAGTCACTACATACAGTTCCAACAAGATGTATCCACTAATTTATGCTGGAGATGCAGTAGCCTCAAATGTATCCAAGGATGACTCAGGGTGATTACTTGTTCATTTTTAGAAGAACTTCCTGATTGTTTTTACCTAAAATTTGGATCAGTTGCTTAATCGATCTTGCTAATTTGGGTGTGTTCTTTGCAGCCAATGCCTCCCAGATTCCCTCAATCCAAAGAAGGTAAGAGGGAAGATAGTGCTGTGCTTTAGAGGAAACGGGACGAGAGTTGCCAAAGGCATGGAGGTGAGGAGAGCCGGCGGTGCCGGATTCGTATTGGGCAATGGCCCGGCCAACGGAGTGGAGCTGACGTGCGACCCCCACGTCCTTCCGGCGACCGCCGTGACCCATTACAACGCTGCTCGGATCTATGACTACATCCGATCTGCCAAGAGTCCGATGGCGAGGATAGTGCCGGCAAGGACGGTCCTGTACACTAAGCCTGCTCCCGTCATGGCCGCCTTCACGAGTCGAGGTCCGAATGTCATCGACCCCGATATTCTCAAGGTATAATTTCCCAGCATTGTCGTTCCTCTTTCACGACAAGGAAGAATCTATTGAAAAATCACAATGACATTACTAACTTATTTGCATTCCCAAATTTTCCTCCTCTTGCTCAGCCTGATATCACGGCCCCGGGCGTGAATATATTGGCGGCATGGAGCGAGGCGGATTCGCCGACGAAGTTGGAAAGCGATCCTCGAATTGTGAAGTACAACTTCGACTCGGGGACTTCGATGTCATGCCCTCATGTGGCCGCCACGGCTGCTCTCCTCAAGGCCATTCATCCAAAATGGAGCAGTGCAGCTATAAGATCTGCTCTTATGACTACAGGTAACATATCTCAAGATCTCATTGTTAAGATACAGTTAGGGCCGACAATTCACGTCTCAATAGATAGTATACAGATTAATGTTGTTGTGCCATGTCGTGTCGCCATTAAGTTCTTTTTCTGCCTTTCATATTGCGCATTGCATCTCGTTCATGTCTGATCATGTCGAGCATTGCCTTAAAACAGAGCTGACGGCCATGAAAATTAGTATTGCCTAACCCTTTAAGGCCTCTCGTATTGCAGCTTTTCAACTGGACAACAGGGGCAAGCCAATAGCCGATGCAGCAGGCACTCTTGCAACTCCCTTCGCATTGGGAGCCGGCCACCTGATGCCGCAGAGAGCGGCGGACCCTGGCCTCGTGTATGACGCATCATACTCAGACTACGCCGTGTATCTGTGTAGCCTCGGCATCAAGGACCCGAGTCTCCAGTGCCCGAAAAAGTGGATCGTGTCGAGCAACCTAAATTATCCGACTCTCCAAATCAGTAGACTCAATAAGACCGTCACGGTGACGCGAACTGTCACAAACGTAGGCGGAAAACACAACAGTTGTTATTTCTCCCATGTCGAACCGCCGACGGGTTTCTCGGTGACGATCCGGCCGAGTTTGCTGGTCTTCGATCGCGTCGGCCAAAAGAGAAGCTTCACCATTACAGTCAAAGTGAGAGACGGCAAGGTGAAGAGGACTCTTGGAGATGACTATGCCTTTGGATGGTATGGATGGAATGATGGGATTCACAAAGTGAATAGTCCCATGGCGATATCTTTGGCATAGGCTTTCCCCACTTTTTTTTAATGCTTGCAATTGATATCTTACTTTATTTAAGGGAGAATTTAGATAAAAAAAAATTAGGTAAGCGTTCGAAAATTTGAACTGTTTTAGAAAAATTATCTGCCTTGAATGAGGAAGGCTTACCTTGTCCCTTTTGGCAGGCTTTGGTATGGGTTTTTAAAATTCAATGCAAATAAATATGATTGATTCTAATCACCTCGATTACGTTGTTGTACGTATGTACGAACGGAACCGTACATTAAACGGGACTTAGGTCTTGTCATTCTTCTTCTCCCTTATATGGTCTTGATAGATAAATCATAATATTTTCGAATACCGTGTGGAGAGGAGACTATAGCCTTTTTATGAAGTGTATTCTAAAAGACATCCATCACAAATCATTGTTAAAGTATACTAGCCCAACATCAAGTGTCCAATCACATTATTTCTAAATTGAGATGTCCAAGATAATTGCAAAGGCGGCCTTGCATTGGGCTAATGAGGTCGGGCCGCACCCATGGTCGGCACGCCTATGAGGGCTTGATCCCTCACCAGTGGCTATGCGAGGCTTAGCATCGCCAATCCTTGCCTCTAGCTGGTCGCCGAGGTTAAGCAACCGGCTGGACAAACGAGGAGAAGGGAACAAAGAAAAAATAAATAAATAAATAAATAATTTGGAAAAATATTAAAATATTATTAAAAGATGTTCACATTAACGTTGGTCATGTCATATAAGTTGATCAATGTCCACATTAGTAGTATCCAATCAAAATTCGTCAAAAGAATTGAATTGACACTAAATCAAAAGATTTAGAACTAAAATAATACCAAGTCTGCAGATTTAGTACTAAATTGATACAAATACAAAAGGTTAAGGATTTTTCTGACATTTTTCCCACGGTCCGTTTTATCCGTAACTTTTGTACTTCAAGAGAAATAAAAAGAACCCATTTAACATGGAGATGCTGAGGTTTTATCCTTCTATTGCAAACAAAAACCAGATCCACATGGAGGCATCTAACCCGGAAAATCCTGACCCGGTTAGGCGGCTTTTGTTGGTGTACGCACCTGATTTTGGTCTGAAACGAGTTTGGTCTGAAACAAGTTTCTTCGGAAGAATTCACGAGTTTGGTTCGAAACTTGGGTGAGAACTAGGGTGCAATGAGATATGATTGTCTGAGGGTTCGCTTGTTTCAATATTTTCAAAGGGGTTTCAACCTTCAAAGCTCTTTAAAAAATGCTGAATCGTTTGATAACTACTTTAAATTAACTTTTAAGTAAAAATTAGCATTGAAAAGGCTGAAAACTCAATACTAGTAGGAACTAGTATTGGGTTTTCAAGATTTAGCCAAATGATGAAACTCATTTTTTTCTTCCAAAACTATCATCACCAATTCATCATAATTTTGATTTTGTCCCTTGTTACTTTTTTTATTAGAAAATGACCAAACCCTTCACCGGTTTGGCAAAGAGTTACGGCCGCTGGCGAGCCAAATCTAACATTGGCGATCATTGGTCGAGGTCACCTGAGGTCGGGTGACCTTTGGTGAGGGTCGTGCAACCCTCACGACAAGCAACCTAGGCGACTGCTGCCTGGGTCTTGTGGCCTAAAGCAACCCTTGCCTAGGTCTCGTGACAGCAGCCATCAGTCACACGACCCTTGCAAAACCCAAGTGAGGGCCGCCTAAGGCCGTGAGACCTAGGTAAAAGTCGCCTAGGTTGCTCGAGGTCATGCGACCTCTAGTGGTCCTCACTAGGGTCGCACGACCCTCGTCGAAGTTCCCTAACCTCAAGCAACCTTGATCGATAGCCGCCGACACCAAATTTGGCTAATCAGCGGCTGTAGCCCTTCGCTAGATTAGCGAAGGGTTTGGTCTTGTTTTTAAAATATATATATATGTTGTTGAGATGCAAACATTTAGACAAGAAGCCAAGAAAGGCAAGCTTTGATTGGACCATGGCTTGGCTTTTATGCACAACTCCTCTTACGGTTTTTCATGTCAATTTGACGTGGAACTCTCGGTGTCACCGGTTTACCGCAGGTTCCATTGGACAACTCAAGTCCGATGAACTGGATCGGGACTCGATCACCCTAGATGGAATTGGAGACTTTAATGAAACTATGTGCTTTGGAAGCATCCAATAGAAGGGGGGCAAGCCCATCTTGTCTTTTCCTAGTGGACTTTATGGATAATTGGTTTGGCGAAAAGTACAGCCGGAGTGTCAAAACTTGGAAAAAAGGGACACTTTGGTGCCAAAACTTTCAAAATGAACACTTAAGTGCTAAAATCGGAGAAGAATTGGACAATTAAGTGCCAATGGCAAAAAAATCCAGTCAAATTGCTGACGTGGCGTTTTTTCGGTGAGAGAATTGCAAAATGACATCGTTTTACAAGCTGATGTAGCTAAATAAGCTCAAAACGAAGTCATTTTGGGCACTGATGTGACTAGATTTAGCTTAAAACGACATTGTTTGGTGTTGGATTTGATTTTAATATAAAATTAATTAAATTAAATATAAATTTATTTAATCTTTAAAAAAAATGGAGCAAGACAAAGGCGAGTGAGGCTCCCCATCGTGGCCGTCGCCCCATCATCGATGGGGTAGCCACAATGGTCGATGAGGGTCATTGGCATTTGGGCGAGGGCCGGCAACCCTCGCCAAAAGCCAAGAGAGCACGGCAACCCTCTCCCAAATTTGGGCCTTGCCCAAGCGTCGATGACCCTTGCCGGCTATCGCCGTCACCCCACTGGCGAGGGGGCGGCGACCATAGGCGAGGAAGCCCCCTCCTGCCTATGTTGCTCTCTCTATTTTTTAATTAAATTTAATTAATTTTTATAGTAAAAATCAAATTTGGGCCAAAACGATGTCGTATTGACTAAGTCTAAGCTAATTTAGCTTTTCGGTGAGCCAGGTCAGCAATTTATATTACTAAAAAATGCTAAGTAGGATTTCCGGGATCGATCACCGGACTTGGCACTAAAAAATGACACTTAAGTTTATCTTTTAGAAGATTTGGCATAAAAATGTCTACTTGTGCCAAGTTTTGACACTTGTGCTATGCTTTAACCTATTGATTTCTGTTGATCATGGGTTCGAAGGCAAACCTTGTACCTAGGCAAATGACAGAGAAGGCTTTGCAAATGTTAATAAAGACTAGATCGAGCAATCTGTTCGACACCTGTGGGGATGATTTGGAAACAAAAAGTCGAGACAATCGTGACTGCAGGAGGGCGATTGCAATACAAAGTTTTCCCTCCTCTTCATCACAACCAGAAGGTGCAAAAATTATATCCCGATAGTTAAGGAAGATGGGTTCCAAATGGATTACGAATATGGATGAGTTCAAAAGTTTATTTTCTAACCATATATACAGAGCATTTCTCGAGACCATCCGTTGATCCACATCCTCTTATTGGGGAGGCTATTTCGAAAGAGGAACATTTTAATCTACTGACCATTCCAATAGAGGATGAAATCTATTGCGTCTTGAAAGCAATGGCCTCTCTTAAGTTACTAAGGCCCAGACGCATTCCATGCCATTTTCTATACAAAACGCTAGGAAGTGTAGAAGGCCCGAGTAGTCCCACTTTGTTCATGACACGTTCAATTTCACAATTAATTTCGATTTATTGTTTGATTTATTACTCAAGTTGATTCTATGATGACCGACCGTTATAATTGTTACTATAACGGTCTTGATGGAAGAGTCGGTAATGTGAGAAACAAAATAAATATGTCAGTTCGTCTACACCAAACTTGATAACTATAGAAAAGCATACCATCGAGTTTTAAGGGATATTGTGTAGTGAAACGTGATATCTAGATCTAGTGATTTCATATTTGCAGCGCACATCCATTCAAAGTTTGGGATTTCTGCATTTGCAGAATTTTATCAATGGTTGGAGGGATATACCTATCCTTTACGCTTCCGCAAAACGTTCTTGATATTGTACAATTTTGTTCTTGTCAGTCTTGATGGAAGAGTCGATAATGTGAGAAACAAAATAAATATGTCAATTCGTCTACACCAAACCTGATCAATATAGAAAAACATACCATCGAGTTTTTAGGGATATTGTGTAGTGAAACGTGACGTCCAGATCTGGTGATTTCATATTTGCAACGCACATCCATTCAAAGTTTGGGGTTTCCGCATTTGCAGAATTTCATCAATGGCCAGAGGTATATACCAATCATTTACGCTTCCACAAAACATTCATAATATTGTACGATTTGTCTTTTAATGATAAATCGAGGTCGTCAGTTTTAATTTGATTTAATCTTACTATTCAATCATAATTTCATAGTGCTCCTCCTAAAAGCTCATAATGCGCACACGTTAAACCAATTTCGCTCCATTAGCCTCTGTAATGCGAGATATAAACTCATTTCCAATCTGCTAGCAAATAGACTGAGTGGGTTCCTCAGTCGCATTGTTTGTCCTCGGCAATCATCATTTGTTCCGGGATTTATGCCAGAGAATTTTGTAATTAGTGCATAGGAAATCATTTATCTGATATTTCATGGGCGAGATGTTGATATTAGTCAACAAATCCTATCTACAAGAAGTAATCTAACGAAAAATTCATATTCAAAACTACCATTGTCTAAGTCAAAGTCGAACTTTTCGAAAGAATATCAGATCTTCCTCGCTTATCCTCGTTACAAAATCACACCTTTCTTTTCCATCATCCACAGCACAATCACCTCAATTCAACAGTCATTTGGAACTCGCCACGAACCATGTTTTCCTCCTCTTGCCTCTCATTTGCCTTCCCTTATGCTCTTCACAAGTAGAACACCAGGTTCTAAATCTTAAGTTTTGGGACTTAATTACACCTACTTGCTCATGAAGATTAGCATCAACGATGGTGTTTCTAAGTACAAGTGCTCGAATGATCGATGTTGCTAGGTACACACAGTGTATTTCGGAGAGCACGACGGAAGCAAGGCAAGGCATGAAATAGAGGACTACCACCTTTCTCATTTAGCATCAGTCAAAGGGATTGAGGTCGAAGAGGCCAGATCTTCTCTTCTGTACAGCTACAAGAACAGCATCAATGCCTTCGCAGTTGTCCTCACTCCAAATGAAGCCTCCAAGTTATCGGGTACTTGAAAAAAATAAAAATAAAGGGTTTTCCTTAAAACTCCATTTTTTATTAGTACATTTGATTGATCGAGCCGGTCGTAACAGTACAAATTTATCTAAGCGGGGTATTTCTCGTAGAACAGAAGTAGACGGAGTGGTATCGGTAATACGAAGCGAGCGGGGAAAGTATTCTTTGCAAACTACAAGGTCGTGGAAGTTTGTGGGATTAGAAGAAGAGAGGCGACCATGGAACTTTTGGGATCACGATGGATTTGGACAAGGCCTATGGAAGAAAGCTGAATACGGAAGAGGAGTGTTCATCGGCCTTTTGGACAGTGGTAAGTCTCGAAACATAGAGACTCTCAACCAATCACGAAACATTGAATTTCTTCCATTATTAATTCTCGAAAGTACCTAAAAATCTTACCAATTTATTAGCAATTCTTGTACTTTTTCCTTTTTATGTGAATGATGATGCATCAGATGCAAAATGAGTGTTAATGGGGTGATATTCATTTCCCCTTATCATTAGGTGTATGGCCAGAGTCCAAGAGTTTCAGTGACATAGACATGGGGGCCATCCCAAAATCTTGGAAAGGAGAATGTGAAACCGGACAAGAGTTTGATTCATGCCACTGCAACAGGTAATCATCTTGAACATGGTTCATGTGAAATCTTGAGGATTTCCTTTTCACTAGGTAATGACATTTGGCCATCTATTTTAAGGATTCAATTAGTGTATAAAAAGAGATTCTTTCATTTGAAATAATACATTCGACTTAAGAGAATAAATACCTAAATTTCAAACCAAATCTTGTAATAGAAGTATTGCATTGTACAAGACTATGTTCTTTATAAGCACTGTTGCCACATGTATGTTTTATAATCTTGCCCAAAAGACAGAAGACAAAAACATTAGAAAACCAAAGAGCAATTGGCGCATGATTTCCCAGCTTATGATGAACCCTCAAGTTGCAGAAAGCTTATTGGAGATAGATTCTACCTCAAAGGCTATGAGGAAGCCAAAATACTTGCAAACGGATATGAACAGTTGAGAGTTCATCATAAGCTTATAGGAGGAGAGGGCGAGGCTGTTTTCTGGTTTTGGGGAGGAGAGAGCTGAGGGATGGAGCAGACCTGAGCGGAAGGAAGGAATCCCGTCGAGATGATTTAGATTCTCTCCCGTTCTCTCTCGCTCGCCGACGCCGCCGACTCCTTCTCAGCGCGGCCGCTCGCCGTCCATCACTCGGCGGCCGTCGCTCCTTCCTTTCGTGCCGTTGCTCCTCGCTCGCAGCGGCACAGGACGAAATCCCTTTTTCAGCTCCCGGTTCTCCGCCGGCGATACCGCTGGCCGCTGGAGCTTCTCCTTCCGGTTCGCGATCGCCGCTCGGTTCATCACGAGAAGCTTACCTCTAGCTCGACGGCGCTCGCCTCGCCTCGTTGCTGGCCACAGTTTGTCAGATCGCAGAGATCGGCTCGTCGGATGGAATTGACGGAACATCACCGAGCTTTAATCGCGAGACTATGGTTTCTCCCTCATTCGGATGAAACTGATCCAGATCTTCGAGAAATCAAAGCCGATCTGAATCTCCCTCTGCTGTTCTCCCTCCGCTCTTCTCATGAGACTTAGCTTGGAGCGATATCATTTCATCAGAGATTGTGCACGATCTTGAGGTTCGCAGGATGGAGCTTCAATGGATACTGTCGTCTCTTTTTTTCAGATCATCGATTTGCTGGGTCTCTTAAGACGGTGCGTTCCAGTTCACGGCTTGTTACTTTTGTCTCCGATTAGTCATATTTGTGCGAGCATTCATGAGCGAAAGTGCTGATTGTTTGGCCGGTGGGAGAACTGAGATAGAACGGTGATTTGAGGACACGCGCCTTCTGTTTGACGTATTGTCCGTGAGGATTGGGTTTTGTGGATAGTTTGCTCATTGGAGTTGTCAGTTACGTGTTTGATTTGCAAGAGAATTACCTGTTGAGAATCAGTGGAGGGTGATGGAGAGACGATGGATTTAGTAGGGACTTATACTCTCAATTTGAGCAAGCCCCATTTTGAGCTGTAGGAGCATAACCTGAAGGTGAGTCAAGTCAACTTGCGAGTCAGACTTGGCAGTCCAGAACATTGCCAGGGTTGAAGTTGAAATGCCGGAATGAATGGTGTTCAGGATCAATCTGTTGCTCTTATTGTTGCTGTATTGTCTTGAGCTCACATTCACGTTGAGGACATCAACCATTAAGCTAAGTCTAACGGTTTCGATCTCTTGATTTTCCATAGCCTCATATGCGCGTGTTGCTTGCTTTGTCTAAAGCTTGTCATTTCTTTTTCTTTTGATTTTTGTCTTAGGAGAACCGGCAAAACGAAAACAGGGGCATTATTAGGGGTGAGCGTGGTTCCCGGGTAGAACCGGGAACCGGAGAACCGAACCGGAGGGTCCGGTTCGGTTCCCGGTTCTAGGAAGACCGGTTCCGGTTCCCGGTTCCTCATTTCCCGGAACCGGCGGTTCCGGTTCCGGTTCCCGGTTCCTCATAGAATCGGAACCGGAACCGGAACCGGAACCGGAAGGGAAATAAAAAAAATGGAAAGCAAGTAGCAGCAGAAGTCAGCAGGAAGCAAAGCAGGAGAAGGTCACACGGCAGGGGTTAGGTCGGCGAAGTCAGATGGCAGAGGGAAGTCAGACGGCAGCAGCATGTTGCCGAGGATAAGGGCCGGTTTCGGAGGAGCTGCTCGAGAGAGGTTCTTCAGAGAAAAATCGGGAGGAGGAGGGGGGAGAAAAAGAAACCGAGAACCGAGAGAAGAAAGAAGGGGGGAGACCGGAGAAAAGCTAAAAAAAACGAGCTAGAGAAGGAGAGAGACCGAGGGGCGGAGATCGGAGAGAGCCCGAGAGAGAAAAAGGAAGGAGAAAGGAGAGAACGAAAAAAAAAAAAAGCGAGAGATAAAAGTGAGAGAGAGACTTGTGTTGACTGAAAAAAGACGGAGAAAACAAGTGAAAAAGCTTCAAGAGAGGAGAGCAACCGAGAGAAGGGAAAGATCCGGGAATCTGAGTGCGAGAGGGAGGCTCGAGAGGGTCTTCTATTGTTGCCGGAGGACCACCTAGTAACCGCCGCCCGTCGCAACCACCGAACGAACCAGGTTAGTTTGTTTATTTATTTACCTTTTTCACCGGAATACCTGGTTTTTGTAAGGCGTCGGGCCGGAGCTCGCGCGGAGCAGTTCGCGTGAGCCCCGGCCCTTGTCGTCCCTCCACTGAATTTCCTTCGCATGCTGCCATGTTTAGTTGGAAGCCTAGTCCCGGTATAAGTTCGGTTCGAGTTGGAAACCCTTCGGTTTATTCATGCCCGCCAAGTGTTTGATGAAATGCCTTATAGAAAACCGAAGGGGGTTCATACTTTTAGTCGAAAACCGATCTGTTTTCATGCTCTTTTATCTATAGAATCACTATGTATTCATTCATATTCGAGGTTCCATGATGATTCGTATGAAAAACCCGTGTATCGTCGAATCGGTGAGGGTTTCGCCGCCACCGGAGTTTATGGCCGGCGGTGGCCGATGTCGACGGGGATGAGTGGCTGATAAAAGGGTGGTGTCTCGGTAAGGAGAGAGGAACCATGGGGTTTTCGGTTGGAGTCGAAGGTATTTCGGATAAAAAAAAAAAAAAGAAGAAAAGAAATAGAGGAAGAAGAAGAAACGCGGGTGAGGGACGTCGGGAGGTTGAAGACGCTGCATGGGGGAGGAAGAAAGCTGCAGCAGAAAAGATAAAACAAGAAAAAGACAAAAAAAATATTAAACAATTAAAACATTAAAAAAATAATAAAAATTGTTAAAATTTCCTTTTTTAGTCCGATCGGGTAGGATCCGGGTAGCCGGGCCAGGTTGTCAGTGCGGATCGGGTTAACCGGTCCAAACCCGTTACCCTCATTTTGTAGATAATCTTGTTCTTTAATTTGTGAGATTTGTCTTTGCACTTCATAACTGCAACTTTCGATATGATGACAATGATTGTTTTATGACTTAGGGAGATCTTCATAGAAATTGCGTCGTTATCATTATAAAAACTATATTGAAAGGGATGATCACGGTTCCCGATTCTAGGGAGGGAGGTTAAGTTCCGGTTCTTCTTTTTCGAGAATCGGGCCTAGCTCCACTTAAATGGAAAAAAAAAAAAACCTGTTGGACCACAACCTAACCTAACCTGTAAGAGGGTAGGTTCTGGTTCCAGATTTCGACGGGTAGGTTAGGGTTCCAAAAACGAGGAACCCGTACTGCAGAGGGTAGGTTCCTGGGTTCCAAACGGAACCCGTAAGGAGGAACCCTAACCGCCACCCCTGCAAGATTATTCTTTGGGAATAAATTACCCACGAATCATTGCCAATCCAAATTATATCGCATGCTCTCTTGAACAAGTAAGTTTTGAGACTGGTCTGGATTTTTTTAGGGGCTCTTGGTCTATTTTATCATTAATCGGTTGAATTCAATAGAAGTAAAAAGTGAGCTAATTAGGGTTAATTCCGTGTGGGCCTTTTTTGTTTTTGTTTTTGTTTTTTTAGTGGGCTTAGGGCCGGCCCAGTCTTTTGTGGCCTAACCCGGACCGATAGGATCCGAATCAGTTTAGTAGGGTCAGGCCTTTTGACCCGGTCCAAATTATTTCTCATAAAAAAATCAATAAAAAAATATATTAAAAATACCAGAAAATACTAAAAATTTCAGAAAATTCACAAATTTCTTGTTTCAGAAATCTGAAAATTTATAAAAAATTTCGAAAAAAAATATTTTTATTTTTATTTTATTTTATTATTTTTATTTTATTTTATTTTTAAAATATTTCAAATTATTAAAATATTCCTAAATTCCTAAAAAATTAGTAAAAATTAGAAAATTCCAATAACATTAATAAATGTTTTTAAAAAAATTCAGAAAAGCCAAAAAAAATATAAAAAATCTTGAAGCTTGTTTTGTCTAATTTTGGAAAATTCGAAAATATTAAAAACATTAAAAAATATTTAAAAAATATAAAAAATTCAGAAAAAATTCAGAAAATTGCAAAAATTCCTAAAAAAGAAAACATTCAAAATTGAATAAGCTTTTAGGACTCTACAATAGGTTTTTCTTGGATTACGTTATATTTTTCTTTTATTTCTTTTTAGGGACAATTTTAGGATATTCCTATGCCCTGTTTTGTGATGATATTTTGGATGTTATTCCTTTACTTTAGAATGGTTAGGATAAACCTTAGAATTCTCGAATAGATTGCCATAGCCTTATTAATA
Source organism: Corymbia calophylla (assembly GCA_014182845.1). Lineage (NCBI taxonomy): Eukaryota > Viridiplantae > Streptophyta > Magnoliopsida > Myrtales > Myrtaceae > Corymbia > Corymbia calophylla. The sequence goes on along the minus strand of CM024696.1, from coordinate 4,271,260 downwards.
CACAATTAGGTTAGGTACCGAAAGGGTGTTAGTCGCATGATTAGCGTAATCAAGTCCCTGACCCTAGACTCTCTAGTCACGTAGAAAGTGAGGCACACTCCCATGCATTGCTTGGTTTCTAACCGACCCCAATAGGCTAATGGCGACTTCTTATTAGAAGACTTTCACGAATACTCAACGTCGCGCGAGGTATGAGCTTGGGAGAGCTCAAGTTAATGAAGGGCCGTCGGTCCGAAATTAACAATACCCTTAAACCTATTTGGATATTTCATTCCCCCTCGGGACGAGAGAAAAAAAAATTAGGTCGCAACAGCTTGGTGACTCCGCTGGGGAAAGTTTTATCTATCATATCGGATCCGCGTGGAAAGTTCACTCCGAACTACGAAGGACCATATGTCATCAAGAAGTTACTACCTTGTGACGCTTTAGTTCTGGTAGAGATGGATGGCCAAGAATTGCCAAAGACTGCAAAGGCCGATTTAGTGAAGAAATACTTTCCATGAATGAAATCAAGAGGCCTTAGAGCCCTTTTTGATACAATCCGAGTCACTTAGATCATACGTTGTTCATAGCATGCATATTATGCATATCACGCACTTCATGCATATTTGTATATATGTTTTTGATTTGCAGGACCACGATAACTTTCAAGAGGAGTCGCTGGTCACATGACTTTTTGGAGGTAATCGTTAAATGTCTAATCGGCGACACCACACAAAAAATGAAATGAAAGAATGAAAAAAAAAATGATAAATGGAATAAATTCGCATTTTCATTGCTCGTCAGCAAAATTTGGGTGTCACCTAGTCTTTGAAACGAGCCTCTTCGAGCTTCCTTTCAAAGAAGGGCAGCTGTTGACACCCTAATTTTTTCTTACATGTTTTAATTCCCCATTTATTTTGCTTATATAAATATATAGAAATTTACAAAAAAAAATAAAAAATGAAAAAATATGCGAGTGGGCTGGTTCAACCTAGCCCACCTTTTCCTCTCCCTTTTATTTTCTTTTTCTTCGACCCACCTCCCTCTCATTTCAGCCCAACCCGTCACCCTCTTTCTCTTTTCCTCGGCGCGGCCCCATCTCCTTTCTCTCTTCTCCCCCTGCTCACGTGCACAGTGCCATGCAGGGGGAGGGGCGCAGCGTCATTCCGGTCCCCTTGGACCATGACGCCAGCAAGGGAAGATTCCCTTGTTGCGCCGTCACACGGCCAAAGGGGGAGCAAAACATTCGGTTAGAGGAGAGAGAAAGGGGATCGACGAGCTGGGAGAGAGAGAGGGGGGACTTTCGGACAGAGAGGGATGGGGGGGAGAAAACCAGTGAAGAGAATACCAGAAGAGGATGGGGAGAAGAGAAGACTGAGGATAGGAGAAATGGTCAACAGTCACACCTGACCCGCCGCCGACAACCGCCCGCCGCGCCTCAGCTCCGGCGTCGGAAAACAGTGAGATCCGGGAGAGAGAGTGAGTTCAAGAAGGAGAAAGAGCGATCCGGGAGAGCAAGGAAAGCTCGAGGAGTAGCTCGCCACAACTAGAGGCTCGTCTGTCGCCGTCTTCTGCTGCGGCTTGCCCCCGAACCAGGTAGGTTCCTCCCCCTACCTGTTTCTATTCTGCTTTGCTGAGGGTGGCGGGCCTGTGCTCGCGTCGACCAATTCGCGCGAGCCTGGCCCTTGCCGCCCTTCCGTTTCGCTCCTTCTTTCCTCATGTGTATGTTTGAAGACCTCTAGAGTGTGTTTGAAGCTTGGTCGTGTCCGAAATCCTTCGCTTCGATAGTGCCCTCTAGGTGTTTGACAAATTGCCCCAATGAATAATCCTAGTTTAACCCCGACCAGAGCTCGGTTCTCGATTTTTCTATGTTTCTAGAGATGGTATTGTTGTTGCCCGCTGCTTTAGATGTTCTTTTTTTTTTTTTTTTCCTTTTTTCCGGTTTCTGGTGGGTTACTCCACGCTCCCCGCTCCCCACTCTAGTTTAAATGTGAGCAGCTCGCCGGCGCAAATCCGGCGAGTCTCGAAATGCCGGCCAACGGTGGCCGGCGGCGCTCAGCGTCAGTCGGACGAAATGACCGACGCCCAACGACGACACGACAACTCCCACTGGACCAGTTATTGACACCTAAATTTTGACTGCTCATTTAATTATTTATTAATCACATCGGAAAATTAGGGATTAATTTCTAACCCTTTAACAAAAAATTTCCATTAAAATTGCATCGCAATAGACATTAGGAGCACTTGCATCACCAATTTTAAAATTTATGAAGATTTTAAAAAATAAATTAAATTAATTTAAAATTAATTTAAAAAGAAACGTGGGTCCGGGCCAGGGCTGGCCCTGCCCGGCCCCTTTCTCTTCTTCTTTCCCTTCCCAGCACGGGCCTGGCCCGCTTTTCTTTTTCCTTTTCGGCTCAGCCCGCGCCTTTCCTTTCTTCTTCTCTCCTTCACCATCGCGCAGCAACGTCTCCCTGCAAGAAGAGAAATAAAAAAAATGAAGTGCAGGTGCAGGTCAGAAGTCAGCAGCGGAAGCAGAGCAGAGGAGAGCCGAAAGAGGGCAGCAGCAGGGAAGTCGGGAAAAAAGCAGAAAAAGAAGAGAGAGCAGAAAAAGGAAAGAGGGAGCAGCAAGGCAGAAAAAGGGTGAGCAGAAGGGAGACGTTTTTGGGTTCCAAGCTTAGCCGAGAGAACTGGAAACAAAGAAAAAAGGGGGGAGGAAAACGAAGAAGAAACGGACAGGGAGAGAAACCGAGGGGGGAGAGATCAGAGTCCAAGCAAGGCAGCAACTGAGGGAGAGCGAGAGAACTTCAGCTGACGCCTCGGCCGCGCACAAGCTCCGCCCAACAGCCCTTCAGTCGGCGCCCTCCAACTGTACCCGGTAGGCCCTTCTTTGTGTTCTGTTTTTACCTTATTCGCGCACACCGGGCCGGAGCTCGCGGCCGTCCGGCTCATGCGAACTCCGGCCCCGCCGGTTCCCCGCTGAGTTGTTCTGTGTTCTGGCTTGCTTTGTCGAGAGTCCCCGCTCGAGTTCGAGTCTCGAATGCACTGAGAATCACCCTTTTCCATAGCGCACATTAGGTGTTCGACATAATGCTTAGACTAGATCTGAAAAATCTGGTTGGGAATCTCCGTCCTCGACGTGGCTGCTGCGTCTATGGCCGTCGCTGTCTCTTTCTTTGTTCAAGTTGACGCGGGGGGAAGCGTCTTTGTGGAGTCGTTTTCGGCCAGCAGGGGCGTCGGGGCTTGAGTTTTGAGCTCGGGTGGCTGTTCGGTTGGTTCAGCCATGAGGGGGTGACGGCGGTGGCTGGCGTCGGTCGAACCGAACGACCGACGCCGGGCGATGGCCTGGCGACCTCCCGAATGCCGACAAAGACTTGCCGTTGCAGCGGCGTCGGTTCCGTTCTTTTTTTAAAAAAACGTTGCAGGAGCTCCGGCGAAGTTGAAGGCGTCGGGCGTGCATGGGGGAGATGCGGGAACACGTGAAGAGAAGACCAGAAAGAGAAAAGAATAAAAAAAAAGGAAAAATTAAAAATTAAAATGAAAAGTAAATACAGAAAAGGCTAAAAAACATAAAAAAATGAAGAATGGGCTTCGCTTCGGGTTTGTTTTTGTTTCGCGGGCCGGGGACGACTGGGCTGGAAATAGAAAGGGGAAACGGGCCATCAGCTGGGCTAAGAAATGGAAATCAAATTTGGGTTTTGTTTTAAAAAAAAGAAAAAGAAAAGAGGAGAATTCGTGGGCCTTTTGTTAATTAAGTAATTTAGGGCCGGCCCAATTTATTTTAACCAACCAGGACCAATAGGGTCCGGGTCAGTTTAGTAGGGCCGGGTCTCTTGACCCGGTCCGAATTATTTTTCATAAAAAAATTAAAACAAAATTCAGAAATCAACAAAAATATTAAAAATATTAAAAAATCATAAAAAATTCGAAATTTCAGAAAATCCATGGAAAAGTCAGAAACCTAAAAATTTATAAAAATTTTCGAAAAAAAAAAATCGAAAACATTAAAATATTAAAAATTCCAAAAAAAGGAATTTTTTTTTTCAAAAATCCCAAAAATTCCAAATTTGTTTTAGAGTTCCCTAAAAAGCTCTAAAATAATTATTGGACAATTTTCTCTTAAAAAATGTCGGAAAATCATCGGCTTAAGATTGTGTTTAAAATTGAACAAGCTCTTACGACTTCACATTAGGGTTTTAATTATCTTCGGATACAATTGTCCTTGAATGCATGCTTAGGCTGCGATGATTATGGTTTCCCCCTTAGTTTAATTAGAATTGTCATTTATTTATCTCTTAATGTTAGATGTTTATTTTCGCCTGCAATTTATTTAATGCTTTCTTTAATTGCTGGTTGTTATTTTGATGATTGCGCACCCACATGATCACCTCATACGTTAGTGGTTAAATCTAAAATCAATCCAAACTGCCTGACAAAAGTCTTTTTGAAATGAATAAGATTAGGTACCAAAAAGGCACTAATTGGTTAATTAGTATAATCAAGTCCATGACCCTAGGATCTCTGGTTGTGTAGAAAGTGAGGCATATTACCATGCCCCGCTTGGTTTCTAGCCGATCCCAATAGGCTAGTGGCGACGCCTCATTTGAAGATTTTGATGACCACCCAATGTCACGCGGGGTATGGGCTTGAGATAGCCTATATCTAATGAAGGTCTTGGACCCACCCTTTGGACAATAGTCATAAACCTATTTATTTAGATATTTCTTTCCCCCTTGGGACGGAAAAAATAGGTCGCAACACCAGTGAGGACCCGCTCAGTGTCGATCTGGCGAGGCGGTTTCACGCCGGTCGGACGCCGAAGAGAGAGAGAGAGAGAGACGACAGGGAAGACGAAGACCAAAAAAAAACAGAAGGGGGCATGGCCGAAAGTTTGAATGGGAGGGGGCTGGGCTGGTTTATTTTTTCGAATGGTCCTAGACTAGGTTTGGGCCGAAATTTTAGAAATTGGAAATGGGCTGTTTTCTTTTTATTTATTTATGGGCCAATTCTTTTTAAAAAAATTTCGACCGGGCCATTTGGCCATCTCGGTCGTTACTCCGGCCCGGATAGATAGGGTCCAAATCGGGTTAGTAGGGCCGGGTCTCCTAACCCGGTACGTATCACCTTTTTTAATAAAAAAATAAAAAATCCAAAAAATCCAAAAATTCAGAAATTCAAAAAAAAAAAAAAAAAATCTTTAAAAAATTCGAAAATCCTTAAAAATTAAAAAATGTTTTTCGAAAATCCTCAGCTTCTTTCTCCTTTTTCTAATAAAATTAAAAAACTAAAATTAAAAAAATCCAAAAATTAGAAATTCAAAACAAATATTAAAAATCTTGAAAAATTCGAAAATCCTTAAAAATTAAAAAAATGTTTTTTTCAAATTCATAAAAATGAAAGTTTTTTTATTAAATAAATTTTGAAAATACAAAAAAATCCAAATATTAAAAAATCCAAAAAATCCAAATGCATTATAAATGTTTTTTTAAAATTCAGAAAAGCCAAAAAATATAAAAAAATCTTGAAAGCTTGTTTTTTTTTAATTTAGGAGAATTCGAAAATATTTAAAAATATTTAAAAAATTCATAAAAAAATTCATAAAAATCATAAAAATGCAAAAATTCCTAAAAAAGAAAACATCCAAAATTGAATAAGCCTTTAGGGCTCTACAATAGGTTTTTTTGGTTTACGTTATTAGGATTATTCTTACACTTTATTTTGCGATGGTATTTTGGATGTTATTTCCTTACCTTAGAACGGTTATGACAGACCTTACTTTTTGAAGAAATTGACATGGTCTTATTAATACACAATTAAATTAGGTATCGCAAGGACGTTAATCGCATGATTAGCATAATCAAGTTCCCGATCCTAGACTCTCTGGTTACGAAGAAAGTAAGGCACGCTCCTATGCCTCGCTTGGTTCTTAGTCAACCCCAATAGACTATTGGCGACTCCTTAATTGAAAATTTTTACGAATATCCCATATCACGCGAGGTATGGGCTTGGGATAGCCCGAGTTAATTAAAGGCCGTTGGCCCGAAATTAACAATACCCCTAAACCTATTTAGACATTTTCTTTCCCCCTTAAGAAGAGGAAGAAAATTTTTAGTAGGTCGCGACAGCTTGGCGACTCCACTAGAGATCCTAGAATCTATTTGAAGTATTATTTGAATAGGATTTGACGTTATGCTCAAAATGTCCCTTTGTTGATTCACATCTTTCAAGAGAATTTAACTGGATGGCATTATAATGGTATATTTTGCTTGAACCTGAGGAAATGGAGAAGTGGGAGGATGTAGTGGAAGTATTTGTGATGCAGTACAAGTATAATACTGAGATTGCCCCGACACGTAGCATACTGGCTCATACTGAAAAGAAAAGAAAAGAATGTTTTAGATCTTTTGGTCAAAGGTGGCGTACATTGGCCGCGCAAGTTCGACTCCACTCGATGATAAAGAGATAGTGGAATTGTTCATCAATACCCTTTCTACTGACTTTTACAAAAATATCCAAAAATTCAAAAATTCAAAAAAATCATATTAAAAATCTTAAAAAATTTAAAAATCCTTAAAAATTAAAAAAATGTTTTTTTTTATAAAAATTCGAAAATCCTCAACTTCTTTCTCCTTCCTATTGGTGAACTTTCGGCTTGATTCCTCAGTTATATGGCCATCATGTATGGCTCCCTCAATTCTTTCACCCACAGCCACCAAGCGAGAAAAGTTTTCACAATTTAATCCAATCATTTTGTTGTAAAAGTCAGTGGAAGGGTATTGTTAAACAATTCCACCATATCTTTATCTTCGAGTGGGGATCGAACTTGCGCGGCTAATGTACGTCACCTTTGAGTAAAAGATCTAAAAGATTTGTTTTTTTTTTTAGTGCGAGCCAGTATGCTACATGTCGGGGCAATCTCAGCATTATACTTGTACTGCATCACAAATGCTTCTGCAACATCCTCCCACTTCTCCATTTTCTCAAATTCGAGCAAAATATACCATTGTAACGCCATCCCAGTTAAACTCTCTTGAAAGGTACGGATCAGCAAAGGGACATTTTGAGCATATCTCATCCTATTCAAATAATACTCCAAATGGATTTTAGGATCCCCAGTGGAGTCGCCAAGCTGTCGCGACCTACTAAAAATTTTCTTCCTCTTCCCAAGGGGGAAAGGAAATGTTTAAATAGATTTAGGGGTATTGTTAATTTCGGGCCAACGGCCTTTAATTAACTTGGGCTCTCCCAAGCCCATACCTCACGCGACATGGGATATTCATAAAAATTTTCAATTAATGAGTCGCCACTAGTCTATTGGGATCGACTAGGAACCAAGCGAGGCATGGGAGCGTGCCTCACTTTCTTCGTAACTAGAGAGTCTAGGGTCGGGGACTTGATTACGTTAATCATGCGATTAACGCCCTTGCGTTACCTAACTTAATTGTGTGTTAATAAGGCCATGGCAATTTCTTCAAAAAGTCTAAGGTCCATCCTAGCCATTCTAAGGTAAGGAAATAACATCCAAAATATCATCGTAAAATAAGATGCAGGAATAATCCTAATAACGTAAACCAGAAAAACTTATTGTAGAGCCTTAAAGGCTTATTCAATTTTGGATATTTTATATTTTAGGAATTTTTGCATTTTTCTGATTTTTCTAAATTTTTTATGAATTTTTTAATTTTTTAAAATATTTTCGAATTTTCCTAAATTAAACAAAACAAACTTTTAAGATTTTTTATATTTTTTGGCTTTTCCGAATTTTTTAAAAAAACATTTATTAATGCTTTTGGAATTTTTTAATTTTTTCTAATTTTTTTGGAATTTTGAATATTCAAATTTTTGTATTTTCAAATTTTTTTAATAAAAACAACTTTCAGAACTTTTCTGAATTTAAAAAAAACATTTTTTTAATTTTTAAGGATTTTCGAATTTTTAAAGATTTTTAATATATTTTTTTTAATTTCTGAATTTTTGGATTTTTGGATTTTAATTTTTTTATTAAAAAAAGGAAAAAGAAGCTGAGGATTTTCGATTTTTTTAAAAAATATTTTTTAATTTTTAAGGATTTTCGAATTTTTAAAGATTTTTTAATATATATTTTTTGAAATTTTGGATTTTTTAAAAATTTTAAAAAATTTTATTTAAAAAAGGTGATTCGGACCGGGTTAGAAGACCCAGCCCTACTAAACCGACCCGGACCCTATCGGTCCGGGCCGGAGCAACGACTGGGCTGGCCGAACGGCCCGGTCGAAATTTTTTTCAAAAGAATTGGCCCATAAATAAACAAAAAGAATACGGCCCATTTCCAATTTCTAAAATTTCCGCCCACACCTAGTTTAGGCCCATTCAAAAAATATAAACCAGCCCCCGCCCGTTTGAACTTTCGGCCGAGCCCCCCTTTTTTTTGGTCTTCGTCTTCCCTATCGTCTCTCTCTTCGGCATTCGATCGGCGTGAAGCCACGTTGCTGGATTGACACCGAGCGGGTCCTCACCGGTCCAGCAGGAGTTGTCGTGTTGTCGCCGGGCGTCGGTCGTTCCGTCTGATTGGCGCCAAGCGCTGCCGCTGGCCGGCATTCCGAGACTCGCCGGATTTGCATCGGCGAACTACTCACATCTAAACCAGAACGGGGAGCGTGGAGTAACCCACTAGAAACCGGAAAAAAAAAAAAAACATCTAAAGCAGTGGGCAACAACAATTCCATCTCTAGGAATGTAGAAAAATCGAGAACCGAGCTTCGGTCGGGGTTAAACTAGGATTATTCATTGGGGCAATTTGTCGAACAGCTAGAGGGCACTACCGAAGCGAAGGATTTCGGACATGACCAAGCTTCGAACACACTCTAGAGGTCTTCAAACATACACATGAGGAAAGTAGGAGCGAAACGGAAAGGCGGCAAGGGCCGGGGCTCACGCGAACTAGTTGGCGCGAGCACGGGCTCGCCCCCCTCAGCAAAGTAGAACAGAAACAGGCAGGGGGAGGAACCTACCTGGTTCGGGGGCGAGCCGCAGCGGATGACGATGGCAGACGAGCCTCTAGCTGCGGCGAGCTACTCCTCGAGCTTTCCTTGCTCTCCCGGATCGCTCTCTCCTTCTTGAACTCGCTCTCTCTCTCTTGGATCTCACTATTTTCCGACGCCGGAGCTGAGGCGCGGCGGGAGGTTGTCGGTGGCGGGTTAGGTGCGACTGCTGGCCATTTCTCCTGTCCTCAGTCTTCTCTTCTCCCCCTCCTCTTCTGGTTTTCTCTTCGCTGGTTCTCTCCCCCCCATCCCTCTCTGTCCGAAAGTCCCCCTCTCTCTCTCCCAGCTCGTCGATCCCCTTTCTCTCTCCTCTAACCGAATTTTTTGCTCCCCCTATGGCCGCGTTCCCTTGCTGGCATCACACAGCTGGCATCACGGTCCGAGGGGACCAAAACGACGCCGCGCCCCTCCCCCTGCATGGCACTGCACGTGAGCAGGGGGAGAAGAGAGAAAGGAGATGGGGCCGGGCCGAGGAAAAGAGTGAGGGTGACGGGCTGGGCTGAAATGAGAGGGAGGTGGGCCGAAGAAAAAGAAAATAAAAGGGAGAGGAAAAGGTGGGCTGAGCTGAACCAGCCCACCTGCAAATTTTTTCATTTTTTTTGTAAATTTCTATATATTTATATAAGCAAAATAAATGGGGAATTAAAACATGTAAGCAAAAATTAGGGTGTCAACAATCAGCCCTCTAAACGGTAAACAAAAGAAGATAAATAAGCTCGAGTTGTAACTTTTCAGGCCACTGATTGGCACGGTGAGGTGTTCAGCATAGCAAAGGCTAACAAGAGGAAAAATGGAGGACAGATCAACTAGGAGGGCATATGCATTGTTAGCTTTAACCTTACTGTTTGGAGTTTCAAATTGCAGCTACTCAGGTCAACACCATGAACATGCCGATAACAGAGGTAACCGGAAATGCCGCAAACTCCTTCACATATGGATCGGGGCATTTGGTGCCGCAGAGAGCGGCGGACCCTGGCCTTGTCTATGATGCGGCGTTCACGGACTACCAAGACTATCTATACGGCGGCCTTGGGGTACCGCTCAATAACTACGGTTGCCCAAGAACGAAGACCGTCTCAAGCGATCTGGACTATCCATCTCTTCAAATCTCAAGACTTACTGGCGCTGTCACCATGACGAGAACCGTCACGAATGTCGGGCCAAACCAGAAGGCTGTTTACATCTGGAATGTGCAAAATCCAAGGGGAGCTTTCATTACGATCGAACCAACGGAGCTGCCCTTTGATTGTATCGGCCAGAAGCGAAGCTTCACAATCACGGTCGTAGCAGATTGTAATGTGAAGAACGAACTGGATGGTGAGTATGGCTTAGGATGGTATACCTGGACTGATGGGGTTCACAATGTCAATAGTCCCATAGCAGTATCTTTAGGATAGATTTTCCTTTTGCCCTTCCATGCTCGCATTGATAATCAAAGAGAGATTCGTCAGGTTGAATTCTTTGGATCCTTCACGGTGAAACGAGTACGAGATTGACCAGGCTTCGTCCTGTACCCGTCACAGTTCTCGTCGTCAATAGGCGTGTTCGTCTTCCCTTTGAATAATTCCTCCACCATGCATCTATCGAAGGATTTCGACCTGAAAAAATTTACTCGAAATACCCATGAACCAATGCAACTTGTTAAGCTGTTGATTACTAAGTTGGATAAACTCGTAATTTAAAAAAAAGTTGAGATAATTATTATTTCTTAACCCACATAATGTGAGGACGTTGATTAACTTACTAAAGTATTATCCGTTTTGACCCATTCCATATCTCAAATGAGCACCTTCTTAAAAGATCACGCATCTTGAGAATGCTTTCACCTATGCACATTTAACTTTGGAGAGCCAAGCATTGCTGTTATGTTAAAAGATGCTTTGGTATTCCAAACCTAAACATTATTGTTATGTTAAAAGCCATCTCCATAATTGTAACAATAATGTTTAATGTGTGTGTATATATCAAAATCATTCTTCCTTGTTCAGTGCACAGTTCGGTTTTATTCATTTCTCCTTGGCCATCCTAGAAGCTTGGTAAGAACCACTCATTGCTTGGGAGAATTGCCAAAAAAGTCATAAACCTATTACAATTGTGCAAATTCAGTCCTAAACCTTTTTTTTACCAATTCAGTCCAAAACATTTTGCGATTGTGCCAATTTAGTCCATCCGGCCAAATTTGGCCAGCCGGAGCTGATGTGGATGCCGGCCGACGCCGACAACAATATTTTTATTATTTTTCGAATTTTTTATTATTTTTCTATTTTTTTCCTTTTCTTTTTTTGTATCTTCCTCCTTTGCCCCTCCCCCCACCGGCGGTAGTGACCGGCCAACTCCGACAAGGCTGCCGGCCACTGTGCAAGGGCCGCGAATCCCTCGCCGGCAACCTTGCCCAAACCTAGGGGCCGCAGCGAGGTTGGCCTCGCCCAGATCTAGGCAAAGCCATCTCACCCAGGTTTGGGCGAGGCTGCTGGGAGCCGCAACCCTTGCCGGCGGCCTCGCCCAGACCTTGGGAGGCCTAGGGGCCGTGGCAAGGCGGCTTCGCTAGATCTGGGCGAGGCCAATCTCGCCATGGCCTAGCCGCGGGCAAAGGCGGCCTCGCTCGTAGCTGGCGAGGCCATGGCGGGCCTAGGCGAAGGTCGCCATTGCCTCGCCAGCTGTGGGCAAGGCCGCCTTTGCCCACGGCTAGGCCATAGCGAGGCTGGCCTTGCCCAGATTTGGGCGAAGCCGCCTTGCCGCGGCCCCTAGGCCTCGCCCTGGTCTGAGCGAGGTTGTCGGCGAGGGTGGCCGGTCTGACGGGAGCCACGACCCTCGCTGGCCGTCGGCGAGGGCTTCGCGGCTCTCGTGCAGTGGCCGGCAAGCCTCGTCGGAGCTGGCCAGCCACTGCGGCGCAAGGGGGAGGGGCAATGGAGGAAGATACAAAAAAAGAAAAGGAAAATAAAAAATTCGGAAAATAATAAAAAAAATTCGGAAAATAATAAAAATATTGTCGTCGGCGTCGGCCGGCGTCCATGTCAGCTCTGGCCAAATTTGGCTGGATGGACTAAATTGGCACAATTGTAAAAGATTTAGGACTGAATCAGTACAAAAAAAAGGTTTAGAACTGAATTGACATAACTGCTATAGGTTTAGGACTTTTTTGGCAATTCTCCTCTCCTTGCTTAGGCCCTCTCTAGCCTTGATAACTACTCCCCACCCTCGTCGAACCGGGTCATTACATAAAGCATGTGTGATCTTTTACTAGTAATACATAACCCAAACCCACAAACATTTATCACCTGTTTTTTTTTTTTTTTTGGGCTCATGCTAAATCCACTCCCATTTTGGCTCCATACATATTGTATTGTCCCAAGGTGAACCACTGAGAAAAAGCTGACAAATTACTAAGCGAGCATAAACAATTGCTCTTGCAAGATGACACGTATGCTTAGCATCGGCCCTCACAAACCTTATCAATTGCAACTTAAATTTTCAGTTCAATTATGCAATTCAAATCATTTTGGAACCGCCACCAATTTGTTATGGGTCAATTGAGAATACAAGTAAGATTTAATTACACTAAATTAATCTAATGTCATTTCGATACATTTTCTCTTTACGAAAACATTTTTGCATGTGATTTTTCATCAGTTTTACTTCTTAAGTCACTAATATGTGAAAAGAGATCATTCTGGAAGAGAGAGAGAGAGAGATTTTTTGAGGGAGTGTGTTGTCAACAAGGCTGATCACGCCCCTATCTATAGGGAGAAAAGCAGTCCTAATCAGAATAGAACCAGGAGTTAATCGATGAGGACTTAGTGCCACACTTTTTCCCCCACACGTTGCCATTTGTATTTTTGGCTAGTCAGACAGAAAGAAATTAAGGTGGTCACTTCCCCTTGAGCACTACGTATACTGTGAGGATCTAGAACCTCTGAGATCTTGCAGGGAAAACAACCAACTATTAGATCCCTGGACAAAAGTATATTCACTTCGAGATAGGCATAATCAACAGTAACTAGTTCTGCAGTTCAATCTTAATTTTCTAACTCGACCTCCACAAGAAAAATGAAAAAATAGAGTGATTCGCTCTCACTGATGGTGCCCATCTTGACCCCAAGCACCGTTATATACAACATAAATCTACACGGTTACTGGAACCAAATTGTGATTCTGCAGGGCTATCTTCGATTTTTAAACATTGAATGGAAACTTCCTGTATTGTATGCACCTTCATGGGAAAGAGAATTTGCTGGATCTGAGAAAAGCGGCTAAAAATCCAAATTTCCAAAGATTCAGGGCTTCCACCAGATCAGTTATATCATCAGTATATGCCAGAAGATATTTACAAAGATGGTTCAGAAATGATTTATTCATCTTCCTCCAAAGTGTGCCTACTCACTTTAACACGCTCCCCATTGAAATGGATGTACTTCCACTTACATTGGTATCTTTTAAGGAACAGCTTCCGCTTTTCTTCTTGACCAAGTCTCTGAAAGGCGCGTGCTATCCTCCTGACAGTATCTTCATCTGGCTTCACACCCAACTCTTCCATGTCCGCGAAGACCTTAAACATTCCACCAAAAAAATCTAAGAATTGACACAAACTTGAATGGAGCTCATGAAATCTTTCAATCAAAGAAAGAAAGAAAGTGCACAATCTAAAAACCTGTGAACTGTAATCACAAAAAGCTGTTTCATGCAACTTAAGCAATGAAAGCCGTTTCTGCTAGTAGGAAACAGTACACACCTCTATTATTTTATCTTGCATGTCATGGTGATTGTACAAAGAGATCATCCTAGAAAATAACCGCTTTGAGATTGAGCGCGTATGTGTGTGCAAGATCATGTTCCACAATGATTCAGCCTCATCAACCCTCCCATCCACATCAAATGCCAGCAGTAAGGTATCATATGTTCCCATTGTTGCTCCCTGACCTTTGCCCAGCATCCACTTTGCAACCTGAGTATTAATGAAAATCAATTGACTGGTTTAGTTTGAAACACATGAATACTTTTCTCCAGGAAAAAGGTGGAAATGTTGCAATGTATGTACAAATTGCTCATAACAAAAGAAGCCCCAGCTAATTTTGGAACAACCCCAGTAGCCTCAGATTACCAAAAAAGAAAAAGAATATGAAAGGAAAACAATGCCAACATTCTCGATTCATCTCTAATGGCAATTTGGTGCATTGCTTCGACTGATCCATGTACTGTACCAATTAACTCATGTCTATTCAACTATCAACAGAAACTATAAAATAATTGCACTACATCAGGAACATAGACACAATGCAAACACCTAGAGGACAAGGTAGACAGTGATTTTCCACAATATGATGCATATTTCTTGGACAATAACTTAAATAAGTTCTCTTTCCATAGCATCTTTGCTAGAAACCAGCAGGGTCTATGACTTTATGCACAAATAGGTTAAATTAACTCGCATGTCCTAATAAGAACACATCCTTTACCTATGGCTCTGTCGACATCTAGCTGTATATATCATCAAAATTACTGTAGACACTATGAAAGCCAGCTTCTTGGGGCATGTGGAATCAACACGACCAGTTGGGCTTTTTATTATATTCCCAGAACCAATCTGGTTTTAGATATACTTTGTCTTGCATCATGGACTCAAGTAATTGTGCTTCATACATTGGTTGGACTGTGAAATTATGATAATAGCAACTCTGCCCATAAATCTTATTGAGTTCATTCAGATGTACATTGTCATTAGTTAAGTTTCAATCCTTGTCCCCAATGGCAAACAGTATACCACCACATAACAGTAAGAGAAATTAGTAATCAAGAAAAGGATGCAATAAAGTGGAATAGCTATACCTGAATCACACGCAGCCATTGGTTTCTACTTTTCAATATCCTCAAAGCTTTTACTACGGCAACCAAGGGAAACTCCAACTCCCAAGCTGTCCATTTATCCAATGCTCTATAAACAGCCTCTTTCTCATGGGGAAGATCATAAATCTGTTCCAACCAATAAAGACACACTTTACAATTAAAAGGGAAAATGTAATATTACCAATTATATAGAATTAAATTTGCATAATAACCATAGAGCAATTTTTGAGATGCGAAAGCCATACAATTTGTCCTCAAAAGTTCTCACAGTTCTTGTAAGCAAAGGAAGGCTTAAAAAAAGGAAAAAGGAAACTATGCTCTTACAATTCCAACAAGATTGAGAGCCTTTTGACCAGACCCAGCTGAATCCCTTTTCTGCCAAAAGTGGCTCTCCTTTTTCTTCTTCTTTTTTAACACTATGCCTTCCCTGCAAAGCAAAATAAAGCACAACAGCTAAATCAAATGGCAACAAAACATGGAAGAAATGCTTTTCAATGAACTTTTCTCACTTCTAGATTCAATATGGCTCATTTAAAATTAGTTCCAACATAACAAGGTAATTAAGAGAAGATCAAGCAATCGAATTGGAGAAACGACCAACTTGGTATTGGCTCGAGAATTTGATAAAGACTCCCCATCTCTGTTGTGGTTTCCCTTGACATGGGAAAGAGAGGTGTCCTACATATCACCAAAGAAATCTACTCACTAGATTATAAACAACAGAAAAACAAACAAATTTAGTTGAGGTTGAATTTCCTGAGACCCATATAATTGATTTTTATCATCACCTTTTCTTGGACAGCAAAAGCATCTGGCTTTCGTGTTAAGCAGATCCTTGAACTTCTAAATCCATGACGCAACAATAATGCTACTCCAGCATTCTTGATGTGGCAGATCATGCAAAGGAAGAATTAGGAAAAGACATATATGCTATGATAAAGGTAGCTAATCAACTCAATTAGATAAAGTTTGAGGTGCTAAGACACTAACCTGACTTATACCTGGATGGTAGAAATGGTGAGAAATTAAGTTCTGACAGTCCATGACCAATTGCCTTGCTTTTCTTTTTCAGTCAAAACCCAACCAAAAACACCAAATCAATCCAATACATCCTCTCTACTTTGACCATTCAATTAATCTCCATCTCCCTTCTATCCTCATTCACCTTTTAGATTGTGTAGGCACGTGCAGTATATTGGAGTACTCTTAGCAGAAGTCCAGTGACTTCACTTGAAAAGACATATGGGTTCTTGAAGGCTGGATTCAACAGCAGGAAAATTGAAATCTGAATTATGAAGAACTAGGAAGTAGCCTTAATTTGACACAGGCAATTCATCAAATGAGTTACATGTTAAATTCTGGCTGTTTTCATCCACCAGGTCAGGATAAAAGGATGATATGAAACAAAGCTCCTCAAAAGACATGCTTTATCATCTTATGAGGTTCATCAACTCATACTAAGGAAAAGGAATAATTCAAATGCAGTAAGTGATTCAACTACTTCCAGTCAGATTGCTCCAAGAAAGATGAAACAACCGAAAGAATTATAAAAAGCAAAACACAGTAGCAGTCTAAAATGCAAAACCACAGTCAATAGCTTTCCCGTTCATGCACTCCTTTAAACAAATATTACAGTACTCTGTTTTCCACGCCACATATTCTCGCCCATTACATGCACTCGAGTCAGATATTCAGACAACAGAACTTAACGAGTCATGTCTTAAGCAATCTATCAAGCAAGTCGTGTGCATCCAGTCGATACGACGCCCCGCACTGACGGATGCTCAAAGAAGCACCCATGAGCACATGGGTCGCCGCTCAAATCAAGATAATACCGGACACTCGAGCATTGGAATCGGTGGCGAGGGATCAAAACCATCTAAGAACCCGACACTCGAACGTGTCTCGTCTTTTCTACACCTACTCTACACGTGAACCCGCAAAAGTAGGAAGCGGGGCTTCTATGAGAATCGGCGAACAAATAAAGAAAGGAAAGGACAAAGATCAGAAAGAGAACGAGGAAGACGAAGGGTACCATGGGAGAAGCTCAAGGCGACTGGGTAAGGGAGCAGAGAAGATGGCAAATACACCGACCAGTAACCACCACGCGCTCTTTGACATATCCAGGAGGGGTACCCCCGGGAAATTGAAATTGCAAACGAGGGCAATTTTGTCTTTTCATATTTCTATAGAGCTACGCGATTGGCCGGGTGAGCAGACGGAGCCGGCCCGATCGGGAACCGAACCGGACGGAACCGGCTTTATCCGATCAATTTCCGGACCGGGTCATGTGGAGAACGGTTCGCATTTGGCTTCTCCTCCCTCCCTCTCTGCTCTCCAGTCTACTTGTCCACAAGTGGCTCTCTCTCTCTCTCTCTCTACTCTCTGCGATCACGAAAGACGAAGAGAGATGAAGCGACCGACCTTCGGGCCGTACCCATCTCTAAAATGCGCAGCAAATGCGATCCCATGCGTGTAATTTGGTCTTTCGTCAACCCCCGTTTCCTCTCTCCCCCATCGCCTCTGGTGTTGGGTCCCGTTTGGCGCCATGGATTCTTGCGGCTCTTCCGCTGACGAGAAACGAGGTGACTGATCCCATGTTCTTCGCCTTTTGTTTTTCCACCCTTCTGGACCGTCTATTGTTCGCAAAGTTTCGGACTTTTACTATCTTTCTTTTTCTCTGGGGGTGTAGATGGTTCGGTGAATGGAAATGCGGGTGAATCCGAAGTTCGGGTCTGCTCGTCGTCGTCCGAGGTAAAAACCCATCATCGTATTTCCCTTGATACTGGTTGTCGGCACTTGATCTTTTCAGTTATGTGCGTGTGTATGAGCGTGTGTATGAGCGTTTTGAGTTGCGGTGCTGACGGAATGAACAAATTCACAACTGGGTAGGCGATCGGAACCGACTTTCCTGCTTTGTAATGAATTGCGTAAAGCACCGATGCATTGGATGAAGGAATCAGTTTGAGGATGTTCAATTTTTGGCCCACACAATTCTAGGTAGGACAGTAAAAACTGCTGGTTCCGTTCCTGATTCCAAAAACTGGGATTACCGGCTGATAGGTTTCAGGTTCCAGGTTCTTGGTCTGGAACTTACCCACTCTACTACTGCTCATCCTTGGAAAATATACAACCAGTAAACTTATGCTATATCGATCTTTTAACGTCCTAGTTTCAGTTTGCCGCGCAGAGGAAAAGAAAATAATCTCTTTCTAGTGGAAGAATGCGGAGTCAAACAGAGGAATTCACTGGAGAAAGTGCGATAAGATGAAATTGGGGAAGAGTGAGGGGGTCTGGAGTTTGAAGATATGGTGCTTTTCAGTAAAGCCATGTTTGCGAAGCAGGCTAGGAGAATCACTTGACATCCTCAACCACTACGGAGCAGACTACCAGAAAGACTACCAAATAATCTCTTTTTTGGCATGCCACTAAAGGTGCACATTCTTTGTGGGGGTGACTGAGTATGATATCGGGTTGAGAGTCAATATCCCCACCAGTTAAATGGAGTGTTGGAAATAAGGAAAATATATGGATCAGGGAAGACAGGTGGCTACAAAAAGCAAGAATCTGGATCAGAAGCAGAGTATATCAGAGTTAATCGATTCAGAAGCTGTTTAGGGGAAGGAATGAGTAATTGGAGAGCGGCTTGATGAAGAGACTGCAAGTGAGGTCTTAGCCATACCTTTGGCAACTAGTCAGTTTAAAGACGAGTTGGTCTGGACGAGGAACAACCAGTGTAAGTAGTCAGTCAAGAGAGGATAGACCAAAATGCTGCAGATGAGTCAACTGGAACTAAATCACGAAGCCTCTTCATCTCATCAGAGGCAGGATAGACTCTGGCTTTACTATGGAATGTACAAACACCCCCAGAAATTTAAAGTTTTCTTGTGGAGCATCTGTCAAAATGCCCCACCAATGAAGAAATGTTTTATGTTGAAGAAATATTATATCTGATCTGTTGTGTTCAATATGCAGAAAATCCCCAGAAACCCTAGAGCACTTAATTCTTCTCTACGACTGGACTCGACTGGTTTTGGAACAATAATCTTGGCTCAGGGCCTACATTGAACTGAAGAGAGGGTTTTAGAATAAGACAAGAGTTTATAAGGTCCATTTTGCAAAGCATTGGCAATGCATTTGCAATGGAGTCGACAAGGTCCGAGGACATTCCAATGGAGTTGCATGATTTGATGACATTTCCCCTGCCAATAATCTCAATCAAGAGCATGCTTGTGGACAGTGACTGGGGAGGCACTCTATTCTGGTTATAGTTTATGCATGTAAGTCGATGATCCATTAGTTAATGCTTTTTGTGATTTTCGTTTGGAAGACGTTCCTCACTTTAATGGGTCTCTCAAGATTGTGACCTGGAATTGTTGTGGGGCAGAAAATTTTTAGTTTACATGAAGTGTCAGGGATCTTTTTAGCATACAGAATTACACCATTCTCATTTTGCTCAAAAACTAGATTAGCAGGACAGGGCAGGCAGGATCCGCAATGACCTGGCTTTTGATGATCTTATCTCTAACGCTTTCTGGCTTTTCATTTCATGGAAAACTTCATGAATTCTGCCTCCTCAAAGCCGCATTGTTCTTTTGTATTTTGATGGAGTTGGTTTGTATTTCATTTTTTTAAGCCATGTAGGGATTAAGTGGAGTGACTGGGGAAAAAGCGAAGTTTATGTGCTGGTACTATAATGGTTGTTATTAGAGTTCGTGATTGTCTTATGTATCAAATTTTTTCTCTACTCTAAGCCTATGTCATTGTAAATTCCCTTATCTTTCTCAAGTTGGATATTCATGTTTTTATTATCTATGTTGCTTGTTTGAACTAACAGGAAATTATGTTTGTAAATTTATCCTCGTCCATAGCTTAGCACTAGGGAAAGGTCATATTATACTTTTGAGAATCTTCATGAGATTATGGCTTTTTTAACATTGTATTCTTAGTTCTCTTTTTATTGTTCCCCTAAGAAAATTTGAGGTCATTGCAATTAATTTAATGGAATTTTGACATGGTTAATCTCATGTTTATTGCCATGAATTTCTTTATCATGTTCATTTTACTAGAAGATGGCAAGTTCATCAAACGAAAAGGTACATTAGAGCCATGAAGTTGTGGAAACTTTGTGCAAGTTGTGCATTGAACTATTTGAAAAAGGTCTTGCAACCAATAGAGGGGGGGGACGGATGGACAGTCATAATTAACAAATTTGAGAAGCTGAGGGCCAAAAAGTATGATAAGCTCAAGTGAAGAGTACGTTGAATAATCTCGAGAAAGAATGGAGAAACTGGAAGCAATTGCTCTATAATGAAATAGGATTAGGATGGGATCCTAGCAAGAAAACGATTGATGCAAGCGACGAATGGTGGGTGAAGAAAATTCAGGTTTTTATCACTTATTTTTCGTTACCTTTTTGTTTAGTCCATCTTCTATGATGTGTAGGATACAACTCACTAAATTATGACAGGCCAATCCTAAGCTTAAGTCTTTTTGAAGAAAGTCATCCATCCGGATCTTGAAGTCTTGTTGGATAGAGCGTTTGCTAGTGCAGGTATCACATGGTCTCCTGCAGAGAGTTTTACCGACAAGGATATTGAGGCTACACAACTTTGAGAGCAGTGATGGTACAGGTGCTAATGATGATAATTTAGAGCATGAGATAGATGAAAAGATTGTAGAATCAAGTGAAGGTAAGACCCGTAAAAGAATGGCCCGGAGCAATGTGAAGCGAACTCGAGGAAAGAAAGAAAGGAAATTGATAGAAGCAGCTAAGTCAACGCAGCAACTTGAGAAAATCCGTTCAGCTGTCGAAGGTAGCAGCACAGCCGCATCTCAACCCAATGAGGGATTGTTTTCAGCATACAAGGAGCTCATACAGTTGATGGACACCATCCTCGAGATTCAGCTAGACGAACAGTTATATTTTTTTGCGCTCGATCTTTTTAAGGAAATGAAAGACTATAGGGAGATCTTCCTGAACTTGAGAGTGACAGAAGAAGAGTCGCGTGGCTCAAGTATGAGTTCGCGAAGGTTAGTCCTCACCAGGATGTTAGCAACTTATTCGTACTACTCGGCATGTTACAACATTGTTTAGCTCTATCTGCACTGCCTCTAGTTGCACTGCCTTTGAACTCTGTTTCTATATATGTTCCGATGCGCAAAAACTCGCCTTCGATGGAGGTCGGAGCAGCAATCCTTTGGCGGATCGAGAAGCAAAGAAGTAACTTTTTTTTCTCCAGAGAGAGCCTTTCTCTCCACGCTTCTAGCTGGAGCTTCTTCCCCATTAATAGCTTCACTAACCTCGACCCATTTCAATCTTCCTTCTTTGAGTTATTATCATTGATTTCAACCCTCTTCTCTAAGTAATCAATTGTTCCCCTCTTCCATCTTTACCCATCCTCTTTTTGCACTGTATCTTTCACCAAAAATGGAAGATGCTGTCCCTGCCCCAAACCCTGTCCTGCCAACCAATAACCTTTTGGATGGATACACTCTTCATCTATGAACCTGATACTGAACTGACGAATTCCCTGAGCCGTTCCGTCTCATTGGCAAGATCATCTCTGAAAGATCGTTCAACAAACAAGCTGTTCCAAACATCCTCTTGAACACTTGGAATCCTCTCGGCCGGGGGGTACATGTTGAAGAAATCGTGGTGAATTTTTTTGCTCTTCACCCTTGAACAAGAGCCCGATAAGCTTCGAGTTGGCCATGGCAGGAGCTTGTCTCGTGCTACATCCTTGTATTCGGGGTGTAAATGCCACGAGCTTGAGTTTGATTTTACCACCACTTAGTTTTAGTTGTAAATCCATTGGATTTCGCCTTGATAAGAAAATATGAAATCTTAGAAGATTAAAGTTATAGAAAATCGTGTTTTCTCCGTTAATTTTATCAAAATGAATCTAATATTTCACTTTATTTTCTTTAAATGTCCTGGGCATGGAAGGTGAAGTTAGAATTTGAAAGTAATGTACATATGATGATGTACAAGTGAGTTAAATATACTAAATACTTAAACATTATTGGCAATCGAGCTACATCAAGGGCAATATATAGATTTCCAGAACATCGAAAGCCCACAAGGCCCAAAGGCTGCACTAAAATGGGCCCAAATGAAAAAGAGGTCCATTGAAATAACAGAGTAAGCCCACCAGAGACGCTTACTATTACTGGCACAAACTACAGCTTTTCCGTTTTGCATTCAGCCGCTGCGTTTCGTCACATGGTGGCTTCACCGGTGACCGGACGGTGTTGCAGCACTGGACCACTTGGGAGGTGTCGGCATCACGGCGACATGAAGAAGGCCCAGGAGAGAAGCGGCATGATGCCATGGAAATGGAGGTTGTAGGCGAACGGAGCCACAAAGGCGATTATCGATATCGCCTATCATTCATCTAAATGTGAGTGGAGCCAATGGACTTGGAGGTCAAGACTCAAATGTTCAACTAGTTAGTTTGTCAATGGTAGGTCTCACTTGATCATACGACATAGATGCAATTGCACCAGGTCCATAAACTTGATCCATGCAAAAATTTATTATCAAAGTCTTGTAATTATTTTATCTAGTTTTCTTAGGAAAATGAAAATGAATACATGTTCCAATTCCATCACATATCAGGTTAATTGTCCAAAAAACCTTATACCTATTGTACGATGACTAATTTAATCAAAAACTTTTCAATAGGCCAATTTACTCCTAAAATTTTGGGAGGATTTTTTTAATGTAATTTTTCTAGCCAATTTAGGCCAAAAAATCATAAATGTAATAGTGGTCCAATCAACATCAGTCATCCTCCTACATTGTACAGCTAGCATTAACATAGATGGTTTTCATAATTTTTCAAAATAGCTAACATAACTTCTCAAGTTGTATATTCAATAACTTAGCTTTTTCAATATGACTGGTGTGTAGATATCTTCTCGAAGCTCATGAGCTTCCTTAATCCATTCAATCAAAATTAAAGGATAAAGGTCATATGCCAATTGTATTTAGCAGCGCAAACCATGGGTGACTCTTTCCATCACGTCTCTCCAACTCTCTGATGTGACTCCTCTCTTTGTCCCCCTCACAGTTGACCATCTTATATCTATGTGCACGAAGCAACCGTTCATCATCTCCATGATAGCAAACTTGACACTACAAAACCCTAATTTCAAAGAATAAGATTTGCCTCGATGGCCACCTTCTCACAATAGGAGAGATAAGAGATTCAAATCCCCATCTTTTCAAAAGAGTTGGGGAAGGTTAGTTTCAAGAATAAATTTTGACTTCCATGCCCTATAAAAGAGATAAGGTAAAATCTAAAAATGAAGTGAAAGTTGGAACATGAAAAAAAAAAAAAAATGAGCGATTCAAAAGAAACCTTTCATGGAACTCCTTGTCTTTGTTTTTTTCCGGGTTGTTTTTGTTACGTTGGGAATAGAAAGTGGTGCCCACAAGGAAATGCTACATTTGTCCTTCTCCAATAGGAAAAGTGCAGAGTCTAGATAAATAATTTGAGAGCGACACCCCTTTCGCTCATGGATTTGTAAGAACCACGACTTTCTTTTGGTCCCACACCACGTGGAAGAACGATTCCAAAGCGACAATTACAAGGGAATAGTTTATTTGACTGATGATTCTTGGGTCCACGTATAATGTCAGCTTCTTACTTTATTTTTGATGGAGAGATTAATTTTTTTGGACTAATCATTGGCCACAAATTATTTGAAAGGTGAACTGTTTTTTCCTATTCAAGATGCCCTGCCTTTCTTTGGGTAGCCCTTTTCCCTATCAAAGGAAAAAAGAGAGAGTTATTTCTCTAAAAACACAAAACTCACTATGTGAATAATTTCCAATTATGAATGCTTGGACTTACTCCGTCGTCGATAAGGAACAACTGATCGCATTTATATGCAACGTACCATTTGATATTGTATGTCTTGATGAGCCTTATTTATAGTATATTAGGACTTCATATGTTAAAATTTATAATAAACCCAATTTCTAATCTCGTTAAAACCTAGACTAGTGCTAGAGTAAACAAAAGATAGGATAAGAACCAAAGTTTTCAAGGTAATTAGTTTGCTCAAAATGACAGTCCGGTCATGGTTTTTTGGGAGCTAGCGTCACTTCATAAATAATAATAGTCTATTCTGCGGATAAACTTATGATGTTTAATATAAAAAAAACCATCTCCTAGCAAAATATTCAACCCTTCTTATCTTGATCGATATCTCCCTCTTCAATGCTTTCACCTACCAAATTGTAATTTGACAAGTTTCCCCAGTAGAATTTAGTATTCGCCATGCAAAATCCACCTGCATCCCGACAAGGCAACACCCCAAATCACTTCGCTTCAAACTCATTATAATATTACTTCTCCTCCGCCATAACTCCTTGGTTTCGATTGATTCATGGACCACAAACCCACCCACACACGCACGCACAACACGCAAAATTCCAAAAAAAAGAAAAACCCAGTTTGACTTTCTTCTTCTACCTTCTAGCATGTCACTCTCCCTCGCTCTTTCTCCTCGTTGTTTCCTTGTCTGCGAAAGCAATTATTATAATGCAGAAACAGATAATACGCACACGCACCCTCCCGAAACAGAATTTTAACCAGTGAAAATCTGACATCGCGAAACCCTAAATACTTAATACAGGAACACGTAAGATGTTATTTTATTTCGTGGGGTTCTCGGTAGCGTAGAATATGGTTTCTGCAAGGATTTTCTGGCCGCGATGCTGTCCGCATCGGAAGCCAGGGCTTGAGCTTTGACGTTATCCGGTTCCCTCCTCTCTCTCGGATAAGCTTTTGCGTTCAGTGGAAACGTGGCGTGTCATCATTGGGATGGAGGCCGTGTGCCAACACGTGGCCTCACGCTGTGGTACCGCTGGTCAATGATCTACGCTCTCTGTGTGGGGACCGCAGTCCCATCAACCTTAAGAAACCTAAAAGTACCACGTTCAAGAGTTGAATATGTGGGGGAGATAAGGAGTAATTAGGCTTGAAATGTTTGGTGAAATTTTTATTTCGTGAAGAAAAAATTGAAGTGGGTTCTGTACTCTGTCCTTGATTTTACAAATATATGTATTTGGCATGCATTCAAACAGTAGGTTTGTGTGAAAATTAAACCCTGAGAGAGAGATGATTGACCTGTACTTTTTTTTTTTTTTGGTCGGAGATTGACTTGTGCTTTGTCTCCTTTTGATTTGGTAGAATTCACTTGAATTTGGTACTACTTCAGTGATTCATGCAATGGGAACCAGTTATCTTTCCTAGATTCCAAAGAAACTCTCCGCATGTTAAATGTTCTATTGCTAGGTCATTACAAAATGATAGGGATAAGCAATATAACCGAATTAAAATATGGATCAAGAATCGAACTGAAACAACCTTACTCAATTGTGTCATGGCCTATTCACATGGAGACCAATTTGATTCTCAAATAGAACCGGTCTGAACTAATTAAGTCATTTTGGAAATATTTTCTCATTAGGAACTTTTTTTTAGTCTTCTATTTTTTTTTTATGGGAAATTTCAGTACAAAATTAATATGTTCGATTTGGAAAAAGAATGATACAGAAAAAAGGAGCAGGTTCAATTTGAGATTGTTCCAAAGAGATGAGTTTAACTCTTGGTTTTGAAACCTGGAAAGACTGACAGTGTAAACTTCAAATTTTTGATCTGAAATCTACCTACCCTAAAACTTGATTACTTGTACAACACTGGACATAGAATCATGATGCCCAATTTTGTTCTTATTTATGACCGCCGACACGTGCACTTGATAGACACGATACAAATACTAATGTGCCTATAAGTTCAACAGGAATATGACAACCACAAGCATCCCAGTCTGGTCATTGAACAAACGTAGTAATGCACTAGGCAATCACAACCGGAAGCGTCCAAGATTCTTGTCGTCTCCTAATTACTTTCCTCGCCACACTTATCAATAATCTCATGAAAACGAATGCTTCTAGTAACTACTGATTATTTAACATTGATGACGACGTACTGGTCGAAAGAGCTATTTTTCTTTTTTATAATTGCGAAATGACACATGCCACATTTTCCCCTTAATTTTTTTTGCCCTAAAAAGAGCCCAATCCACATCTTCCATTAGATAACATTAAAAGTCATGATCATACCGGATCATCTATAGATTATTCAAATTCGTTGAGCATCATCAACTCTGCTTAGATGAATAGAGCAATCTTCTTCCAAACCACAGACAGGCAGCAACCCAGAATCATCCATCGTATCTTTTAGTTGCAGAAAACCCTCAATATTAAATTCGGTAATTATTATACTAATAATTCACATATCATTATACTCGTATATTTAATTCATAATAATTTAAGATGAGGGGACTTTTTTGTAATTACCAAGATAATATATTACAATATTTGATATACGAAAGGACATGACAGACTTTTTTTGCAATTTTGTATTCTTCTACTATTATTAAGAACCATATATTAATGACTTCTAATTTAAACTAAAAATCCCCCATATCCTGCAATACCTTCAACTACACTGTTTGAACGATTGTATGACCTGCAATAAGGACAATCCCTCCCTCAGATAACGGCTGTTACAGGTAGGGTTTCCGGCAATACACATCCAACCCACCATTAATGCAACAAGCTGTCTGTACATGAATCTTAAGGAAGTAGAATGAATTGCACAAGAACCCGCATTTACTGTTTTCCGATTTTGAATCCAAAGTTCTTCGCTCCGTTACAATGAATGAAATTCTGAAAAAGAAACTGAAAAGACATCAAGAAAATGGAGATGAGCTAAAGAAAAGGACATCGTCATTCTTTTTTTCTTTTTCTTTTTTTGACATTTTCCTTCCCCCATTTTTCGCCATTTTCCGTGTGCGCTAGGGTAAAAATGATGAATTCTCCAAAAGAGACCCTCTCAAGACTCCAAAAAGCCGGTCATTCTAAGAATTGAATTCCGCACTTCACTCAAATATCTCCCCTTAAGCGTCCTCCCATGGCTAAAGCACACCGAGGACGCCATCCTCCCAGCCACGCGCCGCCCGACGATCAGGTGCGGCGGCACGACCTCCCCTTCATCGTCTCCCTCCTCGAGTGCGTAGTTGGATTCAGGGGACCGGATGAAAGTCTCCGGGATATCGACCGGCGTCGAGTTCGTCATCTTCTTCTTTTGGGCCTTCTTCTTCTTCGATTTGCCCCGCGCCCATGAGTTGTCGTGGATCGGCACCACCATTGTATTGTAGAAACTGTAGTAGTCCCGCTCATCCTCGTCGCTGCTCCGGTCCGGGGTTCCTTCATCTTGATCGGTGAAAACTACGTCGGATTCTTGAAACTCGAAATCCATGAGAGATTGAGGAGCGAGAGATGGGAAGTGTGCTGATACGAACAAGATACAGAGGTGGGGGTTTTGAGAGGATGGATTAATGGGAAAAGGGTTGGAATGGGAGTGATTTATAGGTGGTGGCTGTGGTGGTAGGAAGGGAGAGAGAGAGAGAGAGAGAGAGAGAGAGAGAATCTGAACCGTAGTGAGGGCATTTTGCGATTGTTTATGATGTTTTGTCAAAGGGGCATTATTGGAAGAGAGGGACATTGAGTGTGGTCCTATACATCTTCTTCCTTTTCTTGGTTTCTCTCTCTACAAGTCCTTGAGTGCGGGGTTTTCTTTCCTTTTGCCTTCCTTTCTCTCTCTTAGTCGGCTGCCTAAACAAAACAGCTTCCCCCCCTTTTCTTATGGCTCACGGCTGCTTTGGTTCTGTCGATTGTGTAGTTATTCAATTGACCTGTGACCAAAATTGGATTTCTACACGATACATAACCCGTATACCTATCTGCATACATTACCCATTTTCACCATCATTGATTACGTAGCTACGATTTAAAAATTTGACCAATTATCCAAATCAATAGGGTAATTATGGCACGTGTACAGAAAAAGATGCATAGGCTGTTCAATTAACATTTCACGGGCAAAAATTCGGGCGTGGCTTTACTTGCGGCTTCTTGTGCTTTATGGTAATGAATTGTGGAAGACGAAATGTGAAATGCACTGCATGGTATAAATGCATACAAACTCATTAGCTTTCATTATCAAGTGTTTTTGCATTGGACAAAAAAGATGTTATTACGTTCGGAATGTATCTTATCTTGGAGTTGTTTTGTGGATGTACAAGCTCCAATAGTAATTAGATACAACATGAAAATACGGTGCAGAACATTGATTCGCCATGGGTCTCCGAACTTTATGGTTGAGGAGTGTTGGTTTTTCATTTTGCAAAAGCAAGAAGTACTTTGGTTTTGTCCCTTAAAAATATAATATTATTCACAATTAAAAGGTTAGAGAAAAATTTGCTATAAAAACTTATGTATTAACGTTTGTATAGCGTAAAAGTTTTAGGTGTTTCTGATTAAAAAAAGTCAAATTGAGTGACCCACAAGATTATAAAAAAAAAGTAAAAAATAAAAATCATTCCAAATAAACATGACCAAATTTGAAAATGAAATTTCCATGTTTTTCCATCAATTGCTAATAGAGAAAATTTTCCATTTTAGATTATATTCATATGAATATAAGTTTTTTTAAACATTGTTAGCATAGCAATGTAAATTCGTGTACACTTCATATTATATTGTAATTAACAAGAAATCGAGAGTATTAGAAATATTACATCTATATTACAGATTTTGATTTTATTACAATTAAACTCTTAATTATGCAAGTAAAATTGTCATGTTCTATCTAATTGATTAGTACTTCACTAATAGTATAAAATGGATATTAAGTTGAAAACTGAAGTATTTTCTCAAATAAAGATAATACAATGATTAAAATGTGAATAAACCCTTTAACCAAATAAGCTTCTTCTTTTTTAAAGTAAATTCCTAAATGGACAATACGTGTTCTATATGTACAAGTACGAGGACTTCAGTAACGAAAATTACGCAATTAAATAGAATATTCGATGTATAATGTGAAAGGATCAGCGCCATTTGGTTTACACGTTTACGTGTAGATGAAGATCTCTCGATTTAGCAATTGAATACTCACTTTCCCATTACACATGCTATGCTATAGCCAAAAGCATAGCCTGCGAGATTGGAATGAAAAAAAATGAAGATTTATGTCATTGGCGTATCATATGGGCACATGATTAATTCTTGTACCATGTGTTTGAGGGATTACTTTTAATCCGTTTTATTATAGTATTAATTACTTATTTTACAAATATAATGTCTATGGATGAATCCGTAAATTGAGGCTTTTATTTTATCTTGCACGTTTTTCATTATTATAATTTGGGTAGTTTCTATCCTAAAACGGCCTACTGAAAAAGATATTAAAAACATCAAAAATCATTCCCTTTTAGTAAATGTAATTTCTTTATGTTTATTAATTTCTTTGCATTATATTAAGCATTCAAATACTTCGCAACATACTTAATTTTTTCATTTTTTTCTTAATTTAATCAAGGGTTCGGGGTTATTCATGAATCGTACTCCTAGATTTTCATAATTGCCTTCAATTATCCTCTCTCTCACTCTCCCTCCCCAATGTTAGGATAAAGATCTTTTCCATCACCATCTTTTTCCAAGTTTGGCTGCCAAAATATAGTTACTCTTTCTTACGCCCAACGACAAAACTTCTTTTCTGGTTTGTTTCACCCGATTTCGATCGATTGATTGCTTGACATGACATTATCTAAATTCATAAAAATCTTTATTAGCTCGTGCTTAGGTCAGGTTAGAAAACACCAAAGTTGATCGAAGTCCTTTTTCCCTTCTCCAAAAGCAAGAATTTGCCTCTTTGTAGCTCAAGCTTGATTGCATTTATTATATCTAAAAGATATTCTGCGTTACACGGTTCAACAAATGTCACCACCCGCTGCGGTGGCTCCGCTGGTTAGGCTCCTGTGACCCTTGCGCTTCAAGGTGAGGAGTTCGAAACTTGGGGAAGGCGCACTTGGCTGCTAACTCCGCTTGGGGAGTGTGGTGGCGCTAGCCCCCCACGGGGTTTCCCCAGTGGCTTACCACCCTGGCCGGCTGGCCGTGCGGGGTTCCCACCACCAAAAAAAAAAAAAAAAATGTCCATCAATCAATTGTTACCCTTCTAGAACGAAGTATGTGCCATTGGATCCGTTGAATAACCACTAATAATTAAAAAAAATTCAATTTGAAAGGAAAATTCGCATGTACAAATATAATTCAAAGCACTTTGTTCCTCAATAAATGTGATCAATCACAATATATTGCATTGGAGCTGGTGCCATGTGTAAATTTTTCGGTACTTCAAAAATAATTATGAATTACACTAAGATCGAAGTGGGACTAACACAAAAATAAAACTGAATCGTTCATACTACACTTGGAATATCAAAAGAATTTAACCGGATAAGGCTTTGAAATTGTTCCCTTGAGTCGGCACTTGATCCATCGGCTCGTATTTTTTATTTAGTTAAAAAAAAAGAAAAAATAAAAGAGTTACTGAAGGAGAGAGCTTGGGGCCGACTTACTGGAGCCGCCAAAGCCGGCTCCACCTGATGAGCCGAGCCGGTAAGTCTAGCTCGCTTGGCACTGCAGTGATTGACAAATTGAGAGAGGTGGAAAGCATTTACTAATGATTGGGTAAACGCGGGCGGGCGAAGCCAGATCAAGCCCCTTTAGCCCGGCGCATCCGACGGCTCATGCTCCGCGTCAGAAGTGGCGTGGGGCATAAGGTCCAATTCATGGAAATTGAAATTAATTATATAGGGAGAATATTCACTATATTGTTATTGTTATCCTAAGATTAGGAGCTTACTCTTTTTCTTTTTTTTTACTTTATTTTTTCCTTGGATCCTAGGAATTTTATTTCAATTTCATCAATTATCCCCAGGCTTTTTTCTTTTTTTTCCAAACCCCAAGCTTTTCTTCGCACTTTCCGCCCTTTTCCTGCATTTCACTTTCTTTTGTTGAATTATTTCTATCGATCCGATCAAGAATCACTCAAGTGTGAATGCTTCCTGATGATGTTCACAATAGCGATGTTGACCACTGTACGAACAATTAAGATAACAGGTGTCATAATAATAATTATATCAGACTCGAGAAAAAACTCTCTTTTTAAATATCTGAATTTAAAATTACAAATAATTCATAATTTTTTACAGAACAATATGTCTAACATGACAATCATTTCAAGATTGTCATTAACGTCAGTACTGACGTAGGATTTTTTCTTTTTGGGTCGTAAAAGGCATAACTTCCATTAATAATTAAAAGTTAAATCACACGTGAGTTCGAAGTTTAAGAGATGTTTTATGGAAAATGTGTCTAGTACCAAAGTTTATCACGTCAGTAAATACTATTCCTTTGTTTTGGCTCCATGGACAATTTATCCTCCAATAATGTCTAGTGGGAGGCCGGTCGAAGGTATAGAGATTGTCATTAACAATATGTCTTAACGTGGCAATCATTTCAAGATTGTCATTAACGTCAGTACTGACGTAGGATTTTTTTTTTTTTTTGAGTCGTAAAAGGCACAACTTCCATTAATAATTAGAAGTTAAATCCCACGAGCGTTTGAAGTTTAAGAGATGAAATTGTAATTTATTTTATGGAAAACGTGGCGAGTACCAAAATTTATCACGTCGGTAAATACTATTCCTTTGTTTTAGCTCTATGGACAATTTATCCTCCAATAATGTCTCTAGTGGGAGGCCGGTCGTAGGTACAGAGAATGAGACAAAGTGGGTGCCGGTGCGACACGTGGCGGTGTGACGTCACGAGCGTCCAAAATGAGGTTCTTGCAAAAAATGTGAGTACCATGTTACTGTTCCAAAGTCCCTTGTCGTGAACTGCTCCTTTTCATTCCACCCCCAAGCGAGCCCACAAAAGTCTCCCAAAGCGATAAGGCTCTCTCCATCTGCACTTTTAAGGAAGCAAGCCGACAAAATCGAAAGCTCTTGGTGGAAGAAATGAGACTGCCAAGAGAGAGAAACTCGTAGAGATAGAGAGAGAGAGTGTGTGAAGGATGGTATCCATTTTTGTCATGTAATTTATTATCGCTTTCACGTTCATTAATTGAATTTGAATCACAAGATACCTCACTAATTTCATGGATCAAGTAAATTACGACTTAAGAATTTGGATGGATGATTTATATTTTATTTTGTTTTTTGTACTTGATGATCAAGAGAACCGAATTTGAATTGAGTGCTTGATTCGCACACAACTGAGCTAACCAGCGGTGTTTGAGCATGTGTAATGCTGTATACTGGACAAGATCGGAGATGGTTTCAAGACTTGGAAAGGCATGACAACATGTTACTGGGATGCCTCAACGATAGATGAGAAATTATCCTACATGTCACAAGTCAAATTTGTTGAATCCAATTCAAGGTTGTTTCCGAGTTTAAGAGAGGTCCAAGATTGGAGATGATTTCAAGACTCACAAAGGCACGGCAACATGTTACTAGGATGCCTCAATGATTGATAAGAAATTATCCTTCATGGCATTTTATGAGACGATGTGGTGTAGCTTGCAAGTCAAATTTGTTGAATTAGAGTCTCGAGTTTTGATCCAATTCAAGGTCGTTTTCAAGTTCAAGAGAGGTCCAAAGGCGAAGTTTGCAAAGTCGATACTTATATAGCATTCTTGACAATTTGCTGTTTATTCTTCTTTTATTATCCTGCTATTACGATGGATTGCATAGTTTTTTTATTGCAGAGCCAGTATCTTATTGACAAAGTGAGTAGGGATTATAGTAATTTAAGAATATGTTTTTAAATTTTAAGATACCGAAATCCTCCAATAATCACAATAGGTCACAAGTGTCGTAACCGAAAGGCAGGCTATTGGGCCCATGAACCATGGTCCCCCTCCGTCCATGTTTCACGTTTTAATTTATTTTCTTTTGAACTATCTAAATAAACATTTACCATGCCCCTCAAATTTTTATATAAACACATGATCCGCATGTAACAAAAATCATATTTTAGCCACGTCAAACCGAATAGCTGACCAAGAAAAAGAAAGAAAAGATCAATCCAATGAATACTTAATTTTGGAAAGTAACCAATGCAAACACTGCCTAGGGTAATTTTACTTTTCCCCAAAAAAGAAAAGAGCATAAAATATAATCAAAGGTCGTTTTCTTGACTCGGTTTTCTTCCTTCGAGCTTTGATTTTCTTGCGGGGTAGGGGGACTTTTTCTCTTTCATCATATTGGTGAAAGCTCCCATTCCAAGTCCATTTTCAGGAAATCATGGAGCAAAGGCGATTACTCGCCGAATCTTTTAATGAATACCACGATGCAATAGAGGTTAACACGCCAGAAATTGTTCAACTGCGGATGAGAACGAAGTCACATCAAATTTTGTCTAAATAAATATCATTTTTGTCGATAAAGGTTTGACAAAAAACAGAAATTAAAAGAGAGAACCAGAAAACTTTTGTGTGATTATTTGAAGCCGAATCTTGAAACCATGTGATCGGTGGATATCGACAATAGTTAGCGCTGATTTTGTATAAATTGACCTAAAATTTATCCATTATGGTTTTGCTTTGACCAAAGTAAAGAATTATTTTAGTACTAGGAATAGGTTTTTCTTTGTCAACATTATGCACCTATCGTGTTGAAAATTTACTTTGGTCGATGAGATGAAAAGAAATG
Organism: Corymbia calophylla; assembly: GCA_014182845.1. Classification (NCBI taxonomy): domain Eukaryota; kingdom Viridiplantae; phylum Streptophyta; class Magnoliopsida; order Myrtales; family Myrtaceae; genus Corymbia; species Corymbia calophylla. The sequence continues at coordinate 4,237,769 of CM024696.1, read as the reverse complement.
AAAACTAAAATCACAAAAAGTTGACGTCGCCCGAGTTGATTGAGGCAATCGTGAGGTGTTGAATTTGTTCACTCTAATATGCTCGTCAACTTTGGATAAATAATATTAATCTATCTAGTCTGAACACACATTTATATATATGAATCCTACATCATCCCCAGAAAAAAAAAAAAAAACCCAATACGCAAGTTTTAACCTCTTGATTGGACATGTTTACTATATTTCTGATCCACGAAATTTCCTTCGCCAAGACTTTAAATCATGGGGTTACGTGTTTTTTATAATCCCTTAAAAAATGAAAATTTGAGGGAAAAAAAAAAACCTTAGCCCCTCTGTCTCCTCCTCTTCTCCTGCTCATTCAAAGATTCCTTTGTTAACTTTAGTACGTAACTTAGAGCAGAAGCTTAATGTATCATTTTCTGGGTGCAATGACTTGCAAAGAACTTTTCAATCGGTCTCGTAGTTTTCCGATGGAAGATAATGACTTCACCAGGATTAAGGGTTTTCCCTTTAGGTAGATCTATGGGTGTTTGAATCCTACATAGATTCTGTCTGCGCGGTGTACAGTGCAACAGAAGAAAGACAACCATTTGGTTTTAATCATGTTGCTTAATCAACCCTTCATTATGACTGGATAAGCCTGAAACTTGGCATGAACTGGGTTGCTGTCAGGGCACGGAAAGCTACAGCTTGGAGCCAATGGGGATTGGTCTTGTATTCTCAGATTGCTTTAAATGATTAGTTCTAAAATAGAATGCAAAATTCCAAATAAGAACATGAAGTGTCATCATTTTTTTCAAATAATGAATAGAAGTTAACATGATAGTTTAAAATAAGAGCTTGAAGTAGTCATACAGTTTCAAATAAGGCCCTACCTCGCTAGCCAACTAAATATTCTAGCCAATCAATGGCATTTTTGTTTAATACAAATTTATTTTAAAATATTATTTAAATTATATTAAAAAATTAATTAAAAAAAGAAGGAAATCAGAGAGGGCGCTATTGCTGCCGCCGCCACCACCTCGGTGATGGTGGGGGATGGCTGGCCAAGGGTCTGCAAGAGTTGCTGGGCCTCGGCCAATGGTCGGCGACCCTTGCCAATCGTAGGCAAAGGCATGCAAACCCTTGCCTAGATCTAACCAAGGGGCGCCACTCGTGACCTACCCTTGTTCATGGTGGCCCTTGACCAAATATGGGTGAGGACCGATGACCCTCGCTCGATTTGGGTGAAAGCCATGACCCTCGCCTAGATTTGGGTGAGAGCTTAGAGGCCATCGCTAGTGATCGATGAGAGTTGCCGGCCACCCTTGCCAACCCTTGGCTGGCCATCCTCCCCCATCGTCGACCCTCCCTGGCGACGGTGGGGAGGTAGTGGCAGGGGCCTATAGAGCCCTCGCCATTTCCCTTCCCCTTCCATTTTTATTTTTATTTTTTATCTAATACAGAAAAAGAAAAAAAGGGAAATTTTAAAAAATAAATAAAGGACGAAAATGCCATTATCAGCTGGTGAGTTAGGCCTTGATTTGAAACTACCATGGCTATTTCAAGCCTTTATTTTATATAAGATTCACTTCAAAATTTAAAAAGTTTCCATGTAATCTGGAAAATTGCAAAATTCAGAACACATGTATAAACATCTTTATGTTTGCATTTTGCTATTTTTGCTCGAATTTTTCTATTAAGATTTGGTGCTCGAACCCTCGTGAACTTTGTTTGACTATCATGTGGTAAAATTTGAGAAATTTTCAGCATGGTTAACATGACTATATTGTCATGAGATTGCATCTAATTGCTATTGCCCTGTTCTATTCTAATGCATTTTTCTATGTTCCTGGATTTTTATAAATTCATGCATAACTCATTTTAAAAAGTTGTCTTCATGAAAAATGTTCTACATTGAGTGTATAACATGCTGTAATTTTTGTGAAGTTGATTACTTAATGGGTCATGTTCAATTGTATGCTCTTTTTCAAGGTGTTATGGATTCCCCTGTTTTGTTTCATTGTGGTGTGTTCACGTTCTATGAGTTTTGGAAAATGATGCATCCTCTTCATGACTTTTTATTTTCATTTCTTAAATTTTAGGCACAAAAATTTCTGGAAAATAACAACACCATCAAATGTACGTTTGACGCTTGAGATTGTAATCAACGCATGTTGATGAGTGAAGTCAACCGGTGTCGGTACACTAATTATTTAATTGAATGGAAAATAGGGTCTTCGAACCTATTTCTGTGCTTATTTTCAAGTTCAATGCATGTGATTGGTAATTACTTACGCAAATCTAATACATGCTCATGGGTGATCTCAAGGTTACACATTAGAACCTACTTTAGGGGTTTATGATATTAATCACTGTAAGTGAATACTTATGATGGTTTATAATCATGACCAGTATCTAATAATAATGAATGGGGAATATTTTTGTGTCGCGTCATGTATGCAAATTCTCAAAGGCCGACCTCGAGGCCATTTTGACTTGATTGTTGTTTGTTTGCATTATTGACTTATCGATTTTTTTGTCTTTTGATTGTCTCAATAATTGTTTCAAATGTAAACCATCCACTTAGAATTAATCCAAAATTAGGGTAGGTTAAGAAGGTGGCCCCGAAGACGGTAATGGTCGATGTCCTTTCCGACCCTTCTTTTTTGTACTAATTAATTAATACCCGATATATATCTCAGGTTTTTAATCGTGTTGTATAAAATCCCGATTAGTTGCGGGTTTCCTTTCTTTCTTTTCTTTTACTTGTACTTCTTAGGATTGCATGTTAGATTTACCGCTTTCATTGGTTGTCAACATTTCGCCATGAAATTTCAATTAAAATTGATTGCTTTTATTTTTTCACTTTTCTAGAATTAGAATGGCATGAAACTGACATCCACGCATGATAATATTTTCATCTTAAATGACACAAAAAAGTAAAGAAACACGCATAAACACCTTAGGTAAAGAACGGTGATTGTTAGGTACCGAAATGGCGCTAATAGAAATATTAACGTAACCCAAGTTCCCGAACCCTAAAGCTCTGGATGTGTAGGAATCGAGGGAATCCTCCCGACCCTTGATTGAGCTTTCTAGCCAGCCCCAAGCTAAGGCTAGTGGCGACTCAAAAGCAATTATCTTAGGTTGTTAATCAACTTAGATAATAAAACGAATTTTCCCGCTGTTGCACGGGGCATGGACTTGAGAGAGTCCACACTCATGATTGATCCTTTTTTCAAGGACCGCCTCATGGTAAATACCCCTAAAATTTGTCCTTCTCGACACCGACCGTTGCCGAGGGCGGGTCGCGACAATCCTTTAATCCTAAATATTAGTTAATAAAAAAATTTAAATTTAAAGAAAGAAAAATTAATTTAATGGCAAAAAATTGATAATCGCACAGAAAAATATTGTCACTAATTAAAAATAAATCGCTCATGTTATTATAAAGATCTATTAAATTTCAAAAATGAAAGAAACACCTGAAAAATATTATGTAATGAAATGACTCCTCATTCCTTTCACCATGTCATCGTCATCATCTAAGGACTAGGAGTTTCTTTTTTGTTTTTCATTTTCTTTTTTCCTGGATCCTAGGATTTTGATTTCAAATTCATTAATTTTCCCGAGGTTATCTTCATCTCGTGCAATTTGACCACCTTAAATCAGGCATCCACATTTCACAATCTGTCGCCATATCATATATGGTTCATCCGCCCCATCAAAAACTAGTCAATTGTGAACAGTTGGCGATGCCGATCATGATAACGAGGTTAACCACTCCATGGCAGTGGAGATAGCGGGTGTCACAATGACATGTGCGTCACGACTCATGAGAGCGAGCTATGTTTTCCTACTTAAATTTAAAATTTCATCATGAAATTGTGGTTCCATTTCATATTTGGTCTAGTCACCACGTAGGATTTTGAGCATCAAATTTATTAAAGGTCTATTACCCCCAAAAAATTCCAATTTTAGTTCTAGTCTCTATGTTACCATAAACTTTTTTTCATCGCACAAAAAACCTTCACATTTGATTTAGTCTCAATTATACCCTAAACCTTTTTTTTCTCATAAAATATCATCAACTTTTACTTGAGTCTCATATATGCCCTTGTAAACCCTCTGTCCATAATCACTCCTATGATGTGGCTTTTTCACATCATTGCTCTAATTTTTTCCCAAAAAATGTCTTTTGGAAATAAGTTTCTATGCCAACCAAGTTATGTCTTATTAGATCTGAAATTTGGGTAAAAGTTAGAGCAATTAGGGTTGGCTTTCTTCAATTGCTCTTACTCTTAAAAGAGTCTTCCTTTCATCTAGTTTGGGGGATCTTGGATTTTACGATCTTGTCCCCAAGAGTCTTTCATCTCACGCAATCGAAGAGCTTGCGTTTGAGACACTCAATGCAGGAAGCTCACACAGCTCATTCGAGAATTTTTATCACTTGGTTGTCAAGAGAAATTTTTGATGGAGGATCAATAGAAATAGATATGGGACTAAAGTAAAAGTTAGTGGTTTTTATGAGGCTAAAAAATTTTAGGATAGAATTGCTACTGGACCTAAAATTTGAGATTGTTTACAAGACCAAAAAAAAGGTTTATGGTAGAATTGAGACTGAACCAAAAGTTGAAGTTTATAGAATTGAAATTAGACTTCAAGTTGGAGGTTTTTTAGGATATTAGGCCATTTATTAAAGTAATAGATATCAAAATTAGGGATGAGTATGGTTTCAAGATAAAATTGAGAACCTAAAAATTGGACCAAGTGAAGTTGGTCCAGAGGTTCTAGAATATATAGAGTAGCTTTCAAGTTTTAAAAATTGGGTAATATATTCCGACGCATAGATTCCAAGTTCCAGATTCTAGGTAAAATCGAAAACTTGAAACTTGGAACTTGAAAGAAGTCTGTCTTTTTATTATTCTCTGGCTTCGTGCGATCTTGCGATGTAAATTGAAACTACAAGTCCAAGTCTCTATTTTCAGTGATATCCATAATTGAGACTTTTACATTGTTAATAATTTATAATATTAGTGTGTCTTATATGAGTTATGATTAATGAATTATAGTATATAATGGTCATTAGAATTGATGATTCACTACAATTGTTAAATTAAGAGTACATATATAACCTGTATCGACCTTATAATTGATTTTGGAACCTATGATATGATAGGCTTTAGGTTTTTGAGTATGTATGATAAATTTCAGATTCCAAAATTAAAAAACCCATTCCAATGGGTAGGTTTCAAATTTAAAATAAAACTTAAAATCTATTATCTCTATTCAAAATTGTTACATTAGTAAAAGTAAAGATACTGCTTCTTCTTTTTTTTGTGGGTGCTTTTGGATAAATTGGGATTGGAGGGGTTCGGACAGTTTGTCCTCCAATAATGTCTGTAGAGGGGAGTGGGGAGACCAGTCCAGTGGAGAGAGAACGCGACAAAGCGGCGTCGTGACGTCGCGAATAATCCGCAAATGATTCGTGATTGATGAGTACCACGTTGCTGTTCCAAGGTCTCTGTCGTGAGCCTTTTACCCCACCATTATTTTCGGCCAAGCAAGGTCACAAGTCTCCTAAAAGCGATAAGGCTCTCCATCATCTCTTTTCCAGGACGCAACCGGACAAATTCAAGCTCGTAGGGGAAAGTGAGGCTTCAAAGAGAGATAAACTCGTAGAGAGAGAAGGATGGCATCCATTTATCTCCCGATATTTTTCCTGATAAAAAATGATTTGATGTGCGAAATACCTTCTTAGTCTTGTGGATTAAGAAAAATTCAAGTTCTATGTACAGGCGGATTATCTAAATAAAAACCGTTTTTCTTTTCTTTTTTGTTTACACTTGATTATAAAGAGAATCGAATCAACCATGTATGCTTAATCCATACACAAGTGAGGTTAAGTGTGTGTGATGTTGCACGTTGCTCAAGGCTAGAGATGACTTAAGCACTCGCAAAAGCACGATACCAAGTTATCAAGTTGCCTCAACGATATATGAGAAAGCATCCTCCGCAGCATTTTGAGCCGATGTAGTGTAGCAAGTTGATGTTTTTGAATTAATTTCTCGAGTTTTAACCTGATTCTAGGTAGATTCTAGCGGATTGAATATTTATAAGGGGTATATAATTGAGCGCACGGGCCAGCTAAAACTCAATTCGGCTACTATACATCTAGCGGGTGCCCAGCTAATCGCTCCAGCAAGGCCTCCGAAAATGTGTGTTTTTAAATCTACTTTTGACCTATTCTTCATTATTACATACACTTAAGAGCATTCGAAGAGTATTTAGATTTTTCTCTATCTACATATTCTTGTTGAGAAAATTATGGGAGATTGTGAGAATTATTGCACGGATGTGATCTAGGGTTGAGAAGTACTTGAGAGATTGAATGTGTAGTTCTCTTAAGTTTTTCATTATGTAATTTTTGCCGCTTTGAGTGTGTAATTCCCCAAATTTTCCATAGTGAAACTTTTGCTGCTTCTTTTCCATCATCGTCTAACCAAAACCATGAAAAATCCCCGTATGTTCTTGGCTATATTAGTTTATTTTCTCTTATTATTTCACTATTGTGGTGAATTGCTAGTCCTATTACGTAACTAATTTCTTCTTTAACAAAGTGAATAGGAATTATAAAAACTTAGGAGTCTATAGTTTAATTGTGAAATATCTAAACCCCAATAGTGTCAATCGAATAAGTTCGTTATTCAAACTTATAAATCTTAACATGTCCACTAAACTTTTAAATACAACCTTTTTCTTCACTTTTCCAAATTTCAAATTTAATCTTTTCAAGTTTTAATATTTGGAAAATAACCAATGCAAATTATTGTCTCCTAGTCCTCACAATATACTACCAAAAGTAATTCCCTTTTTTTCCAAAAAAAAAAAAATGAACATGAAATATAATTAAATTCGTTTTCCTCTGACTTTCTTAGGGTCCTAATTTTCTTTGGAGTAAAAGCAAATTGAAGACCTTTTCTGTTTCTTTTTATTGGTGAAAACTCCCATTCCAAGTCCATTTTCAAGAAATCATGGAGCAAAGGCGACTATTCGCCGAATCTTTCAATCAATGTCAGGATGCGAGAGGTTAACACGCTAGAAATTGTTCGACCGTGGATGAGAACGAAGTCTGCATCAGATCCTGTCGATATAAATATCAGTTCCTCTCGTTTGAGCATGCAGAAAATAGAGAAAGTGGGAGAAAAAGACACTTAGAAATAGTATTTGCAGTCATGTACGTCAAGTATCCTATTTAGCAATTGTCCTCTTACATCTAATCATTGTATTTGTACTTTAATCTCCTTTTGGTTTATCGTTTATCATGCCCAAGTTGACTTTACTATTTCTTTTCTTCATTTTTTTCCCGGAGGAACCTGATTTGGATCAACATAAAAGAAAGAAATTAAAAGAAGAAAACAAAATATTTGTATGGATTATTATTTGATGATAGAACTTAAAATCATGTGATTTTACAAGGGCAGCAGTATTAGTTAATCCTATTTGTTGAGAATATATTTCTAATTTAAATAGATTTCCTAATTTGCATAGGTTTCTTAAGAAAAGGTTTTCTAATTTGGATAGAAATAATATAAGAGCAAATAAGATGAGTGTCAGATTTTCTCTCTGTGAGTCTTCTGAGAGAGTTCTCTGCGAGAGAATGTGAGATATTACTAGTAGATTTGCTTTGGGTGTATTCTAGGGTTGGGAACACTTGAGCGATTGAAACTTTAAAATTCTCTAATTTGTTTAGTGGATCATCTGTGACTAGCTCTCTTCATGGAATAGTTGCCAATACTTGGAGCGAACCACGTAAATCTCTAATGTCTTTTATTTTAATCGTTTATTTCTCTAGTGATTTAGCATAAATTTGATTGTAAGATTTAATTAGCTTCTACGTTATATCACAATAATTGGTATCAAAGCTAAGGTTGGGATTTTAGAGATAATTTGGGGCTTTTGCTTGTTCGATCACTGTTTGGAAATTTTTTTACTGCAATTATGTCTCAAGTGAAAGTTGAGATTGAGAAGATTATGTTTGCCTTGTTAATAACCCAATGTTTTTTTTTTTGGTCACTCCTACTCTACTTCTTTACTCTCGGACTTTTGCCTTGCCTTGAGTCAAAACCCACACTTGAAAATAAATCGTCTCCACCCCAAACCCTCATGAGAATATGGAGATTTGAACCCCCTAATTCCTCTTCCCATATGGGAAGGGTGGCCATTAGGTTAAAACCAAGTGGTTAACAACCCATGGTTTAAGTGTTGAATATCAATGATAAATTGCAAATAATAATGAAAGAGACCAATAAAGTGGAGTTAATAGAGAAGGTGAAAAGCATAATCCTATTAAACCTGTTGAATGAGGTATTGATTGACGTGGCCAAAGAGAGGGATATTGTAGTTTTATAAGCAAAACTTGAGTTACTTTATTTGATGAAAGGTTTGAACAATAGCTTGTTTATGCTGAAAATGATGTTTTGATTTCGGATGGTTGAAGGTACATTCATCATAGCCCACTTAGGTTAGTTTAACAAACTCGTGATGTACTTAAAGAACTTTAATGAGGCATTGCCTAATGAAAACAAGGTATGATGTCATTGGCATTTCTACCATATTCTTTTGAGCACTTTACTGATTAAGGATTAGCTACTATAGGGACACAATACGATTACCTTGGAAGATGTAAAGTCCGCCTTATTTTCTAAGGAGTGGCAAAAGAACTTAAGAGAAGATAACTTAGCACAAAATACAACGCAAGGTTTATTTATCTGAGGTAGAGAAGAATAATGAGTGTTTGGAGGTTACAAATGAAAAGCTATTCTAAATCGAGGTTCAACATTTAGAATTGTCAATATTATCACTACAATGAGGTAGGGCCTTGTAGAAGAGATTGTCTGAAGTACGAACATATAGTAGTTAAGATAGAGTCTGAAGGTGATGGTAATATTGTTACTGATAGTAGATGATAGTTCAAGTGATGCCTGTAATGTGTTAACAACCATCATGGGTTCATTAGGTGATGAATGGATGCTTGACTCTAGATGTTCTTATCATTTGACGTCCCATAGACACTGGTTTACTATTTGTCAGTACAAAGAGGGTGGTAAAGTGCTTAAAGGAAACGATGTTGCTTGTGAAGTAGTATGGATCATAATAGTTTAGATTAAGATGCACAATAGAGTAGTGTAAACATTGATTGATGTAAGGCATGTAGCGGAGCTCAGAAAATAACATTATCTCTTCGAGTACTCTTGATGTGTTTGGACACTAGATTTCCACTGAAGATGGCATTTCGAAGACCTATAAAGAGGTGCTCATTGTGATGCGGTGGGAGATAGTCTGTGAATCGTATCTCCTCCTTGGAAAAACAGTGATTGGTTCATGGGCTAGATTCTCTAAGGCTTTAGGTCGGGACATGACATAGTTGTGACACGTGACTTGAACAAATGTGTGAGAGGGGAGATGCTTATTCTAAGTTAGAGGGGTCTACTAGGAGATCACCAAATTAAGAAGTTGAACTTCTGTGAACGCTATGACATAGGTAGTCAACGAAGAGGAAAGTTTAGTATAGCAATTCACTAAACCTTAGAGATTGTAGGTTACATATGATTAGACTTATAGGGACCCTCTCAATTTCCGTTTAAGGGTGGTGCCAAGTAAGAGTTGTCCTTTATTGATGATGTTTCGAAGAAAGTCTGAATTTGTCTTCTTAAACACAAAATCAAGGTGCTTGGTTGGTTCTAGTTTGGGAAGGCAATTGTTATGGGCATATGTGGAAACAATAACGAAATAGGAATTAAGAAGAATAAAACAACACCAGAAATTACATGGAAAGAGAAGGGAAGCAAAATCTACTATAGAATTAAGCATTACAAAAGGTGGCTCTCAAAAGGTTAGACTATTTCTATCTCAACTCTTTTTAGAAAACCTTCTCCAACTAGAACCTACTAAAAGTAGGAAACCTACTTGAATTAGGAAACTTTCCCTTTTGAGGTCAAACTAAACCTATTCAAAATAAGAAAACTAATTGAATGAGAAAACTTTCCTTTTCGGGCTCAAACTTAAGACATATTCTAACAATCTCTACTTTAGATCGACATTTGAGTCAAGTTATAATCGCTTGACTTGAATCTACATAAGCATCAAATAATCTTCTCCTCATATGTGAGCTCTCCCTTAATTTAGGTATTATTCTGTATCAAGATATGAAGTTTGCCATCAGACTTGCATTGTTACACCACAATACCCACTGCCTGGAAATTATGCCTTCAGCTATTGGGCCCACATTGTTACACCACAATGTCCATTGCCTAGAAATTATGCTTAACTTCATCAACCAAACACCAAAACAAACCATTGACCCTCTAATACTAATTTGTTAGGAGTGTACATTAGAAACTCGATACCTTTCACTCAAGGAGACCACCAAAGGGGAGCTTAAATCTGAGTCAGTTAATATATATTTTTCTAACCACACAAAAGACCTCTATTACCTAGCTTCTCCATCCCTTTAATACATATATGGCCTAATCTCATATGCCATAATTTAATATTGTTTGATTTTGTCATAGCGGATGAGACTGCAGCTAACCACTAACTGTAGTGCCTTGTAGTTAACACAAAGTGCCAGTTTTTAGCCCTTTTGTCAAGAAAAGTGAACCTCTCATAACTCTACCTTCAGCTTTAGCCATACAAAGAGTGAAGAGTTTCTCCTTAAGCCTCAATCGATTGGCGAAGGGCTTTATAAAAAAAACACTCTTCAATTTATTCCATAAACCTACAGCTGTTTTTTGATCTAATAGCTCTTGCAGAACTTCATTCATGAGGCACAACTGAATAACATGTAGTGTTTTTTCATCCAATTATTCCCAGGTTTCTTCTAAAGTGCTTTCTAGTTTCTTCCCTTTCCCAAACAGAGTTTCTTTCAAACCCTGCTACATAAGAATGGCCAACATACAAACCTGCCATAGGTTGCAATTGCTACTCCCATCAAACTTTTTGATATCAAATTTTGTTTTTGAACTTCAAGCTATAACTAGAAGATTGAGAAAAACCCCAAGCTCTGATACCATATTGTTATGGGCAGATGCGGAAACAATAACAAAATAGGAATTGAGAAGAATGAAAGAATACCAAAACTTACGTGGAAACCTTTGCAGAAAAAAAAAAACCACGGGGAGAGGAGAAGCAAAATCCATTATAGAATCAAGGATTACAAAAGGTGGCTCTCAAAAGGTTAGACTATTTTTGTCTCAACTCCTTATATATAGGCAAGAATCAAATCTAAAATAGGAAACCTCTTTTTAGGAAACCTTCTCCAACTAAGAAAACCATTCAATTAGGAAACCTACTTGAATTAGGATATTTTCCTTTTCGGGCTCAAACTCAACCTATTCAAAATAGGAAAACTAATTGAATTATGAAACTTTCCATGTAGGGCTCAAACTTGAGACATAATCTAACAACAATGATTGAAAACAGATTGGAAGGAAGATTATGAGCTTGAGAATTGATAAAGTTTTGAAAATCTGTTCTAATAAGCGTGGCAAGTTTTGCATAGAGGGAGGCATGATGAAACATTGCACTGTCACCGACACACCAAAATTAAACAAAGTTGCAAAATTGATGAGCAAGATTATACTGGAGAGAGCTTATTTTTTACTCTCCAATGTTAGATAAGATGAAGAAGTCTAGGCTAAAGCAATGAATACCAATCATTGGTTAGTGGCTAGATCACCATCATTAGTAATTGATTGGAAAAATCTTTAGGAAATGTGGCCAAATAAGTCTATGGATTACACCGGACTAAAAAGTGTTCGGTTGTATTGCTTATGCTCATGTGAGTGATGGTGCACTAGAGTCGGGGACAAGGAAGTGCATATTCATAGGCTATGCACATTGAGTGAAAGGGTCTAGGTGTGCATTGACGAATATGCTCTGCTTTGAAAGATGTGGACGTTGTTTAGAAACAGGTGGAGTTCTAGGGAAAGTATAAAGATGTTTAAATTGTGGTAGATGTGACAGTGTCTATAGAGTTGCTAAATTCCATAGTAGTCATAATTGTTCCGAGGTCACATTTGATGAATGTTGCGAGTGAATTGAAAGAGTTACATTAGGAAACAATTGAGGCGTTTCAACATGCAGTTAAGAAATTCTATAAGTACCCCCTTGATGCATTTTATAAATTAGCTAATCTATCATTGCATACTTGGATAGGGGTGGATCAATTATCCCGTGATTTATGCTTAGTACCGATGGTTGTTTGAATTATACCATGGATTGTATTACGCTTGATCTATCACAAGCAATTAAGAAAATGTGGACGGTTAATCTAGATGTACATTACAATGCTATGAAGTGGATTGTCCTAATTTTATTGGAGACAACAAATGCCGGGGTATGTTCGGTGGATCTTGGTGATCATGGGATGAGCTACTGATGAACAATTCCATAATCTCAAGATAAATGTTCGAAAAGTCACAAACTTATTATTTGATGGCCAATTTAGTTCTAAATTTTTCAATTTGTCTAATTTAGTTATAAATTTATTTTACACTAGACGTCCTACACGGCACAGTCAGTGCTAACGTCAACGATTTTTGCAAATTTTTTAAAATTTAAATTTTTTTTTTGTTTTCCTTTCCTTTTTCTTTTTCTTTGTTTCCTATCTCCTTCTTCCAATCACCAAGACCTCGACAATGGTCAGTAGAGGTCATTGGCCATGGGATCGCGTCCCTTGATCTATGTGACACCTTTGCTGCCTCACTGGATCTAGGCGAGACCATGATGCCCTCGCCTCACCTAAATTTGGTGAGGGCTGGCAAGGACATTGTGGCTCTCACCTGTGGCTAGCGACCTTTGTTAGCCATCATCAAGGCTTCGGGGGACAATGGAGGTAATAGGGAAAGAAAGGATAACAAATTGAAAGGAAAGGAAAGGAAAGGAAAATGAAAAAAGCAAAAAGCTCTAGAAAATCTTTAAGGAATAATTCTAAAAAATATCCAAGTTAGTACTGGTCATGCTACATAAAATTCATTCTTAGATCACAGGTGAGGGCCAGTGGAGTTTGCCAGCTATAGGCGAGGGCAATGAGGCCCACACACCATTGGCTCTTCAAAAGGATTTGACAGTTTTTGCAAGCTCTTTCTTACCTTGAGTGAGGTTGTCTCCAACCTAATTCTAAAATTTCTTTTGCTTCTCTCTCTTCAAGTGGATGGTTATCTTCACTGCCTAGAACATAGTTGTGCGTTTCACCTAACGGGCCATTTCATAGCCGAAGAATTGTGTCCTGAGTGGTGCCTCGCTGCGGGTGATCCAACACGAGACGGCGTGGCCCCGACGTTGAATCCCAATATCTAAGAACATAGGCAACATATTAGGCCATTGCTCTCTTTTTCGCCATAAGTGGAAAAATGAATCATATCTGGGCAATTACTGTGCAGAAAGAGGCTCACAATTGCTCATAGTGTGAAGAACTCCTACCAATTTATCTTAGAGTGTCTCTGATTTTTTTCCGACTTGTCGGTTGATTCTTGAGATACAGCTTGCGAACATGGCGATTTGAAGCCTCACCCAGATTCGGTGATGGAATTGTGGCCCTCACCCAGATTTGGCAACAATCACAATGCCTTTACCTGTGATTGTAGATGTCCATTGACCATTGCTAAGGAAACAGAAAAAAGGGGGAAAAAAGAAAAAAAGAAAAAAATTCAGAATGTGAAAAAAATTATCAAAAGCGTCAATGGCAATGATTTCTTGGCCGAAATTTGTCAGAATAATTACATTGAAAAATTGTCAAATAAAAAAATTGATAACCGAATTGACCATTGTACAATAAATTTACAATTTTTCATATAATTTTTCCTCCACATCTCTTGTATTTCCTGAGTTCCCACTTCCTTTGCTTTTTCAAAGCCGGATCAAAAAATACTTAATAATCCCAGTCTCCTCCGTTTAAGTCAGAAATTCTTGCTTTTGGAGGCTCCACAGCTTTATACGACAAAAAATGCAATTGTACCAATGTCCATAAACTCTGATCCATGCAAACATTTATTGCTGAAGTCTCTCTTAATTTATGTTATCTAGTACAAATCCAAGGAAAATGCAAATGAACGACGAGTTCCGATTCCTCCACATCTCGTTTATTTTCTTTGATTTCATCTATAAGATAGATTAGAGAATACCTGATATCCCCAATCTCCTCTCTTTAAGTATCAAATCAAATATAGAAATTGCACTCCAGCCACTAATGCATGACAATGCATTTAAAACAATCTGAGAATACAAGACCAATTCCCATTGGCTCCAAGCAATAGCTTTTCGTACTCCGACAGCAACCCAGTTCACGCCAAGTTCCAGGCTCATCAAATCAAGTCATAATCAAGAGTTGATTAAGCAACATGATTAGAACCACAACATTCCAATAAATTAACGTGATTAAGCTGACCTGTTCGGTATCGAACTAAATGTTGTCTCTCCTGTTGCACTGCAGGCTGTGCAAACCGAATCTTGGTAGGTTTGAACACCCACAGATCTACCAATAGAAAACCCTAATCCGTGTGCAGTTAAACCATCACGCTAATAGACGAGTTCATCGCAAGTCATTGCACCCAAAAGAGCACTAGAAATTTCAACGCAAGGCCTTGGCAGATGCATTTAAACTTCTGCTCTAAGTTACGTAGTAAAGTTAACGGCTGCCTTTTGTTTGCGTTCTTTCTGAAACAAGGACAAAGCCAATCGTCGACTGAGTCGGAGATGAGTCGGAGACAGAGGGGCTATGTTTTTACATGTTTATACAGAAACACGTAATCAACAATTAAAACCAACCCGGTCTCCTGGTCTTCTTTTGTCTGGAATAAGACCTTGGCCCCTAGACATCAATTCCTTCTGTGGCTAATTTCCAAGAACCGTCTTCCAACCCAGGTCCTTCTCATGTCCTATGGCAGAATACCCTCCTCGGTTTGCGTTTTTTGCAACACTAGGCCTGACTCTGTCAACCACTTGTTTTTTGAATGCTGCGTCCCTAATACCCTCGCCAACTTTTGGGCTGCAAAATGCAATCTTCCTTGGACTAATTCGGCTTGGCCAGACGACCTCCTTTGGGTTAGTAATGTTTTTTCTGGCAAGGGATTCTACTGTGAGATAGCTCGGTTTTCATTTGGCGCTCTCTGCTATATCATTTGGAAAGCCAGGAATGACACCATATTCCGTGGCCGGAGCTTTCAAATTCCTTCCATGAAGCTACAGCTTTTCAAGGCGGTCAAGGATAAGGCCCTGGCTTTCAAAAGGGTTGAAGACAACCCCAGGAATAGGAGAATGCAGCGTTGTTGGGGGATAGACCCTCGTATTTTTGATATAGAGCTGGCATTGGTGCAGACTTAGGACCGCTCCGGACCCTTTGGTCCTCCTTTAATCTGTATGTTTGTACATATTTTGTTCTCATCCTGTGAACATGGTACCCAGTCACTCCAACGACATGTTGTCTAGTTGAGTGCCTGTTGGTGCCGTGCCTCACCCCTGTTGTACACTTTGTTGGTCGTTAATCTATAATCTTGCCTTACCAAAAAAAAAAAAAAAAAACAATTAAAAGCTCCTCGAAAGAAATTTCCTCCTATCTGTAATTATGTGCGACTCCCCTAATGTCGGATTAGTGTACTAAGTTACATTATTAATCTCCATATTTAAATTCGTAAAATTGATTGTCTTAACTGAGTTTAAATTTGCATGTTGAGTTTTCTTTTTCTAAGGACGATCTAGAATTCATATATATAAATATGTGCTTAGACCAGAGGAGATCATTGTTATTTATCAAAGATAATTGTCAAAATGTTTATAATCTACTTTATGGATGTCAATTCGGTTCTAAATCTTTCAATTTGACCAATCTAATCCTAGGCCTTTTGACAATTTGTCAATATAATCATTTCAACCAATTTTGTCTAGAAATCGTTGATGTGAACGTCGACCTTCCTATATGTAGCAACCAACGCTAGTATGGACAAATTTTCAATTTTTTTCTGAATTTATATATATTTATTTATTATCTCCTTTTTTGTTTTCTTTTTTCTTTTCCCACTGTGGTTGGAAAGACTTTGGTGACCCATGCTTGCCACAGTTGAAAAAAAATATAAAAATACACATAAAAATTTCAAAATTTTTATAAAAGATTGCACAGGACGACTGTGGTCAAAATTGACTAGAATGATTGTGTTGGCAAGTTATCAAAATGCCTAGGGTTAAATTGCCCAAATTAAAAAATTTAGTACTGAATTGATGCTTGTATAATAAGCTTATAATTTTTTAGTAATTTTCTCATTATCTATCCAACGATAAGGATATTAGAGTAATCAATTTTAAAACCTCACAAGGGACTCAGCCTTGTGGTTATTCTTTGCATTTCTTTTCATCTCATCAACCGAAGTCAATTCAAACAATATAGGTGCATAAAGTTGACTAGGTATATCTACTCCTAATACTAAAATGGTTCTTTACTTTAGTTAAACCAAAACTAAAATAAATAAATTTTAAGTCAAAGTCATGCAAATCCAAAGTAAACTAAGGGTGGCAAATAGGTGGGTTGAGATGGTTTGGGCGGGTCGAGATGGTTTGGGTGGGTCATAAATGATTCTACCAAAATCCACCCATTTAATTCATATTGACCCATTTGTTTCCTAAATAGTTTAGATGATCCATACTCAACCCAATCCATATCCAATTCAAATCCTCAAATTCTTTGACCAACATTTATTTCATAAATGGTTTTACCCAAACCCTAATTCCTTGACCGACAATGGTGAGATCTCTAATCTCTGATCTGCCTCCTCCCCTTCCTCTCTCCTAAAAGCCCCAACAATCAAAGAGTCCTCATCTTGCTCGACGACTTGGCCATCAAGTCGTTGCACTCCCTCTACTTTAGGTCTCTTTATTCTCGTGGTTATGGGCTCAACTTTAGGTTCGTCAACATATAAGATTTTCCTGTATTTCTCTACATTCATTGTTTCTTCTCCTACCTTGGGCTCTGCGTGTAACATCCTCGATTCCAACCCCATGAGAAGCGGCCATAAGGTCTTGAATAAGTCGACCAGGGCCATTAGCCCATGGATCGAACGGTTCAATCGGTAATGGATCAAGGATCAGTCATGGTCTAACCGACCAACTGGTCATGAACTGGTCGAGGTGTCGATCGTGAAAAGTCTACCAACCATACTGATGGGATCAGATTACCAGCTCATAAGATGACTTTTGGATCATAAGAATTGGTTATGAGATGATTTTGGATCGGCATTTGGTCATGAGTTGATCCGACCGGTCATAGATACTGGTTACGGGTGATTCCGCCCAGCTATGCATTGATACATGGACGATCCGACTTGACCAAAAATGATCGTCTTTTGAATGCATCATTCCTTATTTAATTTTTAGTGATTGGAAATGAATCTTGAATTGGTGATGTTTGATCATGGATTGGTGATGCATCGACCATGAACCATACGAATGGATTGAGTGCCGATCGGAATGAGCCTCGGGATAGACCCGGCTATTCCGTTGCAATTCCTAAGGTCCATGAGTGCCTTGGCTTAGTGCTAGGCCATGGGTAGCCTTAGGATTAACCTTGAATCGACCTGAGGACCAAGGACCGAATTAAGTGGGAAAGTTGCGTTAGGCTCGGCGATAAGCCTAGGGACCAACTTGAGCACCAGTCTTGGAGCTGACCAGGCCAACCCTAGGGCTGACCATTGAGCTGACCCAAGGGCCGACCGACCACCCAAATGGATGGTTTGGGTGAGTTTGTGGTACGTTGCTCGAACCCCAGGCATACGTGATTCGGTTCTTCGAGATGTACCTAATGATCCATGTTTCCGACCCCGAAACCAACTTAGATAGTGGAATTCTCCGAACCACCTTCTTGAGAAAGAAAAAGACAAAGGAAAGGAAGACTCTAGAATCCCTCATTAATGATAAAGATAAGGATGTCTTCCACTTTTCAAAGGTTATGATGGTGGTCAAAAATATCCTTGGGGACTATGAAAGAGACGGATCACACATGGCCCAATCAGAATGCGACACTCGAACCTTCATTATAAGCCTATAGAAATTTAGACGCCTAGTTAGCAAACTAGACCCCTTCATTGTCAAATTTCCATAAATGACTATAAATGCGGAGGAACAAATGATCCAATAAGAAAGTGAAAGGCAGGCCATCGTCGATGACATCTACTCACTAGACCACGAAATAAGATCTTTTAGCCGTGCTTAGTCATTCTTTAGGTTCAATTATTAGTAAAGAAGGCTTGCCACCTAAACAACTTAGGCGTGCCACTTGGAAAAGGAGGATTGGACCGTTTAGAACAATGATGAGCTCAGGAGCTATAAATAGGAGAAGCCTGTCCTTCTTCCTCACCATTTTGCACCCATTTCCTCCTCCCTCTTCTCCCTTGGATGCCCTCCTCCTCCTTCACGTCTCTCCCTCCTTCAGTTTTCAAGCAAAGCCGCTCCTCCCTCAAGTTGATTTTTCTAGTCTTGTGAGGTTTGTCCAGGTAAGTACAATCTCTTACTTCCTGCTAATATTGTCATTTCTATCATGAGTCTAGACGGTCTTCTTTTCTTGAATCATAATTTGTATGGAAGATTATGTATATGTTGGCTTGTACATGAATTTTATACATGTGCGTGATTCTTTCATGACTAGAATGATGCCATGGTTTGTCGTTTGTGTTCAATTCAAGTCGGGAATGCCCAGAGCCATAAGGCTTGAGTTGGTAATGAAGTGTCGGAACTCAAGTCTTGTATGGTACGAGAATCGCTCAAGCCCACAAGGTCTTGGTTGGAATCAAAGTATGCTGAGCTCATGTCTTGGATTGGTATGGGATACTTGGTACTTGATGGTTGAGCCAAACCTCGGACTTAGAGTCATTACGACATCATTGGATTCGGGTCATAGAAAGCACAGCACGCATGATTATATATGAGCATGATGTTGTTGTTGAGCCATTAATGAGTCGGCAAAAGGGAAAGATAAGAACCTGTATAAGTGATGCATTTGTGTGATTACCCCTTGAAAGATGAGAACGATGATGATATCCCCGCAACGGGATGCCCATGTTACCCCTGGAAGCCTCGAGAAGCTAGCCTTGAGAAGCCTCGACATGAGTCGAGGTGCCCTAGTTGAGCTAGGAAGCCTAACAAGAAGTTGGAAGCCTTGGTTGAGTCGAGAGGGCCCGGTTGAGCTAGGATAATGCTAAGTGATCTCCATGAATGCTGGCTATGCTCAAAATTGAATTGTAAGTACTTATGTGTTAGCCGACGGGTGAGTAAGTGAAACCCTTGCATTAGTCATGGCAATATATATGAGTTTGCAATTGATCTGCCATCAACACTGTTTGCATGAGTTACTCTAGCTAGTCTTGGATGAAGAGATGTCACACTAGCCGAGAGTAGGGGTTTGACTTACTGAGTTTCCCCAAAACTCACCCCTTTACCTTTACAGTTAAGTAAGCATGACTAGTCTTCCTCCTATATGTTTTGGTCTACCAATGAGGATAGAAGAGTCGACCATAGACATTATACATGTTTAAGCAAGAGTAACGTACCAGAGATATATCTCTATCGTATGGGTTCATGAGGGACAAGTCGAGTTGGTCCCTCACTGTTACAAAACTTGGTATGTCTGGTCGGACAGAGAATTTATCGGTCCCATTCGTGATTTTAGTGGGTCAATGAACCCAAGTAGTGGGTCAATGTCCAATGAGATGGATTCTAATCAATAATACCGGCCCATAACGGAAGAGTTCCCAATTTTGGAAGTCGCAGTAGTAACAGAGATAGGGATACTCTGGCCTCTTATATTATATAAATTGGAAGTTAATTTGTACACAAGCTACTAATGAAAATAGTAGTATGTTATATGCTTACGTCCCATGCTCTTTCAGTGATGTTTGTCGGGGTTGTTGTTGTTGTGTTTACGCTTCCGCATGTGCATATAAACAAGACAAAATGAGTTGAGTCAGTGACAAGCTTGGGATATCGCGAAAATAACCCGCAGCTCGAACCCTAAAAGGGGGTCGTGACAGTGCGATCAGAGAATAGAAACCCTAGGAGAGAGAGAGAGAGGAGTTGGAGAGGGAAGGAGGGAGGGGATTGCAGAGGGGAGGCAAATAGGAATTTGCAACTCCCACGCACCGGTGGCCCATGGCAAGTCCTTGTTGGTGACACTACGGCAGCTCTCGCTGCAGCACCAAACCCCGCATAGCTGCTCCTTAATCATAGCGCCGAACCTCGCAAGACCAAGCGCAAGGAGAAGGTCTAGCTAGTTCCTCTCTTTTTTTGTCCTTTTTTATTTAAGGTAAATGGATAATAAATGAGTTTGTCTTCAGACCCATTTAAACCCACTTATAATTAAGCTTATAACTCGAAGTCATTAACAACTCATTTATGAAAACTTGACTAATCCATATATGACCCTACTCATTAGATGTAGGTTAAATATAGGTTTTCAACCCAATTTGACATATCTAATGACAACTCAATATCCATTGCTCACCTAAAATCATATGATTCAAGTTTTAACATAAAATTTTCCACACAAAATATATGATTTTTTTTTATTTTTTATCATTTGTCAAAACTCCATCGATCAGTCGATGCAAGTTATAGTTGCTTTTACCAAAAAAAAGGGAAAAAAGTCAACAGGGGCATGATAAACCAAAATTTTCGTGTGTGAGAGCGAGAGGTGAACCAAAGAAATGACTAGATTTAAGAGGAGAATTTGTGCGAATTAGGGTACTTGACGTACATGAATGCAAATACTGTTTCAAAGTCTTTTTTTCTTCCATTTTCTCCTTTTCCGGCATGCTCAAATGAGATAAAATGATATCTATATAGACAAAATCGGATGCGGACTTTGTTCTCATCCATCCACAGTTGAACAATTTCTAGCGTGTTAACCTCTATCGCATCGTCGTATTCATTGAAAGATTCGGCGGATAGTCGCCTTTGCTCCATGAATTTCTTGAAAATGGACTTGGACAAAGCCCAAGAAAGAGAACCAAGTCAAGAAAACGACCTTGATTATATTCTATTTAGTTTTTGTTTTTGGAAAAAGAAAATTAGCCTTGGTAGTATAATGTGTGGACTGTGGAGACAATAATTTTCATTGGTTATTATCCGAAATTAAAAGTTAAGAAGCTTATTTTATAATTTGGAAAATTGAAAAAAAAAAAAAGGTGATTTAAAAGTTTAGTGGATACGTTTGCATTCAAAAGTTTGAATAACGTATTATTCGATTGATCTTTTTTTTGGGGGGGAGCTATTCGATTTGATCGGGCTAAACTACGATTTTTGTTACATGCGGATCATGTGTTTTGTAAAAATTTGAGGGGATAGTGAATAATTATTTAGATAAATAAAAAGAAAATGAATTAAACGTGAAACATGGACGGAGGGGACCATGGTTCATGCTCCCATTAGCCTCCCTTCCTCTTACGACACTTGTGACCTATTGTGATTAGTGGGGGTTTCGATCTTAAAATTTAAAAGCGGTTTTTTAAGTTATCATAATCCCTATTAACTTTCTCAAAGAATAAATAAGAAATTGTCAACTACATAAATATTTACTCTGCAAACCTCACCTTTGCTATAAGAATAAATAAGAAATTGTCAACTACATAAATATTTACTCTGCAAACCTCACCTTTGGACCTCTTTGGAACTCAAAAACAACCTTGAATTGGATCAAAACTTGAGACACTAATTCAACAAACTTTTTGACCAAAAAAAATAATTCAACAAACTTGACTTGCTACACCACATCAGCTTAGCCCATAATGCCATGCAGGATCATTTCTCATTTATCAGTTCGGTAACATGCTATCGTGCCTTTGCAAGTCCTAAAATCATCTCCAATCTTATCCAACGCACAGCATTACATGTATTTGAATCAAGCATGCAATACAAATTCGGTTCTCTTGATCATCAAGTATTTAAAAAAGAGAAAAAGAAAATTCAGACTATCCGCCCAAATTTCTGACTCGCATTTCACTTGATTCATGAGATTAGTAAATATCTCTTGAATTGAAATTTATCAATCGATTGTGAAACTTACTTTGACATGAAAAATGGTATGAAAAAAAAAATGGATCCCATCCTTTACACTCTTCACGAGTTTCTCTCTCTTTGAAGCCTCACTTTCCCGCCCACAAGCTTGAATTTATGGGGAGCCTTATCGCTTTGGGGAGACTTGCGAGCTTTCTTGCTTGGCCGAAATTGATGGTGGGATAGAAGTTCGCCACTGATATCTCGGACGTGACGTCACAACACACGTGTTGCACCGCCACCGCGTTTTATTAATGCGAAAATTTTGGTATCTGATACGTTTTCCATGAATAAATTGCGATTTCACATCCTACATCAAGAATTTGCGTCCACCAATCATTTAAATTTAGATATTATGAAGAAAAAAGGATTTTTCTCAAATCCAACACGGACTTAACTATCAGAGACAACTATCATTACGGCGCATGTTACATTCACTATCAATGTAGTGGTTAGTTAACATCACCATCGGGAGTGCCATTGCCGACCATTCACATCTTGATTAATTTTCGATCGTACGGATAGAAATAATTCAATGAAAGAAAGTGAAATGCAAGAAAAATGTGGAAAAGGTGGTCAAATTGCACGAGGCGAAGAAAAGCTCGCGGAAAAATTGATGACGTTGAAATAAAAAGCCTAGGATCTAAGGAAAAATAAAATAAAATAAAATAAAGACTAAACTCCTAGCCCAAGAGAATTTAATATTTACACCGGCCACAGCTCCAAAGCAATGTATCTCAAATTTATTGAGAAACAAAGTGCTTCAAATTAGATTTGTACACGTGGATTTTCCTACTTAAATTCTTTTCAATCATTAATGGCTATTTAATGGACCTTGTGATATGTATTTCATTCCGATTGATTGATGGTCATTTCGTAGACAATATATTGAAGTGTATTATAATGAAACGATGATATTGAATTGTGTGATAGCGAGCATCGTTTATAAAATAATAATGCGACTCAAGCTTGGGCAATAAGAGGCAATTTCTTGCTTTTGAAGGAGGAAAGACGACTTCAATCCACTCGATAGGACATGATCGCAACTTTGGTTTTCTAACCCGGACTAAGCATGAGAAATAAAGATTTTAATGAATTTCGGTTCTTGTCATGTCAAGCCATTGACCGCAAAAGGATCAAACAAGCCCAAAAAGAAGTTTTACCGTCAGGCATAAGAAAGGGAACTTATATTCAGGCTGCCAAACTTAGAAAGACGATTATGGCAAAAATATTTATCATAACATTAGAGAGAGAAAGGATTACTAAATGAAATTGTGAAAATCTAGGAATGCATTTTATGTTTAATCTCCAACTCGTGGTTAAATTAAGACAAATTAAAAAATGGTGCAAAGAAATCGCTCACAAAAGATATTATCCTCTCTTCTTTTTGTGGATTGTAATGATACAATTAATCAAAATTTAACCATCGAATTAATGGTTGAGAAGGTTGATAATGAATATTCTTTGCGCTAGTTGGCAAATGCTTTAGTTACTCTAAAGTAACGGTGTTTTATTATAGAGAATAGGTTTACGCGGAAGCTCGAGGGATTCTTTCTTTTTTTTTTGGAGAATAAACTCAATATATTAAGGTTCACCCCATGAACTAGGTGAATATTTACTGACAAAAAAAAAGATGAATATTTGAAAACTTGTAGATAAAGTCACAATCTAATATGGAAAAATATCCCACGCTATAAAAATCAGCATAGTTACCTAAAAAGAAGATCATTTAATTTTTGCTGCCGCAGCTAGGTAGAAATAGTCACATCAAAATTTGTAAAAAGAACCCATGTCATTCTTATTATACAAAACAGTTGATTCTTTGTTGCTCATTGGTTAAAAAAAAAAAAAACTTATAACTCAATAGTAAATGTGCAAACACATGGCATGCGCGCGAGAACAATAAATTGATATTTGAAAGATCAAGTTTGTTACGAAATATTTGAATGACTAAATGATGTAGAAAAATTATTGATAAAAATACACTACACAAATAAATTGCATTTATGGAAAGTAAATATTTTTAAGGTTTAAAACCTTTTTAAGGATGTTGTTGTGGGATAACAAATATCCAAATTAAGATATGAAAAACGTGAAACATAAAATAAAACTATAAATTTACTCATTCTTTCGTGGACACAATATTTGCAAAATAGGTAATCAAGATATTCTAAAACGGATTAATAGTAATCCCTTTAATACGTGGTATAAGAATTGATCATGTGACTATAGCTATACGCTAAAAACATATTTCTACCTTTATAGTTAATTTCGACATATCTCTACCTTTATACTATAGCAGAGCATGTGCAATGGAAAAGTAATTATTCAATTGTCAAATCAACAGATTTTCAACTACAAGTAAACATGTAAACGAATTAGGCCCGATCCTTTCAAACTATACATCTAATATTCCATTTATTTACCTACTTGTGTTACTGAAATTCTCGCAACTTTACTTTAATTAAAAGGATTTTTTCTAAATGATTAATTCACATATTACCCATTATATAATCTTTATGTAGGAAAGTAATTCAGTTTTCAACTTAATTATGTTGTATATACTCTAAGTTAAGTACTAGTCACGTGCTATAATATGACAATTTTACTTGTATAATTAAGTTTCTAAGTGTAATCAAATCAAAATTTGTAATATAGACATAATTTTTCTAATACTCTCGATTTCTTGTTAATTACGAGATAATAAGAAGCGTATATGTAAGTATATCGTTATATGCTAACACTTTTTGACATACTTATTTGAATTATATGAATATAATGTAATATGGAAATTTCTTCTCAATTAGCATGTGATGGAAAATCCTGGAAATTTCATTTTTAAATTTGGTTATACGTTCATTTCGAATGACTTTCATTGTTTATTTATTTTTTTAAGAATCTTGCAGTTCACTCAATTTGACTTTTTTGAAATAGCGTGACCTAAAACTTTTACACTATACAGACGTTGACACGTAAATTTTTACAGTAATTTCTCTCTAACATTTTAAAATGTGATTAATATTATATATTTTCGGGACAAAATCAAAAAGGTACTTTTTGCTTATGAAAAATAAAAATAAAAACAAGCATTTCTTATCCATAAGTTCAAAGAACGGTGGCGAATCTATATTATGCACTGTATTTCATGTCGTATATCTAGTTACTATTAGACCTTGTACATCCACGAAACACCTCCAAGATAAGATACATCCTAAATCTAATAGATCTTTGTCCAGTGCAAAAACACATAATAATGAAAGCTAATTATTTCTTAGCATTTATACCATGCAATGCATTTCATACTTCATAATTCATCACCATGAAGCACAAGAAGCCGGAATTAAGGACACACCCGATTTTTTTTCGGTGAAATGTTAAATGTATAGCTTGTGTACCCATTTTTGTACACGTACCATAATTACCACCATTGATTTAGATAGTTGGTCAAATTTTCAAATCGTAACTACCAAATCAATGGTGGTGAAAATGGGTTGTGTACCAAGAGACCTAATCAATGGGGATGAAAATGGGTTTTGTACGAAGAGAAGTATACGGATTATGTATCGTCTGAAAATCCAATTTTTGCTAGGTCAATTGAATAACTACACAAGCTATAAAAGCAAACCAGCCGTGAGCCGTAAGTAAAAGGGAAGCTCTTTTATTTAGGCAGCCGACTAAGAGACAGAGAGAGAGGAAGGCAAAGAAAGAAAATCCCGCACTCAAGAACTTGTAGAGAGAGGAACCAAGAAAGGAAGAAGATTACATGGGGCCACACTCAATCCACCTCTTCCAATAATGCAATAATACCACCTTGACAAAACATTATAAACAATCACAAAGTGTCCTCACTACGGTTCAGATTCTCCAAATTCCTTCACCTCTCTCTCCCCCCCACCACCGCCACCTATAAATCCCTGCCAATCCCACCCTTCACCACTAATTCATCCTCTCAAAACCCTCATCTCTGTACCTTGTTCATAGTAGCACACTTCCCAGCTATCGCTCCTCAATCTCCATGGATTTCGAATTTCAAGAATCCGACATAGTTTTCACCGATCAAGATCAAGCGACCCCAGATCGGAGCAGAGACGAGCACGATTACTACAGTTTCTGCAACGCAATGATGGTGCCAATTCACGACAACTCATTGGAAAAGAAGGCCAAGAAGAAGAAAATGACAAACTCGCCGCCGGTCGATATCCCAGAAACCTTCATCCAGTCCCCTGAATCTAAGTACGCATTCGAAGACGGGGACGACGAAGGGGAGGTTGTGCCGCCACACTTGATTGTTGGGCGGCGCGTGGCCGCGAGGATGGCGTCCTCGGTGCGCCTTAGCCATGGGAGGACGCTTAAGGGGAGACATTTGAGCGAAGTGCGAAATTCAATCCTTAGAATGACCGGCTTTTTGGAGTCATGAGAAGATCACTTTTGGAGATTTGATTATCATTACCTAGCACACGAGATATGTCCAAAAAAAAAAAGGGAAGGAAAATGTCAAAAAAAAAAAAAAGAAGCAAAAATTCATTTTCCTTTTTCCTTCTTTTTCTTCATCTCCATTTTCTTGATGTCTTTTCAGTTTCTTTGTAGAATATCATTCAGTGCAATGGAATGAAGAACTTCGGATTCAAAATTAGAAATGTGTAAATGCGGGTTCTTGTGCAATTCATTCTACTTCCTTAATGTACAGACAGCTTGTTGTATTAATGGTGGGTTTAATGTGTATTGCCTGAAGACCCTACCTGAACTTCTGTTATCCGAGGGAGGGGTTTTATTCATTGCATGTCATATGATTGTATAAAGCTATTGCAGGTCTTTGCAGAGAGACAGAAAAGGTGTTGCAGTCTTTTCAATTATAATTAGAAGTCATTAATATGTATGTAAATATGTAAATAATAGTAAATAATACAAAATTGTTATATAAAGCGATATGATGGACTTCGAGTGATCTTTTAAATCGATAAATTATATTCAACATCAATTTATAAAGTCTGTCTGGTCATTTCGTATAACAAATATTGTAATCTCACTTGCATAATGTCTCGGTAATTACAAAAAAAAAAAAATTCCCCGTCTTAAATAATTATCAATCGAATATATGACTATTATGCTATGTAAAGTATTGGTTGAATAATCACAGGAATTTAATATTTGAGGGTTTACTGCGAAAGAAAGAAATAATGGATGTTTCTGGGCGGTTACCTGTCTGTGGTTTGGAAGCAAAGTTGTCGGTACCCAAAGATATATATATAGAAATGAACCGGTATGCTTATGTCTTTTAATAATCTAAGGGAAGACGTAGATTCGGCTTTTTTAGGGAAAAAAGTAATTGGATAATGTGGCACTTGTCATTTTATAATAAAAGAAAAAAATAATGTCACAGAAAACTTCGAATAGATGCATTTATAATAAATTTACGGTAACTAATTTTTTTTTACCATAAACAATCCTCAAATTGATATCCCTATGATAAATTTACCAAAAATTAATTTTTTAACTAATAAAAATTCAAAATTGATATATTTATAACAAATTTACTCTCAATTAATTTCTGTTAATTTGAATTAATATCACAAAAAATCATAAACTAGTCACTATGATAGATAGAGGGTAAAACCCCAAATTAACTTACTCATCAATTGCCACACGTTATTCAACTCCGCAATTTGATGATAAAATTTAACGGAAATTAAATGAGGATAAATTTGTCACATATGTACCGGTTTGGAGTTTTTGATGATTAAAAAATTAACTTGATGTAAAATTGTCTAAAATGAACAAGTTTAAAATTTTTTATGATATTAACTATAAAATAGTAGTTCCTTCGACCGGTACATTATCATCAATTTAAATAATCGTAGTTACCAGAAGCATTCATTTTCGTAAGCTTGTTGATAAGCCTAGCAAGGAAAGTGATTAAGAAACGACAACATTCTTGGACGCTTTGGGTTACATGATTGATTGCCTAGTGCTTTAAGACGTTGTCTACTGTTCATGCCCAAGATTTGGATGATTGTTGAGTGTCACATTCATGTTGAATAAGAACAAAAGTAGACATCACAATTATATGTCCCACATTGTTATGATCAAGCAATTGAGGATACATTTAACATGTGAGAATTTCTTTAGAAACTATATATTTTTTTTAAGAAAGTGATTGGTCGATGAAATTTGATTTTCTGAAAATATTTTCGGACTTTAAGAAGTCTGGACGATGGAAAACTATTCAATATTTCCTCCTCCTTCTTTTTTGGCATTTTTTGCGCGTAGGTTTGACTCTTTCCGTGGCTTTTGGGGTTTCTTAGGGTAGATGGATTTTGACCGGCACAGCGTGAAAATCGTGAGGCCACGTGTTGGCACAAGGCTTCCACCCTAATGTACGAACCGCCACGTTTCTAATGAATACAAAAGCTTGTCCGAGAGGGGACCGAATAACGTCAAATCTCATGCACTGGTTTACGCGGACAGCATCGCGGCCAGGAAATTCTTGCAGCAACCCTATTCTATTCTACCAAGAACCCCCGGAATAAAATAAGGTTTTACGTGTTCTGTATTAAATATTTAGCCTTTCACGATGTCAGATTTTCACTGGCTAACTTCTATACCGGTAGGGAGCGTGTGTGTTTATCTGTTTTTAAGTTATAATAATTGCTTTCGCCGATGAGGAAACAACGAGGAAATGGAATGGAGAAGAAGAGAGGAGAGAGTCAACTGGGTTTTGCTTTGTTTTGTGTGCGAGTGGATGTGTTGTAGTTCCTCACCCAATCAAATCCAAGGGCTCGAGAGAAGTCTATATTATAATGAGTTTGAAGCAAGTGATTTGGTAGTTGGGATGTAAATGGATTTGCATGACGAACGCTTATTCTTTCGGAAACTTGTCGATTCCAGTTTGGTTGGTTGAAGCATTCAAGAAGAGATGAGATTGGTTGAGAATGGCTGGGAGGAGAAGTTTTATCCATAAGTACATTCGGGAACAAGAGAGTGGAATATTCGGTCGACCCTGCTGGGCCATATTTTGTATTAACTAATTTTGTTTCCTGTTTTGGATCGAAAAACCAACTAACAATGGAAAAAAGTGTCGACACAAATGTATTGCGGGTACTTTATATTTTTTACATTGATAATGTTAATTTCATCTTCGATCTATTGAGGGTGCGTATGGTAATTATTCTGTTTTTTTTTTTTTCAATTTTCAAGAATATATTTAAAACAAAAATCTGTTCAGTAACATAAATTTTTTTTGGAACAATTTTTTAGTCTAGAAATAAGTTGGGAACGGATGAGATGTAAAAATTATATAATTTTCTACTTCTAGAACAAAAATGAGAAATAAAAATTCTTTTCATTGCTTGCTTTCGCTATTAGCCGGCCACCCACTCGCCACCGCCAGTTGCCACCCATTGCTTGCCGCCGCTCATTTGAGGGGGAGAAATTTTGGGTCATTATCAAATGAATTCCTATTCAATGAACAAAAATTTTATGTCATTATCAAGTGCATATTTTTGTTCAGAAAGTCATTTAGGAGATAAAAATAGAAAAATCAATTTTTGGCCAGAAATTGATATATGAAACAGAATATTGTTACCGTATGCACCCTCAATTACCAATCCATCTATCAACAAGATTCAAAATTGTATTTACCGTATACAACAAATTGTAAATGACGCTCGTTAAGACATGCAATATCAAGCCATAAACTGTACATGAACGTGATCAGACTTCTCCTCATCGGCAACGGAGTAATTCGAAGTGTCCTAATCTGAAATTGTTCAAATATTTGCAGTGCATGTTTTAGAGAAATAGCTCAAAAAAGGACTACCTAAAAGTTAGGGAGGAGATCTTGAATAACCACATAATTACGACGTCATAATGGAAAATAAAAATTCGCCTTTCGAATAAATTGTAGCTGATGATGTGTCAAAAAGAATTATTTCTTTGTCATAGCAATGCAACGTGGACCCAAAAATCACCAGTAAATAAACTACTCCCTTCTTCAGAATCGTCAATCCATGTGGCATGTGACCAAAAGAAGTTTGAAGTTCTATAATCTAAGCGCGAAAGGGATGTCACTCTCAAATTATTTATCTAAACTCTGCACTTTTCCTATTGGAGAAGACAAATGTATCATTTTCGTGTGGGCACCACTTTCTATTCTCAACGTAACAAAAATACCTAAAAATAGAAAAAAGAAGAAGTTTTCATGCAGCAAGTTTTCTTCTGAATCGCTTGCCTTATTCTATGAAATTAGGGTTTTATAGGGTCGACTTTGCTATTACGAGAATGATCCACAATCATTTCATGCACACAAATGTAATGATGGTCAACTGAGAGAGAGAAAGAGACGTGATGGCAAGAGTTCCCCACAGTTTGCGCTGCTAAATGCAATTGACATCGACCTTATCCTTTAATTGTGATTACAAAGGGTTGAGCAAGTTCTTAAGCTTCCAGATGATATCCATACCAGTCATGTTCAAAAAGCTAACCTATGGAATATACCAATTGAAAAAAATATGTTAGATCTATTAAAATTAGTCTACAAAACAGGTAATTAAATGATATTATAACCAAGGCATTCAAACCCCA
This sequence comes from Corymbia calophylla, assembly GCA_014182845.1. Classification (NCBI taxonomy): domain Eukaryota; kingdom Viridiplantae; phylum Streptophyta; class Magnoliopsida; order Myrtales; family Myrtaceae; genus Corymbia; species Corymbia calophylla. Next base: position 4,207,115 of record CM024696.1, on the reverse strand, counting down.
ATATGTCGAGACAGAATTTAGTGTTCTATTACATAAAATAATTGTAGCAATCCGAAGTTTATTCGTAACTTCAATCTTTTTAATGTGGGCACATCATGATTGGATTTATAGATTTAGAATCTCAAAATGTGATTCTTTACTTCTTTATTTGTTTCGTTTATGAGATTATATTGGAACATTTGGAATTTTCGTTTCATTTTTTAGCAGCTAGCACATGAGATTAGATTAGATTATAGGTAGCTATTTCCCCATAGGGATTGTCTTGGAGATTACAAGCAAGATATAAGTATTATCCACGAATAAGAGAGTTGTATACAATTTATAGCGACATTCCAAGTTTGAATCAGTATTTCTAGACATAGAATAATAAAATCGACCCTAACATACGACCCCGTTAACTGAACTGTACGCACTTTGTGTATGGAGAAAATGCCTAGCTGACTGCATCGTTAGGTTGCGATTTGCACCCCAATTTCCCAAGGAAACCGGACCGAAAAGGAAACCAGATGACTTTTTCAGTCCGGTTTCCTAAGGAATTTAAAATAATTTCCACAATTAACAAAATTTTGCTAAAAGTGAGTTTAAAGGGGAAAAAACACTAAAATTATTAATGACCAAAATTCAGTTAATCTCAAATATGAAATAATATCGATTTATTTTTATTCTTCTATTACATTTTAAGGCGATGTTTCTTTTATTTAGCTCACATCAATCTTTAATCATACTTTTGTAAATGTAATAAGCGATCATTTTTTGATAAATATTTTCAAATCATTAATTTTTTGCAAACAAACACACCCTAAATGAACTCCAGATTTTGACTCCCATGATTTTGCATTCAATGGAAAAATTTAGTTCCTTCAAAATTTGGTCACAACAACTTGAGTTCCTTAACTATCCAATTTCCTCAACCTTCGTGTTCAATTTATCTGTAACCAAGATTTCATTATTCTCAAGAAAATGTTTCAAAATATCTTAAACCTATTGTACTTTTGTCAATTCAATTTTAAATCTTTTAATTTTGCTAATTGAGTTTTCAACCTTCTCACTTTTTATTAATTGAGTCAATCCGGCCAATTTTGATTAAAATTCCCTAGCATAACCACCAGCACTTTTACATGGCACAGTCGGTGCTAACATAAATAATTTGTTATGATATTTTGTTACAACAGGCCCTTCTCTGATTTTATCTCTATATATGAGCTTCAAAAGAAAACATTTAAAACCGGTTCAAGTGAATTTCGGATTTCTCAAAAAAAAAAAGACAGAAAAATTGTGCTGGCATTTGACCGGTTGACCGTCCTTCTTCAACCCACCGTTATGCTAGCCGGACCCTTTATCTGATTTTGAATAGAGCCACCCAATTTGGAGGTCAGACTCAAAATTTCAACTAATTAATTCATGAAAGACTAGTCCCGAAAGATTATACGCCAACAATGCAATTGTGCGAAATCGATAAACTAAATCCATGCAAAAATTTATCGTCAAACTCCCCTACTTACTTCACATCTCTTTTATTTACTCAATTCCCAGTTCCTTTCAAATTTTGCCTAAGCTGGATCAGAGTATACTTAGTAACCTCAATCTCCTCTCTTTAAGTCTTTAATAAAAATTTGCTAATGTCAGCAATTTTTGTCTGAAATTAGCCAAGAATGACTATATTGGAAAATTATCAAAATGTTTAGGATTAAATTATCTAAATTGAAAATTTTATGATTGAATTGGCTACTGTACAACAAATTTAAGATTTTTTAGACAATTTTCCCTCCACGTCTCTTCTATTTCCTTAGTTCCCACTTCCTTATAATTTTGCCTAAGTTTGATCGGAGAATACTTAATAATCCCAATCTCCTATCTTTAAGTCTTTAATCAAATATCGAAACTAATGCTTCGCAATGCACCTAAGGCAATCCGAGAATACAAGACCAACCCGATGGGCTCCAAGCTGTAGCTTTTCGTACTCTGATAGCAAACCCTGTTCCACGCCAAGTTCCAGGCTCATAAAATCGTAATCAAGGGTTGATTAAGCAACGTGATTAGAGCCAGAACATTCTAATTAATTAACATAATTAAGTTGAACTGTACAATGTTGCCTTGGGATTACACAATATACTGAGCAAACCGAATTTTTGTAGTTTTGAAACACCTATAGATCTACCTAAAAGTTTATGATTGATTTGACAAATTTGAATTTTTTTATAATTCTATTGGTATAAATAAAATGTTTATGATTGAATGACAAAAGTACAACAGATTTATGAATTTTTTTATAATTTTTTCAAAATATAAAAATTGTGTTCTTGATGCTTCACAATGCATTGAAATCAATCTGAGAATACAGGACCAATCCCCATTGGCTCCAAGCTGTAGCTTTTCGTGCTTTGAGAGCAACCCAGTTCATGCCAAGTTCCGGGCTCATCAAGTCATAATCAAGGGTTGATTAAGCAACATGATTAGAACAACAACATTCCAATAAATTAACGCAATTAAGCGAAGAACCGTTCAACATCGAACCAAACGGTTGCCTTTCTTCTGTTGCACTGTACACCGCGCAGACAGTATCTTTGTAGGTTTTGAACACCCACAGATCTACCTAAGGGAAAACCCTAATCCTTGTGAAGTGAAAATATCTTCCATCGAAAAACTACTAGACCGATAGACGAGCTCTTTGCAAGTCGTTGCATTGCACCCAGAAAAGCACCGACAGTTTCAACGTGAGGCCTCAACAGATGCATTTAAGCTTCTGCTCTAAGTTACTTGGTAAAATTAGCAGCCGTCTTTTGTACGAATTCTTTTGAAACAAAGACGAAGAAATAAATGAATGGTTCTTTACTTTGGTCAAACCAAAACCAAAACCAATAAAATTCAACCCAATTCTCAAAAAAATCATCCTCAACTAGTACCGTATCAAGTAAACTCACAAGATTTAAGTTTCAGCAATACGTAATCCACGCAAAATCTCATATTTTTACTTTTATTTCTGTCTTTCTTTGAAATTATATTGATGATTCGATTCGAATTAACTTCGCCCTAGCAAGAAAGGGGAAAAAAAAGGGTCAACGTGGCCATGATAAATCAAACTTTCTACACAGAGAAAGTGAAGAAAATAAAAAAAACCAGGCGATTGGGTGAGGGCCGCCTCGTTCGGAGTCGGTGAGGTCGCGAAGCAGCCAGGGCATAAATGCCCTTGCCAGATCAAGGCAAGGCCGCTTTGCCCACAGTTGATGAGGATCGCCAGCCAAAATGAAGGAAGAAAAAGAAAGAAAGAAATTATAAAAAATTCAAAATATTATTAAAAATTTTTAAATCAACAACGGTTATACCACATAGAATGGCCGGCGTTCACAATTTTCAACCTAAATTATTCAGGTGAAATGAATTGATACCAATACAATAGATTTAAAACTTTTTTTATACTTTTCTCAATATTTACATCTATAAAATTTATACAGACTCATCCACGGTTGAAGAATTTCTAGCGTGTTAGCGACTATGCATCGGGGTACTAGTCGAAAGACTCGGCGAATACTCGCCTTGCTGCATGATTTCTTGATCGTGGAATTGAACGGGAGTTTCCACCAATAAAAAGAAAGAGAAAAAGTCTTCATTTGGCTTCTACCCCCAAGAAAATTCAAGCCCCGAGCGAGAAAACTGATTCAAGAAAACGACCTCGATAGGACACGGTGTGGACTGTCGAGGCAATAACTTATATTGGTTAATTTCCCAAATTAAAACGTAAATATCTTAAAATTAAAGTTAGGAAGATTGAAAAAGAAAATTTTATTTTTAAAATTTTAGTGGAAATAATCAAATTCAAAAGTTTGAATAACGTATATATTCAATTGACCTTGCTAAAATACGATTTTTGTTACATGCGGATCATGGGTTTTACAAACATTGGAGGGGATGGTGAATATTAATTTAGCCTAATTTTCTTCTTACAACATTTGTGACCTTTGTTAATCAATTGAAGGCTCCATTTATTTTGTGGAAAATGTGACGTTTTTGAAAAAAATTCCGAAAAATGACAATATTTGCCGGTGTTCACCAGCAAATAAACTAGAACATATTTTCCACTATTTGGTATCTGATTTGATTTTCTAAGGAAAATTACCAAAAGAAATATATATTTTTTCAATATTTTTAATATTTAATATTTCTTTTTCTTAGCCAATCACTAGCCTCAACAATGATCGACGACCGACCACAAGCAAGCTCGAACCTCACTACAAGCTAGGAAGGCGGAGCCTCCCCTAATCTGTCATGCTAGGCGAGGCTTGAGCCACACCCAAGGTCACCAAAGCCTCGTTGACCTCTAGCAAGCTTGCCTATGGTTGGTTGCTGACTATCAGAAGAAAAAAAAAGAAAAGAAAAAATTTAAAAATAATTAATAACTAGAATTTTTTTAAATAAATAAATAATTAAAAGGAATAGGTGTTTGGTGAAAGAAAGTGCTTGATGTAGAAGTGAAAGAAAGATGGTAGAAAATGTTTTCTATTTTCTAAAAAGTGGATAACATTTTTCCTACTCCTAAAGGTGTTTTTTATCCATTGACGGAAAATGTAAAGACAGATTCCTAAGTTATTATAATCCCTATTTATTTTGTTAAGAAGTAATTTCTTATGTGATGGGGCTATGTAATCACCACAATAGTGAGATAATAAGAGAAAATAAAAGAGAAATAGTCAAGAATCCATGGGAATTTTACATGGTTCAGTTAGCTAGGTGACATAATGTTCTGGCAAGAGCAGCAAGGAAAAGTTTCGCCTAATATGATACTTTCTCACCCACCATTGATGTAACTCAATTGTGGTATCGTGCCATTGCAAGGCCTGAAGTCATCTCCAATCTTGCACATTATGCAACATTTCACATGCTTAACACCACAAATTGGCTCAAGGCAAATCAAGCACACCATGTAAATTTGATTTTCTTCATCATCAAGTGCAAAAAAAACAAAGGTTTTTCATTTAGACAATTCCGAATTTAGAATTGTGATTTTTACCTAATTCATGATATTAGTGAGATATTTTGTTCCATTTTTATTATCGAAATGACCCTTTTTCTATCATGAAAAATATCGTGACATAGATCGGTACCATCCTTCATCCTCTCCATGAGTTTCTCTCTCTTTGAATTCTCACTTTTTCCACGAGCTTGAATTGTACCTATGAGTCCCGAAAATGAGAAGGAGAGCCTTATCGCTTCTAGGAGACCTGTGATCTCGGGGTGAATTGCCAAAAAAGTCCTAAACCTATTGGGGTTGTGCCAATTCAGTCCTAAACCTTTTTTTTTGACCGATTCAGTCCTAAACCTTTTGTGTTTGTGCCAATTGAGTCCATCCGGCCAAATTTGGCCGGCCGGAGCCGACGTGGGCGCCGGGCCGCGGCGCCGGCGACAATTTTTTATTATTTTCCGAATTTTTTTTTTTATTTTTTCCGAATTTTTTATTGTTTTTTTTTAATTTTTCTGTTTTTTTCTTCTTTTTCTCTCCCTCCCCTCCCCCCCCGCCGGCGGCAGGGGGCCGGCCAGCTCCGACGAGGCCGCGCCACCGCACGAGGGCCGCGGCCCTCGCCGGCGCCGGCCGAGGGTCGCGGCCCCCGTCGGGCACGGCCACCCTCGCCGGCGGCCTCGCCTGCACCGGGCGAGGCACGGGGCCGCGGCGAGGCGGCCTCGCCATGGCTCCGGCCGCGGGCGAAGGCGGCCTCGCCGCGGCCGGCGAGGCCATGGCGACCTTCGCCCGCCCGCCATGGCCTCGGGCCGCGCGGCGAGCCGCCTCGCCCGCGGCCGGCGAGGCCATGGCGACCTTCGCCCGAGCCCGCCATGGCCTCGCCGGCCGCGGCGAGGCCGCCGCCGCGGCCGGCCGCCATGGCGCGGCGGCGCAGCCCCGGATCTGGGGCGAAGCGGCCTCGCCGAGGCCGGCGCCGCCCGATCCGGGCGAAGCGGCCTCGCCCGCAGGCGGCCTCGCCGAGGCCGGCCTCGCCCGAGGCGGCCTCGCCGCGGCCGGCGAGGCCATGGCGACCTCGCCCGGGCCCGCCATGGCCTCGCCGGCCACGGCGAGGCCGCCGCCCGCGCGCGCGCCCGGATCTGGCGGAGCGGCCTCGCCCGATCCGGGCGAAGCCGCCTCGCCGCGGCCGGCCTCGCCAGATCTGGGCGAGCCGGGCCGCGACCCTCGCCGGCGGCCCCAGTGTCAGGCGAGGTCGCCGGCGAGGGCTTCGCGGCCCTCGCGCGAGTGGCCTGGCGGGTGGCGGCCTCCTCGTCGGCGGCCCGACCGCCACTGCCCGGCGGGGGGGAGGGGAGGGGAGGGGAGAAAAAAAAAAAAAAAAAGAAAAGAAACAGAAAAATTAAAAAAACAATAAAAAAATCAAAAAAATTATTAAAAAATCAAAAATTATTAAAAAATTAATAAAAAATTGACGCCGGCGCCGGCCGGCGTCCACGTCGGCCCGGCCGGCCAAATTTGGCCGGATGGACTCAATTGGCACAATCACAAAAGGTTTAGGACTGAATCGGCCAAAAAAAAAAAGGTTTAGGATCGAATAAGACAACCTCAATAGGTTTAGGACTTTTTTGGCAATTCTCCCTGTGATCTCGCTTGCCCGAAAATAATGATGGCATAAAAGTACACGACAGGGACATTGGAACGGCAACGTGGTACTCAATCACAGAGTGATTTCGGATATTCGTGATCATTAGATATAATTAAAATATCTTTGAATATTTTCTTATATAAAAAATAATTAAAATATTGTTATTAATTCTCCATATTTTTTGAGATCGCGTTAGCATCATAAGACAGGCATTGCATGCGTCAGCACTAGTTTGTCGCACTCTCTCTTTATTGGACCAGCACGCCGCTCTTTGGAGGACAAATTGTCCAAACCCCTTCCATTTGGCATTTTTACCCGAAGCCTATATATAACACAACAATATTACTTTTATTAATGCTACAATGTCGACATACTTTCCTTCTTCCTCCGCAAATAAATTGCGACTGAAAATCCTACATAGTGACTTTTTTTTTTGTCGGTAACATAGTGAGTTACGTCGATGACACTTTTGAAATGACCATCACGTTATTGCGCATTACTCCACGAAATTTTTCTGGTCATTTGACCAAATATGGAAAATTTAACAACAGTCAGAAGCAATTTTAAATTTAAGTAGTAAAAACAAAAAACAAAAAACTCTCTCGTGAGTTACGACGCAGTAATTGTTCCGACACCTATTGTCTCCACTATCTGTTGAGTGATCAACGTTGTGATCGTGATCACCATCGCCAACTATTCACATTTACTATTTAAATTGACCAATTCAAAGAAAAAGAACAAAAAGTTGAAAAAATTAATGACATTGAAATCAAACTCCTGGAATTGGGGGAAAATAAAAAAAGAATAAAAAAAAAGACGAAACTCCAAGTCCTAGGCTGATAATAATAATAATAATAATAATATAGTGAAATTCTCCCTATTAAATTAATTTCCATTACCACGAACTGGGCCTTACGCCTCACGCCACTTCTGACGCGGAGCATCAGCCGTCGGATGCGCCGGGCTAAGGGCTTGATCTGGCTTTCTACGCACGTTTCTACCCAATGGCGCTTCCACCTCTCAATTTGATTTACTTTGCAACCGACAGCGATTATTGTTCTGGAAGTACTGAAAAATTTTACTCCGGGAGAACCTAATATTTACGCACGGCACAAGCTCCAAAGCAAATGTACCAAAAGCATCCTGCTTCGTCACATTTTATTGAGGAAAAAAGTGCTTCGAATCAGATTCGTACGTGCAAATTTTCCCTTCCGCGTTGAACTCTTTTCAATTATCAATGCCTATCCACGATGGTATTTCGCAGTATCATAACAAGATGGTAAAGCTAAGGATATAACCCCTTTTTTGGATTCAATCTTAATTATATCTCAATTTTTTAAACGAAACCTTTAACTTTAAGTCTAGTCCAAATTCCGCTCTAAATATTTTTTTATCTAAAAAGTTTTAACTTTAATTTTAATCTCAAATCTATCCAAAGCTACTCTACTCCTAAATCTGTCACCGTTTGTTCTTTATCCAAAAATCCCTATTAGTCATCAATAATTTCCATGATTTTTGTATCAAAAGATGGTTTCCTTTTAGAAATAATTTTTCATGTCACCTTGTTAACGTAGAAATGCCGTGTTTTTCATGTCAAACAATTAATAGTGATTTTTTAGAGGCAATTTTGAAACTAGATTGAAAGTTGTGGATTATTTTATACAAAAAAAATTCGAGGTAGATTTAGAACTATGTTATAGTCAATGATTCTTTTAGACAAAAAAAAGTCCAGGACAAATTTGAGACTGAATTTAAGGTTTAGGCTTTTTCTAGGTTTAGGCTCTTTCAAATAAATTTTTTTTGAGTAGAATTGGGACTCCACTTAAAATTTGAGATTTTTCTTATGGGATTAGGCTTGGAACCGAGTTGTGTGACGCAGAATATCTTTTAGAAATAATGGAGCAATCCCCTCGTTAGAACGTGACCACAACTTGGGTGTTCTAACCCGGACGAAGCACAAGCTAATAAAGATTTTTGCGAATTTCGTCCATGTCATGTCAATCCATCGCTCGAAAAAGGGTCAAAAAAATTCAAAAAGAAGTTTCGTCGTTGGGCATAAGAAATAGAAAGGGGAGGCAGCCAAACTTGGAAAAAGATGGTGATGGAAAAGATCTTTACCATCGTTATTATTGAGATTGACCCCATAAACTAGATGTATGTTTGAGAATTTTTGCACATAAAGTACAATCTCACATGGGCAATACTTACATGGGATGTGCAAACGCGTTGCGTGGGCAAGAAATTGACAGTTTGAAAAATTAAGTTTCTCGTGAAATATTTGAATGATTTTCAATGCTTAAAATCGTTTTTAATTAATTGTCCATAGACAGATTACAATCTTTTTGAGTAATGCCTCTAATCTTTATTTACATAAAGAAATTGCATAAACAGATTTCATTCTTTTACGAAAAGAAATCAGTCTTAAAATAAAATTCTTAATTTACACATTCGTCCATAGACACGATATTTATAGAATAAGTAATTAAGAATATAACGGATTAAAAGTAATCCTCCAACACATGGTATAAGAATTAACCATTTGTCCATACTAATAAGCTAATTACGTATCTCTCCATTTATAATAATTTTTTTTGTTCCAATCTCGTAGACTATGCTCTAGGCTATAGCGTAGCATGTGCAATGGGAAAGGGAGTATTGGATTGCTAAATCGAGAGATCATCTACAAGTAAACGTGTAAACCAAATGGCCCTGATCCTTTCAAATTATACATCGAATATTCCATTTAAATGCGTATGTTTTGTTACTGAAGTTCTCGTACGTGTACATATAGAACACGTATTGTCCATTTAGGATTTTACTTTGAACATAAAAAAGAAGAAGCTTTTTTGTTTATAAGGTTTATTCCCATATTAATCATTGTATTATCTTTAATTGCGAAATTACTTCAGTTTTCAACTGAATATTTTATATATACTATAAGTCAAGTACCAATCATGAGATATAATATGACAACTTTACTTGTATAATTAAGTGTCTAATTGTAATCAAATCAATATCTGTAACGTAGACGTAATTTTTCTAATGCTCTTGATTTCTTGTTAATTACGAGATAATACGAAGTGTACATGGATGTGCATCGTTATATGTCGACAATTTTTGACAAACTTATACGAATCATATGAATATACTTTACTACAAATTTTTTTCTCAGTTAGCATTTGACGGAAAATCAAGGAAAATTCATCTTTAAATTTGGTCATATGTGCTTCGAATGACTTTTATTTTTTGCTTTTCATATTTTCAAAATCTTGTGGCTCACTCAATTTGACTTTCTTTTAACCTAGAAGACCTAGAACTTGTACACTATACATATGTTGTTATGTAAATTTTCACATTAATTTTTTCTCTAACATTTTAAAATGTAAATAATACTATATTTTTTAAGGACAAAATCGAAAATTTACTTTTTGCTTATGGAAAATAAAAACGAACACTCCTCAACCATAAGTTCAGAGACCCGCGACGAATCCGTATTCTGCATTGTATATTCATGTTGTATCTAGTTACTATTGAAGCTTGTACATCCATGAAACAACTTCAAGATAAGATACATCTTGAATCTAATAACATCTTCTTTGTCCAATGCAAAAATACATGACAATGAGTGCTAATGTATTTGTTTGCATTTGTAACATGCGGTGTATTTCATATTCCACAATTCATTACCATAGCCGCAATTAATGCCACATCTAATTTTTTTACTGGAAAAAAATATTAATAATACAAGTGTATAATCTTTTCTGTATACATCCCACATCTATCATCGTTGATTTGGATGATTGGTCAAATTTTCATATCAAAACTACCTAATCAATGATGGTGAAGATAGGTTATATACGAAGGAAACTCTACGGATTATGTATCATATAGAATTCTAATTTTTGCCAGGTCAATCGAATAACCAAACGAGCTACAAAACCAAAGCAGCCGTGCGCCGTAAGAAAGGGGAAGCTGTTTTATTTAGGCAGCCAACTTAGAGAGAGAAAGGAAGGCAAAGAAAAGAAAACCCCGCACTCAAGAACTTGTAGAGAGAGAAACCAAGAAAAGGAAGAAATAAGCGGGACCACACTCAATCCCCTTATTACAATAATCTCTCTTTGACAAAACATCATAAATAATCACGAAGTGTACTCACCACGGTTTAGATTCCCCAAATCCTTTTACCTCTCTCTCTCTCTCTCTCTCTCTCTCTCTCTCTCTCCACCGCCACCACCTATAAATCCTTCCCATTCCCACCCTTCATCACTAATCCATCCTCTCAAAACCCCCACCTCTGTACCTTGTTCATATCAGCACACTTCCCATCTCTCGCTCCTCAATCTTCATGGATTTCGAATTTCAAGAATCCGAGATAGTTTTCACCGATCAAGTTCAAGCAACAGCGGATCAGAGCAGCGACGAGGAGGAGCATGACTACTACAATTTCTGCTTGGTGGTGCCGATTCGCGACGATTCGTGGGCTCGTGGCAAATCAAACAAGAAGAAGGTCAAGAAGAAGAAAATGATGAACTCATCGCCGGTCGATATCCCAGAAACTTTCATCCGGTCCCCTCAATCTGACTATGCGTTCGAGGAGGAGGACGATGATGGGGAGGTCGTGCCGCCACACTTGATCATCGGGCGGCGCGTGGCTGCGAGAATGGCGTCCTCGGTTTGCTTTAGCCATGGGAGGACGCTCAAAGGGAGATATTTGAGTGAAGTGCGGAATTCAATTCTCAGAATGACCGGGTTTTTGGAGTCATGAGAAAGTCTCTTTCGGAGACTTCATCAATTTTACCCTAGCGCACACAAAAAATGGCAAGAAAAAAGGGGAAGGAAAATGTCAAAAAAAAGAACGACGATGTCCTTTTCTTTATTTCATCTCCATTTTCTTGATGTTTTCTCAGTTTCTTTTTTTCAGAATTTCATTCATTGTAACGGAATGAAGAACTTTGGATTCAAAATCGGAGAAGTGTAAATGCGGGTTCTTGTGCAATTCATTCTACTCCCTTATGATTCATGTACAGACAGCTTGTTGCATTAATTGGTGGGTTTCATGTGTATTGTCTGAAAACCCTACCTGAACAGCTGGTATCTGAGGGAGGGATTTTCTTTATTGTAGGTCATATAATTGCATAAACAGTGTAGTTGAAGGTATTGCAGGTCTCTGGGGAGAGAAAAAAGAAGGGTATCGGAGGTGATGGGGGAGTTTTAGTTTAAATTATAAGTCATTAATATGTGGTTGTAAATAATAGTAGAAGAATACAAAATTGTAAAAAAAAGTCCGTCCTGTCCTTTCGTGTACCAAATATTGTAATATATAATCTTGGTAATTACAAAAAAAGGCCTCATCTTAAATTATTATGAATTAAATATACGACCATTATGATAATAACCGAATTTAATATTGAGGGTTTTCTGCCAATAAAAGAAATGATGGATGATTCTGGGTTGCGGCCGGTCTGTGATTTGGAGGATTGCTCCATTCATCTAAGCAGAATATGAATATTCTATAAATGAACCGGTATGATCAAGTCTTTTAATCTTATCTAATAGAAGATTTAGATTGGGCTTCTTTTAGGGCAAAAACAATAATGAGATAATATGGCACGTGTCTTTCACAACTATATAAAAAAAAAGTTCTTTCTTCTCTTTTTTTTTGTAAAAAAACCACAGTTCTTTCGACGGGTACATTATCATCAATATTAAATAATCATAATTACTAGAAGCATTGATTTCCATGAGATTGTTGATAAGCATAGCAAGGAAAGAAAGTAAAAGACGACAAGATTCTTGGACGCTTTGGGTTATGATTGTCTATTGCTTTACCACGTTGCCTACTGTTCATGCGCTGATTTGGAGGCCTGTGATTGCCACATTCATGTTGAATAAGAACAAAAGTAGGCATCACAATCATATGTTTGATATTATAATGATCAAGCAATAGAGGATACAATTAACATTTTGAGAATTTCTCCATAAACTAGTTGGTTGGTGAAAAATGATTTCCTGCAATTGTTTTCAAACTTTTGGGCGTTTGAATAATGGAAAATTACTCGATCAGCAAAAAGCATTTTCCGTAAATTAAAAACAACAAGTTTAAATTGTAAAAAAAATAACTTCTCTTTTTCACAAGAAAAATATCATTATCTTTGATTTTTTTTTCATTGGAAGAATTACCAAAAAAATCTTCAACATATTGTAATTGTTTCAATTCAATTAGGGGTGAGCACATTTGACCGCTCGAACCGAGAACTGCTCAGACCGGACCGGACCGGCCGGTTTGGTTCGGTTTCCGGGAGAATCTGTCCGGTTCCCGATTCCATAAAAATAGAACCGGTGATTTTCGGTCCCTGGTTTCCTGTTAGGGGAATCGGACTAGACTGGACCGATAATTTTCTATTTAAAATATATTTTTTAAAATTCTTAAAAAATGCAATAAACTCTAAAATAATAATATTTCTAGTATTTTCTTTATTTTTTTTGGCTAAGTGGTCGGTCCTAGGACTGTCACCCCAAAAAATGGGAACCGGAAACTGATCACTCCTAAATTCAATCATAAACTTTTTTTATGATCAATTCAATTCTAAAATTTTTGTAATTGTGCTAATTCAATCTATCGGGTCAAATTTGATATGCCAGTGCTGATGTGGATGCTTACAATTTTTTAATAATTTTTTGAATTTTTGAATTTTATTTTTATTTTTTTTGCCTTCTTCCTCTTTGTGCCTAATAGTGCCCGATGAAGCTCCAACAAGGGTCATGGCCCTTGCCAGACCTCATCCACCCTCGTTGGTGGCCTCCCCCAGATCTAGGCAAGGCCAACCTCGCCATGGCCTTGTTGTGGGTGAGGCCAAGCAACGGTGGCCTCGCTCGCAGCTAGCAAGGCCATGGAGTGCCTGGGCGAGGCCGCCGATGAGGGTGGGTGAGGTCTGCACCAGCCACCATGCTTCTGTTCACGCAACTCTCTTATCTCTCTGCAAATCCACCTTAAGCAGCACTCTCTCTCTCTCTCTCGATTTTGTTTCCTGCTTCTTCCGCTTTTGAGGAATTCTCCAGTCAAAGGCTTAACAAAAATCCCAGAAGAAAAAAGAGAGAAGCAAGGTTTCCGCGCGTGGGATAGGAATTCTTCACCCGAAGTAGCAAATCTTGCACAGGCTCACGGCTCTATTTGCTCACATTTATCCCCCCCACCCCAACCACCTTCCCCTTTTCCGACAAAAGTCGCTCCCTTTGGCTAGATCTAGGTGAGGCCATGGGCGAAGGCGGGTGAGGCGCGGTGAGGGCTTCACGGCCTTGCAGGGGCAAAATGCAAAAGAAGCTAATCAGGAAGAAGAGAAAAAAGAAAAAAAAAGATTAATAAAAAATTATCATATTAAAGTTCGCTAGATAGTTGGCATTTACGTCAGCACAAGCCAATCAAATTTGGCCAGATGGATTAAATTGATACAATTGCAAAAGGTTCAAGACTGAATTGACTATTAAAAAAATTTAGCACTGAATTAGAACAATTACAATATATTTATAACTTTTTGATAAATTTTTTTTATCATTTTTGATAAGTCTCATCCCCTTTTACTTTCATAAATCTTGTCTATCATCTCTTGAATACTTTACCTCCCACGTTGTTTTACATTTTCCCAAAAACATAATCCTATATGATGTTTTACAAATATATTTTCAAAATTTATTTGCTAATTTTTTTGGTAATTCTTGTTATTTTGATGGATTACATAATAAACAAAGAATATGATTAGATTCTAAGTTGTTGGTCCTTACATATCATTTTTAACCATGCAAGCAACCTCTCGTAGATTAGCTTATTACCAGATATTATAAATTAATTGTTTTCGAATTTATTTTCATTATGAATGGACCTCGGAAGATGATTTACTTGCTTTGAAATTGAACTTCCTAAAACCACTTTACAAGAACAAGAAGTTTTTTTTTGTAAATAAACATACTCTAGAAGAGACAACTTCTTTCAATCGCATGCATCAACGAACAATTATCAAATAAGTCAATACCTATTCATATCAAAGATTAAAACGAATTCTACAAAATTAAGAAGGGGCAAATTGCCAGTCAGCAATCTCTCTCTCTCTCTCTCTCTCTCTCTCTCAAAAAATTCGTATCCGCCCCATATGTTTGACTCTTGACGTGGTAATTTTTGGTTTCTTGCGGCAGATGGATTGAAGCCCCGCATCGAGCGCAGATCGACGACCGGCACGGCGTGAAAAGCGCGAGGCCACGTGCCGACACACGGCTTCCACCTAATGACGACCCGCCTCGTGTGCAAGGCAATATAAAAGCTCGTCTAAGAAGGGACCGGACAACGTCAAGCTCGTGCAGCTGGCGTATGTGGACAGCATCGGAGCCAGAAAATTCTTGCAGCACCGGATTCTAACATCAACCCCCGAAACAAAAATAAGATTTTACGTGTTCCCACACCGAGGTTTAGGGTTTCACGGTGTCGGATTTTCATTGGTTAACTTCTATTCTGGGAGAGAGCGCGTGTGCTGATCTGTTTCCACAGTATAATAACCTTGTTCGCAGATAAGGAAACAGCAAAGGAGAGAGCGACATGCGAGAATGAAGAAGAAGAGGGAGAGGAAAGTCAAGCTGGTAGTTTTATTTTTGTGTGCGGGTGTGTTGTAGTTCATGACCCAATCAAATCCAAAGACTTGAGAGTAATAGATTATAACGAGTTTGAAGCAAATGATTGGTAGTTGGGCTGCAAATGGATTGGCATGACGATCGAGAATTTTTTCCCTAAGACTTGTCAATTTCAATTTGATAGGTAAAACATTGGAAAATGGAATGGTTGATCAAGACAAGACGAGTTGAAAATTGCTAGGAGGAGAAAATATTTATATTAACACCTTAAGTTTACCCGGATAATATTATTTATTAATATTCTTATTATGTTAATTATCATTGACCTTAGAAGGGGACTCCGTCGTCTTTTCCTGCCTTGCACCTTGAAAACTTTTGTGTTTATTCTCATCTGCTCACTCAATTACCAGTCTAGTTTTTAATGAAATTTAATATAACTTCTAGCGTATAGGATCTCTTCGGAATCGTTCTTCCACGTGGCTTAATGTTCTGTAGTTTTCATCCAATTAGTTTTCTCCTGAATCGCTTGCTTTATTCTTTGAAGTTAGGGTTTCATAGGGTCCAGTTTGCCATCACGAGAATGATGAACGATCATTTCATGCACTAAAAAATGATGATGATCTGATTGAGAAAGAGAGGCGTGATGGTAAGAGTTGCCCACGGTTTGCGCCGCTAAATACAACTGGCATGTGACCTTATCCTCTATTTTTGATTGTATGCGTGAGCTTCGAAATGACATCCACGCTAGTCATGTTCAAAAAGTTAACTTATGGAATATATAACTTGAAAAACTAGATTAAATATATTATAATTAGGAAGAATTACTCAAAAAGTTCTAAACTTATTGTAATTGTACTAATTCAATCATTTCTTTTATCAATTGAGTCCTAAACTTTTTAAATTTATGTCAATTCAGTCCATCCAATCAATTTTAGTCAGGAATCGTTGGTCTGTTGTCCAGCCATCATATATGACGGATGGCTGGCGTTGATATGGACAATTTTTAATAATATTTTTCGATTTTTTTCTGTCTCTCATTTTTTTCCTTCCCTTTTTTCTCTATCAAGGCCTCTTGGTCTTCCATCAATCCTCTCTTCGTAAAGCTCTTTGAGTCGCTCGAGTCGAACAATCTTAGCAAAGAAAGCCATAATCGCAAGTGCACCATTTTTTGGATTTTGTTCAAATCCTCGATACCTTTGAAGCTCCAATGGAAGTAGAGCATCTTGGGTCGCCAGGAAGAAGGGAAAGGGGAAAAAAAGAGAGAGAAAGAATAAAAGGAAAAATAAATAAATAAATAAATTTTAAAATATTAAATAATTATTGAAATTATCTATATTAGCATTGGTGGTGCCATGTAGGACATTTGGTGTCCATATAGTGATTTCTAGCCAATTGGTTGGGTGGATTGAATTAACTTAAATGCAAAAAAGGTTTATAACCCAATTGGCATGAACAAAAAAGGCTTAATATTGAATTAGCACAATTGTAATAGATTTAGGAGTTTTTTTGATAATTTTCCTATTAAATGATATTATAACCAAGTCATTGACACCCAATAGTAGTTTGTCAACAAAGAGTTTAATGTTCAATATTTTAAAGTAATTCTTGTATACTTAAGTTTATTTGGTAACTTCAATCTTTTTTATGTGGGGGGGGGGGGACACCAAGATTGAATTTACATCTTTTAGTTAATAGATTTAGAATCTTAGAATTCGATGTTTTAATTTTTGTTTGCTTCATTTTAGGGATTATTGGATTTTATTCGATATTGTAGTTTAATTTTTTAGTAGCTAGCAAATTAGATTAGATTAGATTCAGTGATTGACAATATTCTTAGATTTTTCTAATTTATATCTCTAAGTATTTGTTAGACCCTGTAAGGTAGTAGTCACATGAACAGTAGCACCAGAATCAAGCCACCAAGAATCCAGAGGAACATCAACTAGATTTGATTCAAAACAAACCAACAACTCACCTTGGTGACTTTCTTTTCTTCCTTTTAGCCAAGTTTTGAACTTGTACCAATTGGCTCTCCTGTGACCTTGCTTCTTGCAGTGAAAACACTTAAAATCCTTATCTCCATTTCTCTCATTATTCCCACTTTTCTTGAAGTCTTAGCTTTTCTTTGGACCATGAGCATTTGATCCTTTAGGCTTCCATTTTCCCCTATAGGAACTCAACTTGGCATTAGTAATTAAGTGGGCCGACTCATGCTTCTCCTTCTTTAACTTCTCCTCCTCAGTCACACATTTTGTAATCAGGGCATGAACGCTCCAAGTCTCATTCTGAGCGTTATAAGCAGTCTTAATCTAGCTGAATTCAACTGGCAGAACATTTAAGACTTGATGCACAATATAATCTTTAGAAAGAACAATTTTATGGGCTTTGAGTTTGGACTAAATGTGGACCATCTTCAGTATAAATTCTCTAACACCCACAACAGCACCATATCTCATATTTGTTAACTCATTCAGCAAGTTTCCAACTTCAGCCTTGTCCGATACTCTATATCATTCTCCCACTGCTTCAAGGAACTGTCTTGCATTCGTATTTTCCGGTAAACCACTAATGAGATGCTCAGCAATAGACCTCTTCATAGCAATGAGGCTCAATCAGTTGGATTTTTCCCATCTAGCATAATGGGCCTTTTGATCTGCACTACTATGATCATTGGGCTTGGAAGGTTCATTCTCACGTAGAGCCAAGTCCATATCCACAATTCCCAAAGCAAACTCTATATCCTGCTTCCACCTCTTGAAGTTTGATCCAGTTAACATCTCAACCGTAGCATTGTTGTTGTTCACAACAAAAGTAACTGTTTGTCACACATAATGCAATATGATTAATTATGGGCAATAAGCAATTCCACAAAATAATTAGTACATTATAAACTCCCTTTTGGGCAGAGCGTATAATGCACCATTATTTTCCACAGCATGAAGTTTATAAAACAACAACAAGGAGAATTACATATAATTGTCAAGGATCCATCCTCTTTGGGCAGACAAATCATTTAAATTATACATCTCCATAATATCAATATATAGAGATGATAAGGAGAATTACATATAATTATCAATGGCTTATTCGCTTTATGCAAACAAGACCTCTAAATTATACATCTCCATTATCTCAACATAGAGGGGAATTACACATAACTCTAAAATATATCCCCTTTAGGAAGATAAAACTTTTGAGTTATACATCCCCATCAATTATCTCTATTATATTAATATAAAGGGGAATTACATATAATTTTCAAAAAATTTATCCCCTTTGGGCGGATAAATATTTTTCAATTATACATCCCCATCTTTTATTGGGAATTTATCTTCATGCAATTTTCAAATTAATATACACAATAACCCCCTTTGGGCGGGTAATTGTATATACTAATTTTTATTAATAGGAACTCCAAAAAATTTTATAATGTTCCATTTAATCAATGCCCAAAATTCGTCAATATGAAGCACTTAACAATATGTGCTTCCCAAAATCATATTACATTTATTAAACAACAATTTTTGCCACTCCCTCTTTTCTTTTTCTTTTTTTTTATAATCATTTATTAATATTATTATTACTGCAAAAAAAATAAAATTTGGCCCCAGCGGGCTCGGGCCAGAAAATTCTGGCCACCGGCCCGCGTGGGCCTATTCCAGAATCCCGGATTCTGGGCTTGCGCCCATAAATCTGGAAGCCCTGGCCGCCTGGGCTTCTGGAAGAGGCCCAGATTCTAGGCCTGTGCCGAGAATCTCAGAAGACCAGAAAACAGGCCCAAAAAGAAAAAAAGGAGCCAGAAGCCCAGCAGACCACTCAAGCCCAGACGCCCAGAATCTTGGCTGGAACGGGCGGGCCAGAAGCCCAGAAGACCGCCTGGCCAGGCTGGAGGTCTTCTTCAACCTCCAGTCGAGTCCCGAAATCTGCAAACCGGATCACACGACCCGATTTCGACCCGAAGCTTAAAATACGCATATTAGGGTTGATTTTAATGAAATTTTTCCATGGGTTTTGCTTCTAATATCATCATAAATAGATTAAAGTGAATTAAACGAAGAAAAAATGAACAAAACATCAATATTAAACCTTCAAGAATTTCGGATCTTATACCCATGGCTGAAATTCAATTTTCTCAAGTTTAAGGCCAAAAAACTCACTTTAATGCAACCAAACAATTCTAAAACATATATATATATATATATATATATATATATATATATATATATATATAACAATACCCATGCAACAATTTATTACATACATCATTCAATTGCAAGTAATTTAAAAAAATTTAGAACTTTTCAAGGTACAAACCCTAGAATTTCAAATTCGAAATTCTCTCTCAATTCTCAACGAAAATATATAAATTATATATGGTTGGAAAGATCTCGACATGTAGAATAAAAACCCTAAGGTTTTAGAATCAATCGATCAAAGAGTCCACATGAAAAAATAACGACAACATTCGGTTCAAGAGAAGAAATTTCGAATTTGTTCATAAAAAAAAAATTTGGGTTCTTCAATCATATATGACTAGCTCTGATACCACATGTAAAATTTCTTAATATGAATAATCAATAAATTAAGAATGAATTCGAGCCATACATGATTGTAAACACACCAAAGCTTATATGTATATATAGCGGAATTAAAACGTACCTGTTTGAGCCATAGCCTCACTTGATAAAAATAGATCAAACTGACGTAATTAGTGATCTATCGGAATGCCGGATCTTCCTCTCTATGGCCTATTTCAGTATAGCAACTTTAATGGGATTAAACGACTGATAGGTATAACCTACCATTTTATAGGCTAGAGAAGGGACCTAGCAAACCCTAATTAATAGCGTGTCAACTGGGCCGTCTCCCATTATGGGCTTCAATTAAACACAATTGCCTACACTTTACTGCTCAACTAGACCCGTAATTAATAGATGCCAAAACCCAATTCAATATGATCACTTGAGGGTTCAAAATATATTGAAATATCCATTAACCCGATTATATAAAATAGAAAATTAATTAATTAATTAATGTAAGCCCATTATATGAAATTTCCAACAAGCTGATCAAACAAATTGTTACGTCTCAAGGAAGCTCTCCCATTCTCTAAGTTGCGGGTGCCATTGTTCATTAGAGACCGCGAGATTGCTTTCATTACCTCCTCAGACAATTTGGTGGGAGCAATTTCCTTGTTGACCATGCCTTTTCTGATCAAAATAAGCTTCGGCTTTCTGCTATCATTGCTGTTGTTGTTGATTGGGTGAAGTATGATTTTTTTCCACATGTGCATAACTCAATTTGATGCTCGTAGTCAACGTAGATATGTACGGACCTTTTGCTGCTTAATTGCGACTTACATGTTTTTCAAGACTTAACTAGCAAAGTGATTTTCAAGACTTAACAATAGCAGATATGATTTTCGTACCTCATCACTAGCAAATCATAATCGTAAGGTCTTCTTGACATGAGCATAGGATGAGTTTGACACATGTTGGCTATCTTATGTGATATTGTTTATGATATGGTGCATATCTTACCATTTGCTAGAACATACGCAATGCTTGTGAAATGAGGGAATGTGATTCTTATTCATTTTTAAAGCCAGATTATTCTTAGCATGATTTCATAGGAATAAAATGAAGAGCGAATAAAGCTCCAAACAAAATGAATAAAGGAAAAAAAACAGAAGAAGAAAAGACGCAAAAGTGCCACTTCCCTACCTTAGCCCATCGAATCTTTCTCCTCTAATAGAAAAGCATTTTCACGCCTTACTTGTTATTTAAAGCCTCGATTATTTTGAAAAGTGTTTGCTAATTATAACTAATTGATAAGCTCCTCCACAAAAAGATGTTAGTAAATTATAGGAATAGTTGGTTCGTTTTAAACAATAAAAAAAATGCTGGTAATGGACTCAAATAAGAATTAATAATTTCATATAATAGTTTGTAGCATTATCAGTTGGTGAGCTGCTCTAATAAATGTTGGTTAATTATTGCAACAATTGGTAATTTCGAAACAATCAAAGAAAAGTGAACAAGCGACTCAAACAATAGTTGTTAAGCTATAATTAGTTAATGGAAGAAAAATGGACAAGTCACTTAAATTAAGATTGGTAATTTTGAATAAAAGTTAGCACCTTATCATGTGGGTAAGCTATACAAATTAATATTAATTGATTATGAAAACAATTAGTAATCATGGAAGTACAAATAAATATCAGTTAATAATATGTTGATGGCTAAATAAGTAAATGATCAAACACCATTTTGTTAAAAGAAGAATAATGTCTCACTTTTTTTAAGAAGTTGAAATTGCGATGACTATTTGGAAGACTAAAAAGCAAAGTGCTAAATTTGCTATCACATATTTAACGTGTGTACTATCATGTCTTTATTCCATTCTTTGTCGGAAAAAAAAAAGGAGGATAAGGACAGTTCTTGGAGATGAAAGGCACTTTGGATACTCGTGTTTCGTGTGAATTAGATTCGGCAACAAAATATCTTTCATCAAAAATTATTATTTAGTTTTTACTAAAAGAGACGAGTTCTAAGGTAATCTCAAATACAAAATTTCGCAATTAAACAAAAAAATTGATTACTTTAATTCGAACATAACTCTACATATACAAACCGTGCCGGATTAATTGACCATAAAACTTGGAAAATACAACAACTTCAATAGTACCGAGTTAATAATGAACAATCGGCGACGGATCCTAAGGAGTCGCAAATCAAATGACCGCAAGTGAAATAGGGGTTGTCGTGGACTCGAGGGTTGGGTTGTGACAAAAGGCTTGAACTTAAGCTCTTTTCTTGGCAACTTCCCGACTAAAGTTATGGGATTTTTAATCCGTACTCCTAATAAATGGTATCAAATTTGATGATTGATTCGTTGTCCACCCACTCCCATTGCATATCGGTGTTGGGTGAATATTTCCAAGAAGGAATATGGTAACCATTGCGATTCTATGCAGCCTTCACAATTGGCTATGGTGAAAAAGACTTAGGTAGGCATTGTGATGTAGCAACGCAATCCCTATGGCAACCTTTATGGTTCGGTCTAGAGAGAGAGAGAGTAAGGATGAAGGTTGTAGCTGTTGTAGTTGTAGTCCTCACAAGATAAAAATATGGAGTTTCAAGTGGGGCCATGTTAACGCAAAATGATACCCGATTATGGGGGAGTAGACCTAATCTTGAGATCATATGTGAAGGCGAGATTCTTGAAATACATATGTGAGTTGTGTTAGAAAAGTTTCACATCAGAGAATTTGTACAGTTTTGAGTAGTTAATCTATCTTGGTTAATGCATAATTTATTAACTTAAGCTTTTAAATGAATATGTATCCAATTGAATATGTTGATGGACTTGGACTTAGACCTTCCCTAAGTGATCAATCAAGTAAAAATGAGGGATTTCTACTATGTGATCATAACATTGTATACTCTAACATGTAAAAGTATGAACAGACAACAACATAGACATTACATATTACCATGTTCCACATAATAAAATCTTAGAAATGCACAACCAATTCGAGTCTTTGATAATAGACCCTTGATAAAGCACACATTACATCACATAAAAGAAGAGGTCATGCATCATACACAAGAAAGTTTTCTAGAGTCTAACTAGGGATAGATGCAAGATCAAGAGACCGCGACAAACATACACAACCATATAGATATTTTAAGTAGTTGGTCAAGCATAATTTCATAAAATAAGGCCTAGTTCAGCTCCTCTCTAGATCATCATATTGCTTACCACTAGGTGGATCTCTCGTAATGCCCACGTGAGAGACTAAAACCCAAACGTGAGTCACAAACTCGCCCCCGGTGGTGAGGTACTTAGCATGAGCCGCCGTATCATTCGAAGGAGCCACATACAGCATCATATCCGCCCAAAAGTCAGCCAACACCTTCCAAATTTGCCACTTATCCGCTGCTCCATTCACAAGCTGCATTCCTAGCCGTGCGCCTCGACCCACAATGGTTTCCTGGCATTGCTCATTGTCAATGACTGTCTTCAGCTTTTGAATCTGCTCTTCCATTGAAACTGAGGAACCTCCAAATAATTCCCTGGCTTCACCGACAGCACGATCAAATATGTATTCGGTCCTGCAAGGGTGACCGGGGAGCAACCTCGGGGCGAAAACGACCAAGTAAGCAAGGTATTGCGATAGCTTAGTCGCTATGCCAAAGTTGTCTCTATGTTCTTCTGAAAGTTGAGCGCAAGGCACTTCATGCTCACAAAAAGTGGTTGCTATGTGCCAGACCATTATAACATGAGTAGTAGTCTCGAGATTACATGCCCATGAGAGCTCATCAGACAAGTCGTTGCACCTCAAAGACGCTTGCTCCACCTCCAGACACTTCCCTAGAGACCGAGAGATCGCCATTTTCACTTCCTTAGACAAATTGGTGGGATCAAGTTGTTTCTGACCGTTCCTTTTCTGGTCGAGATAACCAGCAGTGAGTCCATTATATATCCACTTCGATGGAGAATAGCTATATGATTTGAGGAGCGAGTACTGACGCAGTTGTCTTCCCCAAGGCTTCACTAACCAGACTCGGCACAAAATGTCGATCAACTTCCCCGCACATCTGTTCCTTTGCCACCACTCGTTGCGCACATACTTGCATATGTATATCACCTTTGCCCATTCCGAGAAAATCATGATGCCAAACTGTGTAAGCTCGACAACAAGGATTAACATTATAAACAAGATTGTTTCAACAGCCATCAACACCAAACCGTACAAAATCGCATTGTAGAGTAGCATCACAGGAATAGCGATCACAATGGGGAGTAGAACCAATCTATACACTGAACGACGCCGATGGAGATTCGCTGGGTATTTGGTGTAGAATAAATCGAAAAGAAATGCAAGTTCTACTTCGATGATTCGGAAAACTCGCTCATAACCATTCTCTTCAGAAAGCATATGTCGAATCAAGCACCATAACTTGTTGTGCGCTTCTCGGGGCAACGAATAGCCGGTGAATCTCAGGCAGATGAATTTGAAGAGTGAAAAAGACAGGCAAAGGTCCTTGAGTCGGCCATCCCGGTCTCCTCCGCTTACACTTAAAAGCCTACCTTTGCAATTCCAAACCTTCTCGACAGTGATAACTTCATCCGTCACCTCCAACGATTGTCGATAGTGCGGCGCATCCCCATCAAGCCACAGAGCTGCCTTCCGCCTCCATTTTGCTGTTGAACACAATGAGTGCACCTTTGCCTCGTCTGCCACTCTCACCAAGTATCTGTACCCTCTCATTGTAGCAGGATCTTCGTCACTTGAATCGCTCCATTGGTGCTCGGTGCTCATGTAGTCAGCTATGAACCTGGAGTTCTTCTGCATCACAGAATTGCTTGCCAACATCAAAGCTTGTGCTCTTTGGTCAAGTTTTATGAATAGAATGACAAAAAGAATGCATACTATTGGCCCGACCAGGACTGCATATGAAGCGATAATCTTACTTATCAAGATAAATTTAGCAGCAGTGTCGACTTTAAATGACTTCCACCGTTCAATGTCCTCCATGCTGTGAGCAGTGTAGGAATCCACGCTTCCGAGAACCACCACCAGATACGTCGCCCAGACAGGAAAACGCAAGCTACAGAAATGAGCGGTTTGAATAAGGCCAAGCGTGTACGCAATGACAGCCGGCATAAGGGTATAGGCTGCAAATGCGACCATCGTGAATGTGCGGTTGCCGCAGCGTCGCCTGAATGAGCCGGAGACCCCAAGAAACACTAAGATTGCAGCAGTGATGGCCAGCAGTACATCAATTTTTGCCGTTTGGATCTCAATATATTTGGGATCCAACCGATGGCAATGCTCCTTTATCTTGTCCTTGAACTTGCGGAAAAGACTTTCCATCCCTGTTTTTTTATTTCTTTTCTATTTTATGACCTTCTGCTAATAACATGCACCTACCGTTATGGGTTTTGCGTTTCAGAATAGGTTTACCTTCGAGCAGATCGAGTTATGTCTGAGTCCCGAAAGGCCGTACAATCTGAAGGATTACCCTTCACGCCCGAACCTGAAGTTATCAGAGCAAACATCTCAGAACAGAAAGGAGCAGTTCTGTCGCTAGTCGTGAGTGGCATGGTGTTCTTACCTCAGGACAAGCAAACCAGGTCCGATGCGGCTCCTCTTCAAGCACGAACCCCCTGCACTTGAACAAAGCTCTAACTTCTTTCCCTCGAGCCAATGGGTGAACCAGACGTGCTTGGGGATATACTGTAGGGGTCTCAATGGGTCGGGTCGGGTCGGATTTTGATGTTACCCGACCCAACCCCAATCGCAAAGGGTCACGCTCTGGCCCGTCCCGACCCGACCCAAAACGCATTAGACCCGAACAAAAAAATTAGGTCGGGTCGGGTATTCAGGTATTTTCTGGCAAAACTCTGAGAATACATTACATTTATTAGTCTGCAAAATAATAAACAGATGAGCTTATGATTCAGAATAATAAATAGCAGTTCCCAAATGCAACTCAGTAGTCCCTTGCTATCAAACAGAGCTAAAACTTTCAAAATGAAATGCATAAGATGCAAGGACCACAAACTCACGTCTCCATAAAGGAAGAAAGTGGCTTATTACAAATGCAACACCCTAGACGGGGTCCCCAATCCCATATATATCCTATTACTTGTAATAATAGGAGAAAGTACCAAGCAAACAACTTCAAGAAAGGAACCCGAAACTTTTAAAGGCGAAGGTTTCTGGCAGAAACCATCTATGTAACAGAGCTTTTGCTCGGAAAACATTATAGGAGAAAGTACCAAGCAAACAACAATATTCCGCAAGGACATCCTCTCATGCAATTCTTTGTGCAAACAAAGGAAAGGTCTTTCCATTATTTCTTGCAGAATCTTGGAAATGTCATTTCTCAGAATCACTGGATCGAGATACCAACATAACAGCCTGGAAAAAAGAAGATAAAGATTGAGATAACAGGTCATCATACCTAAGGTTAAGATGGATATGTTCCTGAATAGGTTGACAGAATACATATATAATATAAATAGTCAAGGAGCTTTGAATATGTAATTATTCTCCCGCTAACTAATTTCACATCAGTAATGTGTGTTGAAGGGAACAAAAACTGACCGTGAGATGCTGAAATTGCTACGCGCAGGACAGCATCCAGTAGAAAATGAGAAAGGGCTCCTGCAATGTTTCAATCAAACTTCAGGTCTTAGCTCATACATTAAAGACACACCGAACAATTGTAGATTTGCAAAATGGAACTAGAATATAGGTATCACTTCTTGCATCTCTGACAAATCTCTTCTTAAAGAAAGGTTCTTTTGGAAAGGGCTAGTTCACAGGAAATGCTATCAAACCGAGCAAAGTTCAGGATCTATTCAAAGTAAAATCCAATATCAAACTATTATAGGGAAGAAAATGGAGCAGATATCTTCGACATTCTGTATCACATATTAAAACATATTCAAGATCAAGGAAATGACCTGAATGACTTATTAGAAGTACCGATAGTAATCTCCAACTTCATCAATCATCTAGAGAAATAGATATCGAGTTTGGCTTCATGGTTGTCGTTGGCAACTCTACAATAAATTCACGATGAAAATGAGGATCGTTGGATTATAGAAGGGTATTAATATTCTACAATTGTATTTTCTCACCTGATTCAAAGATTTCGAGTTCTTCTAAGTCCTCCTCAATCGAACGTGAAAGTGGTGCGGATCATAATCAATCTTGAGCACATATAAGAGCCTCCACCATGGTTGGGGTTAAAGAGCTACGAAACACATCAAGTACATGACCTCATGTGCTAAATGCAGCCTCTGATGCTACAGTTGAGACAGGAACGGCTAAAATATCTCTAGCAATAGAAGAGAGGATAGGATATCTAGAAGAATTTACTTTCCACCAGCTTAAGATATCAAACTCAACGTTATAACGTTCACATCCTTCCTCCAAATACTTATCCAATTCAGATTTTTCTTCTAAATATTGTTGTCCAGTTTGGCTAAGATACATTGCAGTCATAACATCAGCACCAACTACAGGAGACTTTGACATGTTTACCATCCTTGTGTTCTTTCACCTCAAGTTGCTTGAGGGGCATACACCAGTGCAGTATTGCTCGAACAATAACGTTAAAGATATCATTATATTATCTCATAAAGGTTCCGCCCGTTTGCTTTCATAAACACAATTTATCATCCACTTCACATAATCCCACTTATGCCGTGGGTCAAGTATGCAAGCAATAAACAATGTAAGATTGATGTTGTTCACATTACCAAAATATTTATTGAATTTGGTCTTCATTCTTTCAACCATTTCCCACAAAATTTGGTGTTCATTCTCACAATATCTATCAATAATTATATAAATCCCATATATATCCTTCGCCAAATCATTACTAGTAACATAAAAAGAACCCGAAACTTTTAAAGTCGCGTCATTAAACAACTTCAAGAAAGGAAGAAAGTGACCGGCATACTTCCAATCTTCACTAGTAGATACCCCTTTTGCCTTGGAAAGCTCTTCAGCAAATCTTTTATCTTCAAGTTCCAACGAATCAAAAGCTTTTTCAAACTTCAAAGTTGTTTCTAACATCATGTATGTCGAGTTCCAACGGGTCTCAATATCCAAACATACAAGACTCTTGCACTCAATATTCTCTAGCTTAATAGCATTCTTGAACCGTTTCAACCTTGCAGGAGAAGACCTCACATAATGTACAGCCGAACGTATTCTAATAATTGAATCATTAAAGTCCTTCAGCCCCTCTCTCACGATCAAACTTAATTTATGAGCACAACATCTCATGTGAAGTAACTCACCTTTTAATACCAAATAGTTCCTAGGGTTAAGTTTCTTTTTCAAATGTTGAATTCCTAAGTCATTAGAACTTACATTATCCACAGCGATAGAAAAAATGCTTTGAATCCCCCAATCAATCAAGCATTTCTCAACTGATTTTCCTATTGTCTCCACAGAATGACCCGGGATTTGGCAAAAATTCAATAGTTTCTTTTGTAGCTTCCAATCAGCATCAATAAAATGTGCAGTAAGACACATATAACTTAAATTTTGACATGAGGTCCATGTGTCAGTTGTAAGACATAGTCTGGGAGATGTCTCAGGCAAATATTTCTTCAATTTACTTCTTTCTTCCATGTACAAATCATAACAATTACGCCTCAAAGTGTTATGCGACGGGATTATGAAGTTTGGCTGGATTTTATTAATAAATCGCCGAAATCCCTCGTGCTCTACCAACTTAAAAGGCAATTCATCAAGAATGAACATCATTGCTAATTCTTTTCCACTAGATTCTTGGTCAAATTTCCATGGACCAGAAGAACTACTGGCCCCAACAAGTTGACCCGATGCACCCTTTTGCTTTTTTTCAACATTTGCATACGGGAATTTCTTGCATCTAACTAGATGATGATGCATTGAACTCATCCCTTGACCACTAGCACAACCAATAAGGGCCCCACAATGTATACATTTAGCTTTTTTCTTTATCAACAATCTGTTTATAGTGTTCCCACACTTGAGATCTCGTCCTTCTTCTTGTGACATTAGAAGAACTCATTTTAGATATCTCAGTATTCATTTCAGACATTTCTCTCTGATGATATTGAGCTGTTAGTCTAGGAAAACAGAGGACCTAATTAGACAGCAAAATCATGTAACTAGGAAGTACATAATGCCTGAATAATAAAGTCAGCACAGCAAGAATTTCTAGAGAACAAGTGCAGACACTCACCAACAGTATCCCACGGCACAGAAATGCCCCAAAACCAACAATTGGTATCAACACAACAAGAAGCTGGATTCAAAAGGCATCAACCAATTACTCTCAATTTTAAGAGCAAAAAAGAAAAGAGACATAGAGTTTATGATTTGGAAGGCATTAGGTTGGGTATGGGATGCTATATGATTTGAATCCAAGTAATTAAGGACAACAAATAAGAGATGATAAGCCTTGGCAAAGCCAAAATGGAGCGAATCCAGGGAAAGAGAAAAGGAGCAATGGAAGACGAGAAAGCAAGAGAAGGGATGCTGATCAACAAGAAAAGATCAGGTTGGTAAACAAACAAAAAAAGATCAGAAAAACTGAATCATGCTCACTTGGTTGTTTTCAGACAAAGCAGAAAGAGGAGAAACAATCTGACTATGAAATAAATCAAAGCAAGGCAGGTGAGGGGAACAGGAAGGAGAGATATAGTTGTGAAGAAGAATAAATGACTTGGAAAGAAAAAAAAAAGCAATACCTTTTCGAGGTTTTCAAATACAAAATACAGCGCAATCATCTAAAATGTTAACTCCAAATCCTGGGTCACAAAACAGCAGACCACTGTCACCCCACTGGACCTTTTAATTTGTAAATCTAAAACCTTAAAACATGCTCTTTGGGCTATTTTCCACAAAACCCAATGTTCCAACTTTCAACCTTCTTTCTGATTTATTATCTCAATGGAGAAAATAAAGCATAAGATAATATGAATAACATTTGAAACTAGCCAAAAGAACCAGGGGACAAATAAACAAAAACTAAAAAGTCATACATTTCAGCACAAAAGCAAAACGAAAAAATACAAAAGAATGTGAAAAGCAGGATTTGATTAAGCAAGCAATCCTGTTACTATTTCAATAAAGACAAAAAAACCTTTGAAATAGTCACTTTTAAAAGTGTGGGAACACTATAAATAGATTGTTGATCAAGAAAAATCAAGGTGAAATTAACAGAGAGAACAAAGAATTGTCATAAGACAAGAGGCCAAGAAGTTTACCTCAATGTATGGATATGTGCCTACAAAACCAGGGAGCGTTTTAAAATAATAGAGAAGAGATGAATTAGAGAACAATGCATCAAGGAAAAAGGGACATTGAAATATGGATGGTATATGCATATAAACTGTGAATCATGTAAAAGTTTTATAAAAACTCAGGGAAAATAAAGAGAATCATAAATCCTGCATTTGTCTCTCAGATTACTATTGCCAAATTCAGAAAAGCAAATGAAAAGGATGAAGTAAAGGAGTGGCAACAAGTAGATTAAGGAAAACAAGGAAAAGCAAGTCTGAAGCCAATAACCAACAGTATTTATTCCAACCCTATTACTATGAAACAAACTTTTTTTTTCTACAAGGAGAAATGGCGGCATAAGTACAGCGGGAGTGCCAAAACTTGGCACGGAGGGACACTTAAGTGCCAAAAGTTATAAAAGGTATACTTAAGTGCCACTTTTAAAAAAAAATTGATCACTTAACTGCCAAGTCGCCGGAACCCTGCCGGAAATCTTACGTGGCAATTTTTTATTAATTTTTTTGCCTACGTGGCTTGCCAAAAATTGAAACGATGAAAATCAGCGCAAAACAACGTCGTTTTTGCGCGACGTGGATTTTAAAATTTATTAATTAAATAATTAAAAATATATATTATTATAAAATCGATTTTATTAATAAAAAAAAACAAGAGGAGGGGATCGGCGAGGGCTCGCCGCCGCCGCCGTCGCCGCCCCATCCTCACTAGGAAGGGCCGGCGAGGGTGGGCGAGGGTCGGCCGGGGTCGCCGGGCCTCGGCCGGCTGCGGCGAGGGTCGGCGGGCCCTTGCCCAGCATGGCCAAGGGCCGTTGGCCGCCTGCACGGCGCCCGTGCCGGGCGGCCGACGGCCCTTGGCCCGGCTGGGGGAGGGCCAGCGACCCTCGCCAGATCTGGGGGAGGGTCGCGACCCTCGCCGCAGGCCGGCCGGGGCCCGGCGACCCTGGCTGACCCTCGCCGGCCCTTCCCGGCGAGGGTGGGGCATCGACGGCGGCGGCGGCGAGCCCTCGCCGATCCCCTCCTCCTGTTTTTTTTTTTTTTTTTTTTTTTGAGAAAAATGCTCCGTCGCAAATGAAGTCGCCGTTGGCACTTAACCGATCCCTTTTACTTCGATTTTGGCACTTAAGTGTACATTTTGTAACTTTTGGCACTTAAGTGTCCCTTTGTGCCAACTTTTGGCACTCTAGAGGTCCGTACCTCGAGAAATGGCAATCAAAAAGCAAGTGGTGCATGCCTATTCTTCTTCCCAAAATTCCCAACTATTTTCTCCCTTCACCCCTACTCCACCTTTATATAGAAGCCAGTTAGTCCAAAATCATCAAAGTCCTCCACAGTCCTGCTCATCAAAAGATATTACATGTGTCCTCAAACAACATCTAGTTATCCAGTCAAGAAAAGACTCAAAGTCACCAGTAGTTTACTACAAAATCATTGAAATTTGAAGTAAAGAGGTCAACGGTGAAGAAAAAGACAACGAACCTTATAAAAAGAACCAAGAATCGCAGGAAAATCGCCAGATCAAGAACCAAGAACCCAAGAACTCAACGAGCGCAACAGGGGAGGAAGAGGGTCGAATTCAAGAAAAGCTCCCTATCTTATTTTTTCCTACAAGTAATGGGACTTCAACATTATCACACCATAGAGGTCTTGCGACCCAATAGACACCTCAAGCCTATACTCAGAACCCATGAATCTAGGCAACCCAATTGCTCTAACCAACCAAATTGACCAAAAATTTCCAGAGAACTAAACAGAGGACCCAATTAGACAGCCAAATCATGTAACTGGGAAGTGCGTAATGCCTGAATAATAAAAGTCAGCACAGCAAAAATTTCCAAAGAACTAGTGCAGACACTCACCAGCAGTATCCCACAGCCCAAGGTTAACTGTGCTTCCATCCACCACCACATTGGCATTGAAGTTGTCAAACACAGTAGGCACATAATCCTACAACATGGCAAAAAGAAGACAGTCAAATTGTTGGAACCGTCGCTAATTCGCATGTACGAGAATCACACTGCAAAATTCTTGATCGATTGAAGAAAATTACTGCACGGCCATATCAAAATTCAGTATTCAACAATTAAAGGAAAACAAGCAGAATGAAAAATATGAAGTGCACAAACCTCCAAAGCTCCGTCACTCCAGTGCTGGTCTGCAGCAGTTTTTAGTTTTGACCGTGCCTTGTTTTTCAAGATCTAAGACAAAAGGAAAATTTAAGTGAAGAAGAATGTGATCAAATTAGATAGAGGCAGAAGCTATCAAGCATTATCTCTATTATTGAAGACAGAGACTCCACGTACATTAAAACGAAGACCCAGCTTTAAATCAATTTGAACTCAAATATTACGTCAACAAGAACCTCGTTAAGATTAAGACCCAGTAGAAGAAAATGATTTTTCTACTCTGAAACATGATTTTGCTCGAATCTTCTCACCTAAACATTTCATTAAACTCTAGGGCTTCGGAAGGATGGGGAAAACCTCAATTACTTGAGAAGGAAACTCTAGGGCTAAGACGGCAAACAAGATTGAAGCCACCTCACTCGATTCCTCTAGAAAAACCACAAACAGCTAAAGAATTTCTCGTCGCCGAGCACCACAAAGAACTCATAAAACACTAAACCTCACCATCTCCAAAGCAAGATCACAAGCAGAGGGCCAGCCGCAACAAATCGTATATCATATACGAGATCTTGTGGTGGTGGTTGGCTTTCTTCGTTGAGGCAATTTCTCTCACAACTTCGAGGATATTGTCTTGGTTCTCTTTGTGATTGGACCACGAGGCCATGTGAATCAAAGTCAAGATGGGCAACTCGTTAAGAGTCAAGGTGTTCATAGTGGACAGTAATTTGTCATGATGATATTTTTCAATAGCTATGCAAGGTCGGAGAAACTAATACATGTGGATTGGAGTTGATGTGGATTTTTTTACAAATTTTTTGGATTTTTTTTTCTTTCTTTTTCTTCCATGGCTTGTGCTGGTGGCCAGCGAGGTCTGGCCTCGCCTAACCAAGGGTCGCCCTTGCTGTCACAAGTGAAGGCGAGTGCTGGCGAGTCCGACCCTCACCCAGGGCAGGCCAGCCTCGCCAATGCTTGCCCTCGCTGCTAGGGCAAAAAAAGAATAAAAGGACAAAACTCAAATAAGACGGCCGAGCGCCAGAAGAATGGATGGCTACACTTTGCGATTTCTCTCTGGATGTCAACTGCGCTTCCGTTCATTCGACCTCGGATCATGCAGCTTGAATGTTCAGCCACGACGGTCTCACACTTTCTGCTTCAGGGAGTTAGTCTATGGCAGAAGCGGAGGATCCCTACGTACTGCGAACCTTTTGTCGAGGTCAAGGTCGATGACGGTTATGTGTTGGAACCAAAAGGATGACGTAGCTTTGAAGGGTTTGGTGGAGAGAGAATGAAAATACACAAAAGAAAGATGAAAGTATTCAAATGCCTTGCGTAAGCTTTTATACGAATACACACCACTCTTATAAGCTTAAAATATAAACTTTTCTAAGCTAAACTCTCTCTTCATATGCTTCTAAGACGGTTATGACAGCCATTATCGCGAAACCGTCCAAAATCACAAGGTAGAGTAAAATCAGAGGAATAGCAACCACAATGGGGAGTAGAAGCAATCTACACACTAAACGACGCAGATGGAGATTCACTGGGTATTTGGTGCAGAATAAATCGAAAAGAAATGCAAGTTCTAATTCGATGACTCGGAAAACTTGCTCATAACCATTTTCTTCAGAAAGCATATGCTGAATCAAGTGACATAACTTCTTGTGCGCTTCTCGGGGCAACAAATAGCCAGTGAATCTCAGGCAGATGAACTTGAAGAGCGAAAAAGACAGGCAAAGATCCTTGAGTTGGCCATCCCGATCTCTTCCTCTTGCACTTAAAAGCCTACCTTTGCAATTCCAAACCTTCTCGACAGTGATAACTTCATCCGTCACCTTTAACGATTGTCGATAGTGCGGCGCATCCCCATCAAGCCACAGAGCTGCCTTCTGCCTCCATTTTGCTGTTGAACACAATGAGTGCACCTTTGCCTCGTCTGCCACTCTCACCAAGTACCTGTACCCTCTCATTGTAGCAGGATCTTCATCACTTGAATCGCCCAATAGGTGCTCGGCGCTCATGTAGTCTGCTATGAACCTGTAGTTCTTCTGCATCACAGAATTGCTTGCCAACATCAAAGCTTGTGCTCTTCTGTCAACTTTTATGAATAAAGCAACCAAAAGAATCCCCATTATTGGCCCGGCCAGGATTGCATATTTAAAGATCATCCAACTTGTCAAGATCAACTTAACAGCAGAGTCAACTTTAAATGACTTCCATCATTCAATGTCCATTCTGTGCGCAGTGTAGGAATCCATGATTCTAAGAGCCACCACCAGATAAGTCGCCCAGATAGGCAATTCTATTGCGCAGAAAGGAGCGTTTTGGAAAAGGCCAAGCGAGTACGCAATGACAGCAGGCATAAGGGTATAGGCTGCAAACGTGACCATCGCAAATGCACCGTTGCCGCAGCGTCGCCTAAATGACCCGGAGACCCCAAGAAAGACTAAGATTGCAGCAGTGGTGACCAGAAGTACCTCAATTTTTATCAATTCTATCCTGTGATGTTGGATAGTCGTCGGATTGCAGCTATCCGCCAGTTTATTCCAGACCCGCTCCTCAAGCCCTGCCATCTCTGTTTTTTCTTCTTTCTTTTTCCCCATAAGTCTTTTATTTCTTTGCTATATTCTTACCTTCTGCTGCTAACATGGATTGAGGAAGAAGAAGGACCTTCGTTCTACTTTTATTGTGAAGAGGGGACGAATGTGCTGTGAACTACAATGGTTACGCTCTAAGGTCCCTTTTAACTGAGCTTTGGCCGAGTACCGTGAATTAGGACCTTCGAAGTAAATTGGGAAAAGTACCCAAAAAAAAAAAAATTCATAAACCCAATATGTTAGTATCAATCCAATTGTAAACTTTTTAATTGGACTAATTAATCTTAAATCTTTTTGCATTAATACTAATTGAGTTTATCAGATCAATTTTGATAGGAAATCTTTGACGTGGACAATTCTAGCTAATGTAGATATTTTTAATAATATTTTTATTTTTTTAATATTTTTTGTTTTTTTATATTCTTTATTATACTAATAATTTTGGGCAAAAGTCGTCCTTCATCACATCCCTTGTCTTTGCGATTCTTCAGCTTCATCTCTCGGGCCGCCGGGACCCTAAATAGCGGCAATGTTTCAACACCAAATCTTGCATTTCCAACTAGGCTTTTGGCCTCATGAGCCCCGCCAGCTCCATCTCACCCCTTCTCCCGAATTCACTAGTGCCGTCGCCGCCGTCACCTCCTACCAGTAGCCGCACCACCATCCCAACCTTCCCTCGTCCACCGCCGCCCCTCCCGCGAGCCCAATTGCTCCTCCTCTGGATGTCATCCCTCCCCTCCAAGCTCTTCGACGTCTCCCCCAATCGTGCTCTCTGGCTCTCCTCCTCCCGCGATTCTCTCCCTCCTTTGCTCTCAATCGCACGTCGTCCGTCCTTCACAAGCCACCGCCGTCTTCGACGAAGGAGATTCTCTCTCTTCACTTCCCTTGAGACTCAACTCATCAAGGCCATCGCTAAGCTCCAGGAGATCCTCGACCTCTAGGACACCAAGCATGAGCTCGTCTGCAATCCGGTTCTAGGATTCCACCTAGTGCCTGCGAGGGTCGGCCGCGAACCTCAGCTAAAAAAAAGAGAGTAAAGAACAAAAAGAAAGAAAACCAAAAACAAAAAAAGTTCAAAAAATTATTAAATAAACACCTATGTCATAGCCAATTATGCCATTTAGGATGGTCAGCGTCCATGTCAGCAATTTCCAACTAAAATTAATTGGATAGACTCAATTGTTATCAATGCAAAAAAATTTAGAACTAAATTAATCTAATTGGAAGATTTATGACTTTTTGATACTTTTCCCGAAGTAAATTAGTTTAGCTAAGCAATCGCAATCATTAATTAATTTTAGAGTAATTATAGAATACCGCAATATACAATTTTTTTCTCCAAAGAGCCTTATCCATCCCCGATTTGATAGTTAAGAAGGGAATGGGAATTTAAAACTCTGGAGACTAGGATGGCTGAGACCACTTATTTGAAGTTATCTTTTAAATTACCTACAGGAAAATTGGGATTGATTGTTCTGATAATTTTTGAAATACCAAAAAAGAATGATCACTTAAAGAATGCCAAAACTTTTTGCCAGATCATTTTAGTGTTGTTATTGTAAAAAAAAAAAATATCACTTAAGTATCATATTTGATTTAGGACATGGAAAATCAGGCATGATTATTTTTTATTATTTTTTTCCGATTGACATGGCTCACCGATGCTCCGAATCAGCAATAATAGGCCTAAACGACATTATTCGACATGTTTGCCCCTAATGTGAACAAATCAAGCCATTTCTCCTCTTCTTGGAACCATTATTCAGACTAGGCAATTTGATGCAAAATAAGAGTTGAATCTTTTAATGATGAGTAGGAGCAGGACAAGTGGATCAAGTTCGTTTCAACAAAACGTAAACATTTTTAGGTCGAGTAATGTAAGTGATAAAGCGAGATTTAGGCAAAAAAATTTCATGTTGTGCAAAGTTCTCACCTCTTTATTCTCATCTTTCTTGCTTCAATTTCAGTGAAGAGTCTCCACATGCCATATCCATATCCAAATTAGGGTGTTTCTTCAAATGCTATGAGCTCAAGGTTGAATCTTCCTTTTTTTGAACTTGGGTACGAAGTGATAGTCCATCAATGGTGAAGAATCTGATGGTTCTGAACCTCGTGCCACTGCTACTTTTGGGTGCTGCTTCTTCGGCTTCGAAGTCTTCGCTTGCAAGTGAATTCTCAGGTTATCACTTGCTTGCGGACCAACAGAGAGAGAGAGAGAGAGTTCCTTTACTGTGCAGTTTTTTTTTTTTCCATTAGCTTACGTGGAAATTCTTTTTTTAATATTAAAAAAGCCACATAATATTTAACATTTAATTAGAATAGCCATCTAATATTTTTTGCCGAATTTTGTTGTTAGAGGCAGTAGTGATCTTCTTCTTCTTTTTTTATCTTATGTGACATTAAAGTGATTTAACAAAAAATTTTGACACAAAGTGAACATTATACTAAAATTATGACATTTTAAATATCTTTTCCTCTATATTCTTGGACTGTATACTTTTTCATTTATATTGATCGTGTCATTTGAAAAATAATCGGCTATAAATATGCTATTAAGTGCCATGCTGACATCTTTGGCGGCATCTTCTGTTGAAGCGACAGTTTTGCCTTATGCTTCATTATCGGAAAAAAGATTCCATTTACACAAAATCTACACTAAACAACAGGTATCAAATTTACTTTTCTCTTTGCCTTGACTTAGGCCTTCACAGCAAAATGGCTTTTAAGAAGGAAGGGAAAAAGGAAAATAAACACACTGTTGATTCTACATATCATGGTCGATAGAGCCATTATGTTGATGTTTATTTTGCACACAACTTGTGAAATATCTAGAGAGGTCTTGAGAGTAGTCATCCAAGACAGTTGAGACTTTCTTGTTGATTGATTCGTGTAGGTTTGGATGTATCTAGGATTGGGAAGCATTTGAGTACAAGTATTCGAATGATTGTCATTTTCTTTATCTCAATTATAGTGGAAACAATGACAGAATAACACTAGGAGTGCAATAACTTTCGTACGACACTCACTTTGGTACCAAAACTTTTTTTTCGCTCACTTGAGTGTCACAAGTTTAAAAAAAGTTCACTTGAATGCCACTTCCGATTTAGCCGTAGGAAAAGCTGACATGGCCGCCAGTAGATAATATTTTAATATATTTTTTATATTTTTTATATTTTTTAAATTTTTTTTACTCTTTTTGCTTTCTTTTTTTTTTTAGGGCCGAGGGTCACAAGTGACCCTCGCGGGCCGTGGAACCCTCGCCCCGGGCCACGAAGGCCTGAGGCGAGGCCGTCGAAGTTTCGCCGGCCATTGGTGAAGGCCATCGCAACCCGCCCCACGGCTGGTGAGGGTCTCACCAGCCAAATTTGGGTGAGGGCCGGCGAGACCCTCGCCAACCGCAAGCAAGGCCACGACAGCCTTCGCCAACGGCTAGCCGAGCTCCAACGGCCTCGCCCTAGGCCTTCGTGGCCTAGGGCAAGGGTTCCGCGGCTGGCGAATGTCACTAATGACCCTCATCGGCCCTAAAGAAAAAAAGGAAAAAAGAAGAGAGAGGTCGAAGACGAGATGAGAAGAGAAACGATGTCGTTTTTTACCATTGCACGAAGAGAAACAACATCGTTTCTGATTGCTACGCGAAGAGAAACCACATCGGAATTGAAAAAATCCACGTTGGAAATAAAAAATTATTAAAAATATATGGAAAATCATTAAAAAAAATCCACGTATGACTTTTGGCCGGAAGTGGCACTTAATTGAACGATTTCACTCTGATTTGGCACTCAAGTGAGTGAAAAAAAAGTTTTTGCACTAAGGTAAGCGCCGTACGAAAATTGTGGCACTCCTAGTGTTCTTCTCCCGGAAACAGTTTATCTTTCCCCACAAATTAGGTACATGTCAAACTACAAAATTCACCATTATTGTGGTTTGAAATCTGCAATTTATTTAGTTCTCAAATTATTTCATTTGTTTTATGCTTCCACGTTAGTCATAGTGAATTGTATTATAGCCTTTGGCTATTGGCAATTGATAGTTATGGGAATTTCATCGGGAAAATTGTACAAAAAAATCTTAAATCTATTATACGATGGCCAATTCAGTTAAAATTTTTTAAATTTGTCCAATTTAGTCTTAAATCTTTTAACAATATTACCATATAATCATTCCGGCCAAAACATGGTGGTCCCAAAGTTTAAATTGCCAAAAGTTCAAAGCAAATTAAAAGTTTAAGAATGATATTACATATGGGTTAATATCACAAAAAATCCAAACTGGTACACCTATGACAAATTTACTCCAAACTAATTTTTTGATCATGAAAAGATTCAAACTGGTACACCTGTGATAAATTTATCTCAAATGATCACAAAAAACTCCAAACTCTTGTGATAGATTTACCTCCAAAATAATTTTTCGACCATCAAAAACTCAAAACTGATACATTTTGTGACAAACATACAATCTATCAAATTGGATTAATACCATAAAAAAAAAAACCCACAAAACTAGTGTAACGGTGACAAATGGAGAGTAAAATCCCATATTAATACATCAATAAATTGTCATGTATTATCTAACTCAGCAATTTAATAGTAAAATTTGACGAAAACTGACGAAAAGTAAAATTGTTAAAAGTGCACCAGTTTGGGATAAATTTATTAAAGATGTACCAGTTTGGGGCTTTTTGTGATTAAAAATTAATTTGAGGTAAATTTATCATAGATGTACCAGTCTAGGGTTTTTTGCGGTGTTATCCTATTACATATTAAGCCAAAATTTAAGTATCACTTTACACATTGAATTAAAATTTATAGATTATTTATCCCAATGTAGTAACATATTAAAGACTATCGCT
The DNA here is from genome assembly GCA_014182845.1 of Corymbia calophylla. NCBI lineage: Eukaryota > Viridiplantae > Streptophyta > Magnoliopsida > Myrtales > Myrtaceae > Corymbia > Corymbia calophylla. The sequence goes on along the minus strand of CM024696.1, from coordinate 4,167,517 downwards.
AATATATAAGCGGACCTAATTTGGGAATTCAATCGATCTTATGCCCTTGATTTACAACCACATAAATCCTCAGTTGTCTTAACATCGTTGTGTGTCGGAAAGCTTTCTGTAATAACTTGACTTAACATAGAAAAAGCAAGACCAAGTGTTGACAGAAAGGTAAGCTAACACGTTTTAGATGGACACAACACAGTGAAGATGGTGTAGCCAGTGTATAAAGGGGCCTAGTTAGGGAATCTAATCAATCTAATGCCTTTTATTTACAGCCACATATATCTGTCCCGTGTGTCGAAAATCTTGATCTTTACCAAAAAAATGAAGTTGACCGGACAAAAAAAAGGCAAGACCAAATTTATTAAGAAAATAAAGAAAGAAAGTGAGTTAATACATTTTACATAGAGAACTAACGCAATCCTGTGTACCACGGTAACTTTATATATAGAAATAATTGAGGTTTCTATCCGAAGAAGAAAATCCGATACTAAATATAAATATTATATATATACACACATACATTGATTAGTACTCTAATAATTTACACATTTCATACTCAAATCGAATCTCAATCCCAAAGTGTTACCGAACTGTATAATTAGAGATTCATTACTAATCTATTTCCTTTCCTTACTTTTCTATTCAGATTTAATTTATTCTATTCTCATTGAGTCATTCTTATGACAAAAAAAAAAGTAATCAAGTAAGACACCAGTTAAAATTCTAGCAAGCAGCCAAGTTTGAAACATTTTATACTTGATATTCCTGGATATCAAGAATTAATTTATTGTGCTCCTAGAAGCCTAGTATCCATCGTTTACAACTAGAACTACTAGGGTATCTAATCCCATTCACTCCCCTAGCTTTCGTCTCTCAATGTTAGTGTCAACCCAATAGAGTACTTCTGTCTTTAGTGTTATTTTCAATCTCTATGCATTTAACTGCTCCACTAGAAATTCCCTCCTTAGCCACTACTATACTCCAACTTGATAGTTTTCACCACCTGTCTAGGGTTGAGCCTTCAAATTTGACAGCGGACTTAAAAAGCCATCTACAGATGCTTTATACCCAATCATTCCAGATAATGCTTGCATCCTTTGTATTATTGTGGCTGCTAGCAGAGTTAACCAATGTTTATTAATAAAATTGTGTTGTAAAGACTTGTACTTTCACTGTGGACGGAAGTTGATCATCAAAGCCATGGACTTGAATAAGGTGCCGGTCCAAATAAATTCTTAGAACAGTGAACCATCACTAATGAGTAATAACACATTGAAGCGGGTGTAGCTAGTACATAAGGGAACCCAATTAAGGAATCCAATCAATCCCATGTTTTTTAATTAGTCACATAAATCTGGTCGCTGTCCTGCATGTTAGAAAGCTTTCTTTAAAAAGTTGACCGACATAGATAAAGCAAGGCAACATTGTCTTTAAAAAGGTTGTCCTGACAAAGAAAAAGCAAAGACCAAAGTGGTAAAAGAAGGATAAGGCCAACACGTTTTGCATGGAGAACAAACCCTATCATGTGCATCCTGATCCGACATGGAGAAAAAGCAAGACCAAACGTTACAAAAAAAGGTGAGCTAATGGGTTTCGCACGGAGATGACACATTGAAGATGGTGTAGGTAGTGTACGAGGGGATCTAATGTTAACACCTGATTTTCAGTAATAAGTCCAACAAAAGTAAAAACTCAAGATTAGGAGTCTTTGATCACGACAGAGCTTGGTTTTCAGCAAAAAGAGTCATTTCAATATTTTTCATAGTTTTTAAGGTTCTGTTACATTCTCTTTGAACTTAGGTGTTTTTTATCTCAATAATCGAAAGTTGATTTTTAGGTTGACTTTATGGTCAACCCTAAAATCAACTTTCGGTCGACATTTTATAAAAATTTGAGAAAACATCAATCATATCTTTTGCAAGCATTATTAGACTTTTAATTCCTTTTTTTTTTTTTAAATCACAGGTTGACTTTTCAATCAAATCGAGCACTTTGACCTTCAATCGAGAAAATCCAAAATTTTACTCTTTCCTTGTTATTTTTCGGATTTGATCCCTTTGCGACATTTGATCCAAAAATCATAGCACATCGAAATTTCAAGCCAATTTTAAGAGTTCGAGCTTGAAATGAGTCAGCCAATTCATGAGCTCCACTTCAAGGCCAATCATAAATAGTGCCGATTATCCTTGCTCAAGTCCGATTAGGCCAAATCAACTTAATCTCAATATCAAATTTGGCAAACATGGTTGTTTGGTAAAATTTAGCTAAAACATATAATTGGGACCGATGAAGTCGAGTGGGGTCAGCCAGGTTGACCTGACCGGATTTGTCCCACTTGGGCTGAAGCCCATTTCGGTCCATTGGGCCAAATCATCTCTAGTGCTTATACTATGGTGCTAATATATTAGAAGCAAAATTAAATAATTGAAAGGCCTTGGGTCAACTCGGTTTGACCGAGTTTGACCTGGCCCAATCGACTTGGCCCATTAGGCTGAACCAACCCATCCCAAAGCCCATAGCTGACCCTCTCCTCACTCTTCAAATAATTGCAAAATTGCAATTCATCAAAATTACCAAATTGCCGTCAATCCTTATGAAGACTAATCTTGGTCATATATCACCATTTAATCTAGGTCATCTATAATGCCATGCCACTTATCCTTTGTAAGGACCTGGGTTTGCTACTGTATACATATTGTCCACTTTGGACCCTACTGGGCCCTCACGGTTTTGTTTCTCTAGACTTCGCCCAGAAAACGTGTATGTACAAGTAGAGAACCCATATGTTTATAAGCTAGTCCAAGACTCCATTCCTAGGTGATGTGGGACAAGAGACGTGCCCCTACCTGTGCAACCGCACAAGCCATCACATTCTCCCCCCCTTCAAGCATAGCGTCCTTGTTGTGGCCCCACACGCAGTCGGGAGTCGGCTCTAATATCACTTGTAAGGACTTGGGTTTGCCATTGTACACAAATTGTCCGCTTTGGACCCCACTAGGCCCTCATGGTTTTGTTCCTCTAGGCTTCGCCCAAAAAACACGTATGTACAAGTAGAGAACCCATATGCTTATAAACTAGTCCAAGACTCCCTCTCTAGGTGATGTGGAACAGGAGACACGCCCCTCCCTACGCAACCGCACAAGCCGTCACATTTGGTATCAGAGCCAGGTTTGATCCTGGGACCTGTGGGTTATGGGCCCACCACACTTTCGCTATGCCACTCTGATAAAAATATTTATTCTCTTAACCAGTGCGTAGTTCAGTTCATCATTGTCCTCTTTGACATCCTAGAAGCCTGTTAGGAGTCACTCTTTGCTCAAGCTCTCTAGCCCCGGCGACCACTCCCCGCTCTTACAAGTGGTATCAGAGCCAACACCCGACCACATGTGGGGCCATAGCGAGAACGCTGTGCTTGAAAGGGGGGAGAATGTGATGGCCCGCATGGTTGCGCAAAGAGGGACATATTTCTTGTCCCAAATCGCCTAGGGAGGAAGTCCTAAACTAGTTTATAAGCATATGGGTTCTCTACTTGTACATACGCATTTTCTAGGCGAAGCCCAAAGGGACAAAACCATGAAGACCCAATTGAGTCCAAAGAGGATAATATATGTACAGTGGCGAACCCAGGATGTTAAATCCTTGGCATCAAAATTCAGCCAGCAAACTCTATTCTTGCTCATTAAGCAAAGAATAAGAGCCCTTGGGTCGTAGGGCTAAGATTATACCTTGCTTTTAAATTTTCCCTCCAAATTTCCCTCTCTTGGGCCTAGATCCGAATTTGATAATGCAATAACTCAAAATTACAAAAAAAAGAAAAATTCACTAACACTACTCTCTCTCTCTCTCTCTCTTCTACTAGCGGTCGTGCTCAAGATAGAGACGTCTCACCCCCATCCTTGTGCAACCACATTCCCTAGCATCCCCATTGGCCTTGTGGTGACTGCCACCTCTTCATATTGTTGCCAGACCATCTTCGTTCTGGCCTCCGTAATTGTCCGTTGGTGATCATCCAAGGTAGGCTTTCTATACTTTCGTAATAAGCAATTCCAAACAATCATTCTATGATCCTTGGATTGCCAATAGTCGATAAATTGAAGGTTAATTTCAATCTATTTTCATTGATCTTTGTAGAATATGATAGCATCAATTAATCAAAAGTCTTAATTTCATGAAATCGATGTTTAATTACATATTAGGAAGTCTTAGAATCACTAATTGTCCATTTGGCCGAAACTCTTATGTCTTTAACTAAAGTCAAATTCGATGTTAGCATGTTAATAGAAGCTTAGAATCTAGTCTAGTCTAAACTTAATTCATCGATTGCGTGATTTTCAATGTTGATGTACTCATATGCTCTAGTTTTGTTTTTTTCAAAAGAAATTTTTATTTATTACCAAAATAATACACAATAAAGATCCATAAAAAATCTCAAAAGTCATCCTAACAAAGTAAACTCATAGAGCTCCAAAACATATCAAAAACCATAAATCAAGGTACATCATCAGAGCATGGTTGACGTAGTTCATCATACACTTGTCCTTCATGAACATATTTATAATTGCATCCAAGCAAAAAGATCAGTGGATGATCATTGAATCACACATTATTATCAGTGATGAACACACATCGGGATTTCTAGTTGTAGGTACATCTTTGCCTTTTGGTGGTGTATACCCAGGTTCAACATCCCCAATACCATCACCGTACGGAGATAACATTAACATCAATATATTGAACAAGCTCAGATCTGTCACCTATAGGAGCAAATCTTTTAGCAAGTGCAAGCTGCCAAGGCTTTTAACAAAAACACATTGGATGAGCACACTAGAGCTACTGTGAACATCATTAAAACTGGAGGTGGAGCACTTATTCATCAAAACTCTTAAATCTAGAATTAGATCGGAGAAAAAAGCTCCCATATATAAAATTGAGAGAGCAAAATTCCCAAATCTAAAACTAGGTTAGGAGAATAAGGAAAGAAAACAATAGGAGATAAAAGAAAAATAGGGAGGGAGGAAGAGATCTAGGTCAAATCCCTCCCCTCTAGAAGTTTAAGAGATGAAAAAAAGGTGGAAACTTAGAAAGGGAGAGAGAGGGAGATGGAGAGAGATCCTATGCTCTAGTTGGCCAAACCATTTTAGAGTGATTTTGATGTTGGTTAATCATAGGATAGATGTATGGTAGGTGATTGATGCTTCAGAGTCATTATGATGAGTTTTCGTGATGTATCATGGAGATTTTCATATATAGAATAATGATATAGGCATTATTATAGATTGAATGTTCATAGAATAGGTTGAAGATGTTCGTATATTCTGAAAAATTGGCTTGAATATGGTTGAAAATTACTTGATTGTCCTTGAATGAGTCTAAACATGTTCATAGCTTTTTGGAAAATTTTCGAGTCTAACCTTTAGGTGTTCAGTGATTTTTCCAAATTTTTGTATTTTGAATCTAAAAAATTTGTTCTTCATGAGAGTTGTAGCCAAAATCTTAATATTTCCAGTGATATAAAATCCATCGAAGCATCGTTTGGTTAGTCATATGTTTGATCAAACTACCAATCAAATTCGGTGCTTCACAAAATTCCCGACTTGCATTTATCGACGTGTTTTGCAATTTCCAGGCTTTCGAGGTCTTTTTTGCAAAGAGATAAAAAGAAAAATAAAAGTTGTTTAGAAGGTCCTAATTTGTAAATATGAAAAAATTTATAAAATTTGAAATTAACTTGGGCAAATAATTTAATAAAATTTGGTTAAGATGATATATATATATTTTTTGGTAAGGTAAGTGTATATATAGTCAACCAAAAGCTAGTACATCAAAGGGGACACTGTACCAGCGGCCACTCAGCTGGACAACATGTCGCTAGAGTGGAAGGGTACCGCGAACAACAAAATAAACAATACAAACAAGCTAGTGCTCCAAGGGAGCCAAGAGATTCCAAACTCCTAACCTAGGCCATAGGCAACTCCAAAGTAAAGATGCAAGGGTCTATCCACCAACTATGCTGCAGCCTTCTATTCCTGGGACTATCCTCAACTAATGAGAAGGAAAGGGCTTTATCTTTTACTACCTTAAAGAGATGTAGCTTCAAGGCAGGGACGAAAAGGTTGTGGCCTTGGAATAGAATCTCATTCCTAGTCTTCTAGATTAGTTGGCATAGAGAGCCAAAGGAGAAACGAGCTATTTCCTGGTAGAACCCTTTTCCAGACAAAAATTTAATAGCCCATTGAAGATTGTCGGTCAAGGTGGAATTGCGCCAAGGAACATTACATTTGGCTGCCCAAAATGTCGCTAGAGACTTGGAGACAGAGCAGTCAAAAAATAGGTGATTAATTGAATCGGGTCTAGAATTACAGAGGGGGCACGCCGAACTCGGAATTCTGCCATAAGACATGAGGAATACCTGAGTTGGGAGACGATTCTTTATAATGAGCCATAGGAGGAATTGATGTCTAGGAGCAAAGGCTTTGTCCCAAACAAAGGAAGACCAATGTACCGAGTTGTGCTTACGCCGAATAGCATTCCAAGCCGAAGCCATGGAAAATTTGCCCGAGGGGTCATCAATCCAGGTAAGAGTGTCTTGACTGATGGAAAGTTGGGGAACCGATATTTTCCATAACGCCGGGTCTTGGAGGAGCTGGAGCCCATCTGAGGAATACAGATCCTTCACTTTTGCTTGTCTATGAAGGTCTAACTGGGAAATGTAGTTGTCTGAAAATAACAAATTAAGAGGGCCGAAGTCTAGCCAAGGATCAAACCAAAGTGATGTCGATTCACCATCTCCTATTTTCCACTTGAAATGGGGTTGAAAGTCTGTCCCCAAGGAAAGAATCTTTCACCAAGCCCAAGAGCAAAGGGGTGGAGTCGGGGAGGTCCAAAAGTTTTGCCTTTTGAGATATGTGGTATGAATCCATTTGCACTATAGCGATTCTTTATCAATAAAAAGCAGCCAGATTGTGTTTAGCCATGGCTACTTTATTGATGTCCCTAATTCTTCTCACTCCAATGCCTCCTTCCGAGGTGGGGAGGCAAATGTCAACCCAAGACACCTTCGCACCCCCCAGACCTATGGAGGGGCCTTTCCAAATAAATTGTCTGTAGATTTGCTCAATCTTGTCTACCATCGAAGAAGGGAGCTAGAATATGGAAGCCCAATAAGCTTGAATAGCATGCAATATCGACTTAATTAGTTGAAGGCGTCCCACAAAGGAGAGGAAACAATGAGTCCAAGATTGTACTCGAGAAGTGAGATGGCATATTAGTGCATTGCAATCCACTTTATTCAAACGGGATGTTATAATTGGCACACCCAGATAACAAACTGGGAACGAACCCAGAGAGAAGCCAAAAGCTTGCAATATTTGATCCTTAACTGACTCAGAGCCACCCGATAAAAATATCTCACTTTTATTCGTATTCGGAATCAAGCCACTCCAATTGGAGAATAAGGTGAGCATGTCTTTGATGCAAGTGATAGAGGGGAGGCTCGCTTTACTGAAGATGAAGACATCATCCGCAAAAAATAGGTGGGAGAGATACGTGGCCTTATACCGCCAGTGGTATCGGAAATCCGGATGCCGAGTGTGAGAATCAATGATTCCAGAAAATACCTCCATAGCCAAAGTAAAGAGGTATAGGGACATAGGGTCACCTTGTCTTAAGCCTCGGTCACTAGAAAAGAAGCCATGAAGTTCACCATTTATAGAAATGGAAAATTTAGGGGTACATACACAAATCATAATGAGCTTGGTGAGATGGTTAGGAAAGCCAAATGCTAGGAGAGTTTGCTCTAGGAAATCCCAATCGAGGGTATCATAGGCTTTCCTGAAGTCAACCTTAACTGCACATTTAGGATCAGAGGGCCTATTGAGAAACCCACTGAAAAGTTCTTGGGCTAGAAGGATGTTGTCACTAATTCTTCGCCCCTTCACAAAAGCAGTTTGGGCCGAACTGACCAAGCTTGGAAGAGTTGCCGCAATTCTGGCAGAAAGTATCTTGGTTATACATTTGTAGATTGTATTGCAGCAGGCAATTGGACGAAAATCTGATACCGACGTTGCATTGGGGACTTTAGGCATCAGAGCAATGATGGTATTGTTAATCTCATTGAGCATGCAACCTGATTCTAAGAAGTCTAGGACCGCTTCAGAGATTGAAGGGCCAACCTTGTCCTAGTTCTTTTTAAAGAAGTCCGCATTATATCCATCAAGGCCAGGAGCTTTATTTCTGGCAATGGAGAAAATGGCATCCCGAACTTCGGATGGAAGAAAAGGTTGAGAAAGAAAATTGATCTGATCTTCCTGTAGAGGGGAACGAATATACTCAATGATATCCTGCGCAGCTGGCCTCAATGGCATACTAACCTGGGCAAGCAAGTCCTGGAAATACGACACAAATACTCGGTGAACTTCCACCAATTTTGTAGTCAGATGGCCTGTACTGTCCCTAACTGAGATAATGCGGTTTCGTAGGTGTCGGTGATTTACCGAGTGGTGAAAGAACTTAGTATTACGATCGCCTTCCTTGAGCCAACGAATTTTGGACTTTTGTCTGAAGAATGACTCCTCCAGGGATCTGAGATCAAAGTAGGCCTTGAGTTGAGAGTTTTTCGTTTCCGCCAAGGAACTACTCTGAGGGTCTTGGTGAAGAGCTTCTTAGGTAGCCGTAAGAGCCATCTTTGCCGCATTCACCCACATAGAAATATCGGAGAAATTATCTCTATTTAGGCACTTAAGCCGAGCTTTTAGTATCTTAAGCCTAGTATAAAGTTTAAACATAGGGGTACCTGTTACTTGGACCTCCCAAGCCTGAGCCACCAGCATAGAGAACTCTGGATGAGTCAACCAAAAGTTGAAAAATTTAAAAGGGGTTCGACGGGAAACAGGTGCAAGTATCCTCACAACCATTGGAGTATGGTCTGAGATACCTGGGGCCAAAAAAGATGCTTTTGAGAAGGAAAATGCTGTGCACCAATGATTATTAACCAAGACCCGATCAATTTTCCTTTGCTTCCTATTAGCACCCAAGGAGGTGGACCAGGTATACCGGAAGCCCACATAACGAAGATCGATCAGTTCAATTTGATCTAGACATTCCTTGAACTCATCAAAGGCAGGGATCCATATGTCCGGGCTACCCATTCGATCCGAGGAGTCTCGGATGGCATTGAAATCTCCAGCTACCATCCATGGGCTTTCCTTAAGAACCAAGCTCAAATTGATAAGATGATTTCAGAGGGGTCTCCTAGCAACAAAAGTACGTTCCCTATAAGCTATAGAAATGGTTAGAACTATCCCGAAATTCAAAAATTTTAATTCACCATGAATAAGTTGGTCAGTACGCACCAGGGCATTAAAACCCACCAAAAAGGGGTTCCAACCAACCCAAATACGCCCATGACAAGAGTAATCATAATTAGAAATCCACTCCCAACCAGGGATTAAGCCAGAGGAGAGGTTATTAAAATTAGCAGCAGAGACCTTGGTTTCCAAAATACCGACACAGCAAATATTATTAAGGCGAACAAATTGTCTCACTTCAGCTTGTTTGACAGGATTCATTAGGCCCCTGATATTCCAACAACCAAAAAACATGTGAGAACTAGTCAAAAAAGAGGAACAGGAGGGCTACTTCCTTTTAGGGCGCCTTCTGCTAGCAACTGACTTGGCATTGACAGCGAGGGACCCAGGGGAAGGCCGTGACCCACTAGCCTGCTCAGAGGGTTTGGTCTTGATGGGGGGGGTTGCGGATGGAAAGCCCAAGCTGGTAATCTGCTCTATTCTTACCTCTGTGAGCTGAAAACCCGAGGTGTCATCCTCCTGCAGGGGATCAGCACGAGTCTTCAGCATAACCTGATCTAAAAGGACAGTAGGCTCCTCATCCAGGTCATCTACAGAGGCAAAAGATGTTGGGGAAGATGGTTCCACAACAATTGAGATCTAAGCTGCAAGAGGGCCACCACGAGGGTTATCCTACAAAATTTTTGCTGCGATAAACGCTGAAAGTCTGGTAGGAGTAGGCCGCACAACAACTGGCTGCGCAGACTGGACTGGAGCTGCTGGTTGCTGCTGTCCTGTTGCAGCTTGTCTGGACTGTAGCTACTGGTTGCTGTTGGCCTGCTGCAACTTGTCTTTCTGGTTGCTGCTCGGGAGCTGCTGTAGCTGGCCTACTGGTTGCTGCTCGGGAGGCTCCGCTGAATGAGGGGAAGCTGCTGGAGTTTGGCAAGTCTGTCTTGCCCGAGATGCATGGTTGTTGACTGAGATAGGCTGCTGACTCATCAGCTGCGTGGCCTCATTTGCAGGCGGCCTCTGTTGTCTTCTGTGGACCTGCTGCCATAAACCTTCCGGAGCTAGTTCTGTTGGACTACAGTACTCAGAGAACCTGCTGTCTTCTAGGCCTTGATCAGCAACCAAATCAGGGAGATGGCCAGCATTTGTAGCTGGTGAAGAGGAGGTCTAACCGACCACACTAGCAGGGAAATAAACCTGCTCAGCTATCCTATTCGGGTGTTCAGTTGAAGGGGGATGACTGACCACATCAGTAGGGACATTTGTTGGGCACCTATGTCCAAAAATACCACAGTTTGGACAAGATATGAGTTTCCATTCATATTCCACATCTACAATGCGAGTTGCTCCATTTAGGAAGACCTTGATGGTGTTATAGCAGGGTTTTGAAGCTGATAATTCAACGCATACCCGAGCAAATGAGATCATTTTCAATTGCTCGATATGTTGGTCAACATAGAGCAGTCTACCTATAGCACTAGCTACTTTGCTAAGTCCCGTCGCCAACCATAACCCATAGGGAAGGTTCTTCAATCTTATCCAAACCAGGATCAACGAGTGCTCTTCCTTTTTCAGTTCTAACATGGGCTGCCATTGCTGGAGAATAAGGAGCACATGTGCCACCGTCAACAGACCACCCTCAAGGATCTCCCTTCTAAACTCAGAATCCGAGATATGAAAGAAGTAGAAACCTCGATCATTCGCCTTCACTTCTAATAATCGATGGCCCCAAAGATGTTTGAGGGCCGTCTCAACTAACCTAAAGGGAACTTTTTTCCCAACAAAGTAGCCGACCAAGCTTTGATGCCAAATAGGGTCAGCTGCATCCAAGTCTTCCTCAGAACAATGCACTATATTATCCCCATTAGGGCAAGGAGGGAAGAAGGTAAGAGAATACCTTTGCAATGCGGCTCTTGCTACGTTTGCCCAGGAGCAAGTGGCTTGGGGCGGATTTCCAGCGCGCTGCAACCTCACGTCTGGAGATTGATTAGCTTCTGTGAAGTTTTGCTTCTGAGACAAACCTGCATTTTCCATAACAAAGGAAGATAGTTCTATTCTTCCTTATAAGCTACGAGTACCAGCAGCAACCAGAGGGGCGGAGCTCTTGCCCTTAGCTATCTGATCACGGGAGGGATTTCGAGCGCCCGGGGCCCTACTACAGCTACGGCTCCTTCCATATCCCCGCCCAGACGGTAGTTTCAAACTAATAGACCCATTTTCCATTGTTGAGCTAGAGATACCAAATTTACCAGTAAACTACCAGCCCTAGCATCACAATCAATCCACAAGAAGGGAGAGCTTACCCGAGCAAGAGAAGCTGCGGAGATGGAGGGCGGCACCAACTCGACTTCTACTCCAAGCCGCAGCTTGTGCCGGAGTTCGTAAACGGCTGTGCAGAAGACCTTCCAAACTAGGGCTACAGGGGTTCGGCACAAACAGAGAGGATAAGGTGAACAGTAATTTCCATTTGGTCGACCCACTAGGACGTTGGTTAAGATGATATTATCCTCTAAAGTTGCCCCGAATTTTAAGTCAAGACTGCTCTAGTTTTCACCCAACATCTGACCCGGATTTGTAAAATATAGGAAAAATAGCTATAAATTTTAGAATCCATCCAAAATTTACAGAGAGCTAGTTCATTCTGTTACAAACAAGTTTCGTGTTTCTAACTTTTGCAAATAAGTCTCTGGACTATGTGATGATTGCGGGTTTTCTCAGCAAACTCAATTGAAAACAATGTTGTAGGCCGAGACTGACCTTGTCCGATTTATTGCCAAATTGGCCCCCTAAGCTTTGCTATTTAGTCCTCAAACTTTCCAATCTACTCAATTAGACCCCAATGAACAACTTTTTACTTTTAACATTTACTAGAAAAGGGCTCAAATTGTTTGAAATTTTCAAAACAAATTCAGAGCAAAAACTAGAATCGGTTTGAAGATCAAGCCCAAAAGTTTTATGCTTCTTCGAAGATGCAATATTTTGACCAAAAAAATGCCACTTTTTTATAAAAATTATGTCATTGTGAAGTTACAAAGACGTTAAAGCGATATTTCATGTGAGAAATTCAAATTCCAATTGGAAAAATTCATAAAAATCATTGAATAGTCGAAGGTCAAAATCATTAAAGCTATAGCAAATCACAAACTATGATTTTTCTAAATTCTGCTGCTAAATTTCGAAGTAAATTCGTTTTAGCAAATGACCTTCAATCACAATTCATGACCTACCGAATTGAAGCCTAGGATGTCGGGATCAATTTATTGAAAAATTTTTCCTAATTTCGAAGTTAATTAGGTCAAATCCTTTAATTAAACTTAGTGACTCTCTAGACTCCAAAAACACTTGATATCCTAATATGTATTGAGCTATCATCCATTGGTTCCTAAACATAAATTGTTAAACATACATTGTGAAAGTGACCAGTGAAAATCACCTAGAGGAGATGAATAGGTGATACAATAAATTATTGCAGAACAAAACTATTCAAGAATTAAGGTTTGAATGTCAATAGATACATAAGCAATATTCAGAACTAATCAAGCATGATCCAAAAGTCTAAAGGATTCAAATAGTGTGCAATAGACAATATTAGTAAATAATAAGGATTAAGGGATAAAAAAAAATTGCACACGAGATTTATAGTGGCTTGGCTTAGATCAAGCTTACGTCCATTCTGCCACATTGACAACCTACTGGCTAAATTTTACTATATGATAAACAAGATATTACAACTTTGAGTGGAAACACTTAACGATATATCACACTATCTCACTAAGTCACTCTTTTATACTTCTCTCATGATCACAAACTTTTAAACTCATAAAAGACAATATAATATATGGTCGAAGTTTTCTTAGACTTTGGGGTCGCCAACAATGATGGACGACGAGGGTCGCCAACGCCTAGGTGGGGGTCGACAAGCTACCAAGCTCTCGATAGCAACCGGGAGAGGGCAGCAACCCACTCCCAAATCTGGGCGATGGTCACCCGCCCTCACCCCAGCCTGGGCGAGGGTCGCTGACCCTCGCGCAGGCGTCAGCGACCCTCACTTAGTGCCGTTGGACCTTGATACCTGCGCGAGGGTCAACGACCTTCGTCCAGGCCAAGGCAAGGGCGAACAACTCTCGCCCACATTTGGGAGAGGGTCGTCAACCCCTGCCCAAGCGTCAACAACCCTCGCTGTCCATCACCGCCACCCCACCAGCAATGGGGCAGCTACCACAAGCAGGAAGGGCTCTCGCCTATGCTACCACTACTTGCTTGCTTTTTTTTCCATTTTTAATATTATTTAATTAATATTTATATTAAAAATTAAACTTAGGTTAAAACGGCGTCATTTTAGGTGAAGGTAAGTTGATGTGGAATTTCGGTGAGCCACGTAGGCGTTAGAAACTATTAAAAAATTGCCATATAGGATTTTCGAGAGGGGTCATCGGAGTTGGCACAAAAGTGATCCAATTTTCAAAAAAGTGGCACTTAAGTGTACCTTTCGTAACTTTTGGCACTTGGGCTGTTCTTTTGCCGGTCAAAATGTACATATGTGAAAATTTGAAAAAACAATAATAAAAATAATAAATGAGAAAAGAAGAAAAACTTAATCTTCTCTTCTATTATGACTTTCACTTCCCGTGATACACAATTCACCCCTAAGTTTTTTTTCTCTTCTCTTCCAACACGTTTGACTTGCAAGTCCAGAATGTGAATTGCTTGTTTTTTTTCCAAGTTTAATGGATTATTGAAATGGAAATGGATTAGTCAAATTTAAACAATGAATGATATTAATAAATAGTGAATTAATATTTTTAATGTAAATTCATTCTAGGTTTTTTTTATTATTTATTTATTTGTGAATTTGAATCAAATTAATTTGATTGAAATAATCATAAAAATGATAGTTTATTATGTATATATAAAAATGTACATTTAATATACAACGTGTCTCAATATGTTAGAATTCTCTATTTTTTTTAGGGCTAAACTATGCTCCCGTGACAATTTTACCCTGAACTTTTTTTTGTGTCACCAAAAACCCCAAACTATGCCACTTGTGACAATTTTACCCTGAACTATATCACTTGTAACAATTTTACTCCGAAATTTTTTTTGTGCCACCAAAAACCCTAAACTATGCTACTTAGGACAAATTTACCCCAAATTTTTTTAGGCTGAAGGGTATTTTCGTCCTTTTCTTTTTTTTTCTCTTAACAGAAGGAAGCTGACAAGGCCGCCCTCGCCGGTGTCAAAGCCGGGTGAGGGTCGCCCGGCCTCGGCGCCTCGTCGGCATCGGGCGAGGGCTGCCCAGGCCTAAGCGACCCTCGTCGGCGTCGAGTGAGGGCTGCCCAGGCTAGATCCGACGAGGGCAACCCTCGCCGAACGCTGGCGAGGGTCGCCCTCGCCGGATCTGGCTTGGACAGCCCTTGCTCGACTCAGGCGAAGGTCTCCCTCGCTAGATCCGGCAAGGGCAACCCTCACCTGGGTCGGGCAAGGTGAGGGAGGCCCTCGCCAACGTCAAGCAAGGGCCGTTGGAGCCTTGCTCGACTCTGACGCCAACGAGGGCAGCGTCTCCGACTTCCCTCTGTCAAGAGAAAAAAAAAATAGAAAATGACGAAAATTCCCCTTGTTCAAAAATTTTGGGGTAAATTTGTCATAAGTGGCATAGTTTGGGGTTTTTGATGGCACAAAAAAAAGTTCAGGGTAAAATTGTTACAAGTAGCATAGTTTAGGGTTTTTGGTGGCATTTGCCCCTTTTTTTATAAACGATATGTCGACGTGTCATGTCGCGTCGTGTAGCGTCGCGTCGTGTCATGCCGCGTCGTGTCATGTCGTGTCATATTACGTGTCGTGTGTCGGTGTCGATGCTACTTAGAGTATAAGAGATGCTATATAAAACTAATTTAAATTGAATTGTGAGTAGTGTCAAAGAGTTTATGTTAGGAATTTTTTGGTAAAAGGAATATCATGTAGAAGATGTCCAAAGGTAGGGTTGACCACTATGCACAAATTGGTAAGGAGCTAAAGTCACATGTAAAAATGACAATTGGTCTCATCAAGAGATCCGTAGAAATTTGATGTTTCTGTTTTATGAGTTCGTGTCGAGGAAGAGATCCATAGAAATTTGATTGAAGGATTTCAACCCGTTTTCTCGTTTGCTTCGATTTGGTTCTGGAAGACGGCCTGATCGAAATCTCTGCAACACAAATCCAATATTCTTCCTGGTGTATGCCGCTGATAGGGGAGCGGACGAGGCTTGTCTGCGGTTTTTGTTCTGGGACCTCAACTGCTTGAATTACACTTCTTCGCTTTGCCCTTTTCGGAACATCTCTCTTTTTCTTTCCCCTCTTGTTGGAGCTGTCTAACTTCGCAAGGATAAGCAATCAGAGCTGAATGGAATTACCCGTCGGTATACACTCAAGAGCATGAACATATACCTGTTCGTGATATGTTCGCTCTTAAGGATGAGAGAGAGAGAGATTCGCACGATGGGAGAACTTAAAAGGAAAGTTTCCGCAGAATGCCTTTCTGATGACTTTGGTGAGCTAGGACTGCTAAAATCAGCTCACTCTGGGTTAGATTCCTTTACTGTTTGTTTCCGGGTTATTATGTGGGAGGTTGGTGCTTATTTTGACTCGCAGCATTACTTTGCTGAATTAGTAGTAAGTTTACCTTATTAGCTTGCTCAAAATGCTGCAACTACTCTAAACAAAATGCCTCCTCCTTGTACATAGCACCTTATGTAGACTTTTTTGTTTGCTCTGTGGTACATATCCATGGTTAAGGCCATATAGAACAGGGGTTCATCATTATTATAGTGAGTTTTTTACGGCTAGCTCACTTCATGGATATTCGAACCGAACCACATAAATTTCTGCTATCCTTTCAACATTGTTTATTTATTTATTTAGTAACTTCTTCCTTCTCACATTGGATTTGATTTGCAAGATTCATCAACTTTCTCATTATTTCACGACATGATGTAAATCAAACATGATATCAGTCAACCAAAGAAACAGTTGCATATATAGGTAATAAGCCCATAGCGGGATGTCCAGCTTTAGAGATGAGCACTGTGCATTTCAAAGAAAAGGGAAATTAAACCGAACTTGAAGCATGATGGTATTGAGGATATACATCGGACTTTGCCACTAGAGGATCTATGTGTCTACGCTTTAGCTAGAGGTGTCAATATGGGTCATAAACCCATATTATGACCCACTTTTAGTTAAATGGGTCAAATATGGATCAAGTGGAAGTTAAATATAGGTCAAATATGGGTTAAGTGAAAGTTAAATATGGGTCAAATATGGGTCAAGTGAAAGTTAAATATGGGTCAAATATGGATTGAGTGAGTTATTAGGTAGAGCCATCATCTCTCTCCTTCCATCCCCCTCCTCTATGCGTTTTCGTCTTCCTTTGCCGATCCGATGAGGTTCACTCAACAATAATTAAAAAATCGATTTTTTTTAAAAAATTATTTTTCTCGAACTATTTCAATTTAGAGGTATCCACATTTTTTTATTTACTAATTTTTAACTTACTTTATAAATTTGATGTTAAATTTTTATTCAAATAATTTATAAGTGAAAAGTTTAAAGTAGACTAAATAAGTGGGAGTAGATTTTCTTAAATTAAGTTAAATATTAATATGTGTTGATAATATGGGTCGGGTATGGGTTGGGTATGGGTCGGGTCGGGTATGGGTCATCAAATTTATATTGCATGAAAATGGATCAAAACGGGTTAAATGGATCAATGTGGGTCGGACTATTTTCGACCCGACCCAAACCCGACCCGACCCACCCATTTGACACCCCTAGCTTTAGCTTCTAGAAATTATCCTCATGGCACTGCGCTTTACTATTTACAAAAGTAAAGAAATGTCTTTGAAATACACTTGGAAGTAAAGAAGCCACGATCTTCTACCATATAACTTTTTGACCGGTTAGAGAAAATTAGGGATTTCGCTAAGATAATTTTCTATGTTAGAGAAACATGACCCAAAAAACTACGTTTGTAGATTGTTAGGGGAAAAAAGGAACAGTCAAAGGAATATAAAAAAGAATACTGAAATGACCAGTCCGAATCTATATCCAATGAGACCCTTCTCCACAGTCCTGGCTTTGGACGAGCTTAAATTGAAGAACGAGAAAAAAAAAAGGCGTGATATTCAGGGAAAGAGTATGCATGATTCATACAATTTTAATCAGATCGCACTCAAAGGTCTCGATAGGATTCTATGGATTAAGGCTCTATTGACCGTCATAGCCATGCCTGTGCGTCTTTCATAGCATCTTTGGCACGTTGAGATGATGTAGTTGAAATGGAGTTTTTGGGCTCATAGCCTCGGTGGCTTATGCCGTTTCGGCCACTGCCCTTGCCTATACTCTTGGCCGCCTTAAAAGCGACATGCCCCATATAATTGTCTACTTTACCGATGGTTCTGGGAAATGTGGATTCTTGTACTGCATATACTCTAACAAAGGGTGAAAAGAAAAGAAAAGAAAATCATTGCATATCGTCCATGTTCAATATGAAAACAATCTCAGAAATGCACAACCAATTCAAGTCTTTGATAATATATTCTGGATCAAGCAACACATTACACCACATAAAAGAAGATATTAAGCATCACACACGGGAAAGTTGACTAGGGATCAACGCAAGATAAAGAGACTGCTACACATTCATGAACATATAGACTATTTACATACTTGATTAGGCATAAACATCATAATATAAGGCCAAGTTCAGCTCCTCTCTGGATCATTATGTTGCTCACCATCGCGTGGATCTCTTGTGATGCCCATGTGAGTGACCAAAACCCATACATGAGTCACAAACTCACCCCCTGTGGTGAGGTACTTAGCATGAGCCGCTGCATCATTCGAAGGAGCTACATACAACATCATTTCAGCCCAGAAGTCGGCCAAGACCTTCCAAACATCCACCTCTCCTTTAACAAGCTGTGTTCCAAGCTGTGCGCCTCGTCCAATGATGGTTTCCTTCCATCGTTCGCTGTCAATGTCCTTTAGCTTTTGAATCTTGTCGCCCATTGAAACCGAGGATCCCTGAAATAAAACCCTGGCTTCTCTGACAACACAATCAAATATGTATTCGGTCCTGCAAGCATGATCGGGGAGCAACCTTGGGGCGAAAGCGACTAAATAAGCAAGATATTGCGATAGCTTAGTCGCTATGTCTCTCTGTTCTCGTGAAAGTTGAGCATCTCTTAGGGGCGCTTCATGCCCACAGAATGTGGTTGCTATGTGCCAGACCATTATAACATGAGTGGTTGTCCCGAGATCACATGCCCATGAGAGCTCATCAAACAAGTCGTTGAGCCTCAAAGACTCTTTCCCCATCTTCAAATTACCGGTATGATCGTTCCTTAGAGACCGAGCGATCACCTCTGTCACTTGCTCAGACAAATTTGTGGGAGCAATTTGTTCCTGACCGTTCCTTTTCAGGTCGAGATAAGCAGCAGTGAGTTTATTATGTGTACACTTCCATGGAGAGTAGCCATATGATTGGAGGAGCGAGTATTGACGGAGTTGTCTTCCCCAAGGCTTCAGCAACCAAACTCCACACATTATCTCGATCAGCTTCCCAGCACATCTGTTCCTTTGCAACAGCTTGCTTTGCACATACTTGCATATGTATGTCACCTTTGCCCATTCCGAGAAAATCATGATGCCAAACTGCGCAATTTCAACAACGAGGATTGACATCATCAACAAGATGGTTACCAAAACACCAAACCGCTGGTCGGAAGACCATTTCCATCTCTCTTGATAAAAAATCGCCGAGTAAAGTAAAGTCAGAGCAGAAGCAACCAAACTGGCGAGCAGAATTAATTTAAACACTAAACGACGTGGGTTGAGATTCACTGGGTATTTGGTGTAGAATAAATCGAAAAGAAATGCAAGTTCTATTTCGATGAGTCTGAAAACTCGCTTATGACCATTCCCTTCAGAAAGAATATGTTGAATCAGGTGCCATAACTTGTCGTGAGCTTGTTGGGGCAGCGAAAAGCCAGTGAATCTCAGGCAGATGAACTTGAAGAGCGAAAAGGACAGGCAAAGATCCTTGAGTCGGTTATCCGGGTCTCCTTCGTTTACACTTAAAAGCCTTCCTTCGCATTTCCAAACCTTGTCGACAGTGATAACTTCATCTGTCATCTCTATATGTTGTCGATAGCGTGGTGGATTCCCATCTTTCCACAGTGCTGCCTCTTGCCTGCATATCGCTGTTGAGAACAATGATGGCACCTTTGCCTCTTTCGGCACTTTCACCAAGTACTTGCACCCACACATTGTAGTGGGATCTTCATCGCTTGAAACGCTCCCATTGTGCTCGGTGCTCATGTAGTCTGCTACTAACCTGGCGTTCTTCTGCATCACAGAATTGCTTGCGAACATCAAAGCTCGTGCTCTTTCATCAATTTTCATAAATAGAATGACGAAAAGAAACACCGTGCACAATATTTTTACTGACTGGGTCACGCATGAAGCGATCAACCAGCTTGCCACGAAACATTTAGCAGCGGAGTCAACGTTGAATGACTTCCACCGTTCAATGTCCTCAATGCTGTGCGCAGTGTAGGAATCTGCACCTCCGAGAACTATCGCCAGATAAGCCAACCAGAGGGGGAAATACAAACTGCAGGAAGGAGCGCTCTGGATGAGGCCAAGCGTGTACGCAATGATGGCAGGCAAAAGGCTATAGGCTGTGAATGCGACCACTGCAAATGCGTGGTTGCTGCAGCGTCGCCTGAACGACCCGAAGACCCCAAGAAAGACTAAGATTGCAGCAGTGATGGCCAGCAGGGCCTCAATTCTTAGTAGATGGGGCTCAATTTTTATCCATAGATACTCAGACTGATTTGCCTGGGTGCAGCTTGTTTTTAATAAGTAGGGACCCTCGAACTCAGACATGTTGATAATCGTCAACCCTCTCTCAAGAGAGCGGAAAAGCTGAGCACCGATGCCAGTGATGAAAAGGATCCTTTATACTTATTGTAGTGTGAAGAGGGAATGAATGTGCCGCGAAACAATATAGGCGATGCTCTAAGGTCCCTTTTAACTGATGCAGCTTAGGCCGAGGGACGAGGATTAGGAACTCCTGAAGTAAACTACTTTAGCTAAGCGGCAATAATCACCAACTAATTTTAGTGTAATTATAGAATATATTGGTGGTATGAATTTGTTTTTCTACAAACAGTTTTATCTATCCTTGATTTGATAGAAGTCAGAGAATAAGAAATTGAATCTCTCGGATTAAGGATTATTGAGACCCCCTGTTTAAATTTTATCTTTACATTAACAATATATGCCCTAATTTTGCTTAATTTTAAAGCCCCTACACAAAAATTGGGATTGATAGTTGTGATAATACTTGAAAAACCAAGAAAGAATGGGTCATATTTCCTCATGTCAAACCAAACCTTTGACTGATAAGTTATATTTAACATGGACATCATCATATCCAAACTTAATTAAATATGAATACAACGAAGGTCCATTTTTATAACTCATCAATCAAAGGTTTAATGATGGAGAAAAACACAACTTAAAATGATTACTTCCGAAGTGGATACCTTGAAAAAAAAAATTGGTTTATTTGATTGGACCTGATCAAAGTAAAAAAGAAAGTTTCGATCATAAAAAAAAAGTAAAAAGAAAGCGCTAAAAGTACTTACTCTCTGAACTTAATCAATTTCTTAAATGTTTTTTTTTTTGTCCAGTTGAAATCTTGAATTTACATATTTTTTCTTTCATATTGATCCTGCCGTTTGAAAATAAACAGCTATTAATATGCTGTCAAGTTGCCATGCCGGCATCCGACGTCGAAGTGACAGTTACGCCTTTTGCCTCATTTGTCTAACTTACAAATAGATCAGACGATTGAGGGGTTCGCAAAAAACGAGCTTCTATCCTCCAACACGCTTTAAGCGAAAGAAAGAAAGATTCTATCTAGGCAATTTCTAGACCTAATAATGAGTGCTGAATCTGCCTCTCTCAGCTGCCTTGACTTTGGTGCTCACAGCAAAATGGCTTTTGAGAAGGAAAAAGAAAAGAAAAAAAAAGAAAAGGAAATAACCAAACTAATAAAATCTACCTATCTTGGTCGGGGCGATGTGGCCTTGATTATGCACTCACTAGTTATTATAACCCTCTGTTGATGTTTATTTTGTACGTGACTTGTGAATACTCTAGAGAGCTTTTAAGAGTAGTCATCCAAGAAAGTTGAGAGCAAGAGAAATCTCCTTCTTGTTGATTGATTCATGTGGGTTAGGATCTCGCTTAAGTCACTGCGTTGGTGCTTGGTGCTCATGTCGTCTCCATTAACTTGTATTACTTCTCCATCACAGAATTGCTTGCCCACATCAATGCTCATGCTCTTTGTCGACTTTCACCAATAGAATGAGGAAAAGAAATACTGTGCACAATGTTGACATTGACTGGGTCATGTATGAAGCGATCGTCCAACTTGTCACGAAACATTTAGCAGTGGAGTGGAGATTAAATGACTTCCACTGTTCAATGTCTTCGATGCTATGCGCAGTGTAGGAATCTGCGCTTCCGAGAACCACCACCAGATAAGCCGCCCACACAGGGAAATACATACTGCTGAAAGAAGCGCTTTGGATGAGGCCAAGCGTGTATGCGATGATAGCAGGTGAAAGGGCATAGGTCCCGAATGCAACCAATGCTAATGTGCGGCTGCTGCATCGTCGCCTGAACAACCCAAAAACCCCAAGAAAGACTAACATAGAAGCAGTGATGGCCAGCAGTGCCTGAATTCTTACTAGTCAGATCTCTGGACTTTCAAGCATGTCCACCTGGTTGCTGCAATTCTGCTGCTTGTCCAAGTATCTGGAGCCATGATAGAACATGGATCCGTCCATGATCATCAACCTCTCTCAAGTGAGCGGAGAAAATGGTGCACCGATGCCAGTGATGAAGAAGGATCTATTATACTTCTTCCGCTGTGGAGGAGCGGATGAATGTGCAGTGAAACAATACTGGTGATGCTTTAAGCTCCCTTTTTACTCATGCAGCTTTGCCGAGGGTCGAGAATTAGGAACTCCCCAAGTAAATTACTTTAGCAAAGAAACCAGAATCATTACTTAATTTTAGATTAGTTATACAATGCATTACCAATATAGATATTTATTTTCTAAAAATAGTATTATCCATTCTTAATTTGACGATTAGTAAGAGAATGAGAAGTTAAAGCTCTCAAAGTAAGGATGGTTGCAATCGTTTAAAGCTACCTTTACATTAGCGACATATCTTAATTTTCGCTTAAATTTAAAGCACGTACACCACAACTGGGATCGATTGTTGTGAAGATTCTTGAAATACCAAAAAAGAATGGCCTGTATTTTCCTTGTCCTCAAACTAAACATCTAATTAATAGGTTATATTGATATGAATATCACCTACATGCAAATGTAAATAAAACATAAGAGATTTCTATATTTATAACTCATCGACAAGAGGTTTAGTGATGGAGGAAAACACTTTCCAAGTGAATATCTTCAAAATTTTTACGTTTATTAGATTGCAACAGCAAACGGAGCTATCTAAGCGAAAAAAAAAAGTGATGAAGGCACCGGTACTCCTCAAACTTTCGTAAAAGTAATCAACTTTCGGAATTTCTATTTTGTCCAGTTGTATTCCTAGACCATATACTTTTGCACCGGTACTCCTCATACTTTTGCAAAAGTAATCCACTTTTGGAATTTCATTTTTGTCCAATTGGATTTCTGGACTATATGCCTTTTCGTTCAAATTGATCCTGTAGTTAGCAAAACCGACGGGAATGCCGACATGGCTATTAATTTGCTGTTAAATGCCGCGATGCCCCATTTACCTAACTTAACTAATCACTAGATCAGATGATCAAGGAGTTTACAAACAGAAGCTTCTATCCTCCAACTTGCTTTTAAGAAAAAGGAAAAAAATATTCTGATTAGAAAATTTTCTATAAGGGCATCTTCTCCATGTTGTCTAAACCTAACCACGAGTGTCGAATCTACCTCTCTCTTCTGCCTTGACTTTGGTCTTAACGGCAGAATGGCTTTTTAGAAGGAAAAAATAAAATTTGCAAATAACCAAACTGTTTGATTATTGCTCGAAGTTTCTCGTTGAATTTTGATAGAGCCATATGTTTATGATTATCAGGATGTTCTAAGTGTTTGCGGAGCCTTGGATACTGAGATTGACTATCGGAGAATGCAAGAAGATGGCTCGCTTGGGGCATGGACAAACCAGGCAACTCAGCGGGCACTACTCTAGTTTGAAATGCCGATATATTTTATATGTGTAAAAATAATTGTTGGGGCCGCTTTTTTTGTTTTATGTTTGGCTTTTTCAACACTTGGACAAACGGAGTTTCGGATTGAATAAGAATTTTGACACCTTCTTTTTTTATAATTTTAAGAAACAAATGAGGGAGGATTAAAATGACATTTTGACATCCTGATCAATAATTAAAGAGAAAAAATGAACCTATGATTCGACATCCAAGATGAATGATTGAGGAGAAAACAGGAACACATGATTATAGCTGTCGAAATACACATGTTTCATGTTGGACCCAAATAAATAAGTGGGACGGATAATGATTGAGATTCATTCCACTTCATACACAAGAATTGGTCCCTAGCTCCCATGTCCTAATATAAATAAAGAAATGCCATACAACATGAACATCAGTTTGACATGACTATTGAAGTTCACTTCCTCCATTACCTTTCCATATTTTACATCCACCCACAAACTTGTACCCTCTGCTTGTCTGCATCCATTGCGGGTGCTCTTTGCTCTTCCATTGAAGTTCAAAATGTGAATATATATACATACATATATATACACACTCACCAACACACATATATATGGGATAAGTTCATTTGAGGTTCTAAAATTTGTCAAATTGGTCCAATTTGGTCTTATAATTGATCGTACTTTTAGAAAATTTTAGGACTTAATTGCTCTTTTTGAAAGTTTTAGAACTTAATTGCATTTTCGTGACAAGTTTTAAAAATTTTACTGCCATTATCCCTATATATATATATTATAGGTTTAACAATTATTTTAAATATTTATTACCAAATTATGCACAATCATTAAATATAAATTCCATCATGGAATATAAAATTTTGAACATATAATTTTTCTTCTTGAATGTTGTTTTTTATCTTAGATGGTAGAATTTGTTTCATCAACTCAAATATTTGAAAACAGATAGTGTGTGTAATTAAGCAATTACTGTAAACATTTATTACCCACATATGCACAAGCATGGACTAGAAATTTTTAATCATTTAATCTTAGGCTCTCTTGAGATTTATGACAGAATCGAAAAAATCAAAATATAAATAACGCCTGTGATTGGAATTAATGTAGATATAGAACTTTATTCTTATGAATTATGGAGTAATTAAAATTATACCTGGTATCGGATTTTTGTCACATCAGTTATGGAGTAGAAGGGATTATATCTACCAAAGATCTTGGGTCAATTCCATAAAAAACCCTCAACTATAGCTTTAGTCCCAAAAATACCCCAAACTTTTTTTTGTCTCGAAAAAAACCCTCAACTTTTACTTTAGTCCCAAATCTACCCTCCGTAAAAATCACCGTTAACTCCTCCTTTTTTTTTTTTTTTTTTTTTTTTTTTTGAACGGAGGAAGCCGGCGCCGGCGAGGATGGCCTCGCCGCGCCGGAGTCGCGAGGGTCGCACAGGGCGGCCCTCGCGGGCGTCGGGCGAGGGCGGCCCGCCTGGGCGACCCTCGCCGGCGTCGGCGAGGGCGCGCAGCCCGGGCGACCCTCGCCGGCATCGGGCGAGCCGCCCGGGCCGGATCCGGCTCGGGCGGCCCTCGTCCGATCCGGCTCGGGCGGCCCTCGTCCGATCCGGCTGGAGCGCCGCTCGACGCCGGCGAGGCCGCGGATCCGGCTAAGGGCCGCCCTCGCCGGATCGGCTTGGGCGGCCCTCACCCTCGCACAGGTCGCCCTCGCCGGCGTCGGGCGAGGCCGCCCGTGCCGGATCGGCGAGGGCGACCCTCACCAACGTCCGGCGAGGGCCGCCCGAACCGGATCGGCACGGCGGGCCTCGCCCGACGCCGGCGAGGGTCGCCCAGGACTGGGCGGGCCTCGCCCGACGCCGGCGAGGGTCGCCCAGGATTGGGCCGCCCTCGCCGGCGCCGGCTTCCTCCGTTCAAAAAAAAAAAAAATAGGAGGAGTTAACGGTGATTTTTTACGGAGGGTAGATTTGGGACTAAAGTAAAAGTTGATGGTTTTTTTCGAGACAAAAAAAAGTTTGGGGTATTTTTGGGACTAAAGCTATAGTTGAGGGTTTTTTATGGAATTGACCCCAAAGATCTTTGATAATTCATTTAATACATGTGAATATTTCAAAATAGAGTATAATATATATATATATACACACACGTAACAAATAATTTTTGTCACATCAGTTATGAAGTAGAAGGGATTATATCTACCAAAGATCTTTGATAATTCATTTAATACATGTGAATATTTCAAAATAGAGTATAATATATATATACACACGTAACAAATATATTTAAACATTTATTATCAAAACACAAATAGTTCTGTTATTTTTGTACATCAAAGATTTATCGATATTTTTCCGGCCAAATATGACTTTGATATAATTTACTTGCCAATATGAGCCCAACATGAGATCTTTTGATATTATTTGTTAAAAATTAGTCGAATATGAGATAAGGTACTCTTACATCATTAAACTCTTTCAAAACATCATCATAACAATCAGCTTTACACATATAAAATATATAGGCATTTCAAAATAGAGTATATACATATACATAAAAATTATTCTTAAACATTTTTCCAAAATATGCATTGTTCTATTATTTCTTGTATAACTATAAGAGATTTATTACCAAAATATACACGATTGTATTGTTTCTTGTGCACCTATTGGAGGGTACTATAAAAATGCATGGAATTAGAGATGCAGAATAAGAGATTTGCAAGGATGGATTAGAAATTTGTTAAACTAATGACCAAAGGCAGCTTACCAAGCGAAGCTGACACGTGAACCTCTCATATGAATTAATCTCATGCAAGCTTTACATAAATGCGCATGCGCATGTGCTTCAGCAATCAAACAAAGGATAAACATTAAGTCAACGTGTTGTTGAATCCTTTTTTTACGCATCCCACATTTAACACAATTGATATTAGTGAAATCATTTTTAGTAAATAAAGAATCACTCATTTCTATAAATAATCACTCATTTCAATTGTGAGAGACGTATATTTTATTATTGGGCGTATTTAAAGCTATGCTAATGATTTGGTTACTGCTAATTTTGTCCATCTACTAATATTTTTTGGGGCCACTTAAAGGATCAATGATTGAAGAGGAAACATGAACGTATGACTTTACATCCAAGATCAATTATTAAGGAGGAAACAAGAACCTCTATGATTACAACTACCGGATATTGATTGAGATTTATTTTCACTCAACTCACAATGAATCAAATCTAGATATCTAAGAATTTGTCTCTTGCTCTCACGTCCTAATAAATAAAAAAATTAAAAAGCCATACAACATGAAAATTAGTTTGGGTCCTGTCAATGTCGTTTATTTCACAAAAACATCAGGAACAGCTTTGTTTTTTCAAGGACCACAAGGATATGCCAATCCGACAAGATCACGAGAGTAGAACCTAATTCGATCAGTAATTTCTACCTTTAGACATGAGTGGATTTCTTCTTCCATTACCTTTCCACGTTTGCATTTACACTACAAACCCGCATCCTATGCTTGTCTGCATGCGTTCTTGGTGCTCCTCCGCTGGAATTCATATAGGATTTTTTTTAATTTAATACCTTTTAAAAGTGGAATTATTACAAACTCCTTTTCACATGATTAAGACGCGTGTTCATTCAGGCCAGTCATGCCTAATAAAATAACATTAGGATTCATGAAATATCCTATCTAAGATTAACATTTGTTCTTTTTTTCTTTCATTGGATATAAGGACGGGATAGGACAATCGAGCGACAGGACCAATAAGGGCGCATATAAAAATGCTTTTGTTTGTCTGTTTCTCTATTTATCTACTCTGAGGAATATGTTTGGAATATAAATCTATTTGGTAACACAATTTCATTTTTCTATTTCTAAAACAAATTTGTACTCCAGAAATAAATTTGGAATAGAAATTATAAGTTAAAATTATTTACTTCTCTATTTTACTAACAAAAGTGAGAAACAATTTCTTGAACAAAAGTGACAAATAATTTTTTAATCAAAAGTGAAAAACAAAAACTTATTTCATTACTCGCTCTCGTTATCACTTGCCGGTCATCATTCACCAACCGCGCCCCCGCCCCCCCGGGGCCATTGGTGGCCCGCCTGTGGCCACGCACAGCCAGTTATCAGGGCAGGACAGGAAGCTCCACTTTGCTGAAGGAAAAGAAACTCAAGCCCGTGCTCCACAAGGCAAAATTTTAGTCGGGTGCCTCAACATTGTCTTTCAAGAGCTTCGGTTTCCATTTCAAATGGCGGTTGGCCTCTGCAAGTAACCAATTTGCAAACGATTGAAACAGATGCATTGACAACACCCAAAATGTTATTCAGTATTCACGTGCTTTCTTTAAAGTTAGACCAGTGCATGAGTCAAGCATACATCAACACTGATGGATAATTGGATATACGCAAACTTACAACACCCGGCCAATTCCTATTCAAGGGTCCATAGGATTGGTTCCTGATTCCACAAATGAGGAACAATCTTAACTGGATAAATTCTAGATTTTAGAATGGGGAACCGACCCACTCTAGAACTGATCATCCCTATAACTTTGTTTAATTGAATAATCCACCACTTTGCAACTCTAGGTCGAGTTTTTTCCAACCAATAGTGTATGATGTGGAAGTCCATTGAGATAACATCGAGATTGATTGCTGATTTATTAGCCAAATTGTTGATTTCTTCGTAGTTAGTAAATATAGGATTTTAGTATTATTTCTTCATCCGTAGTGGAATCTTAAGTTGATTGTTATGCTCAAATAAGGCAATAGTTATCGATTAGTTAGAATTGTCTAGTTTATTTTTTAGTATGTATGCTTTTATTTTGATGTAAGTCAGCGTATCTTTGAATTAATAATACAATTATGAGTGACACACGTCAGAGTCTAGACGCATTACCCGACAGTCCCTGTCCAGCATTTTGCTCGTCCTCTCGCTCAAATCTCCTGTACTGGTTCATCCTTTTTAGCAGCCCCATGGAAAGAAGAAAGAACAAAAATTAATTTCAGTTAAAATATTTGATAAAAATGGGGATAATGTTAACTTATTAGGCATGATTAGCCTGAATGAGCTTGCTTTTTAATCATGTGAAAAGGAATTTATAATAGTGTCCCCTTTTAAAAGGAGTCGAACTAACAAAATTCATATGCACATTTCATACTCCAGTGGAAGAGCACCAGCAATAAATGCAAACAAGCAAAGGTGATGGACGAAGAAATCCACAATGATCATGTCAAGAAGGTAAAAATTACCAACTTAAATCTATACTTTGCAAAATAAATGACATTAAGGGGATCCAAACTGATTCTGATGTTGTATGGCATTGTTTAATCTTGATTGGGACGTGGGAGCTGGGGACAAACTCTTGTACATGAAAGTTCGGTTCGTCGTGAGTTGAATGAACCTCTATCATTGTCCATCTCTCAATTATTTGGGTCCAACGTGAAACATATGTCCCTTGAAAGCTATAATCATGATCCATGTTTCCTCTTTGATCATTCATCTCGGATGTCAAATCATATCTTCATGTTTTCTCTTCAATTATTGATTCTGGAAGTCAAAATGTCATTTTAGCCCTCCCTCTCTTTCTTTTTTTTAAATTTTGTCATAAAAGAAGGTGTCGAAATTCTTATTCACTCTGAAACTCCATTTGTTCAAGTGTCGGAAAGGCCATACATCAATCAATAAGCGTCCCAAAAAGTATTAATAGATGGATAAAATTATGTCATCAAATCATTAGCATATTTCTCAATATGCCGAATATTTTATATGCATCCCTCGCTCGTGAAATGAGCAGTTAGTGATTACTATAACAACACCAACCATGTTAATTGAACGCATGTGAAATTTACCCAATTTGATGATCACTTTGGCAAATTTCTAATCCTACCAATCTCTAATCCGTATGTTTATTTATTATAACAAATCACTAATTTGTGTACAAGAAATATTAAAATTATGTATATATTGGTAGTAAATCGATAGATAGTGCATATTTTGATAATAAATGTTTAGAGATGACTGTTACATAAGCATAGATTATATTTTGAATTACTTGTACATTATATGTGTGCACAAGCATTATATATATACGATCAAACAAAGGATAAATATTAATTATACACATTGTTGAATCCTTTTTTTTTATGCATTCCTCGTTTAACACAATTGATATTGGTGGAATCATTTTTAGTAAATAACTAACTGCTCATTTTAATAGTAGGAGACATATATTTTTTATTATTGGGCGTATTCAAGGATACGCTAATGATTTGGTAACTGCTAATTTTATCCAAGATAAATTTATTAAGGAGGAAACATTATAGCTACCGGATGTAGGACTCAAATCGGATTTAATTAAGTCTCTTGCTCTCACGTCCTAATCAAAATAAAAGGAAAATGCCATACAACATCAAAATCAATTTATTTAATTAATACATTTGGAACCACCTTGTTTTTTCATAGGACATTGACGATATGCCGATGTGACAAGACCATGAGAGCAGCAAAATCTGATTCGAGTCCGAAGTAATTTTTACCTGGTTGACAAGAACATTGTGGATTTCTTCTTCCTTCGCCTTTCCACATGTGCATCTACACCACAAACTTGTATCGTCTGCTTGTCTGCATCAATTATTGGTGCTCGTCCACTGGAATTCATAATATACATATATATATATATGAATTTTTAATTTAATACCTTTTAAAAGAGGTATAAACTCCTTTTTTCACATTATTAAGACTCGTGTTTATTGCGACTCTTGAATTGTCTTTAACTGAAATTGACATTTTTTCTTTTTTCTTTCATTGGAGCAGCTAAAAGGAGGATCCAAGGACGGTGAGGAACAGGGCAAGCAAAATGCTGGAAAGTGATTGCCAGTTCATGGCTCTGACGTATCATCTAGTGCAACAAAATGACGTACGTCATACGGTCACGGTACTAGCCATCATGTATGGCCGAAGAATTTAAGCTCCGTTTCTTTCATAGAAAACAACTTCCTAACAAAAGTTTTTTAAATTTTCCGATGTTTGAGATTGAGTCACATAGGGCGCTCCAGTGGATGAGCACCAGCAATAAATGCAAACAAGCAAAGGTGATGGAAGAAGAAATCCACAATGGTCATGTCAAGAAGGTAAAAATTACCAACTTGAATCTATACTTTGCAAAATAAATGACATTAAGGGGATCCAAACTGATTCTGATGCTGTATGGCATTGTTTAATCTTGATTGGGACGTGGGAGCCGGGGACAAATTCTTGTACATGAAGGTTCGGTTCGTCGTGAGTTGAATGAACCTCTATCATTGTCCATCTCTCAATTATTTGGGTACAGAGGTCCATATTCATAACCCATCATTTAAAGATTTAGTGATGGAAAAAAACACGACCGAAAATGATTACTTCCGAAGAGAATACCTTGAAAAAAAATTTTGGTTTATTTGATTGTATATGGTTGAAGTAAAAAAGAAAGTGACAAAGTACTTACTCTCTAAACTTTATCAATTTCTTGAGTGATTTTTTTTGTCCAATCGAATTCTTGAACCACATTTTTTTTTCTTTCATATTGATCCTGCCGTTAGAGAATAAACAGCTATTAATATGCTGTTAAGTGCCATTGCCGGCATCTTAGGCCGCATCCGACGTCAAAGTGGCAGTTACGCCTTATGCCTAATTTGTCTAACTTACCAATAGATTAGACGATTTAGGAGTTTGCAAAAAAGGAGCTTCTATCCTCTAACGCGCTTTAATTGGAAGGAAAAAAAGATTTTATTTAGATAATTTCTAGACCTAACAATGAGTGTTGAGTCTACCTCTCTCGGCTGCCTTGACTTTGGTCTTCACAGCAAAATGGCTTTTGAGAAGAAAGAAAAAAGAAAAGAAAATAACCAAACTTATTAAATCTACCTATCTTGGTCGGGGCCCACCCTGATGTGGCCTTGATTATGCACTTACTAGTTATTATAACCGTATGTTGATGTTTATTTTCACAACCTGTGAATATCCGAAAGAGCTTTTGGGGTAGTTATCCAAGAAAATGAGAGTGAGAGAAATCTCATTTCTTGTTGATTGATTCCTGTGGGTTAGGGTCTCGCTTGAATCGTTGTGTTGGTGCTCTGCTCAGTGCTCATGTAGTCTGCTATTAACTTGTATTTCTTCGCCATCACAGAATTGCTTGCCAATATGAAAGCTCGTGCTCTTTCATCGACTTTCACGAATAGAATGACGAAAAGAAACACTGCGCATAATATTGACATTGATTGGGTCACGTATGAAGCGATCAGCCAACTTGTCAGGAAACATTTAGCAACGGAGTCGACAATAAATTACTTCCACTGTTCAATGTCCTCAATGCTGTGCGCAGTGTAGGAATCGGCGCTTCCGAGAACCACCACCAGATAAGCCCCCCACACGGCGAAATGCGGATTGCAGAAAGGAGCGCTTTGGATAAGGCCAAGCGTGTACGTGATGAGGGCGGGTGAAAGGTATAGGCCCCGAATGCGACCAATGCTAATGTGTGATTGCCGCAGCATCGCCTGAACAACCCAAAGACCCCAACAAAGACCAACATCGAAGCAGTGATGGCCAACAAAGCCTGAATTCTTAGCAGTCGGGTCCATCAACTTTTGAACGTGTCCGCTGGCTGCAGCGCTTCCTCTGCTTGTCCGAGTGGAGCCATGATAGAATCCTCATTCGTCCATGATCATCAAACCTCTCTCAAGAGAGCGGAGAAAATGGTGCGCCGATGCCAATGATGAGGAAGCATCTCTTATACTTCCAATACTGTGGAAGAGCGGATGAATGTGCAGTGACACAATACTGGTGACGCTCTAAAGCCCCTTTGTACTGATGCAGCTTTGGCCGAGTGTCGAGAATTAGGAACTCCTGAAGTAAATTACTTTAGCAAAGAAATTAGAATCATTACTTAATTTTAGAGTAGTTATACAATGCATTACCAATATAAATACTTTTTTCTAAAATTAGTATTATCCATTCTTGATTTGATGATTAGTAAGAGAATAAGAAGTTAAAACTCTCAAATCAAGGATGGTTGAAATCGCTTGTTTAAAGTTACCTTTACATTGTGATAGGGAAATTACTAAAAGAGTCCTAAACCTATTGTAATTGTATCAATTTGATCCTAAACTCTCTTTTAGTTAATTTAGTCCTAAATCTTTTACAATTGTGATAATTCAGTCCACTGAGCCAAATTTATCCAACCGGCACTAATGTGGACTCTGGCCAGCACCAGGCGTCTAGCAATTTTTACTTCTTTTTTCTTTTTTCTTTTTTTCCTTTTTTTTCCTTTTTTTCTTTTTTTTTCCTTTTTTTTTTTTCCCTTCTTCCTCCTTGGGCTTCTTCTCTTTGCAATGGCAAACGAGGCTTGCTGACTACTGAGCGAGGGCTTGGTCGTAGCCCTCCCCGGTGGCCTCCCCCTTGCCACAGGTGAGGCCGCCTTTGCCCACGGCAAAGCCAAGGCTAGCCTCGCCCAAATCTGGGCGAAGCCTCCTCACCCAAGTCTAGGCAAGGCAGTCAACGAGGGCCGTGACCCTCGCTGGCGCCAATGAAGGCTTCGCAGCCCTTGCCCAGTGGCCGGCGAGTCTCGCTAAAGCCTCACCGACCACTGTAGAGGGAAGAAGCCCAAGGAAGAAGAAGGGGAAAAAGAAAAGGAAATAATAATAATAATAATAATAAATCAAAAAATAAAAAATTTGGTCAGATCGCCAACACATATACCAACTAGTCAAATTGGGCTAGATGAACTAAATTGGCACAATTTCAAAAAGTTTAAGACTGAATTGACAAAAAAATTAAGGATTGAATTGACACAATTGCATTAGGTTTATGACTTTTTTGGTAATTCTTTCCATTTGCAACATATCCTAACTTTTGCTTAATTTTGGAAGCACCTACACGACAATTGGGATTGATTGTTGTGATAATTCTTTAAATACCAAAATAGAATGGGTTGTATTTTCCTTAACCTCAAACCAAACATCTGCTTGGTAGGTTATATTAACATAGATATCACTTACATGCAAATTTAAGTAAAACATAATGTAATAGATTTCCATAGGTATAACTCATCAACAAGAGGTTTACTGATGGGGAAAAACAAAATGATTTACTTTCCAAGTGAATACTTGAAAATTTTTACGTTTATTAGATTGCACCAGCAACCGGAGCTACCGACGTAATAAAAAGTGATGAAGCCGCCAGTACTCGTCAAACTTTCGCAAAAGTAATCCACTTTTGGAATTTCATTTTTGTCCAATTGGATTTCCGGACTATATGCCTTCTCGTTCAAATTAATCGTGCAGTCAGAAAAATCAACGGAAACGCCGCCATGGCTATTAATTTGCTGTTAAATGCCATGATGCCTCATTTACCTAGCTTAACTAATCGCTAAATCAGACGATCAAGGAGTTTGCAAACAGAAAACTTTTATTCTCAACACGATTTAAGCAAAAGGATAAAAGATTCTAATTAGAAAATTTTCTATGACGGCATCTTTCCCTCGTTGTCTAAACCAAATCTACCTCTCTCGTCTGCCTTGACTTTGGTCTTCACAGTAGAATGGCTCTTGAGAAGGAAAAAGAAAATGTAAATAAACAAACCGTTTGATTATTGCTCGAAGTATCCCATTGAAATTGATATAGGCACAAGTTTATGATTATCGTGATATTCTAAGTGTTTGTGGAGCCTTAGAGATGGAGACGAACTATCGGAGAATGCAAGAAGATGGCTCGCTTGGCGCTTGGACAAATCAGGCGACTTAGATGGCACTTATTGACAACCCATTTTGATGTCTATTTTGTACGTAACTTGTCGGAACTCTAGAGAGTTTTTTAGAGCCATGTTGAAAGCATAAGAAGTGGGTGCCATAGAGAACAATTTAACCCTTGTTTGGTATTCCGATCTATGACCGGGTTTTAATGGAAAGGGAATGCTAGATTTATTAAAACTACTATTAATTCACTAAAGAATGTGTAGAATTATAACTGACCCTTTAAACAAATGGGCCTCAAACAACGAACAAATAGTGTGACATATTATTTAACTGATATTTTTTCAGCTCTAGTTTTTTCTAATGAGAATAAAGTCGTTATTCCTTTAATTTATTGTGTTTGGTAGCATGGAACAAAACTGTCATATTAGATTATTTTCATGAAGGGTTAGGTGAAAATGAATGATGGTTAATCGGAATGATTGAGTATACGTTACACGTGGTAACTTAATAAATAGACAAACCATTGAGATTTTTATTCGGAGAAGAAAATTTGATATGATGCCATATGCATAATAATTTACACATTAAAAACTATGAATCATATTTTCAGCCTTAAAGTGGTACTAAATGCTAGAATTAGAGATTCAGTACTATTTCCTTTTATTACATTTTTTTCATTCAGATTTCTTTTATTATTCTTATTGTTTCATTCCTATAATCAAACGGTTTAAATTCGTTCATACTAGGTATTCTAGGATATTAACTAGTGCACTGCTCATAGTTCGCAAATACATTAACTAAAGCGCGTCAATAATGATTTGTATTTTCTATTAAATTATGTCTTGAGTTTTCATCCTTTACACGGAACTCGTTCCGGTTGGATAAATGTCAAGTTTGACAGCAAGATAAAATTAAAGAGTTGGACTCCCCTCTGCTGAATGTTGGATGAATGAGAGGAAAGAAGTCATCTACCGCTTCAAGACAAAAGGGGCTCACGTTATTCTAAATATCATATCTATTCATGGAGGGTGAAATGGTCTTTAAGAGAGAAGACAAAAACAAAGTAAAGCTCGTAAGGGTCTTCTTTTTGGCTGAAGCCCTATGTCGTCCCTTTCTCTTTCGAGTCCAGTAACAAGTGGGCTCCTCCAGCGAGAGTTGTAGCCACACAGTAAGAAAGATATTTTATGGCCGGACAGTAACTTCCTTGAAAGCTGCGCCGCGAAGAAATGGCCCCACAGAGGGAGCACCCATGTGGCCGTGGGCAGAGCCTGAGCATCCGATGGAATTGTGGCGTAAGTATTATATCCATTTAAGTTGTTTATTTATGAACATTTTGAATTTGGATTTGATCCAGCTGTGTGTGAGCGACAACTTGAATTCTTCAATTATTAGTAAATTTATTATTATTGATTATTCCATGAGTGTAAGTATTGACACTTTGTACAGAACCACTAAATTTTTAATATCCTTTATTATTCCTAATTTATTTTCTCTAGTTATTTCATGTTGACATAAATTGCACGATCTTGGATTACTTTCGCGTTAATAAATTACAACAGTTCCAATGTGGACAGAGATTAATCATCAAAGCCTCAAGCCTCCATAAGATACGGCCCCTAATAAATTTCTAGAACGGTGGACCAGCATGAATCTTTAGTAAAATATTGAAGAGGGTATAGCTAGTACGTAAATCTTGTCGTTATCCTGCACGTCATAAAGCTTCATTATATGAATAAGGGTACGCTTTCACGTTTTAGATGGACAAAGCAGTGGGTGTAGCCAGTGTGTAAGCGGACCGAGTTAAAAAAGCTGACCAATCCAATGCCTTCCATTTGCAGCCACGCAAATCTGTCCCGTGTGTCGAAAATCTTCATCCCTAACGAGGTTGACCTGACAAAGAAAAGGCAAGACCAAATAAAAAAAAAGAAAAAGTGAGCTGACACGTTTTACATGCAGCACTAACGCTGTCCTGTGTGCCTCAGTCCGACATTTCCTAACCTTGCAAAAGTACGGCGCATAACTCAATGACTTCGGGAGAAGCATGAGAGATGCATTATGCAACTAAATTACTAGAGTAGTGTAACATAATTTATGTTAGGAATCTATTTATGAAAGGAATATTATGTGGGCACGCATCGGCCATTTATCTAGGACCTAGAGAGAGGCAATGACAACTAGGGATGCAAAGAAGTAACCGAATAGCCCGCAACGCTATCAAGTGGGGGAGGATGTCATTTCCTAATTCCATGAACGCATGGAGGTGAACTCCGTAATACTAGGAGAAGCATGAGAGATGCGATATGAATGATTCAATTAGATCATAAAAATGGTGTCAAAGAGTTTGTGCTAAAAATCTATTGATGAAAGACAAAGTGTGGAAGATATCCGAAAGCGAGGTTAGCCACTTGCGCACAAACTAGTTGGGAATTAATATCGCTCTCTAGATGATGACCACAATGAGGCGAAAATAAGTTGTTATGTTGAAATGAGACACATGCTTTGCCTGGATGGTAATTTTTCTAGCTTAATCCATAAATTAGTGGCACGTCTAGAATAATGTTATTTGAGCTGGCTTAATATTGACCTTTGATCTGAATTTATTCTACAGAAAATACATGTTGCCGATTGGGTCGACTTGTGGTTGGACAAGGTACACTCTCTTCAATGTGAGATAACTCATGTATGCTCTTTCGCCATCTTAAAAAGTCTTGTAACAGTCGCATCTTGTTCAAGTCTCTCCCCTTGGCCATCAATCCTCCACCACATAAAAATTATTCCTTAAATGAGCTCAAGAGACTAAGGGCATCAAAACCATTACTTTTCTGACTAGTAGGTCAAATTATGGTTACACGAAAAAGGGGTCAATTTCAAAAAACCCCAAATTTTAGATTCAATTCCAAATATATCTCGAATTTTTTGTTATTTCAAGAAAAATCTTAAACTTTAGATTCAATTCCAAATTTGTCCTGAACTTTTCTTTTATCTCAAAAAAAATCCTAAACTTTAATTTTAATCCCAAATCTACTTTAAATTTTGTTTTGTCTAAAAAGAAAGAAATAATATGTTTTTGATTTAATGGCATGCACATGGTGTCTGGCCGAGACACACGGACATTAGTCCTTTGCTTGGATTTGACCTGATGACCTGAAAACCCAACTTGACCCAATCCGACGCTTTTTCCCTCTCTTCCCCGTCACTTTCTCTCTTCTCTCACTGTCTCTTCGTTTTCTTTGCCACTCAGCCGGATAATAAATGAACCGAAATGACGTAGAATAAATGAACCGAAATGACGTGATTTCGCAAATTTTTATAATTTTTGACCTTTTTCTTTAATTTCTACTTTTCTTTTCGTTTTCTCTCGTCTTTTCCACACCATTGATGGCGAAGATGAATTGTGTAGTGAAATCCGCCGCGTTCCCCTTCGCCTTATCGTAGAGGCACATCGGCTTGTAGTACTTGGCCTTGAGTGGAATCCGTAAATTGGATGAAGGCCCTGGAATCAATTGACGCACTGCCATCGCATCGAACGGTACTATCGTTCAAAGTTTGGAAGCTGAAGTCGATGCCCCGTGACGATGCCGAAGCAGTGAAAACAAAGGTCAGAGAGAGAACCAAGATTAGGAGTGATCGAAGCTCTTCGGTGTTGAAACTTTTGATATCTGCTGAGCTGTAGAATGCCATTCTCGTTGAGGTTTCTACGCTGCTCTTGGAATGTGGGACGAAGCACAGCCTTTTGGAGTCCTTGGCGTGTTCCGATGACTTCTTTTTGTTAAAGGACTTGCTATCTACCATGTGAAATGGTTCAATGTGAACGAAATTGCTATTACTCCTCATTTAAATTGTATATTCTTTCTTTTTAATAAGGTGGAAATATCTTTATATTTATGTTTCATAAAATTACAAAACAATTTTAGGACCCACGCAGATTCGACCATGCTGAACGGTTCAATGCAAAGGAAATTAACAGAGGCCACTCACGCTTCCACGGCGACTGGTCTCTTGACTTGAAAAAAAAGAAAAAAAGAACTCGGTTGAAATGATGGCCCTCACCATGGCGCTGGGGACGTAGACGAGAAAATATCAGTTTGTCGTGCGTCGCTCCACCACCACTCATTGCGGGGTGGTGGTGCTGGTGGTGGGGTCGAAGCATGGTTTTTTCTCGCTTCGAGAAAATGCCGAAGCTCATTTAATATCATCTCCGCTTTCAAAGAGCCCGTTTCCACTGGGGCCGAAGAACGGTCAAGCTAGTTGTGTATCAACAAAAATCGGCTAAATAAAAGTCTCCAAAGCGCCGAAAACTTTCGATATCTGCTAGAGAGAACCAAGACTAAGAGTGATCGAAACGTCTCCAATCTTTGAAACTTTTGATATCTGTTGAGCAGCGAAGCACCATTCTCGTTGAAGTTCCTACGCTGCTCTTGGAATTTGGGACTGAGAACAGCTTTTTGGAGTCTGTGGCCTGGTCCGATAACTTTTATTTGTCAAAGGACTTGTTATGTGCCGTGTGGAATGGTTTAACATATTTTTCAATACATAATTCAAATGAAATAATTTGAGCACTTTCACACAGTCATTGTATGAAGCGGCTTTAATACGAACGAAATTGGCATAATCCTCTCGCGCTCCTACGATGACTGGTGACTTGACTTGAAAAAAAAAAAAAAGGACCACGGTCAAAATGATCCCTCTCAACGTAGTGCTGCCAACAGAGACGAGACAATATCAGGTGTTGTGCGTCGCTCCACTCCACTCGTTGCCTGCCATTGTCACGTATCCGGATGGGGCCCATCTTTTCAGATTTTTTTCCTCTCCCCCGTCACTTTCTCTCCTCTCACTGTCTCTTCGTTTTCTTCGCCACTCAGCCGTGGAATAAAACGAACCGAAATGACGTGATTTTGTAAATTTTTATAATTTTCTGACCTTTTTTCTTTTCGTTTTTTCTTGTCTTTTCCACACCACTATTCACCTTCTTCCTTATGCCTCGTCTCCTTCCACTTCATTGCCAAGAAGACACCACTGTTTATCTTCTTCGTACGTGGCCGCCGCTCTCGCCCATATTTGCAACCTCTTCTTCTTCTTTTTTTGTCATAAATATAGAACTTGCATTAGTGATCCGAAAATAAAGAATTACATGAGAATTCAAAGTCTAAACATAAAAGTAGCTCGAGTGATTGAGGTGGTTGTGCAATCCAATTGGACGAGAGAATATTTGCATTGTAGGCTCTTGCGACCCAATCGACTGTCTGATTTTGTTCTCTTCAGACAAAATGCAGCCCAACATCCCCCATTCGGGCCATAAGAGAAATACAGTCTTCAATTACTGTCCGTGCAGCCCAGGAAGCGTCGGCCCGGCCCAATATACACTAAATAGCTGATAAGCTATCTAATAAGAGGACGGTTCGCAAATCAGCTTGAAGACTTCCTTAAGCTCCCGTTGCTATTGTCTATACTTCCCGTTTTTGACTTAAGAACAGCAGGGCCTCACAGATAGCTAGGGTTTCAGTGATTAAAGCTGAAGGGGCTGAAATTTTCCTTGCAAACCCGTCGATTAGTACACCTGCTCCGTTCCGCCAAACACCAACAACATATCCTTCCATACTTGAGTAGCACCACGAGCAATCAACGTTTATTTTGCTGCAATGCACATTGGTTTGGGTTTCTTCCGTCAAAAGGGAAAAAATAGGGTTTTCTCGGCTTAGCTTTGTCGTGACCTACTTTTTTCTCGTCCCGAGGGGGAACAAAATGTCTAAATAGGATTAGGAGTATTGTTAATTTCGGACTGACGGCCCTTCATTAACTCGAGCTCTCCCAAGCCCATACCCTGCGCGATATTGGATATTCATAAAATTTTTCAAATAAAGAGTCACCACTAGCCAATTGGGGTCGGCTAGAAACCAAACGAGGCATAGGAGCGTGCCTCACTTTCTACGCAACCAGAAAATTTAGAGTAGAGGACTCGATTACACTAATCATGTGACCAGCGCCCTTTCGGTACCTAACTTAATTGTGTATTAATAAGGCCATAGCAACCTATTCGAGAGATCTAAGGTTTATCCTAACCATTTTAAAATAATGAAATAACATCCAAAATAACATCGCAAAATAAGGTATAGGAATATCCTAATATAGTCCCTAAAAAAAGGAAAAAGAGAAATATAACGTAAAACAAAAACCTATTGTGGAGCCCTAAAGGCTTATTCAATTTTGGTCTTTTTTCCTTTTTAAAGGGTTTTCTAAATTTTTTTGCAATTTTTCTGATTTTTTATGAAATTTTTATATTTTTTAATATTTTTTAATATTTTCCGAAATTAAACAAAACAAGCTTTCGAGATTTTTTTATATTTTTGGGTTTTCTGAATTTAAAAAAAAACATTTATTAATTTTTTTTGGGATTTTCTAATTTTTCTAATTTTTTTAGCATTTTAAAAATATTTCGGATTCTTTTGTATTTTGAAAATTTTTAAATTTTTTTAAAAACTCTCAAGACTTTTCTGAATTTAAAAACATTTTATTAATTTTTAAGGATTTTCGATTTTTTTAAGGTTTTTAAATATTTTAAATATTTTTTTGTATTTTTTGAATTTTTGAAATTTCGGAATTTTTTTGGATTTTTTTATTAAAAAAAGTGATTCGGACCGGGTCGGGAAACCCTAAACCCAGCCCTACTAAACCGACCCGGACCCTATCGATCCGGGCTGGGCTAAAGAAACCGGGCTGGCCGAACGGCCCGGTCAAAAGTTTAAAAAAATGGCCCATTGATAAAAGAAATTAAATAGCCCATTTTCCCTTTTTCGAAAATCAGCCCAGCCACTTTTCAGCCCAAATTCAGACTAGGCCCACTCTCCCTTTTATATTTTCGGCCTCCTCCATTTTTCTTTTCTTTATTATTATTTTTCTCTTCTTCTTTTTTTCTGGTCTTCGTCTTCAACATGCGACGCATGCCCGACGTCTCCTCCATGCACGCTCGACAGAAACCGACGCACTCCACCGCGCCGCAGCCAACGCTGCCGCGGGTCTTCACCGGTCCTAAAGGGGGTCGTCCTACCGTCGTCTAGCGTCGGCCGTTCCGTCCGACCGACGCCGGACCTCGCCGGCGATGACCTCCGGCGACCCTTGAAGCTCTCCATCGCCAGAGCTAAAAAAGGCACTCCCCTCCGATCAAAAAATGAGCGGAAATCGCACTAAAATGGCCATAATACTAAGAGAATCACTAGAGTAAACGATATACGATCAAACACTTATGGTGCGTTTGTTTCGCAGAAATCGTATCATTTTTTGAAAATGTTTTACAGGAAATCATTTTCCATGAAAATGATTAGTTTTCTTGTATTTGATGATATGTGATTGAAAATGTTTTCAGACGTTTGGATCGCATTTGAAAAATAATTGAATAACATTTAAATTAACAATTTACACTAGCGTGTCTCTCACTTTCAAATTGTGCCATAACTATGGGGCTCATCTCATTTGTGGGGCAATAAGCTTTATCTTGATCAATCAAAGAATAGCCTACGAATGAACTTGCTAGCTAATGAAACATTTTCAGGGTCCTCAAGTTCATCAGACGAGACTTAACCACTTCGAGGCAGCACTAATCCTATCCTGATGTTGAAAGTGAAGTTTCTAATGGATGAATCACATGAGATAAAGCAGACAAGACAAGAAAAGTTGATTGGGAGGAGGTTGATAATACGTAATATTTTTGTTGATTGGACAAAAAAGAGATTTTGGAGAGTAAAAGAAAATGACAGCAATGACCTAATAAAAAGGGAAGAACCTAAAGACTTGATAAAGAGAGAGTGTTTTCCCCTTCCCACGCACATGAATTCATTTTCCTAAAATAATACATAATATTTATGTTGACTAGTCGTTTTTGGAAAAACAAACAGCAGAAAGTCCGGAAAACACTTTCCGGGAAATTACTTTCATTGAAACAAACGCACCCTTAGAAAACTAAGTTATCGAGGACGAAACCGAATATGCAAATTTCTAGATCTCATTCGGGCATTTCATCGAACACCTAATGGGCACTACCAAATTCGGAGATCTCTGGCTCAACCAAGCCTCGAACATACTCTAGGAGCCTTCGGACATAACATACGAGGGTGCAGGAGCAAGACGCAAAGGCGACAAGGGCTAGAGCTTGCGCGAGCCGGCCGACCGCAAGCTCCGGCCCAGCTCATCCGAAAACAAATGGGGGAAGAAAAAATGAACCAACCTATTCAGCTTGAGGAAGACGCTGGGATGTCGTCGGACAGACTCGTGCGTGGCCGAACTCCTCTTTCTCCCGCTCTCGATCGCTGGGTTCATCTTCGGATGTCGCCGGTGATTGGAATTAATGTAGATATAGAACTTTATTCTTATGAATTATGGGGTAATTAGAATTAAACCCAGTATCGGATTTTTGTCACATCTATGAAGTAGAAGGGATTATATCTACCAAAGATCTTTGATAATTCATTTAATACATGTGAATATTTCAAAATTGAGTATAATATATATATACACACGTAAAAAATATATTTAAATATTTATTGTCAAAACACGAATAGTTTTGTTATTTTGTACATCGAAGATTTATCGATACTATTTTCGGCCAAATATGACTTTGATATAATTTACTTGTCAATAGGAGCCCAACACGAGATCTTTTGATATTATTTGTTAAAAATTAGTCGAATATGAGATAAGGTACTCTTAAATCATTAAACTCTTTCAAAACATTATCATAACAATTAGTTTTACAAATATAAAATATACAGGCATTTCAAAATAGAGTATATATATACATAAAAATTATTCTTAAACATTTTTCTAAAATATGCATTATTCTATTATTTCTTGTATAACTATAAGAGATTTATTACCAAAATATACACGATTATATTGTTTCTTGTGCACTTATTGGAGGGTACCATCAAAATGCATGGAATTACAGATGCAGAATAAGAGATTTGCAAGGATGGATTAGAAATTTGTTAAACTAATGACCAAAGGCAGCTTACCAAGTAAAGCTGACACGTGAACCT
Organism: Corymbia calophylla; assembly: GCA_014182845.1. Classification (NCBI taxonomy): domain Eukaryota; kingdom Viridiplantae; phylum Streptophyta; class Magnoliopsida; order Myrtales; family Myrtaceae; genus Corymbia; species Corymbia calophylla. Next base: position 4,124,152 of record CM024696.1, on the reverse strand, counting down.
CTCATATGAATTAATCTCACGCAAGCTTTACATAAATGTGCATGCGCATGTGCTTCAGCAATCAAACAAAGGATAAACATTAAGTCAACGTGTTGTTGAATCCTTCTTTTACGCATCCCACATCTAACACAATTGATATTAGTGAAATCATTTTTAGTATATAAAGAATCACTCATTTCTATAAATAATCACTCATTTCAATTGTGAGAGACGTATATTTTATTATTGGGCGTATTTAAAGCTATGCTAATGATTTGGTTACTGCTAATGTTATCCATCTACTAATAATTTTTGGAGCCACTTAAAGGATAAATGATTGAAGAGGAAACATGAACGTATGACTTTTCGTCCAAGATCAATTATTAAGGAGGAAACAGGAACCTCTATGATTACAGCTACCGGATATTGATTGAGATTCATTTTCACTCAACTCACAATGAATCGAATCTAGATATCTAAGAATTTGTCTCTTGCTCTCATGTCCTAATAAAAAAAATTAAAAGCCATACAACATGAAAATAGTTTGGATCCTGTCAATGTCGTTTATTTCACAGAAACATCAGGAACCGCTTTCTTTTTTCAAGGACCACGATGATATGCCAACTCGACAAGATCACGAGAGTAGAACCCGATTCAATCAGTAATTTCTACCTTTAGACATAACCATTGTGGATTTCTTCTTCCATTACCTTTCCACGTTTGCATTTACACTACAAACCCGCATCCTATGCTTGTCTGCATGCGTTCTTGGTGCTCCTCCGCTGGAATTCATATAGGATTTTTTTTAATTTAATACCTTTTAAAAGTGGAATTATTACAAACTCCTTTTCACATGATTAAGACGCGTGTTCATTCAGGCCAATCATGCCTAAAAAAATAACATTAGGATTCATGAAATATCCTATCTAAGATTAATATTTGTTCTTTTTTTCTTTCATTGCATATAAGGACGGGATAGGACAATCGAGCGACAGGACCAATAAGGGCGCATATAAAAACGCTTTTGTTTGTCTGTTTCTCTATTTATCTATTCTGAGGAATATGTTTGAAATATATATCCATTTGGCAACGCAATTTCATTTTTCTATTTCTAAAACAAATTTGTACTCCATAAATAAATTTGGAATAGAAATTATAAGTTAAAATTATTTACTTCTTTATTTCTGGAACAAAAGTGAGAAACAATTTCTTGAACAAAAATGATAAACAATTTGTTGAACAAAAGTGAGAAACAAAAACTTATTTCATTACTCGCTCTCATTACCGCTTGCCAGTCATTCACCGACCGCCAACCCCCTGGCCATTGGTGGCCCGCCTGTGGCCACGCACAGCCAGTTATCGGGGCAGGACAGGAAGCTCCACTTTGCTGAAGGAAAAGAAACTCAAGCCCGTGCTCCACAAGGCAAAATTTTAGTCGGGTGCCTCAACATTGTCTTTCAAGAGCTTCGGTTTCCATTTCAAATGGCGGTTGGCCTCTGCAAGTAAACAATCTGCAAACGATTGAAACAGATGCATTGACAACACCCAAAATGTTATTCAGTATTCACGTGCTTTCTTTAAAGTTAGACCAGTGCATGAGTCAAGCATACATCAACACTGATGGATAATTGGATATACGCAAACTTACAACACCCGACCAATTCCTGTTCTAGGGTCCATAGGATTGGTTCCTAATTCCACAAATGGGGAACGACCTTAAGTGGATAGATTCTAGATTTTAGAATGGGGAACAGACCTACTCTAGAACTGATCATCCCTATAACTTTGTTTAATTGAATAATCCACCACTTTGCAACTCTAGGTCGAGTTTTTTCCAACCAATAGTGTATGATGTGGAAGTCCATTGAGATAACATCGAGATTGATTGCTGACTTATTAGCCAAATTGTTGATTTCTTCGTAGTTAGTAAATATAGGATTTTAGTATTATTTCTTCATCCGTAGTGGAATCTTAAGTTGATTGTTATGCTCAAATAAGGCAATAGTTATCGATTAGTTAGAATTGTCTAGTTTATTTTTTAGTATGTATGCTTTTATTTTGATGTAAGTCAGCGTATCTTTGAATTAATAATACAATTATGAGAGACACACGTCAGAGTCTAGACGCATTACCCGACAGTCCCTGTCCAGCATTTTGCTCGTCCTCTCGCTCAAATCTCCTGTACTGGTTCATCCTTTTTAGCAGCCCCATGGAAAGAAGAAAGACCAAAAATTAATTTCAGTTAAAATATTTGATAAAAATGGGGATAATGTTAACTTATTAGGCATGATTAGCCTGAATGAGCTTGCTTTTTAATCATGTGAAAAGGAATTTATAATAGTGTCCCTTTTTAAAAGGAGTCGAACTAACAAAATTCATATGCACATTTCATACTCCAGTGGATGACCACCAGCAATAAATGCAAACAGGCAAAGGTGATGGACGAAGAAATCCACAATGATCATGTCAAGAAGGTAAAAATTACCAACTTGAATCTATACTTTGTAAAATAAATGACATTAACGGGATCCAAACTGATTATGATGCCGTATGGCATTGTTTAATCTTGATTGGGACGTGGGAGCTGGGGACAAACTCTTGTACATGAAGGTTCGGTTCGCCGTGAGTTGAATGAACCTCTATCATTGTCCATCTCTCAATTATTTGGGTCCAACGTGAAACATATGTCCCTTGAAAGCTATAATCATGATCCATGTTTCCTCTTTAATCATTCATCTCATATGTCAAATCATATCTTCATGTTTTCTCTTCAATTATTGATCCTGGAAGTCAAAATGTGATTTTAGTCCTCCCTCTCTTTTTCTTTTTTTAAATTTCGTCATAAAAGAAGGTGTCAAAAATTCTTATTCAATCTGAAACTCCATTTGTTCAAGTGTCGGAAAGGCCATACATCAATCAATAAGCGTCCCCAAAAAGTATTAATAGATGGATAAAATTATTTGTCATCAAATCATTAGCATATTTCTCAATATGCCGAATATTTTATATGCATCCCTCGCTGGTGAAATGAGCAGTTAGTGATTACTATAACAAAACCACCAATATTAATTGAACGCATGTGAAATTTACCCAATTTTGATGATCACTTTGGCAAATTTCTAATCCTAACAATCTCTAATTCTTATGTATATTTATTATAACAAATCACTAATCTGTGTACAAGAAATATTAAAATTATGCATATATTGGAAGTAAATCGATAGATAGTGCATATTTTGATAATAAATGTTTAGAGATGACTGTTACATAATCATAGATTCTATTTTGAATTTCTTGTACATTATATGTGTGCACAAGCTTTATATATATACGATCAAACAAAGGATAAACATTAATTATACACATTGTTGAATCCTCTCTTTTTTTATGCATTCCTCGTTTAACACAATTGATATTGGTGGAATCATTTTTAGTAAATAACTAACTACTCATTTTAATAGCAGGGGACGTATATTTTTTTATTATTGGGCGTATCCAAGGATATGCTAATGAATTGTTAACTGCTAATTTTATCCAAGATAAAGTTAGTAAGGAGGAAACATTATAGCTACCGGATGTAGGACTCAAATCAGATTTAATTAAGTCTCTTGCTCTGACGTCCTAATCAAAATAAAAGGAAAATGCCATACAACATCAAAATCAGTTTATTTCATTAATACATCTGGAACCACCTTGTTTTTTTCATAGGACATTGACGATATCCCGATGTGACAAGACCATGAGAGCAGCAAAATCTGAGTCGAGTCCGAAGAAATTTTTACCTGGTTGACAAGACCATCGTGGATTTCTTCTTCCTTCGCCTTTCCACATTTGCATCTACACCACAAACTTGTATCGTCTGCTTGTCTGCATCAATTGTTGGTGCTCCACCACTGGAATTCATAATATACATATATAAATATATATATGAATTTTTAATTTAATACCTTTTAAAAGAGGTATAAACTCCTTTTTCACATCATTAAGACTCGTGTTTATTGTGACTCTTGAAATGTCTTTAACTGAAATTGACATTTGTTCTTTTTTCTTTCATTGGAGCAGCTAAAAGGAGGATCCAAGGACGGTGAGGGACAGGGCAAGCAAAATGCTGGAAAGTGATTGCCAGTTCATGGCTCTGACGTATCATCTAGTGCAACAAAATGACGTACGTCATCCGGTCACGGTACTAGCCATCATGTATGGCCGGCACCTCATGCAAGACGCAAAGAATTTAAGCTCCATTTCTTTCATAAAAAACAACTTCCTAACAAATTTTTTTAAATTTTCCGATGTTTGAGATTGAGTCACATAGGGCGCTCCAGTGGATGAGCACCAGCAATAAATGCAAACAAGCAAAGGTGATGGAAGAAGAAATCCACAATGGTCATGTCAAGAAGGTAAAAATTACCAACTTGAATCTATACTTTGCAAAATAAACGACATTAAGGGGATCCAAACTGATTCTGATGCTGTATGGCATTGTTTAATCTTGATTGGGACGTGGGAGCTGGGGACAAACTCTCGTACATGAAGGTTCGGTTCGTCGTGAGTTGAATGAACCTCTATCATTGTCCATCTCTCAATTATTTGGGTCCAACGTGAAACATATGTCCCTTGAAAGCTATAATCATGATCCATGTTTCCTCTTTAATCATTCATCTCGGATGTCAAATCATATCTTCGTGTTTTCTCTTCAATTATCGATCCTGGAAATCAAAATGTCATTTTAGCCCTCCCTCTCTTTTTTCTTAAAATTTTGTCATAAAAGAAGGTGTCAAAAATTCTTATTCAATCTGAAACTCCATTTGTTCAAGTGTCGGAAAGGTCCGACCAAAAAAAAAGTGTCAGAAAGGCCATACATCAATCAATAAGCATCCCCAAAAAGTATTAATAGATGGATAAAATTATTTGTCATCAAATCATTAGCATATTTCTCAATATGCCGAATATTTTATATGCATCCCTCGCTGGTGAAATAAGCAGTTAATGATTACTATAACAACACCACCAATATTAATTGAACGCATGTGAAATTTACCCAATCTAATGATCACTCTGGCAAATTTCTAATCCTAACAATCTCTAATTCTTATGTATATTTATTATAACAAATCACTAATCTGTGTACAAGAAATATTAAAATTATGTATATATTGGTAGTAAATCGATAGATAGTGCATATTTTGATAATAAATGTTTAGAGATGACTGTTACATAAGCATAGATTCTATTTTGAATTACTTGTACATTATATGTGTGCACAAGCTTTATATATATACGATCAAACAAAGGATAAACATTAATTATACACATTGTTGAATCCTTTTCTTTCTTTCTTTTTTATTCCTTGTTTAACACAATTGATATTGGTGGAATCATTTTTAGTAAATAACTAACTACTCATTTTAATAGCAGGAGACGTATATTTTTTTATTGTTGGGCATATTCAAGGATATGCTAATGATTTGGTAACTGCTAAATTTTATCCAAGATAAATTTAGTAAGGAGGAAACATTATAGCTACCGGATGTAGGACTCAAATCGGATTTAATTAAGTCTCTTGCTCTGACTTCCTAATCAAAATTTTAAAATAAAAAATGCCATACAACATGAAAATCAGTTTGGAGTTTTGGATTGAATGAGAATTTTGACAAGTTCTCTTACGATTATTTCGAAAAAAAATGAGGGAGAAGTAAAATGGCATGTTGACATCCAGGGTCAATAATTGAAGAAGAAACATGAACCTCTGATTTGACATCCAAAATGAATGATTAAAGAGGAAACATGAACACGTGATTATAGCTGTCGAAAGATATACGTTTCCTGTTGGACCTAAATAAATAAGTTGGACGGACAACGATGGAGATTCATTTTCTCCAAGGATGAGTCGAATCTGCATACGTAAGAATTTGTCTCTTCCCACATCATAATCAAAATTTTGAAAATAAAAAATGCCATACAACATGAAAATCAGTTTGGTTCCCATCAGCCTCGTTTATTTCACAAAACATCTAGAAGCACTTTGTCTTTTCAAGGACCACGACGACATGCCAATGTGACAAGATCACGAGAGCAAAACCTGATTCGATTAATAATTTCTATCTATAGACATGACCATTGTGGATTTTTTTCTTCCATTACCTTTCCACGTTTGCATTTGCCCCACATACCCGCATCCTATGCTTGTCTGCATGCGTTCTTGGTGCTCCTCCGCTATATATATTAATTTAATACCTTTAAAAAGTGGAATAATTGTAAACTCCTTTTCACATGATTAAGACGCCTGTTCATTCAGGCCAATCATCCCTAATGAAATAACATTAAGATTGATGAAATATCTTACCTGAAATTAATATTTGCTCTTCTTTTTTTCTTTAATTGGATCCAAGGACGGAATGGGACAATTGAGTGACGTAGCCGCAAAATGCTAAAGGGGGATTGCCACCTCATGAGTCTCACGTCACCAGGTGCATCACAAAATGACTTACATCATTCAGTAGCGCTAATGGACATCATGTGCATCTAGCACCGTATGCAAGACGCCAAGGGTTTAATTCACTAAAAATCTCCAACTTTAGATCTAATTTACATTTTGTGCAAAAGTTTTTGTTTAGAAAAAGGGCTATGATTTTTCCACCCTTTGTATAACTAAATCCACCCCATTTTTTCACTAAAAAGGCAAAATTGCCTTCAATCATTCAATTGCAATATAAAGTGGTAGCCCCAAATTAATTTACTTTTCTTCTTTTTTATTATTTTTCTATTTTTATTGGAAAATTTTCAAATAAAATCCTAAAGTGCCATCATTTTGTGAAATAAAAGCCTAAAGTGGACAATGTTTCAAATAATGGCTAAAATGGTCATATTAGTCTTAAATAAAGGCCTAAAGTGGCCAGATCGTATCAAAAAATGACTTCTGACCAGTCAATGACTATTCCGACCATCAGAGAAGGGGTATTTTAGTCAAACGAATTCTAAGAATATTTTTTTTTATAATTTTTTCCTTTCCCTTTCTTTTTCTTTTTCTTTTACTTTTCTTTTCTTTTCCTTTTTCTTTTCTCCTCTTCCCTCCATTGGTTATTGCCGCACCTCGTCAATGGCTAGTGGAGGTCGTCGGCCTTAGGCGAGAGCTGCCCTCATTAGCATCGGACTAGAGTCGTTGTGACGTCTTGAAATTCAAGCCCTTTGATGGAGGAATGAACATGAATTTCATCAATGCATTTTTGGTCGATCTCACTTGGAACTGATCACTCCTAAGATACTGACCTTGAGGGGAAAGGCTAATGAAGAGAGAACTCGTACAACTAAAGAACTTGATCTGGGAAAATGACTTAACCGTGAGACTTGCGTGAGGACGATCCTGTAGATATGCAGGCCGATTTCAAAGACGACTAGAAGTCGATTCTCGGACAGAACATAATGGGACGATAGATGATTTCATTTACTATTATCGAGCTCGCGAACAACCTTATGTCGATCCTTGATAATCGTGTACTTTGAAATAAGAATCTATCCTTCGCAATTTCACGTAGTCAATAACGTCCATGTGTCGAGATATCTTGAACGTGGTTTGGCACGAGTCGGTTACGCGTGAGTCCTCGAAGCTGCCTGTTAGTCTGAGTTGTATCAAAATGGCATACGGGCGAAATCGACAAGGCATGAGAATCCAAGATTGAGCTTCAAATTTTCGGGAACGTCCGGAACGGACTTTTGAACAATGCTTCTTTGACAGTCGACAGTGCTAGTTAAGCAAAGTTTTTGGAAAAGGGATTTACGGACTGAGGAAACGAGCCTACGAGGACGTGGGCCAAACAAGACCAGTGTGGGCCTCACACCCAAGGTGGAACAGCCACCATGGTAGGCCCGAGACAAGCAAGTGAGCCCGTTGGACCCAACCGACCAATTTATCCTTCCGAGCCCGTTGTCTAACCTTAAATCATTTCGAGCCCAACCAATTCCTAAGCCCATTCCTATTCATTTTCTAGCCCATTTCTTAAACTCGCCCTTCATTTTCAGCCCAATGGCAATTTGGGAAATGTACAAGGTGAAAATGATCATTTTGCCCCTAGATATTTTGAAGAAATGACAAAAGAACAGAGAGAAGATGATGTTACTTGCTTGGGAAGTTGGGGCAAACATTTATGGCCTTAATGAGGTTTGTCTACCATCCCTCACTTCACTCTCTCTCTCCCCTTCAACCCCTCCAAAAACCACGCACCTCTCTCCCTCGTTTTCCTTTCCTTCCTTCTGCTTTTCCTTCTGACATTCCTCCAAAAACTCGAGTTTTTCATGGCTTTCCCGTGCTGATCACCACCCATGCCACCCACCACTGTGCTCAGGAGACAAATTCTGTACGGCCTACGTTGGCCATTTGCCGGTCAGAGCCGCCGGCCGACCCGCCAGCCAGCCAAAAGCTCCGGCTTCCCTGACCGCCTACTACAGCTTTGAACCCACCTATTTCAGTCTTTGTCCTCCTATTTCGACCCAATCTCCACCCAGCCCAACCACCAGGCGTTCCCCCTCGACCCCCTGGTACCGCCAGTCGCTGGCTAGCCACTTGCCAGAGCTCCGACCAGCCCGTTTTGCTCCGGTCAGCCCCTTTCTTCTTCAGGTAGTCAGTTTTTCCAACTTGCAGAGGGAGTCCGAGTTTATTGCTATTGTTTTCAGCCTCGAGACCGTCTTGGATCATCGTGGTAAAGGTCCCTAAGTGTCGCATCCATCGCCACTGCCGCGTCCGTGTCGCCGGCCCGCTTAACAGGTAAGTTTAGCTCCTAATCATTTATTAGTGCCTAAACTTGCTTAGGGTTAGTTTAGTTAGGGTTAATTTTGGTTTAGGTGGTTTAATTAAGTTGTATTAGCCCTAAGATAGATGATTAGATAGATGGTTAAAATTAGCTTAGCTTAATTTTGCTTATTGAGCTAATTGTGATTATGTGTGGTTTATCTGTTTAATTAAGCATGTTTAACTTAATTGATTGATTGTTTGTTTAATTAATGTTTGGTTTAATTTTTGAATTTAATGCTTTAATTATTGAATTATGAAATTACACTGTTCACAAAATACTGTTCACGTGCACTGTTCACGCGATACTATTCATGTGCACTGTAAATTCGGAAGTTAAAAATGGCCTCATTTCATGTGCTTTGATTTTATAAGGTGAATTGGATGTGTCATTGCATGAACATCCGCATGAATCGTGTGATTTTCACAAGAAATGGGAAAATGATTTGTCTGAGGGACACCGAAAATGTACCGCTTTTATAAGAAAAGATTTGAGGTTTTATATGCAAGCATGTGTGTATTGCCTAATGCTCAAATATAATAAGTGGATTATGATGATAAGCTTGCATAATCATTAAGTTGAACCCGCCCCCTAGCCGTAGATCGGGGGGTGATAAACCGATTTATCGGAAACCCGACGAGGGTCTAGATGCGGAGTTGCGGTAGAGGCCAGGCCCATGCTCTTTAGGGAATGCCGTCTTAGGAGAGTATCGCTTGACATCACCACGTCTCACGGGGGAGATGCCTAGCTATGCCAGTAGACATTGGAGGAAGGGCACGGTTGCATCTCTGCGGAGGAAGGGTGCCGTAACGCCTCAGATATAGCCTTGTGGGGCAGTAATAATCGAAGCACGTGTAGATGTAATAGTGCATGAGAAATATGGAATCATTGGTTCTGATTATGCATGAGGTGATCATATTATTTATGGCACGCACACATGAATTAATAATGTGCAGGGTGTGACAATGGCCAGGTGAGATCGCTTGTAATGCGACTCGCGTGTAATTGATGAACTGCATTATCTAACGGCCATATGCATTGCGTGTATTGTACTAACATATAATGTGTAGGGTATGGCATACTGAGTAATGTTGCATACGAACCGACTATTATTGATTGTTGGTTGACCTTAGCTGTTGTTGTTTGTTGGTTGTTGGTTGTGGGTTGTGGGTTGTTGGGTTGAGTGAGGGGTGGTTTTAGAGAGATACCCCAGGTTGAGTTGATGTACTAACCAGAGCTTAGGGGGAAAAACTCATTGAGATTTTATCTCACTGGTTATTGTATAACCACTTGCAGGCCCTTAGAATGGCATAGTGGAGAATCCTGCTCTTGCTCCTCCAGTGATCAACCCGACGGAGCCTAGCCTAGTTTCTTTTTGGCTTGGCTTAGAAGATGGATCGGCCTCTTTTGTTGGGCTTGTAAATCGAAAACGATCATCCGTTGGTTAACTCAGTAAAATGTATAAATGAGTAATTGCCGTCGTTCTTGCTGTTCATCCCTCTATTCCTGTTTGATTATTCAATTATCTGTTAGACTGTGGATTGTTCATCTTCCGCTTGTGCTTAATGAAAGATTAAAATGAATGGTCGTCGACGAGTCTTGGGACGTCGTTTTCAATAGACCATGGTAAGGGGTTATTGCGTGCTCGGGGTTTGGGGCGTGACAGTCACCCTTGCTTGGCCTCACAATCCTAGGAGAGGGCGAGAGTAGCCCTCACTTGAGTCTAGTGACCTCTAAATGGCTAGTGGAGGGAAGGGGGAAAAATAAAAGGAAAAAAGAAAAGAAAAGAAAAAATAGAAAAAGGAAAATAATTTAAATAGTAAAAGAAGAAAATACCCTTCGGTCAATGAGATTAGGGTATTCTTTTAAACTAATATGGCCACTTTAAATCCTTATTTCAGAAAACGAGGGTATTTTACGCATTTATTTGAAACAAAGGGGACAAGAATAGCCCAAGAGCTAAAACTTGACACGAAGGATACTTAAGTGTAACAAAATCAATTTTTGGCATCTCCTTGAGTTAGGTCATTTGACTTGCTTACTTCTCCACAGGGATTGTATGTCACAAATGCTCTATCCCCGTCGCAAACACGTTTGCTTCTCCATAGGGATTGTATGTCACAAATGCTCTATCACCTGACTGTATGCGACGGTGGTGAATGAAATGGTATAGGCTGTGAACCCGAACAGTTGGAATACACAGTTTGTACAACATTGCCTAAATGCCCCAAAGACACCAAAAAAGACTAGAGAGCAAGCTAGCAGGACCAGCAGCGCCTCGATAATTATAATACAAATTTTCAAGCATTTGTCATGGTTTCAAGGTGAAAAAAAATCTAAACTCCCAGTTTCAATCTTTGATTAATTCAAATTATGTTGCTGTCTACTCTAATTTTGTCTGGATATTTGTCCCTGACTGCATTGGTAAACCGAACCAAAAATGCGGAGTGACTTGTCTCAAGTTTAATTTTATCCAAACCAATTCCATTTATATTTAGTTTTGCCTTATTGTCTTCTCGAAGTATATAGCAATTGATGCAAAACTTGCATTGCTTTGATTTATTTCGCTATTGATATTTTGATGAGATCATTATTTGACTACAATAGCATGTTTCTGATTTTTAGATTTGCATGTTAGTTTAGAAAATTTCATTGCATAATGTTAATTAGGTCACACAATTTGTGATAGGTTTAATTTCCATAATAAAAATTCGTCACGTATTCATATGTTGGATTTGTGGTCATATTTCATGTCATATATGCATGGAGTTCTTATCACACCCCGACTCTCGAGCACGCGGCAACCCTATTTCACTTGAGGTCTAGTTGTACGATGTCCCAAGTACTGTCGTCGACCAATTTATTTTATCTTGTAATTATGCACATGCGGAAACGAATACTCCCAATATAGAAACTACATGGATATCAACAACAGCAGCAGAGATACAGAGGAAAAACAAAACACCATTTTTATATAGCTAAAGGCTAGACAACACACCAGCAAATACATACATGCCTTACTATAGGCGACAAACTAAAGTCTACTAAAAAAGGGACCTGCCTAGCTAACCTAACACTGTACAAGTGGGGGAGAGCTCGTCAAAAGGGGAGCATGCCACAACTGCCTACTCACTGGCCTTAGATGGATCGTCATCTCGGACCTGAAAAAGTTAACCACGACGAATTGAGATAAACTCAGCAAGTTAAAATTCTAAGCCCCGGTTAGGAACTTCGCTCGCCTCGAGAGTTTAACATACAACCTAATCCATCAAATCATCCAACACCACCTTAGAGAAATAAAAACAAAAGACAGTTTAATAATAAGGTACAACCATAAGCAATTTTACTTAGCCTTAGCACATGAGACCTGTAGAAATTGTCAGTTAAATTATCACGACATTAAGAGGCATGCGAATAATCAGAGCATTGCACACAATTTTCTCATATCTCACATTCACACATGCTTCGATTATTACAACCTCTAGGGCCACGGCACAACCTTATGCTTAGCGGTCAACTGGTCGTAGACTAGGCATCGTCTTCCCTCATGAGGCACGGCAACGTCATGGGTTCTCCCCCACTGACGGCATTCCCTAAGGAGCATGGGTTCGGCCTCTACCGCGACTCCACAACCGACCACTGTCAGGCAACCGACCGAAAGTTAGGACGACCAAAAGGTTATGGCACAACCCCAAGGGTTGGCAGTCTACCGGAAGCGTTGAGCTCTCCTCTTAATGTGACCATGCAACACATCATCAAATAATCCGTTCTTTTCTTTGATCTGTCGTGAATGCACATACAATTCGTGCTCACACAACATGCTATTGCAATTAACACATGTATAATGTCATGCAGTACAATCCAATCACTCGTGAAAATTATGACAAACCGAAATTCAATTCCAACAAATCAACAATCATGTACATTCCCTAATTCTTGGGAATAATCAACAATTTGTACTTCAACAAACCTTAATAATCAAGAACACAACAATTTGAAACCAAAATTTGCTTATGTATGAACAGTACCGTGAACAGTAATCGTGAACAATAATTATAAACAGTAAATTCATCCGAAATTAAATAAATAAATAAAAATAAATAAAATTAACCATGGTTAATCAATTAACCCAATCATAGTTAATTTTACCTAACAATGATTAAATTCTAACATTGATTACTTTAAAAACTAACCTTAGTTACTTTAATTAATTAACCTTAGTTACTTTATTACTAACTATAGTCAATTAACTAACCATAGTCAGCCTTAATTAACCAGCCTAATCAACCAATCAACCATAATTAATCACAAGCACACAAATACACTAATTAACCCCTCAGTAAGATTAACCCCTAAATAAGGATTAGGCAATTAACTTACTTGGGTCAGAAATCCGGCGACGCCGACGCGTAGTGGGGAACAAGGGCTACGAGGGATAAGCTTGGAGACAACAACGGGTGACAAACAGTGGCCGAAACGGGCCAAAATAGCCCGGAGTTACTGTTCACGCAAAAAGGATGCAATTGGGTGGAAAAGGCCGAAACGAGCAGTCGGGGGCAACCAGGGGTGGTCAACGGTATGCGGCTGGCTCCCTAATTTTGAGGAATACACTTTGGGCGGTGGTGGCGGCTTCGGTGATGACGGCAAGGCTGTTTTCCAGCTGGAAAATAGCAAGGACAGCAAGAAACAGCAGAAATGGAAGAGAAAAGAAAGAGAAAAAGGGAGAGAGAGAGAGAGAGAGAGAAAGAGAGGGGCTGGGTTGTTGGACGAATTGGGGGAGAAAGGAGGAGAGAGAAGGCTGCTAAAAACTTGAAGGAGAAGCCAAGGCAAGTGGGCTTGCCACTTGCTTCAAGAACCAATTGAAATCAAGCAAAAACAAGCATAAATAAAGCCCACTTGGGCACAAAAGGAAAAGGCCAAAAGAGAGAAGCCCATGGGCTGGAAAGGGAAAGGAACTTGGGCCAGCTTGGGCCCCCTTTGGGCTGGGCTGGATGGGCGCAAGACCCATTAGGCCGCCGGTCTTGGACTTGCCCACCTGCGGGCCCGAAACCCGATCCAATTTTTCCTTTTCCGACACTTCCATGTCCAACAGAAAATCCCAAAATAAATGAGGCGACGTCCAAATATTTAGCCTTAACATCACTGAAAAGTCGGTTCCCAAAATCAGGGCTAAATTGAGTCGATTGCGACCGTAGTACAATTTGAATTATTGAGCGCCCTTTTAAGATTTTCCTCACATTTGACCCGTGGTCAACCATTCTTTGATCCACATTAACTTCAATTCTCAAGTCAAGGACGTCCCTCAATTGTCGTGTGATCCTGGGGGCTCAATTGATAATCCCGAGTACTAGATGAAAATGATTTGGTTTAACATTGTTCGTAATTCGTATCAAAGTCATTCGGAAATCATCTGCAGATCGACTTCGTACTTCTGCCGAATCGATTTATTTCCTTTTCCTTAATATTCTAGTACTTAAAGGATATCGTTCCCGCCCAGGTCCTCATGGTCGAAGGGTTCGTTCCTAATCGAAATTGCGAGTCGTACGCGTATCGTTTCCTATCGGCACCTCTCTGTAATCCATTATCCCAAGAAGAAACAGTTTGAAATATTTGTACTGACTAGGCAGTCGACTAATATCCTCATTTTATAAAATCCCAAAATTGGGTCGATTCTCAAGATGTTACAGCTCTATGTAGCAATTTGCATACCACATTTACATATTATATTTACTAGGTTTCAATGTTAGATTGACATGTTATATCTATGGTTTTAACGAGGGAATTTTACATAAATCACATGATTAGATTAATTAAGGAATCTACATATAGCAAATTACATATTGAAGATTTGCATATTTAGAAAAATTCATAATCGCATGTCCAATTGTGTTTGCGTTTACATCTTTAAGCTTATTGCGTATTTTCGCAATTGCCTTGTTAGAGAAATCAAAATTTTGTGAATAGATGTTTTGATGCATATTTGGTACATTAGATTGCATTGTTATTTAATTGCCATATTAGCACTTTATTTTCACAAGTCGCATGTCATAAAAAAGATAATATAAAAAACCATATCTTGCTAATAATTTTAGATTGCATCTTCGTTAAAAATGTCACCATCTCCCCACCCGGAGGCTAATGGCCAACTAAGTCTTAGGCTTATCCTAGGCTCTCCAAGCCCACCAATTCTAGAGTTAATCTCATTTAGGAAACACTACTAAGTTGATTAAAAATCCAAATAAAATATTAAGAGAAATAAACTAGGATTGAAGACTTAATCACATTAGTTAATCCACTAATAGATTCAAAGACTTGATTATATTAGTTAATCAACTAATACATTCAAACTAGTTAATCAACTAATGCCCACTAGTTAATTGGCCCGAGTCCCTTCCAGTACCTAATTTCTAATACCTAATTTTTGTTTAAACCTGAAATTTGATTTTTCTTTTAAGGATTTTCCATGCATTTGTGGAAAAACTATTTTTGGAAAATAAAAACCACTTTTGGATTTTTCTATTTTTATTATATAAATATTTTAGTTTTAAAATAATATAATGTTATTAAAAAAGGGACCCGGGCCGGATCTTTGCGCCCGGGCTGGACGACACCAACCTTTTTCAAGCATTAGTTTATTTTGAAAAATGACTAGACCATGTTTAATTTTGCCAAGTACGGCTTGGTTTCATTCCTATCCGCACTTTACTTGCTTGAATATGATTAAATTTTACTTATGTGTTTGTTTAAGTGATTTATGCATGATCACCTGCTTTGCATGTCTTGGATGATAAAATTATAAAAAAAAATTGAAAAGATCACATGAATGATCCTTTTCATTAAAGGAGAAAATGTACCAAAATAAGCGTTAAACATACCTAGCGTAATTAAGTCCTGCACCCATAAATATTTGGTTCGTAGAAGTAAGATGAGCTCTAGCCCTTAATCCTCTCATAATAAATTAGTAGCAAATCTTAAGTAAAATCAAATTGTATAATTAATCGATAAATCAAGCCGGGATCCATATAGTTGAGAGAACCCATGCTAGGCATAGGCATCACATCGTAAGAGAAATCATTTGCGCTTATATAGCAATCCACCAAACTCCCTCAGGGTTTACCTCCGAAAGATTGCGATAATGAGCATAGTGCAGTTCAAAGAAAAGTGGAATCAAACCGAACTTGTAGCAACATGGAATGGTATTGGAAGTACGGAGGAATTTGCCCCCTGGAGGATCCTTTTGTTATCTTCAGATTCTGGTAATTAGCGTCAGGACACTCTGCTTTGCTAGTTATTTACCAAAGTAACGAAGTGTCCTCGAAATACACTTGGAATAAAATAGTCAACGACACGTATTGCTTTTCACCAAAAAAAAGGAAAAAACATTATGATTGTCAGGGAAAAAATGGAACAGGACAAAAGATTATCAAAAAGAATTGGAAATGGCCGGTCCGAGCCTAATCCAATAAGACTCTCCCCCACAGTCCTTGCTTTGGATTCTGGAACGAGAATGCATGATAAATGTGACTTTGCTCGGAATGCACCGCGGATTAAGGCTCTATTGACCTTCATAACCTTGCCCTGTACATGTTACTTTAGCTTCTTTGGCACAATGAATCAATCTCGCAAAACAAAATGGAGCTTTTAGGCACAGAGCGTTCGTAGCTTACTATTTCGGCCCCACTGTCGCATACATTCTTGGCCTCATTCAAAGCACTCCAATCCGTTTCTTGACATACTTGATATGGTTGTCTACTTTGCTAGTGGTTCTAGGAAACGTATGTTGAGACGCACGTAAATTATTTGAGAAAAATCATATATTAGAGAATTTATATGATGTTAAGTAGTAAATATATCGTAATTAGCCCATAACTCATTGACTTAAACTTTTGATTGAATATAGGTTCAACTAAATTGGTTAAAGGCTTAAACTTGAGCTCTTTTCTTGGCGACTTCCCGAGTAAAGGTTTAGGATTTTTAATCCGTACTCCTAACAAATGATATCAAATCTGATGATTGATTCATTGCTCGCCCACTCCCAATGCATATTGGTGTTGGGTGAATATTTCCAAGAAGGAATCTCATAACCATTGCAATTCTACACAGCATTCATAATTCTCTATGGTGAAAAAGACCTAGGTAGACATTATGATGTGGCAACGCAATCCCTATGGCAACCTTTATGGGTCGATCTAGAGAGAGAGAGAGTAAGGATGAAGGTTGTAGCTATTGTGGTTGTAGTCCTCACAAGATCAAAATATGGAGTTTCAAGTGGGGACATGTTAACACAAATGATTCCTAATTGTGGGGGAGTAGGCCTAATATTGAGATCATTTGTGAAGGCGAGATTCTTGAAATGCATATGTAAGTTGTGTTAGAAAAGTCTCACATCAGAGAATTTGTAAGGTTTTGAGTAGTTAATCTATCCTAGTTAATGCATAATTTATTAACTTAATCTTTTAAATGAATATGTTAATGGACTCAGATTTAGACATTCCCTAAATGATCAATCAAGTAAAAGTATGGGATTTCTATTGTGCTCATAACATTGTATACTCTAACATGTAAAAGTATGAACGGACAACAACATAGACATTACATATTACCATGTTCCACATAATACAATTTTAGAAATGCACAACCAATTCGAGTCTTCGCTAATAGACCCTTGATAAAGCACACATTACACCACATAAAAGACGAGGTATGCGTCATACATGAGAAAGTCTTATAGAGTCTAACTAGGGATAGATGCAAGATCAAGAGACCGCTACAAACATACACAACCATATAGATATTTTAAGTAGTTGGTCAAGCATAATTTCATAAAATAAGGCCCAGTTCAGCTCCTCTCTAGATCATCATATTGCTTACCGCTGGGTGGATCTCTCGTAGTGCCCGCATGAGAGATCTAAACCCAAACGTGAGTCACAAACTCACCCCCGGTGGTGAGGTACTTAGCATGAGCCGCCATATCATTCGAAGGAGCCACATACAGCATCATATCCGCCCAAAAGTCAGCCAACACCTTCCAAATTTGCCCCCTATCCGCTGCTCCATTCACAAGCTGCATTCCCAGCCGTGCGCCTCGACCCACGATGGTTTCCTGGCGTTGCTCATTGTCGATGACCTCCTTCAACTTTTGAATCTGCTCTTCCATTGAAACCAAGGAACCCCCAAATAATCCCCTAGCTTCGCTGACAGCACGATCAAATATGTATTCAGTCCTGCAAGGGTGACCAGGGAGCAACCTCGGGGCGAAAACGACCAAGTAAGCAAGATATTACGATAGCTTAGTCGCTATGCCAAAGTTGTCTCTCTGTTCTTCTGAAAGTTGAGCGCAAGGCACTTCATGCTCACAAAAAGTGGTCGCTATGTGCGAGACCATTATAACATGAGTAGTAGTCTCAAGATCACATGCCCATGAGAGCTCATCAGACAAGTCGTTGCACCTCAAAGACGCTTGCTCCACCTCCAAATACTTCCCTAGAGACCGAGAGATGGCCATTTTCACTTCCTTAGACAAATTGGTGGGATCAAGTTGTTTCTTACCGTTCCTTTTCTGGTCGAGATAACCAGTAGTGAGTCCATTATATATCCACTTCGATGGAGAATAGCTATATGATTTGAGAAGCGAGTACTGACGCAGTTGTCTTCCCCAAGGTTTCACTAGCCAGACTCGGCACAAAAGCTCGATCAACTTCCCCACACATTTGCTCCTTTGCCACCGCTCGTTGCGCACATACTTGCATATGTATTTCACCTTTGCCCATTCCGAGAAAATTATGATGCCAAACTGTGTAAGCTCGACAACAAGGATTGACGTCATAAAGAAGACGGTTATGGCAGGCATTATCAAGAGATCATCCAAAATCGCAAGGTAGAGTAAAATCAGAGGAATAGCAACCGCAATGGGGAGTAGAAGCATTCTATACACTGAACGACGCAGATGGACATTCACTGGGTATTTGGTGTAGAATAAATCGAAAAGAAATGCAAGTTCTAATTCGATGACTCGGAAAATTCGCTCACAACCATTCTCTTCAGAAAGCAGACGTTGAATCAAGTGACATAACTTCTTGTGCGCTTCTCCAGGCAACGAATAGCCAGCGAATCTCAGGCAGATGAACTTGAAGAGCGAAAAAGACAGACAAAGATCCTTGAGTCGGCCAGCCGGGTCTCCTCCTCTTGCACTTAAAAGCCTACCTTTGCAATTCCAAACCTTCTCGACAGTGATAACTTCATCCGTCAAATTTAACAATTGTCGATAGTGCGACGCATCCCCATCAAGCCACAGAGCTTCCTTCTGCCTCCATTTTGCCATTGAACACAATGAGTGCACCTTTGCCTCGTCTGCCACTCTCACCAAGTACCTGTACCCTCTCATTGTAGCAGGATCTTCGTCACTTGAATCGCCCAATAGGTGCTCGATGCTCATGTAGTCTGCTATGAACCTGTAGTTCTTCTGCATCACAGAATTGCTCGCCAACTTCAAAGCTTGTCCTCTTCTGTCAACTTTTATGAATAAAGCTACCAAAAGAATCCCCAGTATTGGCCAGGCCAGGATTGCATATTTTAAGATCATCCAACTTGCCAAGATCAATTTAGCAGCAGAGTCAACGTTAAATGACTTCCACCGTTCAATGTCCTCCATGTTGTGTGCAGTGTAGGAATCCATGTTTCTGAGAGCCACCACCAGATAAGTCGCCCAGATAGGCAATTCTATTGCGCAGAAAGGAGCGTTTTGGAGGAGGCCAAGCGAGTACGCAATGACAGCAGGCATAAGGGTATATGCCGCGAACCCGACCATCGCGAATGCACCGTTGCCGCAACGTCACCTAAATGACCCGGAAACCCCAAGAAAGACTAAGAATGCACCAGTGATGGCCAGAAGTACCTCAATTTTTATCATTTCTCTCATTTGATGTTGCATAGTCGTCCGATTGCAGCTATCCGCCAGTTTATTCCAGACCCACTCCTCAACACCTGCCATTTCTGTTTTTTTTTCTTTCTTTTTCCGATAAGTCTTTTATTTCTTTGCTATATTCTTACCTTCTGCTGATAACATGGACACGTTGAGGAAGAAGAAGAAGGATCTTTGTTCTACTTTTATTGTGAAGAGGGGACGAATGTGCTGTGAACTATAACGGTTATGATCTAAGGTCCCTTTTAACTGAGCTTTGGCCGGGTGCCGTGAATTAGGACCTTCGAAAGTAAATTGGGAAAAGCACCCAAAAAAAAGTCATGAACTCAATCCATTGGTATAATCCAATTATAAACTTTTTAATTGGATTAATTAATCTTAAATATTTTTGCATTAATAATTATTGAGTTCATCAAATCAATTTTGATGGGAATTTTTTGACATTGACAATCGTAGTTAATGTAGATATTTTTAATAATTTTTTAAATCTTTTAATAAATTTTTTTTATTCTTTATTATTTTAATAATTTTGGGCAAAAGTCATCCTTCATCTTATCCCTTGTCTTTGCGATTCTTCAGCTTCATCTCTCGGGCCGCCGGGACCCTAAATAGCGGCAATGTTTCAACACCAAATCTTGCATTTCCAACTAGGCTTAGCCTCATGAGCCCCGCCAGCTCCATCTCGCCCCTTCTCCCGAATTCACTATTGCCGTCGCCGCCGTCACCTCCTACCAGTAGCCACACCACCATCCCAACCTTCCCTCGTCCACCGCCGC
The DNA here is from genome assembly GCA_014182845.1 of Corymbia calophylla. Lineage (NCBI taxonomy): Eukaryota > Viridiplantae > Streptophyta > Magnoliopsida > Myrtales > Myrtaceae > Corymbia > Corymbia calophylla. Next base: position 4,103,693 of record CM024696.1, on the reverse strand, counting down.
CCCTCCCGCGAGCCCAATTGCTCCTCCTCTGGATGTCATCCCTCCCCTCCAAGCTCTTCGACGTCTCCCCCAATCGTGCTCTCTGGCTCTCCTCCTCCCGCCATTCTCTCCCTCCCTTGCTCTCAATCGCACGTCGTCCGTCCTTCACAAGCCACCGCCGTCTTCGACGAAGGAGATTCTCTCTCTTCACTTCCCTTGAGATTCAACTCATCAAGGCCATCGCTAAGCTCCAGGAGATCCTCGACCTCTAGGACACCAAGCATGAGCTCGTCTGCAATCCGGTTCGAGGATTCCACCTAGTGCCTGCGAGGGTCGGCTGCGGCCCTCAGCTAAAAAAAAGAGAGTAAAGAACAAAAAGAAAGAAAACCAAAAAAAAAAAAGTTCAAAAAATTATTAAATAAACATCTATGTCATCGCCAACTATGCCACTTAGGATGGTTAGCGTCCACGTCAGCAATTTCCAACCAAAATTAATTGGATGGACTCAATTGGTATTAATACAAAAAAATTTAGAACTAAATTAATCTAATTAGAAGATTTATGACTAAATTGATAATATGACTTTTTGATACTTTTCCCAAAGTAAATTAGTTTAGCTAAGCAATCGCAATCATTAATTAATTTTAGAGTAATTATAGAATACCGTAATATACAATTTTTTTTCTTCAAAGAGCCTTATCCATCCCCGATTTGATAGTTAAGAAGGGAATGGGAATTTAAAACTCTGGAGACTAGGATGGCTGAGACCACTGATTTGAAGTTATCTTTTAAAGCACCTACAGGAAAATTGGGATTGATTGTTCTGATAATTTTTGAAATATCAAAAAAGAATGATCACTTAAGGAAATTCCCTCCTTAGCCACTACCATACTCCAACTTGATAGTTTTCACCGCCTGTCTAGGGTTGAGCCTTCAAATTTGACGGCGGACTTAAAAAGCCACCTACAGATGCTTTATATCCAATCATTCCAGATAATGTTTGCATCCTTTGTATTATTGCGGCTGCTAGCAGAGTTAACCAATGTTTATTAATTAAATTGTGTTGTAAAGACTTGTACTTTCACTGTGGACGGAAGTTGATCATCAAAGCCATGGACTTGAATAAGGTGCTGCTCCAAATAAATTCTTAGAACAGTGAACCATCACTAATGAGTAATAACACATTGAAGCGGCTGTAGCTAGTACATAAGGGAACCCAATTAAGGAATCCAATCAATCCAATGTTTTTTAATTACAGTCACATAAATCTGGTCGCTGTCCTGCACGTTAGAAAGCTTTCTTTAAAAAGTTGACCGACAAAGATAAAGCAAGGCAACATTGTCTTTAAAAAGGTTGTCCTGACAAAGAATAAGCAAAGACCAAAGTGGTAAAAGAAGGATAAGGCCAACACGTTTTGCATGGAGAACAAACCCTATTATGGGCATCCTGATCCGACATGGAGAAAAAGCAAGACCAAACGTTACAAAAAAAGGTGAGCTAATGGGTTTCGCACGGAGATGACACATTGAAGATGGTGTAGGTAGTATACGAGGGGATCTAATGTTAACACCTGATTTTCAGTAATAAGTCCAACAAAAGTAAAAACTCAAGATTAGGAGTCTTTGATCACGACAGAGCTTGGTTTTCAGCAAAAAGAGTCATTTCAATATTTTTCATAGTTTTTAAGGTTCTGTTACATTCTCCTTGAACTTAGGTGATTTTTATCTCAATAATCCAAAGTTGATTTTTAGGTTGACTTTATGGTCAACCCTAAAATCAACTTTCGATCGACATTTTATAAAGATTTGAAAATTTTGAAAAAACATCAATTATATCTTTTGCAAGCATTATTAGACTTTTAATTCTTAATTTCTTTATTAAAAATCGCAGGTTGACTTTTCAATCAAATCGAGCACTTTGACCTTCGATCGAGAAAATCCAAAATTTTACTCTTTCTTTGTTATTTTTCGGATTTGATCCCTTCACGACATTTGATCCAAAAATCATAGCACATCGAAATTTCAAGCCAATTTTAAGAGTTCGAGCTTGAAATGAGTCAGCCAATTCACGAGCTCCACTTCAAGGTCAATCATAAATAGTGCCGATTATCCTTGTTCAAGTCCGATTAGGCCAAATCAACTTAACCTCAATATCAAATTTGGCAAACATGGTTGTTTGGTAAAATTAAGTCAAGTGGGGTCAGCCAGGTTGACCTGACCGGATTTGTCCCACTTGGGCTGAAGCCCATTTCGGCCCATTGGGCCAAATCATCTCTAGTGCTTATACTATGGTGCTAATAAATTAGAAGCAAAATTAAATAATTGAAAGGCCTTGGGTCAACTCGGTTTGACCGAGTTTGACCTGGCCCAATCGACTTGGCCCATTAGGCTGAACCAACCCATCCCAAAGCCCATAGCTGACCCTCTCCTCACTCTTCAAATAATTGCAAAATTGCAATTCATCAAAATTACCAAATTGCCGTCAATCCTTATGAAGACTAATCTTGGTCATACATCACCATTTAATCTAGGTAATCTATAATGCCATGCCACTTATCCTTTGTAAGGACTTGGGTTTGTCACTATACACATATTGTCCACTTTGGACCCCACTGGGCCCTCACGGTTTTGTTCCTCTAGGCTTCGCCCAGAAAACATGTATGTATAAGTAGAGAACCCATATGTTTATAAGCTAGTCCAAGACTCCCTCCCTAGGCGATATTATAAAAAAGAGACATGCCCCTCCCTGTGCAATCGGCGATGTGGGACAAGAGACGCGCCCCTCCCTATGCAACCGCACGGGCCATCACATTGCTCTGATATCACTTATAAGGACCTAGGTTTGCCACTGTACACAAATTGTCCGCTTTAGACCCCACTAGGCCCTCATGGTTTTGTTCCTCTAGGCTTCGCCCCAAAAACACATATGTACAAGTAGAGAACCCATATGCTTATAAGCTAGTCCAAGACTCCCTCCCTAGGCGATATGGGACAGGAGACGCGCCCCTCCCTACGCAACCGCGCGAGTCGTCACATTTGGTATCAGAGCCAGGTTTCGATCCTAGGACCTGTGGGTTATGGGCCCACCACACTTCTACTGCGCCACTCTGATAAAAATATTTATTCTCTTAATCGGTGCGTAGTTCAATTCATCATTGTCCTCTTCGACATCCTAGAAGCCTGCTATGAGTTGTTCCTTGCTTAAGCTCTCTAGCCCCGGCGACCACTCCCCGCCCTTACAAGCGGTATCAAAGCTGACTCCCGACCGCATATGGGGCCACGGCAGGGACGCTATGCTTGAAGAGAATGTGATGGCCTGCGCGGTTGCGCAGGGAGGGATATGTCTCTTGTCCCACATTGCCTAGAGAGGAAGTCCTGGACTAACTTATAAGCATATGGGTTATCTACTTGTACATACGCATTTTCTAGGCAAAACCCAAAGGAACAAAACCATGAACACCCAGTTAAGTCCAAAGTGGATAATATGTGTACAGTGGCGAATCCAGGATGTTAAATCCTTGGGCATCAAAATTCAGCCAGTAAACTCTATTCTTGCTCATTAAGCAAAGAATAAGAGCCCTTGGGTCGTAGGGCTAAGATTATACCTTCTTTTAAATTTTCCCTCCAAATTTCCCTCTCTTGGGCCTAGATCCGAATTTGATAATGCAATAACTCAAAATTACAAAAAAAGAAAAATTCACTAACACTACTCTCTCTCTCTCTCTCTCTCTCTCTCTCTCTCTCTCTCTCTCTCTCTCTCTCTCTCTCTCTCTCTCTCTCTCTCTCTCTCTCTCTCTCTCTCTCTCTCTCCATTTGGCCGAAACTCTTATGTCTTTAGCTAAAGTCAAATTCGATGTTAGCATGTTAATAGAAGCTTAGAATCTAGCCTAGTCTAAACTTAATTCATCGATTGCGTGATTTTCAATGTTGATGTACTCATATGCTCTAGTTTTTTTTTTCAAAAGAAATTTTTATTTATTACCAAAATAATACACAATAGGATCCATAAAAAATCTCAAAAGTCATCCTAACAAAGTGAACTCATAGAGCTCCAAAACAAATCAAAAACTATAAATCAAGGTACATCATCAGAGCATAGTTGACGTAGTTCATCGTACACTTGTCCTTCATGAACAGATTTATGACTACATCCAAGCAAAAAGATCAGTGGATGATCATTGAATCACACATTATTATCAATGATGAACACACATTGGGATTTCCAACTGTAGGTACATCTTTGCCTTTTGGTGGTGTATGCCCAGGTTCAACATCCCCAATACCATCACTCTACGGAGATAACATTAACATAAATATATTGAACAAGCTCAGATCTGTCACCTATAGGAGCAAATCTTTTAGCAAGTGCAAATTGCCAAAGCTTTTAACAAAAACACATTGGACGAGCACACTAGAGCTACTGTGAACATCATTAAAACTGGAGGTGGAGCACTTATTCATCAAAACTCTTAAATCTAGAATTAGATTGGAGAAAAAAGCTCCCATATATAAAATCGAGAGAGCAAAACTCCTAAATCTAAAACTAGATTAGGAGAATAAGGAAAGAAAACAAGAGGAGATAAGAAAAATAGGGAGGGGAGGAAGAGATCTAGTTGGCCAAACTATTTTGGAGTGATTTTGATGTTGGTTAATCATAGGATAGATGTATGGTAGGTGATTGATGCTTCAGAGTCATTATGATGAGTTTTCGTGATGTATCATGGAGATTTTCATATATAGATGAATGATATAGGCATTATTATAGATTGAATGTTCATAGAATAGGTTGAAGATGTTCGTATATTCTGAAAAATTGGCTTGAATATGGTTGAAAATTACTTGATTGTCCTTGAATGAGTCTAAACATGTTCATAGCTTTCTGGAAAATTTTCGAGTCTAACCTTTAGGTGTTCAGTGATTTTTCCAAATTTTTGTATTTTGAATCTAAAAAATTTGTTCTTCATGAGAATTGTAGCCAAAATCTTAATATTTCCAGTGATATAAAATCCATCAGAAGCATCGTTTGGTTAGTCATATGTTTGATCAAACTACCAATCAAATTCGGTGCTTCACAAAATTCCTGACTCGCATTTACCAGACGTGTTTTGCAATTTCCAGGCTTTCAGAGGTCTTTTTTGCAAAGAGTTAAAAAGAAAAAATAAAAGTTGTTTAGAAGGTCCTAATTTGTAAATATGAAAAAATTTATAAAATTTGAAATTAACTTGGGCAAATAATTTAATAAAATTCGGTTAAGATGATATTATCCTCTAAAGTTGCCCCGAATGTTAAGTCAAGACTGCTCTAGTTTTCACCCAAAATCTGACCCGGGTTTGTAAAATATAGGAAAAATAGCTATAAATTTTAGAATCCATCCAAAATTTACAGAGAGCTAGTTCATTCTGTTACAAACAAGTTTCGTGTTTCTAACTTTTGCAAATAAGTCTCTGGACTATGTGATGATTGCGGGTTTTCTCAGCAGACTCAATTGAAAACAATGTTGTAGGCCGAGACTGACCTTGTCCGATTTATTTCCAAATTGGCCCCCTAAGCTTTGCTATTTAGTCCTCAAACTTTCCAATCTACTCAATTAGACCCCAATGAACAACTTTTTACTTTTAACATTTACTAGAAAAGGGCTCAAATTGTTTGAAATTTTCAAAACAAATTCAGAGCAAAAACTAGAATCGGTTTGAAGATCAAGGGCAAAAGTTTTATGCTTCTTCGAAGATGCAATATTTTGACAAAAAAATGCCACATTTTTATAAAAATTATATCACTGTGAAGTTACAAAGACGTTAAAGCGATATTTCATGTGAGAAATTCATAAATATCATTGAATAGTCAGAGGTCAAAATCATTAAAGCTATAGCAAATCACAAACTATGATTTTTCTAAATTCTGCTGCTAAATTTCGAAGTAAATTCGTTTTAGCAAATGACCTTCAATCACAATTCATGACCTACCGAATTGAAGCCTAGGATGTCAAGATCAATTTATTAATTGAAAATTTTTCCTAATTTCGAAGTTAATTAGGTCAAATCCTTTAATTAAACTTAGTGACTCTCTAGACTCCAAAAACACTTGATATCCTAATATGTATTGAGCTATCATCCATTGGTTCCTAAACATAAATTGTTAAACATACATTGTGAAAGTGGCCAGCGGAAATCACCTAGAGGAGATGAATAGGTGATACAATAAATTATTGCAGAACAAAACTATTCAAGAATTAAAGTCTGAATGTCAATAGATATATAAGCAATATTCAGAACTAATCAAGCATGATCCAAAAGTCTAAAGGATTCAGACAGTGTGCAATAGACAATATTAGTAAATAATAAGGATTAAGGGATAAAAAAAATTGCACACGAGATTTATAGTGGCTTGGCTTAGATCAAGCTTACGTCCACTTTACCACACTAATAACCTACTGGCTAAATTTTACTATATAATCAACAAGAGATTACAACTTTGAGTGAAAACACTCAACGATATATCACATTATCTCACTGAGTCACTCTTTTATTCTTCTCTCATGATCACAAACTTTTAAGCTCACAAAAGACAATATAATATATGGTTGAAGTTTTCTTAGACTTTGGGGTCGCCAACGGTGATGGATGACAAGGGTTGCCAATGCCTAGGCAGGGGTTGACAAGCTAGCAGGCTCTCAATAGTAGCCGGGAGAGGGCAACAATCCACTCCCAAATCTAGGCGATGGTCACTCGCCCTCGCCCCAGCCTGGGCGAGGGTCGTCGACCCTCGCGCAAGCGTCAGTGACCCTCACTAGTGCCGTCGGACCTTGATACCTGTGCGAGGGTCAACGACCCTCGCCCGAGCCAAGGCAAGGGCAAACGACTCTCGCCCAGATCTGGGAGAGGATCGTCAACCCCCTCCCAAGCGTCAACAACCCTCGCCATCCATCACCACCACCCCACCAGCAATGGGGCAGTAACCACAAGCAGGAAGGGCTCCCGCCTATGCTACCACTACTTGCTTGCTTTTTTTTTTCATTTTTAATATTATTTAATTAATATTTATATTAAAAATTAAAATTAGGCCAAAACGTGTCATTTTTGGTGAAGGTAAGTTGATGTGGAATTTCGGCGAGCCACATAGGCGTTAGAAACTATTAAAAAAATTGCCACGTAGGATTTTCGAAAGGGGTCATCGGAGTTGGCACTAAAGTGATTTAATTTTCAAAAAAGTAGCACTTAAGTGTACCTTTCGTAACTTTTGGCACTTGGGCTGTTCTTTTGCCGGTCAAAATGTACATATGTGAAAAATGTTAAAAAACAATAATAAAAATATTAAATGAGGAAAAAAGAAAAACTTAGTCTTCTCTTCTATTATGACTCTCACTTTCCGTGATACACAATTCACCCCTAAGTTTTTTTTCTCTTCGCTTCCAACACGTTTGACTTGCAAGTCGAGAATGTGAATTGCTTGTTTTTTTCCAAGTTTAATGGATTATTGAAATGGAAATGAATTTGTCAAATTTAAACAATGAATGATATTAATAAATAGTGAATTGATATTTTTAATGTAAATTCATTCTAGGCTTTTTTTTATTATTTATTTATTTGTGAATTTGAATCAAATTAATTTGATTGAAATAATCATAAAAATGATAGTTTATTATGTATATATAAAAATATACATTTAATATACAACGTGTCCCAACATGTCAGAATTCTCTATCTTTTTTAGGTCTAAACTATGCCCTATGTGACAATTTTACCCTGAACTTTTTTTTTTGTTACCAAAAACCCTAAATTATGCCACTTGTGACAATTTTACCCTAAACTATATCACTTGTGACAATTTTACTCCAAAATTTTTTTTTGTGCCACCAAAAAACTCTAAACTATGTTACTTAGGACAAATTTACCCCAAAGTTTTTTGGGTTAAAAGGCATTTTCGTCCTTTTCTTTCTTTTTTTTTCTCTTGACAAAAGGAAGCCGACAAGACCGCCCTCACTGGCGTCGAAGTCGGGTGAGGGTCGCCCAGGCCTGGGTGGCCCTCGTCGGCGTCAGGCGAGGGCTACCCAAGCCTGGGTGACCCTCGTCGAGCGAGGGTCGCCCAGGCTAGATCCGACGTGGGCGGCCCTCGCCGGACGCTGGCCAAGGTCACCCTCGCCGGATCTGGCTTGGGCGGCCCTCACTCGACTCAAGCGAAGGTCTCCCTTGCCTGGGTCGGGCAAGGCGAGGGAGGCCCTCATCGACGTCGAGCAAGGGCCGCTGGAGCCTCACTCGACTCCGACACCGGCGAGGGCGGCGTCGCTGGCATCCCTCTGTCAAGAGAAAAAAAATAGAAAAGGACGAAAATGCCCCTCATTCAAAAATTTTGGGGTAAATTTGTCACAAGTGGCATACTTTGGGGTTTTTGATGGCACAAAAAAAATTTCAAGGTAAAATTGTCACAAGTGACATATTTTAGGGTTTTTGGTGGCATTTGCCCCCTTTTTTTATAAACGATATGTCGACGTGTCATGTCGCGTCGTGTCGCGTCGTGTCATGCCGCATCGTGTCGTTTCGTGTCTTATTACCTGCCGTGTGTCGGTGTCAGTGCTACTTAGAATATAAGAGATGCTACATAAAACTAATTTAAATTGAATTGTGAGTAGTGTCAGAGAGTTTATGTTAGGAATTTTTTGGTAAAAGGAATATCATGTAGAAGATGTCCAAAGGTAGGGTTGACCACCTATGCACAAATTGGTAGGGAGCTAAAGTTAAATGTAAAAATGACAATTGGTCTCATCAAGAGATCCGTAGAAATTTGATGTTTCTGTTTTATGAGTTCGTGTCGAGGAAGAGATCCATAGAAATTTGATTGGAGGATTTCAACCCGTTTTCTCGTTTGCTTCGATTTGGTTCTGGAAGACGGCCTGATCGTAATCTCTGCAACACAAATCCAATATTCTTCCTGGTATATCCCGCTGATAGGGGAGTGCACGAGGCTTGTCTGCGGTTTTTGTTCTGGGACCTCAGCTGCTTGAATTACACTTCTTCGCTTTGCCCTTTTCGGAACATCTCTCTTTTTCTTTCCCCTCTTGTTGGAGCTGTCTAACTTCGCAAGGATAAGCAATCAGAGCTGAATGGAATTACCCGTCGGTATACACTCAAGAGCATGAACATATACCTGTTCGTGATATGTTCGCTCTTAAGGATGAGAGAGAGAGAGAGTTTCGCATGATGGGAGAACTTAAAGGAAAGTTTCCGCAGAATGCCTTTCTGATGCTTTGGTGAGCTATGACTGCTAAAATCAGCTCACTCTGGGTTAGATTCCTTTACTGTTTGTTTCCGGGTTATTATGTGGGAGGTTAGTGCTTATTTTGACTCGCAGCATTACTTTGCTGAATTAGTAGTAAGTTTACCTTACTAGCTTGCTCAAAATGCTGCAACTACTCTAACCAAAATGCCTCCTCCTTGTACATAGCACCTTATGTAGACTTTTTCGTTTGCTCTGTGGTACATATCCATGGTTAAGGCCATATAGAACAGGGTTCATCATTATTATAGTGAGTTTTTTACGGCTGGCTCACTTCATGGATACTCGAACCGAACCACATAAATTTCTGCTATCCTTTTAACATTGCTTGTTTATTTATTTAGTAACTTCTTCCTTCTCACATTGGATTTGATTTGCAAGATTCATCAACTTTCTCATTATTTCACAACATGATGTAAATCAAACATGATATCAGTCAACCAAAGAAACAGTTGCGTATATAGGTAATAAGCCCATAGCGGGATGTCCAGCTTTAGGGATGAGCACTGTGCATTTCGAAGAAAAGGGAAATTAAACCGAACTTGAAGCATGATGGTATTGAGGATATACATCGGACTTTGCCACTAGAGGATCTGTGTCTTAGCTTTAGCTTCTAGAAATTATCCTCATGGCACTGCGCTTTACTATTTACAAAAGTAAAGAAATGTCTTTGAAATACACTTGAAGTAAAGAAGCCACGATCTTCTACCATATAACTTTTTGACCGGTTAGAGAAAATTAGGGATTTCGCTAAGATAATTTTCTATGTTAGAGAAACATGACCAAAAAAACTACGTCTGTAGATTGTTAGGGGAAAAAAGGAACAGTCAAAGGAATATAAAAAAAATACTGAAATGACCAGTCCGAATCTATATCCAATTAGACCCTCCTCCACAATCCTGGCTTTGGACGAGCTTAAATTGAAGAACGAGAAAAAAAAGGCATGATATTCAGGGAAAGAGTATGCATGATTCATACAATTTTAATCAGATCGCACTCAAAGGTCTCGATAGGATTCTATGGATTATGGCTCTATTGACCTTCATAGCCATGCCTGTGCGTCTTTCTTAGCATCTTTGGCACGATGAGATGATGTAGTTGAAATGGAGTTTTTGGGCTCATAGCCTCGGTGGCTTATGCCGTTTCGGCCCCTGCCCTTGCCTATACTCTTGGCCGCCTTAAAAGCGACATGCCCCATATAATTGTCTACTTTACCGGTGGTTCTGGGAAATGTGGATTCTTGTACTGCATATACTCTAACAAAGGGTGAAAAGAAAAGAAAATCATTGCATATCATCCATGTTCAATATGAAAACAATCTCAGAAATGCACAACCAATTCAAGTCTTTGATAATATATTCTGGATCAAGCAACACATTACACCACATAAAAGAAGATATTAAGCATTACACACGGGATAGTTGACTAGGGATCAACGCAAGATAAAGAGACTGCTACACATTCATGAACATATAGACTATTTACATACTTGATTAGGCATAAACATCATAATATAAGGCCAAGTTCAGTTCCTCTCTGGATCATTATGTTGCTCACCATCGCGTGGATCTCTTGTGATGCCCATGTGAGAGACCAAAACCCATACATGAGTCACAAACTCGCCCCCTGTGGTGAGGTACTTAGCATGAGCCGCTGCATCATTTGAAGGAGCTACATACAACATCATTTCAGCCCAGAAGTCAGCCAAGACCTTCCAAACATCCTCCTTTCTTTCGACAAGCTGTGTTCCTAGCCGAGCGCCTCGACCAATGATGGTTTCCTTCCATTGGTCGCTTTCAATGTTCTTCAGCTTTTGAATCCTGTCGCCCATTGAAACCGAGGATCCCTGAAATAACTTCCTGGCTTCTCTGACAGCACAATCAAATATGTATTCAGTCGTGCAAGCATGATCGGGGAGCAACCTTGGGGCGAAAGCAACTAAATAAGCAAGATATTGCGATAGCCTGGTCGCTATCGCAATATCTCTCTGTTCTCCTGAATGTTCATCTCTTGGGGGCACTTCCTCCTTGCAGAATGCGGTTGCTATGTGCCAGACCAATATAACATGAGTAGTTGTCTCGAGTTTACATGCCCATAAGAGCCCAACAAACAAGTCGTTGCGCATCAAAGACTGTTCCCCCATCTTCAAATTACCGGGACGTCTGTCCGTTAGAGACCGAGCGATCGCCCCTGTCACTTGCTCAGACAAATTGGTGGGAGAAATTTGATCCTGACCGTTCCTTTTCAGGTCGAGATAAGCAGCAGTGAGTTTATTACGTATACACTTCCAAGGAGAATAGCTATATGATTGGAGCAGCGAGTATTGACGGAGTTGTCTTCCCCAAGGCTTCAGTAACCAAACTCCGCACAATATCTTGATCAACTTCCCAGCACATCTGCTCCTTTGCAACCGCTTGCATTGCACATACTTGCATATGTATGTCACCTTTGCCCATTCCGAGAATATCATGATGCCAAACTGTGCAAATTCAACGACTAGGATTGATATTATCAACAAGATGGTTACCAAAACAGCAAACAGCTCGCTAGAAGACCAGCGCCATTCTTCATGGAAAAAAATTGCCAAGTAGAGTGAAATCAGAGCAGCAGCAACCAAAAGGGCGAGCAGAATAAATTTAAACACTGAACGACGTGGGTTGAGATTCACTGGGTATTTGGTGTAGAATAAATCGAAAAGAAATGCAAGTTCTATTTCGATGAGTCTGAAAACTCGCTCATGACCATTCGTTTCAGAAAGAATATCTCGAATCCGGCCCTGTAAGTCATTGCGAGCTTCTCGGGGCAATGAATAGCCAGTGAATCTCAGGCAGATGAACCTGAAGAGCGAAAAAGAGAGGCAAAGATCCTTGAGTTGGTTATCCTGGTCGCTTTCACTTAAAAATTTCCTTTGCAATTCCAAACCTTGTCGACAGTGATAACTTCATCTGTCATCCGGATACGTTGTCGATAGTGCGGTGCTTCCCCATCCTGCCACAGTGCTTCCTTTTGCCAGCATATCTGTGTAGAGCACAGTGATAGCACCTTTGCCTCGTTTGGCACTCTCACCAAGTACTTGCACCCGCTCAATGTAGCATTGCTTGAAACGCTCCCATCGTACGCTTTGCTCATGTAGTCTGCTACTAACTTGGAGTTCTTCTGCATCATAGAATTGCTTGCGAACATCAAAGCTCGTGCTCTTTCTTCAACTTTCATGAATAGAATGACGAAAAGAAACACTGTGCACAATATTTTGCCCGAGTGGGTCACGTATGAAGCGATCATCCAACTTGCCATGAAACATTTAGCAGCAGAGTCGACGTTGAATGACTTCCACTGTTCAACGTCCTCAATGCTGTGCGCAGTGTAGGAATCTGCACTTCCGAGAACTATCACCAGATAAGCCAACCAGAGGGGGTAATGCAAACTGCAGAAATGAGTGTTTTGGATGAGGCCAAGCGTGTACGCGATGATGGCGGGCAAAAGGCTATAGGCTGTGAACGCGACCAATGCGAATTTGCGGCTGCTGCAGCGTCGCCTGAATGATCCGAAGACCCCAAGAAAGACTAAGATCACAGCAGTGATGGCCAACAGGGCCTCAATTCTTAGTAGTCGGGGCTCAATTCCTCTCGGTACATCTCGAAACCGATTTGCCTTCTTGCAGCGTCCAGTTATTCTGTAGAGATACCAGAAGTCAAACATGCTGAGAATAATCAACCCTCTCTCAATAGAACGGAAAAGTGGAGCACCGATGCCGATGATGAAGAAGGATCTTTTATACTTATTATAGTGAGAAGAGGGAATGAATGTGCGGTAAAACCATACAGGTCCCTTTTTACTGATGCAGCTTTGGCCATGCGCCGATGATTTTTTTTTTTTTTTATCGGTCTTACGTGCGCGCCAATGATTAGGAACTCCTGAAGTTCCCAATTTTCGTGTAATTATAGAATATATTAGTGGTATGAATTTTTTTTCTACAAACAGCTTTATCCGTCCTTGATTTGATAAAAGTAAGAGAGTGAGAAATTGAATCTCTCCGATTAAGGATTGTTAAGACCCCATCTTTAAATTTATCTTTACACTGACAATATATGCCCTAATTTTGCTTAACTTTAAAGCCTTATTCGAAAATTGGGATTGATTGTTGTGATAATTCTTGAAAAACCAAGAAAGAATGGTTCATATTTTCCTCGTCCTCAAACCAACCTTTGACCAATGAGTTATATTAACATGGACATCATTATATCCAAACTTAACTATATGTATAAAACATAGGTCCATATTTATAACTCATCAATCAAAGATTTAGTGATGGAGAAAAACACGACCTAAAATGATTTATTTCCAAAGTGAAGACCTTTAAAAAAAAATTGTTTATTTGATTGTACCTGCAAATGGAGCTATCGAAGTAAAAAAAGAAAGTTCCAATAAAAAAAATAAAAAGAAAGTCATAAAAGTACTTACTCTCTAAACTTAATCAATTTCTCGAGTTTCTTTTTTGTCCAATTGAATTTTTGAACTACATATTTTTTCTTTCATATTGATCCTGCCGTTAGAAAAATAAACGGCCATTAATATGCTGTTAAGTGCCATGCTGGCATCTTGGGCAGCATCCTACGTCGCAGTGATAGTTGCGCCTCATCATGGCTCATTTATCTAACTTACCACTAGATCAGACGATTGAGGAATTTGCAAAAAGCATGCTTCTATCCTCCAACGTGCCTTAAGCTAAAGGAGAAAATATTCTATTTAGACAATTTCTAGACCTAACAATGAGAGTTGAAATCTCGGCTCCCTTGACTTTGGTCTTCACAGCAAAATGGCTTTTGAGAGGGAAAAAAAAAAGAAACGAAAATAAACAAACTGATAAAATCTACCTATCTTGGCCGTGGCCCATCCCGATGCGGCCTTGATTCTGCATTTACTAGTTATTATACCCCTATGTTGATGTTTATTTTGTACACAACTTGTGAATACCCTAGAGAGCCTTTCAGAGTAGTCATCCAAGAAAGTTAAGAGAGAAATCTCCTTGCTTGTTGATTGATTCATGTGGGTTAGGATCTCGCTTGAGTCGGTGCATTGGTGCTTGGTACTCATGTAGTTTGCCATTAATTTTTATTTCTTCACCATCACAGAATTGCTTGCCAACATCAAAGATCGTGCTCTTTGTCGACTTTCACGAATAGAATGATGAAAAGAAATGCTGTGCACAATGTCGACATTGACTGGGTCATGTATGAAGCGATCATCCAACCTGTCCCGAAAAATTTAGCAGTGGAGTCGACATCATATGACTTCCACTGTTCAATGTCTTCGATGCTACGCGGTGTGCAGGAATCTGCGCTTCCGAGAACCACCACCTGATAAGACGCCCACACAGGGAAATACATACTGCTGAAAGGAGCGCTTTGGATGAGGCCAAGCGTGTATGCGATGATAGCAGGTGAAAGGGCATAGGCCCCGAATGTGACCAATGCTAATGTGCAGCTGCCGCAGCATCGCCTGAACAACCCAAAGACCCCAAGAAAGACTAACATTGAAGCAGTGATGGCCAGCAGTGCTTGAATTCTTAGCAGTCGGATCTCTGGACTTTCGAGCATGTCCGCCCAGTTGCTGCAATTCTGCTGCTTGTCCAAGTATCTGGAGCCATGATAGAACATGGATCCGTCCATGATCATCAACCCTCTCTCAAGTGAGCGGCGAAAATGGTGCACCGATGCCAATGATGAAGAAATATCTCTTATACTTCTACTGTGGAGGAGCGGATGAATGTGCGGTGAAACAATACTGGTGATGCTCTAAGCTCCCTTTTTACTCATGCAGCTTTGGCTGAGTGTCGAGAATTAGGAACTTCTGAAGTAAATTACAGTAGCAAAGAAATCAGAATCATTACTTAATTTTAGAAAATTTATGCAATGCATTACCGATATAAATATTTTTTTTTCTAAAAATAGTTTTATCCATTCTTGATTTGACGATTAGTAAGAGTATGAGAAGTTAAAACTCTCCAATCAAGGATGATTGAAATCGTTTGTTTAAAGCTACCTTTACATTAGCGACATATCTTAATATTTGCTTAAATTTTTATAGCACCTACACGACAATTGGGATCGATTGTTGTGATAATTCTTGAAATACCAAAAAAGAATGGTCTGTATTTTACTTTTCCTCAAACTAAACATCTGATTGATAGGTTATATTGACATGAATATCGCCTACATGAAATTTAAGTAAAACATAAGCGATTGTTATATGTATAACCCATCAACAAGAGGTTTAGTGACAGGAAAATAAAATGATTTACTTTCCAAGTGAATATCTTGAAAATTTTTACGTTTATTAGATTGCAACAGCGAGCGGAGTTATCCAAATAAAAAAAGAAAAAAGTGACGAAGGCACCGGTGCTCCTCAAACTTTCGCAAAAGTAATCCACTTTGGGAATTTCATTTTTGTCCAATTGGATTTCCGGACTATATGCCTTCTCGTTCAAATTGATCGTGCAGTCAGAAAAATCAACGGAAACGCCGCCATGGCTATTAATTTGCTGTTAAATGCCATGATGCCTCATTTACCTAACTTAACTAATCGCTAAATCAGACGATCAAGGAGTTTGCAAACAGAAAACTTTTATTCTCAACACGATTTAGCAAAAGGATAAAAGATTCTAATTAGAAAATTTTCTATGAGGGCATCTTTCCCTCGTTGTCTAAACCAAATCTTCCTCTCTGGTCTGCCTTGACTTTGGTCTTCACAGTAGAATGGCTCTTGAGAAGGAAAAAGAAAATGTAAATAAACAAACCGTTTGATTATTGCTCGAAGTATCCCATTGAAATTGATATAGGCACAAGTTTATGATTATCGTGATGTTCTAAGTGTTTGTGGAGCCTTGAAGATGGAGACGAACTATCGGAGAATGCAAGAAGATGGCTCGCTTGGCGCTTGGACAAATCAGGCAACTTAGATGGCACTTATTGACAACCCATTTTGATGTCTATTTTGTATGTAACTTGTCGGAACTCTAGAGAGTTTTTTAGACCCATGTTGAAAGCATAAGAAGTGGGTGCCGTAAAGAACAATTTAACCCTTGTTTGGTATTCCGATCTATGACCGGGTTTTAATGGAAAGAGAATGCTAGATTTATTAAAACTACTATTAATTCACTAAAGAATGTGTAGAATTATAACTGACCCTTTAAACAATGGGCCTCAAACAACGAACAAATGGTGTGACATATTATTTAACTGATATTTTTTCAGCTCTAGTTTTTTCTAATGAGAATAAAGTCGTTATTCCTTTAATTTATTGTGTTTGGTAGCATGGAACGAAACTGTCATATTAGATTATTTTCATGAAGGGTTAGGTGAAAATGAATGATAGTTAATCGGAATGATTGAGTATACGTTACACGTGGTAACTTAATAAATAGACAAACCATTGAGATTTTTATTCGGAGAAGAAAATTTGATATGATGCCATATGCATAATAATTTACACATTAAAAACTATGAATCATATTTCAGCCTCAAAGTGGTACTAAATGCTAGAATTAGAGATTCAGTACTATTTCCTTTTCTTACATTTTTTTCATTCAGATTTCTTTTATTATTCTTATTGTTTCATTCCTATAATCAAACGGTTTAAATTCGTTCATACTAGGTATTCTAGGATATTAACTAGTGCACTGCTCATAGTTCGCAAATACATTAACTAAAGTGCGTCAATAATGATTTGTATTTTCTATTAAATTATGTCTTGAGTTTTCACCCTTTACACGGAACTCGTTCCGGTTGGATAAATGTCAAGTTTGACAGCACGATAAAATTAAAGAGTTGGACTCCCCTCTGCTGAATGTTGGATGAATGAGAGGAAAGAAGTCATCTACCGCTTCAAGACAAAAGGGGCTCACGTTATTCTAAATATTATATCTATTCATGGAGGGGGAAATGGTCTTTAAGAGAGGAGACAAAAACAAAGTAAAACATGTAAAGGTCTTCTTTTTGGCTGAAGCCCTATGTCGTCCCTTTCTCTTTCGAGTCCAGTAACAAGTGGGCTCCTCCAGCGAGAGTTGTAGCCACACAGTAAGAAAGATATTTTATGGCCGCACAGTAACTACCTTGAAAGCTGCGCCTCGAAGAAATGGCCCCACAGAGGGAGCACCCATGTGGCCGTGGGCAGAGCCTGAGCATCCGATGGAATTGTGGCGTAAGTATTATATCCATTTAAGTTGTTTATTTATGAACATTTTGAATTTGGATTTGATCCAGCTGTGTGTGAGCGACAACTTGAATTCTTCAATTATTAGTAAATTTATTATTATTGATTATTCCATGAGTGTAAGTATTGACACTTTGTACAGAACCACTAAATTTTTAATATCCTTTATAATTCCTAATTTATTTTCTCTAGTTATTTCATGTTGACATAAATTGCACGATCTTGGATTACTTTCGCATTAATAAATTACAATAGTTCCAATGTGGACAGAGATTAATCATCAAAGCCTCAAGCCTCCATAAGATACGGCCCCTAATAAATTTCTAGAACGGTGGACCAGCATGAATCTTTAGTAAAATATTTAAGAGGGTATGGCTAGTACGTAAATCTTGTCGTTATCCTGCACGTCAGAAAGCTTCATTCTATGAATAAGGGTACGCTTTCACGTTTTAGATGGACAAAGTAGTGGGTGTAGCCAGTGTGTAAGCGGACCGAGTTAAAAAAGCTGACCAATCCAATGCCTTCCATTTGCAGCCACGCAAATCTGTCCCGTGTGTCGAAAATCTTCATCCCTAACGAGGTTGACCTGACAAAGAAAAGGCAAGACCAAATAAATAAATAAAAAAAAGTGAGCTGACACGTTTTACATGCAGCACTAACGCTGTCCTGTGTGCCTCAGTCCGACATTTCCTAACCTTACAAAAGTATGGCGCATAACTCATTGACTTCGGGAGAAGCATGAGAGATGCATTATGCAACTAAATTACTAGAGTAGTGTAACATAATTTATGTTAGGAATCTATTTATGAAAGGAATATTATGTGGGCACGCATCGGCCATTTATCTAGGACCTAGAGAGAGGCAATGACAACTAGGGATGCAAAGAAGCAACCGAATAGCCCGCAACGCTATCAAGTGGGGAGGATGTCATTTCCTAATTCCATGAACGCATGGAGGTGAACTCCGTAATACTAGGAGAAGCATGAGAGATGCGATATGAATGATTCAATTAGATCATAAAAATGGTGTCAAAGAGTTTGTGCTAAAAATCTATTGATGAAAGACAAAGTGTGGAAGATATCCGAAAGCGAGGTTAGCCACTAGCACACAAACTAGTTGGGAATTAATATCGCTCTCTAGATGATGACCACAATGAGGCGAAAATAAGTTGTTATGTTGAAATGAGACACATGCTTTGCCTGGGATGGTAATTTTTCTAGCTTAATCCATAAATTAGTGGCACGTCTAGAATAATGTTATTTGAGCTGGCTTAATATTGAACTTTGATCTGAATTTATTCTACAGAAAATACATGTTGCCGATTGGGTCGACTTGTGGTTGGACAAGGTACACTCTCTTCAATGTGAGATAACTCATGTATGCTCTTTCGCCATCTTAAAAAGTCTTGTAACAGTCGCATCTTGTTCAAGTCTCTCCCCTTGGTCATCAATCCTCCACCACATAAAAATTATTCCTTGAATGAGCTCAAGAGACTAAGGGCATCAAAACCATTACTTTTATGACTAGTAGGTCAAATCATGGTTACACGAAAAAGGGGTCAATTCCAAAAAGACCCCAAATTTTAGATTCAGTTTCAAATATACCTCGAATTTTTTTTTGTCTCAAGAAAAATCTCAAACTTTAGATTCAGTCACAAATCTGCCCCGAACTTTTCTTTTGTCTCAAAAAAAACCCTAAACTTTAATTTAATCCCAAATCTATCCCAAATTTTATTTTGTCTAAAAAAAAGAGTCAATGTGTTTTTGATTTGATGGCATGCACATGTTATCTGGCCGAGACATGAACATTAGTCCTTTGCTTGGATTTGACTTGATGACCCGAAAACCCAACTTGACCCAATCCGACACTTTTTCCCTCTCTTCCCCGTCACTTTCTCTCTTCTCTCACTGTCTCTTCGTTTTCTTTGCCACTCAGCCGGAGAATAAATGAACCGAAATGACGTGATTTCGCAAATTTTTATAATTTTTGACCTTTTTCTTTAATTTCTAGTTTTCTTTTCGTTTTCTCTCGTCTTTTCCACACCATTGATGGCGAAGATGAATTTGTGTAGTGAAATCCACCGCGTTCCCCTTCGCCTTATCGTAGAGGCACATCGGCTTGTAGTACTTGGCCTTGAGTGGACTCCGTAAATTGGATGAAGGCCCTGGAATCAATTGACGCACTGCCATCGCATCGAATGGTACTATCGTTCAAAGTTTGGAAGCTGAAGTCGATGCCCCGTGACGATGCCGAAGCAGTGAAAACAAAGGTTAGAGAGAGAACCAAGATTAGGAGTGATCGAAGCTCTTCGGTGTTGAAACTTTTGATAGCTGCTGAGCCGTAGAATGCCATTCTCGTTGAGGTTTCTACGCTGCTCTTGGAATGTGGGACGAAGCACAGCCTTTTGGAGTCCTTGGCGTGTTCCGATGACTTCTTTTTGTTAAAGGACTTGCTATCTACCATGTGAAATGGTTCAATGTGAACGAAATTGCTATTACTCCTCATTTAAATTGTATATTTTTTCTTTTTAATAAGGTGGAAATATCTTTATATTTATGTTTCATAAAATTACAAAACAATTTTAGGACCCACGCAGATTCGACCGTGCTGAACGGTTCCATGCAAAGGAAATTAACAGAGGCCACTTACGCTTCCACGGCGACTGGTCTCTTGACTTGAAAAAAAAGAAAAAAAGAACTCGGTTGAAATGATGGCCCTCACCGTGGCGCTGGGGACGTAGACGAGAAAATATCAGTTTGTCGTGCGTCGCTCCACCACCACTCATTGCGGGGTGATGGTGCTGGTGGTGGGGTCGAAGCATGGTTTTTTCTCGCTTCGAGAAAATGCGAAGCTCATTTAATATCATCTCCGCTTTCGAAGAGCCCGTTTCCACTGGGGCCGAAGAACGGTCAAGTTAGTTGTGTATCAACAAAAATCGGCTAAATAAAAGTCTCCAAAGCTCCGGAAACTTTCGATATCTGCCAGAGAGAACCAAGACTAAGAGTGATCGAAACGTCTCCAATCTTTGAAACTTTTGATATCTGCTGAGCAGTGAAGCACCATTCTCGTTGAAGTTTCTACGCAGCTCTTGGAATTTGGGACTAAGAGCAGCTTTTTGGAGTCCGTGGCCTGGTCTGATGACTTTTATTTGTCGAAGGACTTGTTATGTGCCGTGTGGAATGCTGTGTGGAATGGTTCGACATATTTTATGATCCAGAATTCAAATGAAATAATTTGAAGACTTTCACTAATTATCGTATGAAACAGCTTTAATACGAACGAAATTGACATAATCCTCTCGCACTTCCACGATGACTGGTCACTTGACTTGGGAAAAAACAAAGGGGGAACACGGTTGAATTGATGGCCTCTCAACATGGCGCTGTCGACGTAGACGAGAAAACATCAGGTGTCGTGCGTCGCTCCACTCCACTTATTGCCTGCCATTGCCGCGTGTCCGGATGGGGAACATCTTTTCAGATTTTTTTTTTCCTCTCTCCCCCGTCACTTTCTCTCCTCTCACTGTCTCTTCGTTTTCTTCGCCACTCAGCCGTGGAATAAAACGAACTGAAATGACGTAGAATAAATGAACCGAAATGACGTGATTTTGTAAATTTTTATAATTTTCTGACCTTTTTTCTTTTCGTTTTTTCTTGTCTTTTCCACACCACTATTCACCTTCTTCCTTATGCCTCGTCTCCTTCCACTTCATTGCCAAGAAGAAACCACTGTTTATCTTCTTCGTACGTGGCCGCCGCCCTCGCCCATATTTGCAACCTCTTCTTCTTTTTTTGTCATAAATATAAAACTTGCATTAGTGATATGAAAATAAAGAATTACATGAGAATTCAGTCTGAAGATAAAAGTAGCTCTAGTGATTGAAGGTGGTTGTGCAATCCAATTGGATGGGAGAATATTTGCGATTGTGCTTGTGCGACCCGGCCGACTCGTCCGATTTTGTTCTCTTCAGACAAAATGCAGCCCAACATCCCCCATTCGGGCCATAAGAGAAATACAGTCTTCAATTACTGTCCGCGCAGCCCAGGGAGCGTCGGCCCGGCCCAGTATACACTGAATAGCTGATAAGCTATCTAATAAGAGGATGGTTCGCAAATCAGCTTGAAGACTTCATTAAGCTCATGTTGCTATTGCCTGTACTTCCCGTTTTTGACTTAAGAACAGTAGGGTCTCACAGATAGCTAGGGTTTCAGTGATTAAAGCTGAAGGGGCTGAAATTTTCCTTGCAAACCCGTCGATTAGTACACCTACTCCGTTCCGCCAAACACCAACAACGGATCCTTCCATGCTTGAGTAGCACCACGAGCAATTGACGTTTTATTTTGCCGCAATGCACATTGGTTTGGGTTTCTTCAGTCAAAAGGGAAAAAATAGGGTTTTCTCGGCTCAACTTTGTCGTGACCTACTTTTTTCTCGTCCCGAGGGGGAACGAAATGTCTAAATAGGATTAGGAGTATTGTTAATTTCGGACTGACGGCCTTTCATTAACTCGAGCTTTCCCAAGCCCATACCCCGCGCGATATTGGATATTCATAAAAGTTTTCAAATAAGAAGTCTCTACTAGCCAATTGGGGTTGGCTAGAAATCAAGCGAGGCATGGGAGCGTGCCTCACTTTCTACGCAACCAGAAAATCTAGAGTAGGGGACTCGATTACACTAATCATGTGACCAGCGCCTTTCGGTACCTAACTTAATTGTGTATTAATAAGGTCATAGCAACCTATTCGAGAGATCTAAGGTTTATCCTAACCATTTTAAAATAATGAAATAACATCCAAAATAACATCGCAAAATAAGGCACGGGAATATCCTAATATTATCCCTAAAAAAAGGAAAAAGAGAAATATAACGTAAAATAAAAACCTATTGTAGAGCCCTAAAATGCTTATTCAATTTTGGTCTTTTTCCTTTTTTAAGGGTTTTCTAAATTTTTTTACAATTTTTCTGATTTTTATGAAATTTTTATATTTTTTAATATTTTTTATATTTTCCGAAATTAAACAAAACAAGCTTTCCAGATTTTTTTATATTTTTTGGCTTTTCTGAATTTTTAAAAAAACATTTATTAATTTTTTTGGGTTTTCTAATTTTTCTAATTTTTTTTATAGAATTTTTAAAATATTTCGGATTCTTTTGTATTTTGAAAATTTTTAAATTTTTTTTTTGAAAAACTCTCAAGACTTTTCTGAATTTAAAAACATTTTATTAATTTTTAAGGATTTTCTATTTTTTAAGGTTTTTAAATATTTTAAATATTTTTTTGTATTTTTTGAATTTTTGAAATTTCAGAATTTTTTTGGATTTTTTTATTAAAAAAAAAGTGATTCAGACCGGGTCGGGGGCCCAGCCCTACTAAACCGACCCGGACCCTATCGATCTGGGCTGGGCTAAAGAAACCGGGCTGGCCGAACGGCCCGGTCAAAAGTTTAAAAAAATGGCCCATTGATAAAAGAAATTAAATAGCCCATTTTTCCTTTTTCGAAAATCAGCCCAGCCACTTTTCAGCCCACATCAAACAATCAGCCCAAATTCAGACTAGGCCCACTCTCCCTTTTATATTTTCGACCTCCTCCATTTTTCTTTTCTTTATTATTATTTATTATTATTTTTCTCTTCTTCTTTTTTCTGGTCTTCATCTTCAACCTGCGACGTGTGCCCGACGTCTCCTCCATGCACGCTCGACAGAAACCGACGCACTCCACCGCGCCGCAGCCGACGCCACCGCGGGTCTTCACCGGTCCTAAAGGGGGTCATCCTACTGTCATCTAGCGTTGGCCGTTCCGTCCGACCGACGCCGGACCTCGCCGGCAATGACCTCCGGTGACCCTTGAAGCTCTCCGTCACCAGAGCTAAAAAAAGCACTCCCCTCCGATCAAAAAATGAGCGGAAATCGCACTAAAATTGCCATAATACTAAGAAAATCACTAGAGTAAACAATATACGATCAAATACTTAGGGTACGTTTATTTCGCGGAAATCGTATCATTTTTGGAAAATGTTTTCCAGAAAATCATTTTCCATGAAAATGATTAGTTTTCTTGTGTTTGATGATATGTGATTGAAAATGTTTTCAGGCTTTTGGATCGCATTTGAAAAATGATTGAATAACATTTAAACTAATAATTTACGCTAGTGTACCTCTCACTTTCAAATTGTGCCATAGCTATGGGGCTCATCTCATTTGTGGGGCAATAAGCTTTTATCTTGATCAATCAAAGAATAGCCTACGAATGAACTTGCTAGCCAATGAAACATTTTCAAGGTCCTCAAGTTCATCATATGAGACTTAACCACTTCGAGGCAGCACTAATCCTATCCTGATGTTGAAAGTGAAGTTTCTAATGGATGAATCACATGAGATAAAGCAGACAAGGCAAGAAAAGTTGATTGGGAGGAGGTTGATAATACGTAATATTTTTGTTGATTGGACAAAAAAAAAGAGAGATTTTAGAGAGTAAAAGAAAAGGACAGCAATGACCTAATAAAAAGGGAAGAACCTAAAGACTTGATAAAGAGAGAAAGTGTTTTCCCTTTCCCACACACAAAAATTCATTTTCCTAAAATAATACATAATATTTATGTTGACTAAAAAATATTTTCCATTGACCAAATCGTTTTTGGAAAAACAAATAGCAAAAAGTCCGAAAAACACTTTCCAAGAAACTACTTTCATTGAAATAAACGCACTCTTAGAAAACTAAGTTATCGAGGACGAAACCGAATATGCAAATTTCTGGATCTCATTCGGGCATTTCATCGAACACCTAATGGGCTACCAGATTCGGAGATCTCCGGCTCAACCAAGCCTCGAACATACTCTAGGAGCCTTCGGACATAACATACGAGGGTGAAGGAGCAAGACGCAAAGGCGACAAGGGCTAGAGCTTGCGCGAGCTGGCCGACCGCAAACTTCGGCCCAGCTCGTCCTAAAACGAATGGGGGAAGAAAAAATGAACCAACCTATTCAGCTTGAAGAAGACACCGGGATGTCGTCGAACAGACTCGTGCGTGGCCGAACTCCTCTTTCTCCCACTCTCGCTGGGTTCACCTTCGGATGTCGCCGGTGATTGGAATTAATGTAGATATAGAACTTTATTCTTATGAATTATGGGGTAATTAGAATTAAACCCGGTATCGGATTTTTGTCACATCAGTTATGAAGTAGAAGGGATTATATCTACCAAAGATTTTTGATAATTCATTTAATACATGTGAATATTTCAAAATAGAGTATAATATATATATATATACACACGTAACAAATATATTTAAATATTTATTATCAAAACACGAATAGTTCTGTTATTTTGTACATCGAAGATTTATCGATACTATTTTCGGCCAAATATGACTTTGATATAATTTACTTGTCAATATGAGCCCAACATGAGATCTTTTGATATTATTTGTTAAAAATTAGTTGAATATGAGATAAGGTACTCTTAAATCATTAAACTCTTTCAAAACATCATCATAACAATCAGTTTTACACATAAAATATATAGGCATTTCAAAATAGAGTATATATATACATAAAAATTATTCTTAAACATTTTTCTAAAATATGCATTATTCTATTATTTCTTGTATAACTATAAGAGATTTATTACCAAAATATACACGAGTATATTGTTTCTTGTGCACCTATTGGAGGGTACCATCAAAATGCATGGAATTACAGATGCAGAATAAGAGATTTGCAAGGATGGATTAGAAATTTGTTAAACTAATGACCAAAGGCAGCTTACCAAGTAAAGCTGACACGTGAACCTCTCATATGAATTAATCTCACGCAAGCTTTACATAAATGTGCATGCGCATGTGCTTCAGCAATCAAACAAAGGATAAACATTAAGTCAACGTGTTGTTGAATCCTTCTTTTACGTATCCCACATCTAACACAATTGATATTAGTGAAATCATTTTTAGTATATAAAGAATCACTCATTTCTATAAATAATCACTCATTTCAATTGTGAGAGAGCGTATATTTTATTATTGGGTGTATTTAAAGCTATGCTAATGATTTGGTTACTGCTAATTTTATCCATCTACTAATAATTTTTGGGGCCACTTAAAGGATCAATGATTGAAGAGGAAACATGAACGTATGACTTTACCTCCAAGATCAATTATTAAGGAGGAAACAAGAACCTCTATGATTACAGCTACCGGATATTGATTGGGATTCATTTTCACTCAACTCACAATGAATCGAATCTAGATATCTAAGAATTTGTCTCTTGCCCTCATGTCCTAATAAAAAGAATTAAAAAGCCATACAACATGAAAATTAGTTTGGATCCTGTCAATGTCATTTATTTCACAAAAACATCAGGAACCGCTTTGTTTTTAAAAGGACCATGAGGATATGCCAATTCGACGAGATCACGAGAGTAAAACCTGATTCAATCAGTAATTTCTACCTTTAGACATGACCATGTGGATTTCTTCTTCCATTACCTTTCCACGTTTGCATTTACACTACAAACCCGCATCCTATGCTTGTCTGCATGCGTTCTTGGTGCTCCTCCGCTGGAATTCATATAGGAATTTTTTAATTTAATACCTTTTAAAAGTGGAATTATTACAAACTCCTTTTCACATGGTTAAGACGCATGTTCATTCAGGCCAATCATGCCTAATAAATTAACATTAGGATTCATGAAACATCCTATCTAAGATTAATATTTGTTCTTTTTTTCTTTGATTGAATATAAGGACGGGATAGGACAATCGAACCACGGGGCCAATAAAATGCTGGACAGGAATTGCCACCCCATGGGTCTGGTGTCACTGGCACGTCACAAAATGACGTACATTATTCGGCAATGCTATCAGCCATCATGTGCATCTGGCACCCTATGCAAGATTCCAAGGGCATATTCACTGAAAATCTCCAATTTTGATCCAATTCCAATTTTGTCCAAAAAAATTTTGTTTAGAAAAAAGGGCTGTACTGTTTCGACCCTTTGTATAAATAAATCCACCCCATTTTTCACTAAAAAAGAAAAACTACCCTCAATCATTATATTACAATATAAAGTGGTAAACCCAAATTAATTTACTTTCCTTTTTATTTATTCTTTTTCTATTTTTATTTAGAATTTAGTTGTCAAAATTAAAATCTTCACATATTTGTTTTTTTTTTAATGTAGCTATCTTGTGTATATTAAAGGCATTATGTTTTCTTTTCGTTTTTAGATTTTATTTCCGTGAAAAAGTTTCATGTAAAAAGAACAATTTCCAAGAAATCTAATTCTTTTTTATGTTGTGGAGCAAATTTATGGGTCAATTCTCAAGTAGAATCTAGAGAGTAATATAGACAATTTTGTAAAACAATATTATCTTGATAAGCTTATACTTTTGTTGTGCATATCACCATTAAACCCTTTCTTATCTTGATATTTTTTCAAAAATACCTCATGGATGATATTAATTTTTGTCAATCCAAAATGATGAGATTTCACTGGCATTAAGAAAAAAATTATTTTAGGAATGTTGTGATTTAATCACATTTCATCTTTTAAAGCTTCAAATTTGAGAATATAATTATGATTTTAATTTAGAAATTCTTTATAAAAGATAGCCGGTAAAGTTTGATGGTGATGCCCACAATAAGTGTGAAAGTTTATAAACAAGTAATTGTGTTAAAAAAGTGATTATGTTAAAAAAATTATATATTCTACTTGTCAATTAATCCACAAATTTGTTAGACAACTTTGAAAAGAAATATGTTTTCTTGAAATTTTCTATTTTTGACAAAATTAATTAGTACATAAGTAAAATCTTACAATAAATTGAAAACATAGTATCTATATTATTATTATTATTATTATTATTATTATTATTATTATTATTATTATTATTATTATTATTATTATGTATAGGATCACCCGCGATCCGACCTCGTACCCGCCGAATCGATACTTACGTTCGCTAATTGACTCCGCAACAACACGTGGCATCGTCCTCACTTGATCCTTATGGTTGAGTGGCCAGTCTCTGATTGAATTCACTAGTCGCACGCTCATCCGTCCTTAATCGCCTTTCCGAATAGTCAGTTAACTCGTGAGGGGCCAACTCAGAGTAAACGTAATCAACAGTGCATTGATGAAATACTCATTCCACACATGCCGAAGTGAGTCGAAATCCACGACGTCACAAATACAATCTTAGAAATGCACAACCATTCAAGTCCTG
The DNA here is from genome assembly GCA_014182845.1 of Corymbia calophylla. NCBI lineage: Eukaryota > Viridiplantae > Streptophyta > Magnoliopsida > Myrtales > Myrtaceae > Corymbia > Corymbia calophylla. The sequence goes on along the minus strand of CM024696.1, from coordinate 4,076,013 downwards.
GCTAATATATTCTGGATAAAGCAACACATTACATCACATAAAGAAGAGATCATGCATCATACACGAGAAAGTTTTCTAGAGTCTGACCAGGGATCAATGCAAGATAAAGGGACTGCTGCAAACATACACAACCATATAGACATTTTACGTAGTTGATTAGGCATAATATCACAAAATAAGGCCAAGTTCAGCTCCTCTCTGGACCATCTTGGTACTCGCCACTGTGTGGATCTCTCGTAATGCCCGCATGAGAGACCAAAACCCAAATGTGAGTCACAAACTCACCCCCGGTGGTGAGATAGTTAGCGTGAGCCATCGTATCATTCGAAGGAGCCACATACAACATCATATTTGCCCAGAAGTCAGCCAAGACCTTGCAAATTCTCCCCTCATCCGCTACTCCATCCACAAGCTGCGTTCCCAGCCGCGCGCCTCGACCCACGATGGTGTCCCGGTATTGTTCGTTTTTAAGGACCGTCTTTAGCTTTTCAATCCTCTTTTTCGTTGAAACAAAGCGACCTCGCAATAATCCCCTGGCTTCACCAACAGCACGATCAAATATGTATTCGGTCCTAGAAGGGTGACCGGGAAGCAACCTCGGGGCAAAAGCAACCAAATAAGCTAGATACCGGGATAGATTAGTTGCTATGCCTAAATTGTCTCTATGCTCTTCCGACAGTTGAGCGCGAGGCAACTCATGCTCACAAAAAGTGGTTGCTATGTGCCAGACCAGTATGACATGAGTAGTTGTCTCAAGATCACATGCCCATGAGAGCACATCGGACAAGTTATTGCGCCTCAAAGCCGCTTGCCCTCTCTCCAAATAGCCGGTAGAATCATTCTCTAGAGACTTAGCGATCGCCTTCTTCACTTGCTCAGACAAATTGGTGGGATCAATTTGCTCCTGACCTTTCCTTTTCTCGTCGAGATAAGCAGCAGTGCGTCTATTATATATGCACTTCCATGGAGAATAGCTACACGATTTGAGGAGCGAGTATTGACGCAGTTGTCTTCCCCACGGCTTCACTAACCAAACTCGGCACATGATTCCGATCAACATCCCGGCACATCCGCTCCTTTGCCACCACTCGTGGCGCACATACTTGCATATGTATGTCACCTTTGCCCATTCCGAGAAAATCATGATGCCAAACTGTGTAAGCTCAACAGCAAGGATAGACGTTGTTAACACGAGGCTTACAACACCAGTACGCACGTCCTCGACCCAAAAGAAGAGTAAAAACAGAGGAACAGCAACCAAAATGGGGAGTAGAAGCAATCTATGCACTGAACGACACAAATGGAGTTTCACTGGGTATTTGGTGTAGAATAAATCAAAAAGAAATGCAAGTTCTACTTCGATGACTCGGAAAACTCGCTCATAACCATTCTCTTCAGAAAGCATATGTTGAATCAAGCGCCATAACTTCTTGTGAGCTTCTTGGGGCAACGAATAACCAGTGAATCTCAGGCAAATGAATTTGAAGAGCGAAAAAGACAGACAAAGATCCTTGAGTCGGCCATTTTTGTCTCCTCCGCTCACACTTAAAAGCCTACCTTTGCAATTCCAAACCTTCTCGATGGTGATAACTTCATCCGTCACCTCCAACGTTTGTCGATAGTTCGGAGCATCCCCATCATGCCACGGAGCTGCCTTTGGCCCCCATTTTGCTATTGAGCACAATGAGTGCACTTTCACCTCTTCTGCCCCTGCCACCAAGTACCTATACCCTTGCATTGTAGCAGGATCTCCGTCACCTTGGTGCTCAGTGCTCATGTAGTCTGCTATGTACCTGTACTTCTTCTGCATCACAGAATTGCTTGACGATAACAAAGCTCGTGCTCTTCCGTCGAATTTCATGAATAGAATGACGAAAAGAATGCATATTATTGGCCCGTACAGGAACACATATGAAACGATCATCCAACTTATCATGAGACATTTAGCAGAAGAGTCGACTTTAAATGACTTCCATCTCTCTCTGTCCTCCATGCCGTGAGCATTGTAGGAATCCACGTTTCCAACAAACACCACCAGAAAAGTGGCCCAGATAGGCAAGCGCAGACTACAGAATTGAGCGTTTTGGATAAGGCCAAGCGTGTACGCAATGACAGCCGGCGTAAGGGTATAGGCTGCGAATGCAACCATAGAGAATGCGCGGTTGCCGCAGCGTCGCCTGAATGACCCGGAGACGCCAAGAAAGACTAAGATTGCAGCAGTGATGGCCAGCAGTACATCAATCTTTGCCATTTGGGTCTTCCTATCTTCGGAAGGCATCCGATAGCAGCGCTCCTGCATATTCTCCAGGAACTTGTGGAAAAGACTTTCCATCTCTGTTTTTTAGTTCTTTCCTATTTTATGACCTTCTGCTAATAACATGCACACGTTGATGAAGAAGAGGAAGGATCTTTATACTTCTTTTATTGTGAAGAGGGGACGAATTTGCGGTGAAACCATATCGGTTATGCTCTAAGGTCCCTTTTTAACTGATGCAGCTTTGGCCGAGCGCCGAGAATTAAAAGTAAATTATTTTAGCTAAGCAATCGCAATCATTAATTAATTTTAGAGTAATCATAGAATACTAGGGTACACGACATTTTTCTCCCAAGTGGCCATCATTCTCAATTGGGAAGAGGGAGGTAGGGAGTTCGATTCCCCACATTCTCGAGGGAATTGGGGCGAGAATGCATGAGTGAAGGAGCAGAGTTTCACAACCTGCACACGTCATATAGCACACACAGTGGCTTGTAAAATAGATATGGCATAGTACCCAAAAAAAAAAATCCCCAAACTTAAATTGGGATTGATTGTTGTGATAATTCTTAAAATACCAAAAAAGAATGGGCGTGCTATTTTTGAAATGAATACCTTGAAAAAAATTTCATTTATTCGATTGCACCTGCAAATGGAGCTATCAAAGTAAAAGAAAGTGATGAAAGAACATTACTCTCTAAACTTTTGCGAGAGTGAAACCTTCATAATTTTGTTTTTTTGTCTATTTGAATTTTTGGAAAAATGACACTAGGAGTGTCATAATCTTCCTATGACACTTACTTTGATACCAAACTTTTCATTAGATCATTTCAGTGCCACTTTTGTAAAAGAAAAAAAATGATCACTTAAGTATCATCTATAATTTGGGACGCCAAAATGATAATAATTTATCATTTTTTTATTGATGTGACTCATTGACGCTCCAAGTCAACATTAATAGCCCTAAACAACGTCATTCAACATGTTTTCCCCTAATTCAAAAAAAAAGAAGCCATTTCACCTCTTCTTCAAACCCTAATTTGGACTTGACAATTTGGGGAAAATTTAAAAACTGAAACTTGCAATGAAGAGCAAGAGCAAGACAAGCAGCTCGAGTTCATTTCAACAAGATGCAAAACTTTCAGGTCAAGCAATAGAGGTGAACGAGCGAGACTTAGACAAAATTTTTCATGTTGTGCGAAGTTCTCGCGTCTTTCTTCTCATCTTTCTCACTTCACTTTCAACGAAGAGCCTCCCCATGCCACACCCACATCCAAATTAGGGTGTTTTGCCAAATGCTATGAGCTCAGGCTCGAATCTTCCGTTTCTGAGCTTTGGTATGAAGTGATAGTCCATCAATGGCAATCTGCTGGTCCTAAGCCTGGCGCCCTTGTTGCTTCGGGTTCTATTTCTTCAGCTCCGATGTCTTCGCTTGCGAGTGAGTTCCCGGGTTGGCGCTTGCTTGCGGACCGAGTGAACGAGCAAGTCGGGGAGGGGGGGGAAGGGGTTGGGGGAGAGAGAGTGTGTTCTACTGTGCTGCATTGTTTTATTATTTTTGCTTATGTGGACTTTTTATAAGAAAAGGCACATGGTTAATATTTCATTAAAAATACAACATAATTTTTGTTGTCATTGGATGTACTTAAATGATCGTGTTTTTCTCCAATGTGACACTAAAGTAATTCCACACAAAAATTTGCCACTAAAATGAGTATTGTACGAAAATTATAATACTTTTAATGTTTTTTATGTGAATTGTTAGACTATATACTCTTTCGTTCATATTGATCCTGCCATTTGAAAAATAATCGGCTATAAATATGCTGTTAAGGGCGGTGTCCTCCGTCGAAGTGACAAATACACCTTATACCTCATTTTCCTAACTTTTCACTAGATGAGACTATTAAAGGAGATTGCAAAAGGGAGCTTCCATCCTCTAACGCGCCTTAAAAGTAAGGAAAAAAGAGTTCGTTTACAATTTCTACACCAAACAACGAGTGTTGAATCTACCTGTCATGCAACCAAAATAAATAAATAAAAAGAAATAAAAAAAAAGATACCTGTCTCGTTTGCCTGGACTTTGGTCTTCACCGCTAAATGGCTTTTGAGAAGGGGAAAAAAAAGAAAATAGAATCTACCCATCTTGGTGGACGTGGCCTTAATTATGCACTTATTAAGACCTAATGTTGATGTTCCGTTTGCACACAATTTGTGAAAACTCTAGAGAGATTGTGATAGTAGCCCCGCAAGAGATTGAGACTACAAGAAAACGTCTTTCTTGTTGATTGACTCAGTGTGGGTTTGGATGCATCTAGGATTGGGAAGCATTTGAGTATGAGTGTTTAAGCGATTGTAATCTTCTTTGTCTCAATTATAGTAAAATCATCTCGTTGATCTTTCCCCACGAATTAGGCACATGGTCAAATTACGAAAATCACCATTGTTTCAATTACGTGTCCAAGCTAGTCATTGTGACTTGTATTAGAGCCTTTGGCTATTGTTGATTGATTGCTTTGGGAATTTCATCATGGAAATTGTCCCAAAATCTTAAATCTATTATACAATAGCTAATTAGTCCTAAACTTTTCAATTTACGTAGTTTATTCATAAAATATTAGACGATCTTCCGATATAATCATTTCGGCCAACACGTGGTGTTCCAAAAGTTTAAATTGTAAAAAATTCAAGAATCAAATTGAATAAATTGAAAAATTAAATATTGCGCTAAAGTATAAGTATTATTTTACACATTAAATGAAAATTTATGGATCATTTATCTCAATACAATATTATATTAAAGAGGATACTGCTATTATATCGGTGGACCTAATTTGGTAATCCAATAGATCTTATCCCCTTTAGTTACCACCCCTTCGATCCTCTCGTTGTCTTAACATCGTTGTCGTGTATGCCAGAAAGCTTTAATCCGGTCGTTGTCCAACGCGTCAGAAAGCTTTCTTAAAAAAGTTTACCTGACAAAGATAAAGCAAGGCAGCTTTGTCTTTAAAATATTATCCTGACAAAGAATAAGAAAAGACCAAAGAGGTGAAGAAAGGGTTACACAAACACGTTTTGCATGGAAAGCAAACCCGATCACGTGGTTCCCGATCCGACATGGAGAAAAAGAAAGACCAATTGTTAAAAAGAAAGGTAGTGTCGGAAATGTTCATCTTCAGAATACCGCTCTGAATCACAATCTGGGAAATAATGAGAAACAGCTATAACATGTGTTCATGTTTGCTCTTTAATCATTCATCTTAGATGTCAAATCAGAGGTTCGAATTTCCTTTTCAGTCATTGATCCCGGATGTCAAAATGTCATTTTATTCCTCCTCAAATTTTTTCAGCATTATCAAAAAAGAAAGTGTCGAAATTCTTATTCGATCCAAAACTGCATTTGTTCAAGTGTTTTTTTTTTTTGTCGGTACATTTGTCCAAGTGTTCAAAAGGCCAAATATTAATAAATAAGCGGCCCCAAAAAGTATTAATAATAGATGGATAAAATTATTTGTCATCCAAGATGAATGATTAAAGAGGAAACATGACCCTTGATTGTAGCTATTGAAAGATATATGTGTTTCACGTTACGAACAATAATTGAGATTTATTCAACTCAGAATCAAATCTTCATGTACAAAAGTTTGTCCCTAGCTCTCACGTCTTAATCAAAATAAATTAAAATAAATGCCATACAACTTGAAAATCATTTTGGGTCCCATAAATGTATTTCATTGCACAAAAAACATCCGGAATCGCTTTGCTCTTTCTAGGATCATTGATGGTATGCCAATGTTAAGGTAGGCTAACAATATCACCTGAAGCGGGTGAATAGGTAATTTTAACAAATCCTAACAAATTATTGTGGAAATTACGTGTTGAAATGAATATGATCAAGAGCAAGTAAAATAGAAAATGAATATATTTAAGTTATTGAGTGCAGTGTTATTATCAAGCAATAAATGAAAATGAGTGGAGAGATGGAAAATTTGGTACACAGAATTTCTATATTGGTCCGGCTTAGTGTAAACTTTCATTTACTCTCCCATGCTAACAACCTATTAATTGAATTTCACTAATCAATCAATGAGAAATTACAGTAGCAAGTCCTACTTGAACTCAAGCACTTCTCCTCAAATAGGTGCTATTTACACTCAAGCCGATAGGACTCAATAATTTCCCATCTAACACATACTTTCACTCCGCTAATACTTATCAAAAGATTACAATTGAATACTCATGAAAGACAAAATGAGAATTATTTATACATAAGCATTTATTATCACAGATGCATAGTTCTATTATCTTTGTACATTGAGGATTTATCGATACTATTTTTTACCAAATATGACTTTTATGGAATTTACTTGTCAAATATGAGCCATTAGATCTTTTGATATTATTTTCAAATATAAGATAAAATATTCCTACATCATTAAACTCTTCCAAAACATTATCATAACAATCATTTTTACAATAAAATATATAGACATTTCAAAATAGAGTCTATATATACATAAAAATTATTCTTAAACATTTTTCCAAAATAAGCATTATTCTATCATTTCTTGTATATCTATTAGAGATTTATTACCAAAATGTATACAATAACTTATTAGTGGTTACTATCAAAACAAGCGTAGAATTAGAGATGTAGAGTCATATATTTGCGAGGATGGATTAGAAATTTGTTAAAGCGATAACAAAAAGCAGCTTATTAAGTGAAATTGGCATGTGAGCGCCCCACATGACTTTATCTCATGCAAGATTTAGACAGTGTGCATGCACATGTGATTGAACGACCAACAGAGGATAAACATTAAGTACACATGTTGTTGATAGGGGTGATTGGGTTCAGGGTGGGTAGGGTCAAGACTTGGACCATGTACCCAACTCTGTTATAACCGGTTTTCTTTTTATAGACCCTATACCCTACCCTATTTTGGACTCGACCCTGTTTTTCTGATCCAGGAACAAGGTTAACCCTATTTTCATTGAAACCTATTTTGCAATCGTTTGATATCCTATACGGCTTCAAATTTTACATTAATTCGCGAAAAAACAACATCAACGTAATCCTCCTAACATTATAAGACAAAGAAAAATCCTAATAATGCATAAACATTAACAACAAATATGGATATAATATTAGTCTCATTCCCACAAATATTTCTGATATGATCTAATGCGTCTGCTCATGTATATATAATGGAGCTATTATTAAGAGGACATATTTCTTGAGTTGGACTGAGAATGCTTTAATTAGTGTTACAATAGTTAGTAACACTTGTCCCGTGACTATAGTAATAGTTGAAGGTGTGACCATTAAAAAAGAAAAACAATACATGAAAATAGTTTTTTTTAATAATTCTTTGAAAACAATTCTCCATTAATTTGATTCAGAGATAGGCTTTCTTTTTTTAATAATTCATAGAAGACAAAGAGACGATTTTATTTTATTTTAACAGGGTAAAAATCAGTTCCAAAACTAGTCCGGTTCTGAGTGGGTCTTTGCTTGGACCTGGTTCCCGGACCGGTTTCAACCGATTCCCAAAAACTGGAACCAATTCCCAGACCAATTTAATTGGGAACCAGTTCCCAGCCTGTTTTTCGGGTGGGCCGGTCCGGGTTCTGGATATAGCCAGTCCGGTTGCACATCCCTAATTGTTGAACCATTTTTTTTTTTTACACATCCCACGTTTAACACAATTGATATTAGTGAAATCATTTTTAGTGTATTGCTCATTTCAATAGCGAGAGACAATATATTTTTTATTGGGCATATTCAAAGGTATGCTAATAATTTGGTTATTGCTAATTTTATCCGTCTATTGATAAACGTTGGGGCCACTTAAAAGGATTATTGATTGAAGAGGAAACATGAACATATGACGTAACATCCAAGATCAATTATTAAGGAGGAAACAAGCACCTCCATGATTACAACTATCGAACATTGACTGAGATTCATTTTCACTCAACTCACAATGAATCGAATCTACTACGTATACAAAAATTGATCTCTTGCTCCCACGTCCGAATCAAAATCTTTCTTCTTCTTTTTTTATAAATGTTGTACAACATGAAAATCAGTTAGGATCCTGTCAATGTTGTTGTGTCACAAAAGCATCTGGAACCACTTTGTTTTTTCTAGGACCACGATGATATGCCAATGTGACGAGATCACGAGAGCAAAATCTGATTCGATCAGTAATTTCTACCTTAAGACATGACTATTATGGATTTCTTCTTCCGTTACCTTTCCACGTTTGTGTTTACACCATAAACCCGCATACTATGCTTGTCTGCATGCGTTCTTGGTGCTCCTCCGCTGGAATTTATAACCTATATAAATATATATAGGAGTTTTTTAATTTGATACCTTTATAAAGTAGAATTATTGTAACCTCCTTTTCACATGATTAAGACAAGTGTTTATTAAGACCAATCATGCCTAATAAAATAACATTAGGATTCATGAAATATATTATCTGAAATTAATATTTATTCTTTTTTTCCTTTCGTTGGATCCAAGGACAGGACACAACAATCGATCGGCGGGCCCAGCAAAATGCAGGATTAGGGATTCCCACCTCATGGGTCTGATGTCACTTGGCAGCGTGTCATGAAATGATACACATTATTCGACCACGCTAATGGCCGTCATGTACATCTTGCGCACCACGCTAGATGCCAAGTTTATTTAGTAAAAATCTCCAACTTTAGATCCGGTTTCAATTTATTCAAAAAATGTTATTTGAAAAACAAAAAATAAAATGTCTGTACTTTTTCCACCCTTTCTATAATTAGATCCACCCCATTTTTCACTAAAAAGGCAAAATTGCCATAAATCATTCAATTGCAATATAAAGTGGCAGCCCCAAATTAATTTACTTTCCTTCTTGTTTATTCTTTTTCTATTTTTATTTAGAATTTAATTTTCATAATTAAACATTTCACATTTTTGTTTGTATGGCTATCTGGTGTATATTAAAGGCATTATGTTTTCTTTTCATCTTTGGATTTTACTTTTGTAAATTAAGTTTCGTGTAGAAAGAACAATTGCCAAGAAATCTAATTCTTTTTTATATTGTCAAGCAAATTTATGGGTTAAGTGTCAAGTAGAATCTAGAGACTAATAGAGACAATTTTGTAAAACAATATTATCTTGATAGGCTTTTACTTTTGTTGTGCATACCACCATTAAACCCTTTCTTATCTTGATATTTCTTTGAAAATACTTTATAAATGATATTAATTTTTGCCAATCCAAAATATGAGATCTTCACTGGCATTTAAAAAAATTATTATTTTAGGAATGTTGTAATTAATTACATTTCATCTTTTTAAAGTTTCACATTCAAAAATATAACTATGATTTTATTTCAGAAATTCATTATAGAGTTTTTTTTAATCAATAATTCGATTATATGTATATCTATATAAAAGATAGCCGGCAAGAAAAAGTTCGATGGTGAAACACACAATAAATGTGAAAGTTTAGGGAAAATTCCAAAAAAAGACCCCAAGTGCCATCAATTTCCCAAATAAGAGTTCGAAGTTGACTTTGTTTCAAATAAGGGCTTGAAGTGTTCTCACTTTTTTAAATAAAGTGTCAGAAGTGAATCTTGTTTCAAATAAAGGCCAAAGTGGTTATATCTATTTCAATAAGAGCATGACTTTCCAGTGATAAAAAGCATTTTCGCCATTTACTATTTTTTTCTTTCCTTTTTTTTGGTCATCTTCTTCTCCATCACCGGTGGCCGGCCGGCCACCAGTGAAGCACACACCGAGCTGGGCGAGGGTCGCCCTCACCCGATTCGACGAGGGCCACTCTTGCCGGTGGCCGACGAGAGACGGCCTCGCATGGGTGAGGCGACCCTTGCCCTGGGGGAGGCCACCCCTCGTGGCTGTCCGCGAGGTCGGCCTCGTCCATGGTTGACGAGGGCCGACCTCGCCGGATCCGGCGAGTCGGCCTTGCCTGCGACTGACGAGGGCCGACCTCGCGAATGGCCGTGAGGGTGGCCTCCCTCAAGGCGAGGGACAGCCTCGCCCGTCCCTCGCCTGGGGCCGGCGAGGGTGGCCGACCCTCGCTAGATATGGCAAGGTCGGCCTTGCCCGAGGCCGACCTCGTGGACGGTTGCAAGGCGACCTCCTCAGGGCGAGAGAGGCTGTCCCTCGCCTATGATCGGTGAGGGTGGCCCTTGCCGAATCGAGCGAGGGTGACCCTCGCCTATCCCTCTATGGGCGTCGCCGGTTGTCGGCCGGCCACTGGCGATGATGAAGAAGATGAAATAGAAGAAAAAAAGGAAAGAAAAAAAAAGTGGCAAATGACAAAAATGCCCATGATCGGTCGGAAAATTTAGCCGGCCGGTGACTAGCAAGGTCAGGCTCTCATTTGAAACAATTATGGCCATTTCATGCCCTTATTTGAGAAACTGATGGCACTTGAGGCCCTTTTTTGAAAATTTCCCGAAAGTTTATAAATAAGTAATTGCATTAAAAAAGCGTCTATGTTAAAAAATTTGTATATTCTACTTGTCAATCAATCCACTATTTTGTTAGACAACTTTGAAAAGAATTAGGATTTTAGAAAATTTCTCTTTTTGAGAAAACTAATTTCTTCATAATCAGAATCTCACGATAAATCAAAAACATAGTATCTTTATTATATATGTGATAACCACAAGAAAAAAATATACAAAACATGTGATATGGCAACTAGATCCTACATAAAAATTTAAAAAACTAATAAAAAGAAAGAAAAGTAAGTTCAAGCCACCACTTTAAATTGCAATTGAATGATTGATGGCAATTTCTTTTTTTTATTAATAGGTTGGATTTAGCCATATAAGGGGTGGAAATAACGCCATCCAAAAAAATTTATCAACTTTCACTATAGTCCCAAATCTACCCTTACATCCAATAATGTCGCTGGTTTCTTCAAAATTATTAACATTATTATAGCCAACTAAAAGTTCATTTTAAGAACTTGCATTTTCACTAACACTCTAGTTTTTATATGGAGCAATAGCAGCCTCTTAATGTTTATAATTTTGAAGAAATTAAAAGCAATTTTTTTTTTTATGTAAGTTGGTATATTTTTTTCAAATAATAAAAAGGGATCAAAATAGATTGTGATTGAATCTAAAATTGGAGATTTTTAAGGAATTGGACCCAGCATTAAGTGTAACACCGATCCAAAGAATATACCTTTGGCTGTCAATTACTTGTTGTCAGAAAAAATGTCAGAAAAGTCATAAACATATTGCATTATGCCAATTTAGTGTTAAACCTTTTAATGGTGCCAATTTAGTCATGAACCTTTTGATTTAATGCCAATTCAGTTATAAACTTTTTAATAATACCAATTTAGTTATAAAAATTTTGAGCTTGTGCCAATTTAGTTCTAAACCTATGAACTTAGTGTCAATTCAGTCATTCCAGTTAATTTTGGCCAGATTTTGCTAACTTATATGCCAACGGGCTTACATGGCACCACCAACGTTAGTATGAATAATTTTTAATAATATTTTAATAATTTTTCAATTTTTTTATTATTTTTCTGATCTTTTTTCTCTCTTCTTTCGTTCCTCTTCTTATACAATGGCCAGCTATCGGCATGGCCAGACCATGTCGAAGCCGAGCCTTGGCAAGGGTCACCCTCGCTAGATCTAACTTGAGCGAGGGCAACCTCGATGAGGGTTCCCTTTGCCGAATATAGCCTAGGCAAGGCTAACCTTCCCTCAAGCAAGGGTTGGCCTCACCCAGGCTAAAGCAACCTAGCCAGGTGTCACCCTAGCCTGGATAAGGGTTGGCCTAGTTGGATTTGGTGAGGGGAGCCCTCGCTAGTGCTGCCTTCACTCAAGCAAGGGTCAACTTCATCCAGGCCAGATTTGATGAGGCCAGCCTTCACCAAGCATCGTCTACACCCAGGTGACATTGGGCGAGGTTGCCCTAGCCTGTGTGGAGACCGGCTTTTTTAGATTTGGTAAGGGGAGCTTTCATCGGTGCTACCCTCACACAAATTCTCACCCAGACCAAATCTGGTAAGGCTAGTCCTCGCCATGACTAGCCACTAGGGGTGTGCAAAAGAACTGGGGCCCGCCCAGACCGCCTACAACTAGACCAGACCGACCCCGAACCAGTGGTCTGTAAGGGGACCGGTGTTCACGGTTCCAATTTATTGGAATCGGTGGGTACCGATCCGGTTCCCAATTCCATGGGTGGATCTGCCTGCCCGTCCACCTGAACTAATCGATATTATAATAATATAGTAATTTTTAATATAAAAATAAAATTTCTAGAGCTGTCAAATTTAGAATTTTCATTTTTCTATTCGGAATCCTTGCATTACTTTCCTATTTGGAACCCCTGCATTACGTCTCTCTCAACCTTAGTATTCTCTATCCAACTTTTCATCCAACTCACAACCACACTCATGGCCATCAACTGCGCCTCTTAGCTCTCTCAACCTCAGTCTTCTTTATCCAGCTCTTTGTCTGTTCTTGTGTGCATGGAACTTTTCTTTGTCTCCACTTTGAATTTCTTTGTCTTTGTTGCTTCTACCGATTTGAGAGGCTTGTTCAAAAAGAAAAATTGAACAAGTTCAAGAGGTGGGTTTGAAGGATCAAATCAGAAAGAATAGAGAGAAGGGGAATTTTACTGTTGGAGGGTTAGACCTAAAAGTTGAAAGTCATGTGTCTGAGGAGATTATATGTATAAAGAAGTGTAGTTGGAGGAGAAGTGAAATGGGGATTGGGGAATGCATGCATAGGCATTTGGTCAAACGTGAAAGGAGAAACCTGAGCAGAAATTTAGGGATACTGCTAGGCGTGGTCACTCATGAGACCGATTCCATGGAACCACCTGGAAACCATATTAGACCGGCGGTTCGATTCTCGGGTGCTTCCCGGATCCAATTTTTTCGGAACCGGTTCGTAGTGGGCAGTTCCCCGTTCTAGGGTGGGAACTGTCCACTCAAACCGTGCTCAACCCTACCAACCACCTTCTAAAGGAAGAAGAAAGGAAGGAGACAGAAAAAAAAAAATCAGAAAAATAATAAAAATAGAAAATTATTAAAAATTATTCACTTTAGCGCCAACGATGCCACATAAGCTTGCCAGCATCCACATCATTAAAATCCAACTAGATTTAGCCGAAAGGACTAAAGTGGCACAAAGTCAAAATGTTCAAGACTAAATTGACGCTAGTTTAAAAGTATAAGACTAAATTGGAACCATTAAAAAGTTTGGAATCGAATTGACACTAAGTCAAAAGGTGTAGAGGACTAAATTAGCACAAATATAATAAATTTAGGATTTTTCTAACACTTTTCCCCCGAGTTGTTTGAGAGGGCCCACTTCTCATCCTCACCGTCCATTATTTGGTTCCCCATCTTGCCCTTAATAATGTTGTTTTTATTTGTTTAATAAGAAGCCCGTGCCTTTCGAAAACACTTCTTGTGATGATTTTCACTCATATGAACGTTGGGGACCAAAATAATTTCTCCACATGGACCATTAGTCTTTCTTAATGTAGGAAAATTTTCGTGCAAAATTATGGCCCAATAGAGACAATAGACAAATATAAGTGAGCCTCACAAAACGCTTATATAGGTCATTTAGGCGTGAGGCGCAAATTCAGAGAAATATCTCTCATAATTCTGTTATTAATTCAAAGATATGCTGACTTCCATCAAAATGAAAGCACATATTTATATCTGTAACTAATAGATCTTCATTACCTTATTTGAATATAGTCAAATAAGATTCTATTATAAATGAATATATAAAACTAAAATCCTATATTCACAATATAATAAAAATAAATAAATCATTTGGCTAATGAATCAGCTACAAATCTGGACGTTATCTTAATCGACTTCCATGTCAGTTGGAAATTACTATGACGTAAAGTGTTGGATTATTCGATTAAACAAGCATCTTTGCACCCAAGAACTCATCCAGTATATGTTCAAAGAGAAATAATTGTACTCTAAAGCACCTTCGTTGATCTTTCACTGTTGTTTTGTAACGGTGTTATAATTGCTGTCCTTGTTCTGATCAGTCTTACATGTCTTTTGTCACAATGTGATAGTTTCTCTCGTTGATGTATTCGAATAAGCACTTTATTGATATTGATCGATTGCATGGTTTCACATTTGTAAAGATCTGCCCGCATTTTCTTCTACTTTTGGCTAATCCACCAAAGTTGATTTTGGCTAATCCCCGTTGATTGCCTCTTCTGTTGGCTTATACCCAAGATGGTTGGAGGACGGATAGGAGAAGCTATAAGGGAGCTCTTGATGGATAAAGAGGTGGAGCAGTAGTCTTCATCTAATGACTGTAAATAAGGGATGGTGATTGAACCATGAGCCTGGCTTTGTGTAGATCTACTGTTATGGCAACTTTGTTGAAGAATCAAGGCAACGAGCAGTAGGCATGGTTGCTCGTGATGATCATGGGGCTTCGGCTGGTGCAAGAGCATCTTGTGTTCATCCTTATTTAGTTGAGGGGACTAAAATTGCTAGTGTCTGGCATAGCATTTAATCAGCATAACATTTCATGCTGCCAATGTTCATAGAGACGTCCAATGTTCTGCTAAGGATACTAACTGGAGACAGAGAACTGCATTTGGAGTGCGAAGGATCAATTTGATAGTTCAACTTTTTCTCTTATTGCTCGTGGAGAAAATGCAGCTGCCAATGGGTTGCTTTGCAGTCTAGAAAGAAGATGCGCTATTTTGAGTGGGATGCTAATCCCCTATCTTCTTTTTGTGATTTGCTTTGTTTCAAATGTGGGAGAGAAACCTCCTCGAGCTTCCAATGACTTTCTTTCTTACTGAACGACTGTCAAGTGTTGTTGGCTTAAAAAAAAAAAAAAAAAAAACACTCAAGGCATTCAGATAAAGTGGAAAAGAGAATGAATGGCTTCCTGCCATGGGGATAATTTACGCGTTCCCTAAAAGAAAAAAAAAAATCCCTGCAAAAATTGCAGATAATCCTATGTGATTGTGAATCCCACATCGCCGCTTGCAATCAAGAAAGCAAGACTGATCACATAACCTGGACCGTCAGAACTCTGTGGCACAATATATTTGAGTGTTTCTGGCATGAAATCCGAAAGATGATTCCCCACAAAGTGATCCAGAAATCAAAATCTAAACAAAAGATGTGTTTCTAGCAATTTTAGAATGCTAGTTCAACCTGATGAAATTGATTTCCTTCCACAAAATCAATCAACCTACTTATCAGGAAAAAACAAAAAATCAACTCAATCCTCATTGTGGTCCCTCGATCGCCTTGAGCTTTCTTCATTAGAGGGCATGAAATGAGAGAGTAACATCTTGATTTACATTATCGAAGATGATGGATGTGAGCCACAGGGATAGCCACGCTGTCGACAATTTCAACTCACGCAACATGTATTGCTGGATCGATCCTGCACATAACAGTTGGATAACGAAGGATTGGAACAACGATGGTTCACACATTATTATGACACACGAGCAAATGTTCTCTTCGATTGGCCATGCCTGGGCAGCATAACAGCTGAAACCATTGTGGTGACTAGGAGTTCTGCAGATGCAACGATCTGCATCGAAATATACTGTGCGAAACTAGCTTCTGCAGTTTGGGATCGTGGGCTTCCTGTTCTTCACCAGATAATGCAAATTGACTGGAATCCGGGGCAGGAATTGACTTTCTATTGAACAAAATCAATGAGAGATAACAAACTAAGAGCTCAGAAAAGTAGAGAATCTCTATGTACCGTCATCTTCTCACCTATTAGTGCATGTGTTGTGCACATCCTTCAGAGGAGCACCGAGACCACTGGCATGAGAACTAGAAGTGGTTATTCTAAATGACAATATTACCGAGACGAATCTCTCTAATGATTTTTCTGCTATGTCAGAATGGCGGCTTGAATTGGAGATGTCAGCTCCAAATTTTTTCATCGGAACCAGTGAATGACTCGTCTAATCCAGGGGCACAATAACCTGAAGCGAAGAAATGCATCCAATTTCCAACATCATCGTGAGGGAAATCACAGTAAGTCTAGTCTCCACATAGCCAAAGAGTCCGTAATAAAGTTTGAAAAAAACAAGTCACTTTGTAAATGTAAGCTTTTCTAATTTGTTAAAAGGAAAAACTGAAGTGTGAGCAAGATCTCACTATACTCGCGTGCGGGTGCACGAATAATTGCACGTGCCTGCGGTTTAATTAGTGCTAATCCCCTACCTTTTAATTTTTATTTTAATGTTATATGGTTATTTTGTTAATCGAAAGGTTGCCTTTATTTTTAGTACTTTGAAAATTATTAAAAAAATTCGAAATTTTATTTTAAAAATAAATAAATAAAATTATTTTATTTCGAATTTTCTATACGTGTCTTTTCAAGATAAATTTTGGAAATTATACTGATTCAATTTATAACTTTTCCCAAAAGGTTACATTTGTTCGTTATGCAACTTCTTTCGAAGAAATATCTCAGTTAATTTTTTGCAACCTATATATATATATCAATTTTGAAAAACCATGCATGATTTACAATTTTTTGAGTCCTTTTTCAAAAACTGCAGCCAACTTTTTAATTGTTTTCCAGAGAAATTCTAGAGAAATACTAAACTTGCTATCTAGTATTCTCATTTGAGATTTTGTTGTATCCTAAATGATATTTGCCGGTGACCATTAACAATTTCATAGGGCAAATAAATCTTTAAAGAAAGTGATATCATGCTTCAAAATCCGATTTGATTACTCTATTGATTCGAATTCATATTGACTTCATTGTTCTACCCAAGTATGAAGATGATTCTTTCCAACACCTCATAACATTGGGAAAAGCATGAGGGATGCAAAAGTAATGATGCAAAGTGGTTTGAGTGGATTTACGCTGGGAATACACTTATGAAAGGAATATTACTTAGAAGATGTTCAAAGACGGGTTGTCCATCCACATAAAGTTGGTCGAAAGCTAAGGTTGAAACTAGTTGTATGTTGAGTCAATATGCATGTCCTGTCACGATGAGACATTTCACCCTACAACCCATGAAACAATCCTAAGGGTAGCCTAGTGAATTGGCTTACCAGGCGCAGCAAGGTCCCATGAGTGAGGCCAAGCAGCGCAAACCGTAACAATTAGTATCAGAGCAGGATTCCTGATTACATGGATAGATGCCATCCATTACCATGTTTCAAGCACAACCTGCAGGAGAGACTAAAGTGTTGCTGTTAGATGACCGTAGGCCATTCACATAAAGCCTAGGGAGAAACTATGATGGTGTGGTATGCAAGGAAGCAGCGACGAGTGACACATTTCATTGAGCGAGTATTGGCCATCCATATAGGATCTAGGGAGAGGTTGTGATGATTAGGGAACAAAAGGAAGCAACTGAATAGCCCGCAACAAGGGTGTTGTGGAAATCAAGTGGAGGAATTGTCACAAATTGGGATTTCCTAATTCCATGACCGCATGGGGGTGAACTCCGTAAGATTAGGTGGAGTATAAGAGATGCTATAGAAAACTAATTTAAATTAAATTGCGGGACTAGTGTCAGAGAGTTTATTTTAGGAATATTTTGGTGAAAGGAATATCATGTAGAAGATGACCAATGGTAGAGTTGACCATCAGTGCACAAATTGGTAGGAAGCTAATGTCACATGTAAATCATGACAATTGGTCTCATCAAGAGATCTGTAGAAATTTGATGTTTCTGTTTTATGAGTTCATGTCCAGGAAGAGATCCGTAGAAATTTGATTGGAGGATTTCAACCCGTCTTCTCATTTGCTTCGATTTGGTTCTGGAAGACGGCCTGATCAAAATCTCTGCAACACATTCCAATATTCTTCCTGGTAAATGCCGCTAATACGGGAGCACACGAGGCTTGTCTGCGGTTTTTGTTCTGGGAGGTCAACAGCTTGAATTACACTTCTTCGCTTTTCCTTTTCGGAACATCTCTCTTTTTGGAGCTGTCTAACTTCGCGAGGATAAGCAATTAGATCTGAATATAATTACCCATCGGTGCACACTCAAGAGGATGAACATATACTTGTTCATGATATGTTCGCTCTTAAGGATGAGAGAGAGAGAGAGAGTTTCGCATGATGGGAGAACTTAGAGGAAATTTTCCGCAGAATGCCTTCATGATGACATTGGTGAGCTATGACTGCTAAAATCAGCTCACTCTGAGTTAGATTCCTTTACTGTTTGTTTCCGGATTATTATGTGGGAGGTTAGTGCTTATTTTGACTTGCAGCATTACTTTGCTGAATTAGCTGTAAGTTTACCTTATTAGCTTGATCAAAATGCTGCAACTACTCTAACCAAAATGCCTCCTCCATGGTACATAGCACTTTATGTAGACTTTTTTGTTTGCTCTGTGGTACATATCCATGGTTAAGGCCACATAGAACAGGGGTTCATCATTATTATAGTGAGTTTTTTATGGCTGGCTCATTTCATAGATACTCGAATTGAACCACATAAATCTCTGCTATCCTTTTAACATCGGTTGTTTATTTATTTGATGACAACTTCCTTATCACATTAGATTTGATTTGCAAGATTCATCAGCTTTCTCGTTATTTCACGACATCATGTAAATCAAACATGATATCAATTAACCAAAGAAACAGTTGCTTATATAAGTAATAAGCCCATAGCGGGATGTCCAGCTTTAGGGATGAGCACTGTGCATTTCGAAGAAATGGGAAATTAAACCGAACTTGAAGCATGATGGTACTGAGGATATACATCGGACTTTGCCACTAGAGGATCTGTGTCTTGGCTTTAGCTTCTAGCAATTGTCCTCATGGCACTACGCTTTACTATTTACAAAAGTAAAGAAATGTCTTTGAAATACACTTGAAGTAAAGAAGCCACGATCTTCTACCATATAACTTTTTGACCGGTTAGAGAAAATTAGGGATTTCGCTAAGATAATTTTCTATGTTAGAGAAACATGACCAAAAAAACTACGTCTGTAGATTGTTAGGGAAAAAAGGAACAGTCAAAGGAATATAAAAAAAATACTGAAATGACCAGTCCGAATCTATATCCAATTAGACCCTCCTCCACAATCCTGGCTTTGGACGAGCTTAAATTGAAGAACGAGAAAAAAAGGCATGATATTCAGGGAAAGAGTATGCATGATTCATACAATTTTAATCAGATCGCACTCAAAGGTCTCGATAGGATTCTATGGATTAAGGCTCTATTGACCTTCATAGCCATGCCTGTGCGTCTTTCTTAGCATCTTTGGCACGATGAGATGATGTAGTTGAAATGGAGTATTTGGGCTCATAGCCTCGGTGGCTTATGCCGTTTCGGCCCCTGCCCTTGCCTATACTCTTGGCCGCCTTAAAAGCGACATGTCCCATATAATTGTCTACTTTACCGGTGGTTCTGGGAAATGTGGATTCTTGTACTGCATATACTCTAACAAAGGGTGAAAAGAAAAGAAAATCATTGCATATCGTCCATGTTCAATATGAAAACAATCTCAGAAATGCACAACCAATTCAAGTCTTTGATAATATATTCTGGATCAAGCAACACATTACACCACATAAAAGAAGATATTAAACATTACACACGGGATAGTTGAGAATTAGAAACTTCTGAAGTAAATTACATTAGCAAAGAAATCAGAATCATTACTTAATTTTAGAAAATTTATGCAATGCATTACCAATATAAATATTTTTTTTCTAAAAATAGTATTATCCATTCTTGATTTGACGATTAGTAAGAGTACGAGAAGTGAAAACTCTCCAATCAAGGATGATTGAATCGTTTGTTTAAAGCTACCTTTACATTAGTGACATATCTTAATATTTGCTTAAATTTATAGCACCTACAGGACAATTGGGATCGATTGTTGTGGTAATTCTTGAAATTCCAAAAAAGAATGGTCTGTATTTTACTTGTCCTCAAACTAAACATCTAATTGGTAGGTTATATTGACATGAATATCACCTACATGGAATTTAAGTAAAACATAAGCGATTTCTATATGTATAACCCATCAACAAGAGGTTTAGTGACGGAGCAAAATAAAATGATTTACTTTCCAAGTGAATATCTTGAAAAATTTTACGTTTATCAGATTGCAACAGCGAGTGGAGCTATCCAAGTAAAAAAAGAAAAAAGTGACGAAGGCACCGGTACTCCTCAAACTTTCACAAAAGTAATCAATTTTTGGAATTTCTATTTTGTCCAGTTGTATTCCAAGAATATATACTATTGCACCGGTACTCCTCCAACTTTTGCAAAAGTAATCCACTTTTGGAATTTCATTTTTGTCCAATTGGATTTCTGGACCATATGCCTTTTCGTTCAAATTGATCCTGCAGTTAGAAAATCGACCGGAACGCCAACATGGCTATTAATTTGCTGTTAAATGCCGCGATGCCCCCATTTACCTTGTTAGCAATATTAGGAAATTAAATATCTTTTAGAGATATTTAGGATATTTTTTTTTGATTTTTTATATCTATTTTGATTATGTACATCTAATTTCATTTCTATTGATTTTCTCTATATAAGCCAATAGATAAGCTCTCTATGTACTCATTTAATATATTGAATCATATAGAAAATTCCAACTCTCTTTTCTACTTTTAATATTTAACTTGCTATCAAAGGCTCCTTTCTTAAGGCAATCCTAGTGTGCACTCAGTGCATTGCACCTAGTGCACCCAAGAAATTTCTCTAATCTTTATGTATTATCTTCCTAGCTTTGCACACTGGTGCACATCTAATAAATCCACCTCCATTATCACCACTCAACAGTATTCATCTTATGTGCACAAGTCTTATATGAGAAAACACTTAGTCAAGTCTTTTCTATAATAATAGTGTTTCGATGCTAATCGCATCGATTGCGTCGTCTAGTCGAGCTTTTTTCATAGAGGTTATTTTCTCTTGATGCTAACTGCACAGGCTGCATCTCAGTAAGTATTTTCCAAGCCAGCCGTATAGGCCGCGTCACTCAATTACTATTTCACAAGCCAGCCACATAGGCCTCTTGCGGTTCCCTTCGATTCTCAACCTTTCACATGTTGTTTCAAGAAGCCGACACCAACACCAGACTCGATGCCCTCAAAAGGTCAGATTAGAAGATTGTCTTACACAACATGTATCGACAAGCCCGATGCCCTCACAGTGTAACAAGTTTTCATGGCGCTGAGTGATATTAATTCAAACTCCAGTTGACTTTTTCGACGTCACCTTGCGTTTGAGGGGATGTTAGCAATATCGGGAAATGAAATATCTTTTAGAGATATTTAGGATATTTCTTCTCATTTTTTATATCTTGATTATGTACATCTGAGTCAGATTTCCTTTAATTTCCTCTATGTAAGCTTATAAATAGGCTCTCTATATACTCATTTAATATATCGTTTTACTTTTAATATTGAACTTACCTAACTTAACTAATCACTAGATCTGATGATCAAGGAGTTTGCAAACAAAAAGCTTCTATCCTTCAACACGCTTTTAAGCAAAAGGAAAAAAGATTCTAATTAGAAAATTTTCGATAAGGGCATCTTCCCCTTATTGTCTAAACCTAACCACGAGTGTTGAATCTACCTCTCTCGTCTGCCTTGACTTTGGTCTTAACAGCAGAATGGCTTTTGAGAATGTAAAAATAAAATTTGCAAATAACCAAACTGTTTGATTATTGCTCGAAGTTTCCCCTTGAATTTTGATAGAGCCACATGTTTATGATTATTGGGATGTTCTAAGCGTTTGCGGAGCCTTGGATATTGAGATTGACTATCGGTGAATGCAACAAGATGGCTCGCTTGGGGCTTGGACAAACCAGGCAACTCAGCGGGCACTACTCTATTTTGAAATGCCGATATATATTATGTGTAAAAATAATTGTTGGGGCCGCTTTTTTTGTTATATGTTTGGCCTTTTCAACACTTGGACAAACAGAGTTTCAGATTGAATAAGAATCTTGACACCTTCTATTTTTATAATGTTATAAAAAACGAGGGAGGACTAAATTCAGATTTTGACATCCAGGATCAATAATTAAGGAGGAAAAATGAACCTATGATTTGACATCCAAAATGAATGATTAAGGAGAAAATAGGAACACATGATTTTAGCTGTCGAAATACACATGTTTCATGCTGGACCCAAATAAATAAGTGGGACGGATAATGATTGAGATTCATTCTACTTCATACACAAGAATTCGTCCCTAGCTCCCATGTCCTAATATAAATAAAAAATGCCATACAACATGAACATCAGTTTGACATGACCATTGTAGTTCACTTCTTCCATTACCTTTCCATATTTTACATCCACCCACAAACTCGTACCCTCTGCTTGTCTGCATCCATTGCGGGTGCTCTTCCATTGAAATTCAAAATGTGAATATACATACGTACATATATATACACACTCACCAACACACATATATATGGGGTAAGTTCATTTGAAGTTTTAAAATTTATCAAATTGGTCCAATTAAGTCTTATAATTGATCGCACTTTTAAAAAAATTTAGGATTTGATTGCACTTTTTTGACAAATTTTAGGACTTAATTGCTCTTTTTGAAAGTTTTAGAACTCAATGTATTTTTGTGATAAGTTTAAAGACTTGTAGTGTCTTTATCATTATATATATAATATAGGTTTAACAATTATTTTAAATATTTATTACCAAAATATGCACAATCATTAGATATAAATTCCATCATGGAATATAAAATTTTGAACATTTAATTTTTCTTCTTGAATGTTGTTTTTGTATCTTAGATGAAAGAATTTGTTCCATCAAATATTTGAAAACAGATAGTGTGTCTAATTAAGCAATTACCGTAAACATTTATTACCCACATATGCACTACCATGGACTAGAAATTTTTAAACATTTAATTTTAGGCTCTCTTGAGATTTATGATAGAATTGAAAAAATCAAAATATAAATAACGCCGGTGAATGGAATAAATGTAGATATAGAACTTTATTCTGATGAATTATGGGGTAATTAGAATTATACCCGGTATCGGATTTTTGTCACATCAGTTATGAAGTAGAAGGGATTATATCTACCAAAGATCTTTGATAATTCATTTAATACATGTGAATATTTCAAAATAGAGCATAATATATATATACACGTAACAAATATATTTAAATATTTATTATCAAAACATGAATAGTTCTATTATTTTGTACATCGAAGATTTATCGATACTATTTTCGGCCAAATATGACTTTGATATTATTTGTTAAAAATTAGTCGAATATGAGATAAGGTACTCTTAAATCATTAAACTCTTTCAAAACATCATCATAACAACCAGTTTTACACATATAAAATATATAGGCATTTCAAAATAGAGTATATATATGCATAAAAATTATTCTTAAACATTTTTCTAAAATATGCATTATTCTATTATATCTTGTATAACTATAAGAGATTTATTACCAAAATATACACGAGTATATTGTTTCTTGTGCACCTATTGGAGGGTACCATCAAAATGCATGGAATTATAGATGCAGAATAAGAGATTTGCAAGGATGGATTAGAAATTTGTTAAACTAATGACCAAAGGCAGCTTACCAAGTAAAGCTGACACGTGAACCTCTCATATGAATTAATCTCACGCAAGCTTTACATAAATGTGCATGCGCATGTGCTTCAGCAATCAAACAAAGGATAAACATTAAGTCAACGTGTTGTTGAATCCTTCTTTTACGCATCCCACATCTAACACAATTGATATTAGTGAAATCATTTTTAGTATATAAAGAATCACTCATTTCTATAAATAATCACTCATTTCAATTGTGAGAGACGTATATTTTATTATTGGGCGTATTTAAAGCTATGCTAATGATTTGGTTACTGCTAATTTTATCCATCTACTAATAATTTTTGGGGCCACTTAAAGGATAAATGATTGAAGAGGAAACATGAACGTATGACTTTTCGTCCAAGATCAATTATTAAGGAGGAAACAGGAACCTCTATGATTACAGCTACGGGATATTGATTGAGATTCATTTTCACTCAACTCACAATGAATCGAATCTAGATACCTAAGAATTTGTCTCTTGCTCTCACGTCCTAATAAAAAAAATTAAAAAGCCATACAACATGAAAATAGTTTGGATCCTGTCAATGTCGTTTATTTCACAAAAACATCAGGAACCGCTTTCTTTTTTCAAGGACCACGATGATATGCCAACTCGACAAGATCACGAGAGTAGAACCTGATTCAATCAGTAATTTCTACCTTTAGACATAACCATTGTGGATTTCTTCTTCCATTACCTTTCCACGTTTGCATTTACACTACAAACCCGCATCCTATGCTTGTCTGCATGCGTTCTTGGTGCTCCTCCGCTGGAATTCATATAGGATTTTTTTTAATTTAATACCTTTTAAAAGTGGAATTATTACAAACTCCTTTTCACATGATTAAGACGTGTGTTCATTCAGGCCAATCATGCCTAATAAAATAACATTAGGATTTATGAAATATCCTATCTAAGATTAATATTTGTTCTTTTTTTCTTTCATTGGATATAAGGACGGGATAGGACAATCGAGCGACATGACCAATAAGGGCGCATATAAAAACGCTTTTGTTTGTTTGTTTCTCTATTTATCTATTCTGAGGAATATGTTTGAAATATATATCCATTTGGCAACGCAATTTCATTTTTCTATTTCTAAAACAAATTTGTACTCCAGAAATAAATTTTGGATAGAAATTATAAGTTAAAATTATTTACTTCTCTATTTCTGGAACAAAAGTGAGAAACAATTTCTTGAACAAAAGTGATAAACAATTTGTTGAACAAAAGTGAGAAACAAAAACTTATTTCATTACTCGCTCTCATTATCGCTTGCCAGTCATTCACCGACCGCCAACCACCCTGGCCATTGGTGGCCCGCCTGTGGCCACGCACAGCCAGTTATCAGGGCAGGACAGGAAGCTCCACTTTGCTGAAGGAAAAGAAACTCAAGCCCGTGCTCCACAAGGCAAAATTTTAGTCGGGTGCCTCAACATTGTCTTTCAAGAGCTTCGGTTTCCATTTCAAATGGCGGTTGGCCTCTGCAAGTAACCAATCTGCAAACGATTGAAACAGATGCATTGACAACACCCAAAATGTTATTCAGTATTCAGGTGCTTTCTTTAAAGTTAGACCAGTGCATGAGTCAAGCATACATCAACACTGATGGATAATTGGATATACGCAAACTTACAACACCCGGCCAATTCCTGTTCTAGGGTCCATAGGATTGGTTCCTAATTCCACAAATGGGGAACGATCTTAACTGGATAAATTCTAGATTTTAGAATGGGGAACTGACCCACTCTAGAACTGATCATCCCTATAACTTTGTTTAATTGAATAATCCACCACTTTGCAACTCTAGGTCGAGTTTTTTCCAACCAATAGTGTATGATGTGGAAGTCCATTGAGATAACATCGAGATTGATTGCTGACTTATTAGCCAAATTGTTGATTTCTTCGTAGTTAGTAAATATAGGATTTTAGTATTATTTCTTCATCCGTAGGGAATCTTAAGTTGATTGTTATGCTCAAATAAGGCAATAGTTATCGATTAGTTAGAATTGTCTAGTTTATTTTTAGTATGTATGCTTTTATTTTGATGTAAGTCAGCGTATCTTTGAATTAATAATACAATTATGAGAGACACACGTCAGAGTCTAGACGCATTACCCGACAGTCCCTGTCCAGCATTTTGCTCGTCCTCTCGCTCAAATCTCCTGTACTGGTTCATCCTTTTTAGCAGCCCCATGGAAAGAAGAAAGAAGAAAAATTAATTTCAGTTAAAATATTTGATAAAAATGGGGATAATGTTAACTTATTAGGCATGATTAGCCTGAATGAGCTTGCTTTTTAATCATGTGAAAAGGAATTTATAATAGTGTCCCCTTTTAAAAGGAGTCGAACTAACAAAATTCATATGCACATTTCATACTCCAGTGGATGAGCAGCAGCAATAAATGCAAACAAGCAAAGGTGATGGACGAAGAAATCCACAATGATAATGTCAAGAAGGTAAAAATTACCAACTTGAATCTATACTTTGCAAAATAAATTACATTAACGGGATCCAAACTGATTCTGATGCCGTATGGCATTGGTTAATCTTGATTGGGACGTGGGAGCTGGGGACAAACTCTTGGACATGAAGGTTCGGTTCACCGTGAGTTGAATGAACCTCTATCATAGTCCATCTCTCAATTATTTGGGTCCAACGTGAAACATATGTCCCTTGAAAGCTATAATCATGATCCATGTTTCCTCTTTAATCATTCATCTCAGATGTCAAATCATATCTTCATGTTTTCTCTTCAATTATTGATCCTAGAAGTCAAAATGTCATTTTAGCCCTCCCTTTCTTTTCTTTTTTTTAAATTTTGTCATAAAAGAAGGTGTCAAAATTCTTATTCAATCTGAAACTCCATTTGTTCAAGTGTCGGAAAGGCCATACATCAATCAATAAGCATCCCCAAAAAGTATTAATAGATGGATAAAATTATTTGTCATCAAATCATTAGCATATTTCTCAATATGCTGAATATTTTATATGCATCCCTCGCTGGTGAAATGAGCAGTTAGTGATTACTATAACAAAACCACCAATATTAATTGAATGCATGTGAAATTTACCCAATTTGATGATCACTTTGGCAAATTTCTAATCCTAACAATCTCTAATTCTTATGTATATTTATTATAACAAATCACTAATCTGTGTGCAAGAAATATTAAAATTATGTATATATTGGAAGTAAATCAATAGATAGTGCATATTTTGATAGTAAATGTTTAGAGATGACTGTTACATAAGCATAGATTCTATTTTGAATTACTTGTACATTATATGTGTGCACAAGCTTTATATATATACGATCAAACAAAGGATAAACATTAATTATACACATTGTTGAATATTCTCTTTTTTTATGCATTCCTCGTTTAACACAATTGATATTGGTGGAATCATTTTTAGTAAATTACTAACTACTCATTTTAATAGCAGGAGACGTATATTTTTATTATTGGGCGTATTCAAGGATATGCTAATGATTTGGTAACTGCTAATTTTATCCAAGATAAATTTATTAAGGAGGAAACATTATAGCTACCGGACGTAGGACTCTAATCGGATTTAATTAAGTCTCTTGCTCTCACGTCCTAATCAAAATAAAAGGAAAATGCCATACAACATCAAAATCAGTTTATTTCAATAATACATCTGGAACCACCTTGTTTTTTTCATAGGATATTGACGATATGCCGATGTGACAAGACCATGAGAGCAGCAAAATCTGAGTCGAGTCCGAAGTAATTTTTACCTGGTTGACAAGACCATCGTGGATTTCTTCTTCCTTCGCCTTTCCACGTTTGCATCTACACCACAAACTTGTATCGTCTGCTTGTCTGCATCAATTGTTGGTGCTCCACCACTGGAATTCATAATATACATATATAAATATATATATGAATTTTTAATTTAATACCTTTTAAAAGAGGTATAAACTCCTTTATCACATTATTAAGACTCGTGTTTATTGCGACTCTTTAAATGTCTTTAACTGAAATTGACATTTGTTCTTTTTTCTTTCATTGGAGCAGCTAAAAGGAGGATCCAAGGACGGTGAGGGACAGGGCAAGCAAAATGCTGGAAAGTGATTGCCAGTTCATGGATCTGACTTATCGTCTAGTGCAACAAAATGACGTACGTCATCCGGTCACGGTACTAGCCATCATGTATGGCCGGCACCTCATGCAAGACGCAAAGAATTTAAGCTCCATTTCTTTCATAGTAAACAACTTCCTAACAAATTTTTTAAAATTTTCCGATGTTTGAGAGTGAGTCACATAGGGCGCTCCAGTGGATGAGCACCAGCAATAAATGCAAACAAGCAAAGGTGATGGAAGAAGAAATCCACAATGGTCATGTCAAGAAGGTAAAAATTACCAACTTGAATCTATACTTTGCAAAATAAACGACATTAAGGGGATCCAAACTGATTCTGATGCCGTATGGCATTGTTTAATCTTGATTGGGACGTGGGAGCTGGGGACAAACTCTCGTACATGAAGGTTCGGTTCGTCGTGAGTTGAATGAACCTCTATCATTGTCCATCTCTCAATTATTTGGGTCCAACGTGAAACATATGTCCCTTGAAAGCTATAATCATGATCCATGCTTCCTCTTTAATCATTCATCTCATATGTCAAATCATATCTTCATGTTTTCTCTTCAATTATTGATCCTGGAAGTCAAAATGTGATTTTAGCCCTCCCTCTCTTTTTCTTTTTTTAAATTTCGTCATAAAAGAAGGTGTCAAAATTCTTATTCAATCTGAAACTCCATTTGTTCAAGTGTCGGAAAGGCCATACATCAATCAATAAGCGTCCCCAAAAGGTATTAATAGATGGATAAAATTATTTGTCATCAAATCATTAGCATATTTCTCAATATGCCGAATATTTTATATGCATCCCTCGCTGGTGAAATGAGCAGTTAGTGATTACTATAACAACACCACCAATATTAATTAAACGCTTGTGAAATTTACCCAATTTGATGATCACTCTGGTAAATTTCTAATCCTAACAATCTCTAATTCTTATGTATATTTATTATAACAAATCACTAATCTGTGTACAAGAAATATTAAAATTATGTATATATTGGTAGTAAATCGATAGATAGTGCATATTTTGATAATAAATGTTTAGAGATGACTGTTACATAAGCATAGATTCTATTTTGAATTACTTGTACATTATATGTGTGCACAAGCTTTATATATATACGATCAAACAAAGGATAAACATTAATTATACACATTGTTGAATCCTTTTCTTTCTTTCTTTTTTATTCCTTGTTTAACACAATTGATATTGGTGGAATCATTTTTAGTAAATAACTAACTACTCATTTTAATAGCAGGAGACGTATATTTTTTATTATTGGGCATATTCAAGGATATGCTAATGATTTGGTAACTGCTAAATTTTATCCAAGATAAATTTAGTAAGGACGAAACATTATAGCTACCGGATGTAGGACTCAAATCGGATTTAATTAAGTCTCTTGCTCTGACATCATAATCAAAATTTTAAAAATAAAAAATGCCATACAACATGAAAATCAGTTTGGAGTTTTGGATTGAATGAGAATTTTGACACGTTCTCTTACGATTATTTCGAAAAAAATGAGGGAGAAGTAAAATGGCATGTTGACATCGAGGGTCAATAATTAAAGAGGAAACATGAACCTATGATTTGACATCCAAAATGAATGATTAAAGAGGAAACATGAACACGTGATTATAGCTGTCGAAAGATATATGTTTCCTGTTGGACCTAAATAAATAAGTTGGACGGACAATGATGGAGATTCATTTTCTCCAAGGATGAGTCAAATCTACATACATAAGAATTTGTCTCTTGCTCCCACATCCTAATCAAAATTTTAAAAATAAAAAATGCCATACAACATGAAAATCAGTTTGGTTCTTATCAGCCTCGTTTATTTCACAAAAACATCTAGAAGCACTTTGTCTTTTCAAGGACCACGACGACATGCCAATGTGACAAGATCACGAGAGCAAAACCTGATTCGATTAATAATTTCTATCTATAGACATGACCATTGTGGATTTTTTTCTTCCATTACCTTTCCACGTTTGCATTTGCCCCACATACCCGCATCCTATGCTTGTCTGCATGCGTTCTTGGTGCTCCTCCGCTATATATATAATATTATATTATATATATATATAAATTTAATACCTCTAAAAAGTGGAATAATTGTAAACTCCTTTTCACATGATTAAGACGCGTGTTCATTCATGCCAATCATCCCTAATGAAATAACATTAGGATTGATGAAATATCTTACCTGAAATTAATATTTGCTCTTCTTTTTTTCTTTAATTGGATCCAAGGACGGAACGGGACAATTGAGTGACGTAGCCGCAAAATGCTAAAGAGGGATTGCCACCTCATGAGTCTCACGTCACCTGGTGCATCACAAAATGACTTACATCATTCAGTAGCACTAATGGACATCATGTGCATGTGCATCTAGCACCCTATGCAAGACGCCAAGGGTTTAATTCACTAAAAATCTCCAACTTTAGATCTAATTTACATTTTGTGCAAAAGTTTTTGTTTAAAAAAAGGGCTATGATTTTTCCACCCTTTGTATAACCAAATCCACCCCATTTTTTCACTAAAAAGGCAAAATTGCCTTCAATCATTCAATTGCAATATAAAGTGGTAGCCCCAAATTAATTTACTTTCCTTCTTTTTTATTATTTTTTCTATTTTTATTTAAAATCTAGTTGCCATAATTAAATTATTCACATTTTTATTGGAAAATTTTCAAATAAAATCCTAAAGTGCCATCATTTTTTGAAATAAAAGTCTAAAGTGGATAATGTTTCAATAATGGCTAAAATGGTCATATTAGTCTCAAATAAAGGCCTAAAGTGGCCAGATCGTATCAAAAAATGACTTCTGGCTAGTCAATGACTATTCCGACCATCATAGAAGGGGTATTTTAGTCAAACGAATTCTAAGAATATTTTTTTATATTTTTTTCCTTTCCCTTTCTTTTTCTTTTTTGTTTTTCTTTTCTTTTCTTTTCTTTTCTTTTCTTTTCTCCTCTTCCCTCCATTGGTTATTGCCACACCTTGTCAATGGCTAGTGGAAGTCGCCGGCCTTAGGCGAGGGCTGCCCTCATTAGATCGGGTTGGGGTCGCTGTGACGTCCTAAAATTCAAGCCCTTTGATGGCGGAATGAACGTGAATTTCGTTAATGTATTATTGATCCATCTCACTTGGAACTGATCACTCCCGAGATACTGACCTTGAGGAGAAAGGCTAATGAGAAGAGAACTTGTACGACTAAAGAACTAGATCTAGGAAAATGACTTGACCGTGAGACTTGCGTGAGGACGATCCTATAGATATGCAGGCCGATTTCAGGGACGATTAGAAGTCGATTCGCGGATAGACAGGTGATTTCATTTACTATTATCGAGCTCGCGAACAACCCTATGTCGATCCTTGATAATCGTACACTTTGAAATAAGAATCTATCCTTCACAATTTCACGTAGTCAAAGATATCCATGTGTCGAGATGTCTTGAACGTGGTTTGGCACGAGTCGGTTACGCGTGAGTCCTCGAAACCGCCTGTCAGTCTGAGTTGTATCAAAATGGCATACTAGCGAAATCGACAAGGCATGAGAATCTAAGATTGAGCTTCGAATTTTCGGGAACGTCCGGGACGGACTTTTGGACAATGCTTCTTCGATAGTCGACAGTGCCAGTTAAGCAGAATTTTTGGAAAAGGGATTTATGGACCGAGGAAACAAGCCTACGAGGACGTGGGCCAGACAAGATCAGTGTGGGCCTCACGCCCAAGGTGGGACAACCACCATGGTAGGCCCGAGACAAGCAAGTGAGCTCGTTGGACCCAACCGACCAATTTACCCTTCCGAGCCCGTTGTCTAACCTTAAGCCATTTCGAGCCCAACCAATTCCCGAGCCCATTCCTATTCATTTTCTAACCCATTTCTTAGACTCGCCCTTCATTTTTAGCCCAAGGGCAGTTTGGGAAATGTACAAGGTAGAAATGATCATTTTATCCTTAGATATTTTGAAGAAATAACAAAAGAAGAGAGAGAAGATGATGTCAC
Source organism: Corymbia calophylla (assembly GCA_014182845.1). Lineage (NCBI taxonomy): Eukaryota > Viridiplantae > Streptophyta > Magnoliopsida > Myrtales > Myrtaceae > Corymbia > Corymbia calophylla. Next base: position 4,044,015 of record CM024696.1, on the reverse strand, counting down.
TTGCTTGGGAAGTTGGGGCAAATATTTATGACCTTAATGAGGCTTGTCTACCAGCCCTCACTTCACTCTCTCTCTCCCCCTTCAGCCCCTCCAAAAACCACACACCTCTCTCCCTTGTTTTCCTTTCCTTCCTTCTGCTTCTCCTTCTGACCTTTCTCCAAAAACCCGAGTTTTTCATGGCTTTCCCGTGCTGATCATCGCCCGTGCCACCCACCACTGTGCTCAGGAGACAAATTCAGTATAGCCTACGTCGGTCATTCGCCGATCGGAGCCGCCAGCCGACCCGCCAGCCGACCAGAAGCTCCAGCTTCCCTAACCACCTACTGCAGCTTTAAACCGCTTGTTTCAGTCTTTTTCCTCCTGTTTCGACCCAATCTCCACCCAGCCCAACCACCAGGCGTTCCCCCTCGACCCCCTGGTACCGCCGGTCGCTGGCTAGCCACTTGCCAGAGCTCTGGCCATCCCATTTTGCTCCGGTCAGCCCCTTTCTTCTTCAGGTAGTCAGTTTTTCTAGCTTGCAGAGGGAGTCCAAGTTTGTTGCTGCTGTTTTCAGCCTCGAGACTACCTTGGATCGTCGTGGTAGAGGTCCCTGGGTGTCGCCACTGCTGCATCCGTGTCGCTGGCCCGCTTAACGGGTGAGTTTAGCCCCTAATCCTTTATTAGTGCCTAAACTTGCTTAGGGTTGGTTTAGTTAGGGTTAATTTTGGTTTAAGTGATTTAATTAAATTGTATTAGCCTTAAGATATGTGGTTAGATAGGTGGTTAAAATTAGCTTAGCTTAATTTTGCTTATTAAGCTTAATTGTGATTATGTGTGGTTTATGTGTTTAATTAAGCATGTTTAACCTAATTGATTGATTGTTTGTTTAATTAATGTTTGGTTTAATTTTTGAATTTAATGCTTTAATTATTGAATTCTGAAATTACACTGTTCACAAATTACTGTTCATGTGCACGATTTACGCGATACTGTTCACGTGCACTGTAAATCCGGAAGTTAAAAATGGCCTCATTTCATGTGCTTTGATTTTATGAGGTGAATTGGATGTGTCATTGCATGAACATCGGCATAAATCGTGTGATTTTCACAAGAAAGAGGAAAATGATTTGTCCGAGGGACACCGAAAATGGACCGCTTTTATGGTAAAGGATTTGAGGTTTTATATGCAAAAATGTGTGCATTAGCTAATGCTCAAAGATAATAAGTGGATTGTGGTGATATGCTTGCATGATCATTAAGTTGAACCCGCCCCCCGGCCGTAGTTCGAGGGGTGATAAACCGATTTATCGGAAACCATGCGATGGTCCGGATACAGAGTTGCGATAGAGGCCGGGCCTATGCTCCTTAGGGAATGCTATCTTGGGAGAGTATCACTTGACATCACCATGTCTCACGGGGGAAATGTCTGGCTATGCCAGTAGACATTGGAGGAAGGGCACAGTTGCATCTCTGCGGAGGAAGGGCGCCGTAGTGCCTCGGTTGTAGCCCTATAGGGTAGTAATAATCGAAACACGTGTGGATACAATAGTGCATGAGAAACATGGCATCATTGGTTCCGATTATGCATGAGGTGATCGTATTATTTATGGCACGCACACACAAATTAATAACGTGCAAGGTGTGGCAATGGCCAAGTGAGATCGCTTGTAATGCGACTTGCGTGATTGATGAACTGCATCATCTAACGGCCATGTATATTGCATGTATTATGCTGACATATAACGTGCAAGGTATGGCATACCGAGTAAGGTTGCATACAAACCGACTATTATTGATTGTTGGTTAACCCTGGCTTTGTTGTTTGTTGTTTGTTGTTTGTTGTTTGTTGGTTGTTGGTTGTTGGTTGTTGGTTGTGGGTTGTGGGTTGTGGGTTGTGGGTTGTGGGTTGTGGATTGTTGGGTTGAATGAGGAGTGGTTCTAGGGAGATACCCCGAGTTGAGTTGGTGTACTAACCAGGGCTTAGGGGGAAGAATTCGCTGAAATTTTATCTCACTGGTTATTGTATAACCACTTGCAGGCCCTTAGAATGGCACAATGAAGAATCCTGCCCCCGCTCTTCCAATGTTCAACCCGACGGAGCCTAGCCTAGTTCCTTTTTGGTTTGGCTTAGAGGATGGATCGGCCTCTTTTATAGGGCTTGTAAATCGGAAACGATCATCCGTTGGTTAATCCAATAAAATGTATAAATGAGTAATTGTTGTCGTTCTTGTTGTTCATCCCTCTATTCCTATTTGATTGTTTGATTATCTGTTAGACTGGGGATGGTTCATCTTCCGCTTGTGCTTAATGAAAGATTAAAATGAATGGTCGTCGACGAGTCCTGAGACGTCGCTTTCAATAGACCATGGTAAGGGGTTATCGCGTGCTCGGGGTTTGGGGTGTGACAGTCGCCCTTGCTTGGCCTCACAATCCTAAGAGAGAGCGAGAGTAGCCCTCGCTTGAGTCTAGTGACCTCTACATGGCTAGTGGAGGGAAGGGGGGAAAATAAAAGGAAAAAAGAAAAGAAAAGAAAAAATAGAAAAAGGAAAATAATTTAAATAGTAAAAGACGAAAATGCCTTTCGGTCAGTGAGATTAGGGTCTTCTTTTAAACTAATATGGCTACTTTAAATCCTTATTTGAGAAAACGAGGGTATTTTACGCATTTATTTGAAACAAAGGGGACAAGAATAGCCCAAGTGCTAAAACTTGGCACGAGGGATACTTAAGTGTAACGAAATCAATTTTCGACATCTCCTTGAGTTAGGTCATTTGATTTGCTTCCATTCTATCAAATGCTTGCTTCTCCACAGGGATTGTATGTCACAAATGCTCTATCCCCGCCGCAAACACATTTGCTTCTCCACAGGGATTGTATGTCACAAATGCTTTATCACCTGACTGTATGCGACGGCGGTGAATGAAATGGTATAGGCTACGAACCCGAACAGTTGGAATACACAGTTTGTGCAACATTGCCTAAACACCCCCAAAGACACCAAAAAAAGACTAGAGAGCAAGCTAGCAGGACCAGTAGCGCCTCGATAATTATAATACAAATTTTCAAGCGTTTGTCATGGTTTCAAGGTGAAAAAAAATCTAAACTCCTGGTTTCAATCTTTGATTAATTCAAATTATATGGCTGTTCTACTCTGATTTTGTCTGGATATTTGTTCCTGACTACATTGGTAAACCGAACCAAAAATGCGGAGTGACTTGTCTCAAGTTTAATTTTATCCAAACCAATTCCATTTATGTTTAATTTTGCCTTATTGTCTTCTCGGAGTATATAGCAATTGATGCAAAACTTGCATTGCTTTAATTTATTTCGCTATTGATATTTTGATGAGATCATTATTTGACTACAATATCATGTTTCTGATTTTTAGATTTGCATGTTAGTTTAGAAAATTTCATTGCATAATGTTAATTAGGTCACACAATTTGTGATAGGTTTAATTTCCATAATAAAAATTCGTCACGTATTCATATGTTGGATTTGTGGTCATATTTCATGTTATATATGCATAGAGTTCTTATCACGCCCCGACTCTCGAGCACGCGGTAACCCTATTTCACTTGAGGTCTAGTTGTACGACGTCCCAAGTACTGTCGTCAACCAATTCATTTTATCTTGTAATTATGCACATGCGGAAACGAATACTCCCAATACAGAAACAACAGGAATAGCAACAACAACAGCAGAAATACAGAGGAAAGACAAAACACCATATTTATATAGCTGAAGGTTAGACAACACTCCAGCAAATACATACATGCCTTACTATAGGCGACAAGCTAAGGCCTACTCAAAAAGGAACCGGCCTAGCCAACCTAACACTGTACAAGTGGGGGAGAGCTCGCCAAAAGGGGAGCAGGCCACAACTGCCTACTCACTAGCCTTAGATGGATCGTCATCTCGGGCTTGAAAAAGTTAACCACGACGGATTGAGATAAACTCAGCAAGTTAAAGTCCTAAGCCCCGGTTAGGAACTTCGCTCGCCTCGAGAGTTTAACATATAACCTAATCCATCAAATCATCCAACACCACCTCAGAGAAATAAAAGCAGAAGACAGTTTAATAATAAGGCACAACCATAAGCAACCTTACTTAGCCTTAACACACGCGACCCGTAAAAATTGTCAGTTAAATCATCACGACATTAAGAGGCATGCGAATAATCAGAGCATTGCACACAATTTTCTCGTGTCTCACATCCACACATGCTCCGATTATTACAACTCCCAGGACCACGGCACAACCTTATGCTTGGCGGTCAACTGGTCGTAGACCAGACATCGTCCTCCCCCATGAGGCACGGCAACGTCATGGGTTCTCCCCAACTGACGGCATTCCTTAAGGAGCATGGGTTCGGCCTCTACCGCAACTCCACAACCGACCGAAATCAGGACGACCAAAAGGTCATGGCACAACCCCAACGGTTGGTAGTCTACCGATAGCGCTGGGCTCTCCTCTTGATGTGACCATACAACACACCATCAAACAATTCATTCTTTTCTTTGCTCTGTCGTGAATGCACATACAATTCGTGCTCACGCAACATGCTATTGCAATTGACACACGTATAATGTCATGCAGTACAATCCAATCACTCGTGAAAATTATGACAAACCGAAATTCAATTCCAACCAATCAACAATCACGTACATTCCCTAATTCTTGGAAATAATCAACAGTTTGTACTTCAACAAGCTTTAATAATCAAGAACACAACAATTTGAAACCAAAATTTGCTTTTGTATGAACAGTGCCGTGAACAGTAATCGTGAATAGTAAATTCGTCCGAAATTAAATAAATAAATAAAAATAAATAAACTTAAACATGGTTAATCAATTAACCCAACCATAGTTAATTTAACCTAACCATGATTAAATTCTAACCTTGATTACTTTAAAAACTAACCTTAATTACTTTAATTAATTAACCTTAGTTACTTTATTACTAACTATAGTCAATTAACTAACCCTAGTCAGCCTTAATTAACCAGCCTAATCAACCAATCAATCTTAATTAATCACAAGCACACAAATACACCAATTAACCCCTAAGCAAGATTAATCCCTAAACAAGGATTAGGCAATTAACTTACTTTGGTCGGAAATCCAGCGAATGAAGGCTACAAGGGGTAAGCTCAAGGACAACAACGGGTGACAAACAGTAGCCAAAACAGCCCGGAGTTACTATTCACACAGAAGGGATGCAATTGGGTGGAAAAGGCCGAAACGAGCTGCCGGCACCAACCAAGGGTGGTCGGCGGTGTGCGGCTAGCTCCCTAATTTTGAGGAATACACTTTGGGCGGTGGTGGCGGCTCCGGTGACGACGGCAAGGCTGTTTTCTAGCTGGAAAATAGCAAGGACAACAAGAAACAGCAAAAATGGAAGAGAAAAGTAAAAGAAAAAGGGAGAGAGAGAGGGGTTGGGCTGCTGGACGAATTGGGGGAGAAAGGAGGAGAGAGAAGGCTGCTGAAAACTTGAAGGAGAAGCCAAGGCAAGTGGGCTTGCCACTTGCTTCAAGAACCAATTAAAATCAAGCAAAAACAAGCATAAATAAAGCCCACTTTGGCACAAAAGGAAAATGCCAAAAGAGAGAAGCCCATGGGCTGGAAAGGGAGAGGAACTTGGGCCAGCTTGGGCGTTCTTTGGGCTGGGCTGGATGGGCGCAAGGACCATTGGGCCGCCGATCTTGGGCTTACCTACCCGCGGGCCCGAAACTCGGTCCAATTTTTCCTTTTCCGACACTTTCACGTCCAACAGAAAATCCCAAAATAAATGAGGCGACGTCCAAATATTTAGTCTTGACATCACTGAGAAGTCGGTTCCCAAAATCAGGGCTAAATTGAGTCGATTGCGACCATAGTACAATTTGGATTATCGGGCGCCCTTTTAGGACTTTCCTCACATTTGACCCGTGGTCAACCATTCTTTGATCCACGTTAACTTCAATTCTCAAGTCAGGGACGTCCCTCAATTGTCGTGTGATCCTGGGGACTCAATTGATAATCCCGAGTACCAGATGAAAAGGATTTGATTTAACGTTGTTCGTAGTTAGTATTGAAGTCATGCGAAAATCACCCACAGATCGACTTCGTACTTCTGCCAAATCGATTTATTTCCTTTTCCTTAATATTCTAGTACTTAGAGGATATCGTTCCCGCCAAAGTTCTCATGGTCGAAGGGTTCATTCCTAATCGAAATTGCGAGTCGTACGTGTATCGTTTCCTATCGGCACCTCTCTGTAATCCGTTATCCCAAGAAGAAATAGTTTGGAATATTTGTACTAACTAGGCATTCGACTAATATCGTCATTTTATAAAATCCCAAAATTGGGTCGATTCTCAGAATGTTACAGCTCTATGTAGCAATTTGCATACCACATTTACATATTATATTTACTAGGTTTCAATGTTAGATTGACATGTTATATCTATGGTTTTAATGAGGGAATGTTACATAAATCACATGATTAGATTAATTAGGGAATCTACATATAGCAAATTACATCTTGAATATTTGCGTATTTAGAAAAATTCATAATTGCATGTCCAATTGTGTTTGCGTTTGCATCTTTAAGCTTATTGCGTATTTTTGCAATTGCCTTGTTAGAGAAATTAAAATTTTATGAATAGATGTTTTGATGCATATTTGGTACATTAGATTGCATTGTTATTTAATTGCCATATTAGCACTTTATTTTCACAAGTCGCATGTCATAAAAAAGATAATATAAAAAACCATATCTTGCATGCTAATAATTTTAGATTGCATCTTCGTTAAAAATGTCACCATCTCCCCACCCAGAGGCTAATGGCCAACTAAGTCTTAGGCTTATCCTAGGCTCTCCAAGCCCACCAATTCTAGAGTTAATCTCATTTAGGAAACACTACTAAGTTGATTAAAAATCCAAATAAAATATTAAGAGAAATAAACTAGGATTGAAGACTTAATCACATTAGTTAATCCACTAATAGATTCAAAGACTTGATTATATTAGTTAATCAACTAATACATTCAAACTAGTTTAGCAGCAAAGTCAACGTTAAATGACTTCCACCGTTCAATGTCCTCCATGCTGTGCGCAGTGTAGGAATCCATGTTTCTGAGTGCCACCACCAGATAAGTCGCCCAGATAGGCAATTGTATTGCGCAGAAAGGAGCGTTTTGGATAAGGCCAAGCGAGTACGCAATGACAGCAGGCATAAGGGTATACGCCGCGAACGCGACCATCGCGAATGCACGGTTGCCGCAACGTCGCCTAAATGACCCGAAAACCCCAAGAAAGACTAAGAATGCAGCAGTGATGGTCAGCAGCACCTCAATTTTTATCTCTTCGCTCCTTTGACCATCGGTAGTCGTCCAATTGCAGCTATCCGTCAGCTTATTCCAGACCCAGTCCGCAAGCCCTGTCATCTCTGCTTTTTTTCTTTCTTTTTCCCAATAAGTTTTTTATTTCTTTGCTATATTCTTACCTTCTGCTGATAACATGGACACGTTGAGGAAGAAGAAGAAGGATCTTTGTTCTACTTTTATTGTAAGAGGGGACGAATGTGCTGTGAACTATAACGGTTATGATCTAAGGTCCCTTTTAACTGAGCTTTGGCCGAGTGCCGTGAATTAGGACCTTTGAAAGTAAATTGGGAAAAGCACCAAAAAAAAAAGTCATGAACTCAATGCATTGGTATAATCCAGTTATAAACTTTTTAATTGGATTAATTAGTCTTAAATCTTTTTGCATTAATATTAATTGAGTTTATCAGATCAATTTTGATGGGAAATCTTTAACATAGACATTGACAATCGTAATTAATGTAGAGATATTTTTAATAATTTTTTTAAATTTTTTAATAAATTTTTTTCTATTCTTTATTATTTTAATAAGTTTGGGCAAAAGTCGTCCTTCATCTTATCCCTTGTCTTTGCGATTCTTCAGCTTCATCTCTCAGGGCGCCAGGACCCTAAATAGCGGGAATGTTTCAACACCAAATCTCGCATTTCCAGCCAGGCTTGGCCTCATGAGCCCCACCAGCTCCATCTGGCCCCTTCTCCCAAACCCCAACCTCCCAAATTCACTATCGCCGTCGCCGCCTACCAGCAGCCGCACCACCATCCCAACCTTCCCTCGTCCGCCGCCGCCGCCGCCCCAAGAGCTCTAATCAGAGAGGTTCATTTTTCCTTTGTAATAATTGATCTTGGATGTCAAGTCATGCATACATGTTTCCTCTTCAATTATTGATCCTTTAAGTGGCCCCAAAATATATAACTAGATGGATAAAATTAGCAGTAACCATGTCATTAGCATACCTTTGAATACGCCGCATAACAAAATATACGTCTCTCGCTATTAAAATGAGAAATTAGTTACTTACTAAAAATGATTACACCAATATCTGATGTTAAATGTGAGATGCGTAAAAAAAGGATTCAACAACATGCGTACTTAATTGTTTATCCTTTGTTTGATTGTTGAATTACATGTGCGCGCACTTATGCAAAGCTCGCGTGAGAGTGAGTCATATGGGAGGTTCATGCGCCGGCTTTACTCAGTAAGCTGCCTTTGATTAATACTTCATCAAATTTCTAATTTGTCCTTGCAAATCTCTGATTCCCCATCTCTAATCCCATGCGTCTTTGGATAGTACCCTCCAATAGGTGCACAAGAAATGATATAATCGTATTTATTTTGTTAATAAATCTCTAATGGTCTTGTAATAAGTAATAGAATAATGCATATTTTGGCAAAATGTTTAAGAATAATTTTTATGTATATATAAACTCTATTTTGAATTGCCTATGTATTTTATATGTGTAAAAGTAATTGTAGGGACTGCTTTTTTTTTTATTATAAATGTTTGGCCCTTTCAACACTTGAACCAATGGAATTTCGGATTGAATAAGAACTTTGATGCTTTTTTGACAATGTTAAAAAAAATGAGGGAGGACCGAAATGACATTTTGACATTCAGTATTAATAATTGATAAGACGACATGAATCTATGACTTGACATCTAGTATCAATAATTGAGGAGGCGACATGAACCTATAATTGAGGAGGCAACACGAATAGGTTCGTGCCGCCTCCTCAATTATTGATAAATCATAGGTTCATGTCGCCTCCTCAATTTAGGGATAAGGATCAAGTCCAGTTCAATTCTGGAACCTGATTCTAGAGAGAACTGGACAAGACCAATTCGATTCTAGTTTTGAAGCTTTTATGAAAGTTCTTTTGGGAAAAAAGGAAAAAGAAAAAACTTATGCAGCCATCATGATTTGAACCGTGGCCTTTAATTCGATCAAAGAATCACGAAACCGGGGATGTTTTTATGATGAAATATTGCAACTTGGTATATTCTTTATCTATAAAAATATGGATCTTTCACCCAAAACAGAGGAATAAGTTGGTTCCCAAGGCACCCAAGAACCAGCTTGGAACTCAATTGGTCCGATTCCCGGTTTTCGATAGCGAGGTTCACGGGTCTAGGAGCCGACGCACCAAGAAAAATCCAATCACTTTGGCGAGCCAATCCATGAATTCTCTGATATTTAGACTTTCGTAGAACGTCGGAAAGCCCACTTTCTAATTGAACTCCTCCTGTCTTGGACGGCCAGGGTCATTACCACCACTATTCCTTCGATCATCATCAAAATTGTAATGCCAATCCCCGTAAGTACGATTCCACCGCTCGTGGGTGTTGTCATAACCACCCTATTTTCCACCTTCGCGATTCCACCGACCGCCTTCCCCACCATGCCGACCTCTCCCTCATTGGCCACCTCAGTCATTCTCTGATCAAGGGCTTCATCACGATGCTCATCTCCGGTCGCGACCTTTTACCGAATTCTAGGGGTGTCAAATGGGTGAGTCGGGTCGGGTTTGGGTCGGGTCAAAAATGGTCCGACCCACATCGACCCATTTAACCCGTTTTGACCCATTTTCATGCAATGTAAATTTGATGACCCATACCCGACCCGACCCATATTACCAACACATTAATATTTAACTTAATTTAAGAAAATCTATTCCCACTTATTTAGTCCACTTTAAACTTTTCACATATAAATTATTTGAATAAAAATTTCACATCAAATTTATAAAGTAAATTAAATAATAAAAAATTAGTAAATAAAAAAATGTGGATACCTCTAAATTGAAATAGTTTGAGGAAAATAATTTTTTAATTATTGTTGAGTGAACCTCATCGAATTGGCAACGGAGGTCGAGAACGCATAGAGGAGTGGGATGGAATGAGAGAGATGATGGGTCTATCTAATAACTCACTCAACCCATATTTGACATATATTTAACTTTCACTTGACCCATATTTGACCCATATTTAGCTTTCACTTAACCCATATTTAACTTTCACTTGACCCATATTTGACCCATTTAACTAAAAATGGGTCATAGTTAAATGAGTCAAATATGGGTTTATGACCCATATTGACACCTCTACCGAATTCCAAATATTCTCCCTACGTATCCCCATATAAATCGAGATAGGAAAGTAGTGACTCATATTTATTTCCCTAAAAAAATGTGTTGTTAAGTATCAATACATGATTAACAAAGTTAAAAGCTAATTTGGTCAATTAACATACAAAGAGTGTGTTTTACCTTAAAACGGTCTGGAAATAGGGCCACTTTCACATCGCATAGAAAATTTATTCAGTTGGAAAATGTTTTTGTATTTAACAACAATATATGCCTAGAAATTTTAGTATGATGATAAAAATATTTTTTATTAATTTATTTTGGTAAGCAATACAATCGTTTACTGTTAAAAAATCATTTTGTCAAAATATTGATTTATGCGAAATAAGTACATCCTAAAAAGATTATGTACTTGATCCTTCTTGATCCAAGGTGATTAATGGTTTTGATGAGGTTAGCTGATTGGTGGGGATATCCCCCTTCCAAAGTGAATGAACGAATCTCTTGGTCGGATGGCCTTATGTCACCTCGTAGGTTTATTACTTAGACGGACATCTGTGTCTTTTGGTGGGTCTACATTATTGGGCTTTTTCGTTTGACAAGAATTTGAGCAAGATGGCAAAGGAGCACACAAGTATTGTTTCACATGGAAGAGGGTGTGGCTAGTCCAACCACAATGGACCTAACCTGCAAGAATTATTTTCTGTTGAATGAATTCAAATCAAAACTCCAATGCTAGCCTATCAAATAACCCAATTTTAAATGTGTCACCAATTTATTGATTATTTTAAGTTGGCCACACAATTATATTTCCTGTGAAGGACTAACCCATGAGTAACACAGTGTCACAGTCTGGGTCGATTGGCCTCGATCACCGTTTGGCACCTCAATACCAAGAAATCAGCGCTTCCAAGAGCCATCACCAAGAAGACTGCCCCCAAGGGGATCAACTCATTGCAAAACCCAGCATTTTGGATGAGGCCCAGACCATATGCGACGACAGTGAATGAAATGGTATAGGCTAACAGCTAGAATACACGGTTTGTAAAAACATCGCTTGAACGCCCCGAAGACACCAAAAAAGACTAGAGAGCAAGCTAGCAGGACCAACAGCGGCTCGATAATTATAATATAAATTTTCAAGCGTTTGTCGTGGTTTCAAGGTGAAAAAAATCTAAACTCCTGGTTTCAATCTTTGATTAATTCAAATTATGTGGCTATTATACCCTGATTTTGTTTGGATATTTGTCCCTGAGTGCATTGATAAACCAAACCAAAAATGCAGAGTGACTTGTCCCAAATTTGATTTTATCCAAACCAATTTCCTTTATATTGAATTTTGCCTTATCGTCTTCTCGAGAATATATAGCAATCGATGCATAACTTGCATCGTTTTAATTTATTTCAATGTTGATATTTTGATGAGATCATTATTTGACTACATTATCATGTTTTTGATTTTTAGATTTGCATGTTATTTTAGAAAATTTCACTACATAATGTTTATTAGGTCACACAATTTGTGATAGGTTTAATTTCCATAATAAAAATTCGTCACGTATTCATATGTTGGATTTGTTGTTGACACCCAAATTTTTATCGACTCCTTTTAAATAAGTATTTATTTTACAAATATACATATATATACATATTAATTCATAGAAAAGATAAAAAAAAAAATTTGAAAAAAAAAAAAAAATAATAATAATTCGATCGGTTGGGCATGGCATAGCCCAGCCAAACCTTTTAACCTCCCAGCCCAACCTTTTAATTTCTCAGCCCACTCTTTTATCTTCTTAACCCAGCCCATCACCATTTCAGCCCACTTCCTTCCCTTCACTCTCCATGCACGCGCACAATGCACTCACACATGCACACGGAGGCTCGGCCGAAACGCAGCAGAGGCACGCAGACGGAAGGCATGACGCCGTTCGGACACGATCCCCCCACAGCCACAACGTCAGCCGCGTGATGCCAGCAAGGAAATCTTCCATTGCTATGTTGTCATGCGGATAGAGGCAGGAGGATGATTTTCGGTTAGGGGGCAAATGATTGAGTATCGCCAAAGGAGAGAAATCGGGGGGAGAGGAACTTCTTATGAGGATTTTTCTAGATTTTCTGAGGAAACAAAAGGAAGAAGATTGGATAGGAAAAGGAGGAAAAAATGGAAGCAAAATAGAACAAAGGAGGGGGGGGGACAGAACCGGAGAGAAAAAAAAGGACCGGGGGACTGAGAGACAAGAGAGATCGAACAGAAAAGAGGGAACCTAAGGGAGGAGAGGAGCTCGAGGGAACAGCCAGTCGTTGCCGGAGGCCGTCCGCCCTCCGTTGTTCGCCGTAGCTCTTCCCCGAATGAGGTAGGTCCCCTGCATCCTTGTTGTTCCGTTTCTGGAGAATACTGGGCCGGAGCTCGCGGTCGACCAGCTCGTGCAAGCTCCGGCCCTCATCGCCCTTGTATTTTGCTCCCACTTTCCTTCTATGTCATGTCTGAAGACCCCTAGAGCGTGTTTGAGACTCGGTGGAGCCGGAAACCTTTGAATTTGGTAGTGCCCGTTAACCATTTGATGAAATGCCTCAATGAGAAAACCGAACCCAACCCTCGACCGGAGCTCGGCTTTTGGGTTCTTTTGCGTCGCTCAATGTTACGCCGTTGTCACGCACCGTTTCAGTTGTTGTCCTAGCTTTTTGGTAGGTTGCTCCATGCCATTTGGGTGAGACAAGGCGCACGCATCTTGCCGGAGTCTACTCGAAGACTCTCGGAATGCTAGCCAACCGGTGGCCGGCGGCCCTCGGCATCGGTCGGACAGAACGACCGACGCCCGGTGATGGCACGGTGACTTCATTAGGACAGGTAGGCCTTGCGGCGATGTCGGCATCGGTCCGGCGAAGCAGCTTCAGGGACGTCGTGAGTGCTGCAGCTTCGGGGAAGAAGGCCAGTAGAAGAAAAAAAGAAAAAAAAAAGGAAGAAAGAAACAAAAAGGGCCGAAAATAAAAAGAAAGAGATGGGCTTCATTTTGGGTTGGTGCACGTCGGGCTGATTTTTCGCGGGCCGGGGATGATTGGGCTAGAAATAGAAATAGGAAATGGGCTTTTAGCTGGGCTAAAAAAAAGAAATCAAATTGGGCTTTTTTTTAAAAAAAATTGTGTGGGCCTTTTTGTTTTTTAGTGGGCTTAAGGCTGGCCAGGTCCTTTAGCCAAACCCGGACCGACGGGGTTCGAATCAGGTCGGCAAGGCCGGGTTTCGACCCGGTCCGAATTACTTTTTTTAATAAAAAAATCCAAAAATTAAAAATATATATAAATAAAAAAATCAGAAAAAATTGCAAAAATTTAGAAAACCCTTAAAAAAAAAGGAAAAAACCCAAAATTGGACAAGCCTTTAGGACTCTACAATAAGGTTCTTTGTTTACGTTATATTTTTCTTTTTTAGAGACAATATTAGGATTCTCTTGTGCTTTATTTTGCAATAATATTTTGGATGTTATTTCCCTACTTTAGAATAGTTAGGATAAGCCTTAGATCTCTTGAATAGGTTGCAGTGGCTTTAATTAATACACAATTGAGTTAGGTACCGAAAGGGTGTTAGTCGTATGATTAACGTAATCAAGTCCCTGAATTTAAAATATCTGGTTGCACAAATAGTAAGGTATTCTCCAATATCTTACTATGTTTCTAACCAACCCTAAATAGGTTAGTGGCGACTCCTTTGTGTGAATTTGCATAGGCTAGGCCAATTAAAATTTCAATTATCCAATGTCGTGCAAGGTATGGGCTTGGGAGAGCCCGAGTTAATGAAGGGCCGTCTGTCCGAAATTAACAATACCCCTAAACCTAATCAAAGGTTCCCCAACCAAACCTTTCAAAAAATTAGGTCGCGACCGCTTGGCGACTCCGCTGGGGACTGGTTCTAAACCTTAGAGGACTTAAGCCTAATTAACTTGATTGTGTGTTATTTAATGTGTTTTTTGGTAGCGCATTCGAGAAGGTGAGGTAAGTCCATTAACCTCGTGTTAAATGTTGATGCAGGGTTGAAGTAATAAGGGGTGGAATTTTTGTTAACACTTTATTTTGTAGGTTGGTGAATGGGAACGAATGTTTATATGTTTGGATTTTTGAAGTGTTGATTGCTACATAAAATGTTGTGCGTGTTTTCTTTGCATTACACTACACTTTAGCACAAACAACCTGCCGCCGGACCTAGGCCGCATAGGATCACTTAGGATGGTATTGAGATGGATGTCATTCCGACTACAACCATGTAGTACGAGTCGCCCATCTCAATTCTGAAATTCTTTCTTGACGTCTAGAGTTTCCACCCCGGTTTGCAACCGTGCAACATGGGTCGACTCTTTGACAAAGCTAGAGTCATGGGAACCCCGACCTAACTGTGACCATGTTGGTTCAGTCCGGTAATCCTGTGGCTTCATTTTGAGCCGTCTAGAGTAGAAATTCACCCGCGTCTTATGCATATGTATATGTGGTTGATTTTAATTTTTACTGAGTGGAGTAAGTCTTCTAAAACTCTCACACTTGCAATTTATTTACATTTATTATTTTCGGCCGATCCATAACAATTAGGTTGTTTATAAGTTTTAGGTTTGTATGCAATGAGATGACCTGAGCTTCATATTATTCCTGTCCCAAAGGAGGAGCTACATGCTTGGTGGGATAGATTGGATCATGTCAGTTGTGAGTTCGTGCAATCCAACATTGGATGGCTACTCTCTTTATTAGACATAAAAGTCCATTACGGTGTTGCAAGGGCGTTAGCACCCACTTGGTGCCCCAAGACCTCCATGTTCATTTTTGGCGAACATGAGCTCACTCCCACCTTGGAGGAATTTAGCGCCATCATTGGGAAACATTTAGTGTCGGAATTGAATAGGCCACCCATCAGAGTAGAGCATGCATCAGTTTTAGCTGATTTTCTTAATGTCAAAAGAGAAGATGTAAAGAAAATTTCGAAAGCAAACCGCAATACTTGCCCATTTTCATTTTTGAACGGACTTTTTCAAAATGCCCCGTCTGTTCAAATGAGGCAGATTTTTGTGCTAGCTTTCTTCAGGTTTATGGTTTTCCCTCACTATAAGAATGCTATTAGTCCATCTATTCCGGGGGTAGTTCAAGAAATGTGTACGGGGAAGGGTTTTGTTAATGCCATTTTGACTAAGACCTTTCTTTCACTTACTCGTTTTAAAGAAAGAGGAAAAAAAACTTTTCATGCTCCTCCTAAACTTTTGCAAATTTGGTTCCTTTCTCACATCAAAGGATTTGGCAATTTAATGACAATACATGACATCGGTGATCTCAATCACCCTATTTTGAAATTTATGGAAAAGAAAGAGCATGCACCAGATTATCACTACTCTAATTGGCTAGGCTTTATGAAAAACCCCGATCCTGAGGATTTCCTATGGCACTCTAGATGGCTCCGAGTTCACAAGGCCCGGTTCACGTGTGGAGGTATTAGGCCCATCCCTTTGCTAGGAATCACGAGCGCCACCGAATACTACCCAAATAGAGTTACTCGGCAATATCAAATTGTGCAGCAGCTTCCATCGGCATTACAAGAAGATCCACTCAAGATCGACTTCATGAATGGAAACTGGGATCACGAGAACTCTATTATGTTGATTCAATCGATGTGGGATATGTGTCATCCCCAAGAGATGATATGGCCCGAGAAAGAGCTAGAGGGTAGAGAGAAGATTTACTACGCCTCGATGGAGTACATCCTCCAACATAGGATTCCTGAGGAGTTACGCCCGAAGATCCCTGATGCACCATCGAAGACTACCAATCACACAGAGATCAAATTTCTTAAAAAAGAGCTCAAGGAGGCCAAGGAGCGTGCTTCCAAGTTGGCTCGGGCTAGTAGGTAGTCATGAGAGAGGGTTGTCCCCCGTTTGTACATAGATCAAGCCAAATGAAAATATATCGCTTGAATCTATTTTTATCTTTTTTTAGAATGGTGTTTAGGTTGGTTTGTTTTATTTTCCTATTTTAGTCTTCAAAGAGTCTTGTTATTTCCTTTTTCTAGTTTTGATATCGAGATGTTTTATTTTAATTTCTAGTTACGTTGTTTAGGGGACTCTTTTTTTTATTTTATTTTTATTTTATGAAATGAATGAAACGAGGCGATTAGATCATTGTCATGGGCCGGCATCCTTTTAAATCTCATGCTCATATGTGTTTATTTATTTATGAACCATGTATCATCGTCACGGCTTCAAGGCGTTCGCCTATCTGCACTCGATCCAGATTGGCAAAAATGAGTTTTGAAGAACAAAATGCTCGGATCACTGCACTTGACAACAAAATCATTAAGTTGGCTACACAATTCGCACAGTTTGCAAACGAGATCAAGTCCAGTTTAGTGGTTGCTGCCTCTAATCAAAACACGCCTGCAACTACTCCGTAGGCTAGTAATGCCAATTGTAGAGGGAAGATGACTGAGGAAGTGGCACATCAAACCCCTATAATGGTGGAATTAGATCCCATCTCGGAAGCCATCTTGACCCGAATGGAGGAGGAGAATAGCAAGAGATTGGCTAAACTAGTGGAGAAGCTTAGGACCTTGCAAGGGTATGAGGCCAACATGGTTGAGGATTTGTCCCGATACGCCAAAATGGACTTCCCAGATAAGTTCAAAATCCCGGAGTTCACTAAGTACGATGGCACTAGGGATCCTAGAATTCATTTGAAGTATTATTTGAATAGGATGGGACGTTATGCACAAAATGTCCCTTTGCTGATTTGCACCTTTCAAGAGAGTTTAATTGGAATGGCATTACAATGGTATATTTTGCTCGAACCCGAGAAAATGGAGAAGTGGGAAGATGTAGTGGAAGCATTTGTGATGCAGTACAAGTATAATACTGAAATTTCCCCGACACGTAACATACTAGCTCGCACTAAAAAGAAAAGAAACGAATCTTTTAGATTGTTTGCTCAAAGATGGTGTACATTGACCACGCAAGTTCAACCCCCACTCAATGACTAAGAGATGGTGGAACTGCTCATCAATACCCTTCCTACTGACTTCTATAACAAGATGATTGGATTAGATTGTGAAAACTTTTCTCGCTTAGTTGCCGTGGGTGAAAGAATTGAGGGAGCCATATATGATGGCCGTATAATTGAGGAACCAATCCGAAAGTTCACCAATAGGAAGGAGAAAGAAGTTGAGGTAGCTTATGTACAAGCTTTAGTCAGGCCCAAGCCGTTTGCAAGTGCACAAAGTTCCTCTGCATCACGAGGGAAATATCAAAATTATGAGCCAAGAAAGTGGACTCCAAGGCAGTATACCCCTTTGCCTAGGCCCCTATCCAAGTTGTTGCCCATGCTACTAGGAAGAAGGTTGGTGGCTAAAGAAATCCCTCGTGACAACCCTCCTAAGTTTCTCGGATTCGATTTAGCAAAATCATGCGAGTATCATATGGGAGAAAAGGGTCATGATGTAGACAATTGCATTACATTGAAAAACAAAGCACATAACTTACTTGACAAAGGGATTTTATCATTTAGAGAGCAACCCATTGTTCAACAAAACCCTTTACCTGCTCATGTTGAAGATGTGAACGTGATATTTGGTGAGGAAGACTGGAAGGGTCAAACATGTGAAGCTAATGTACATGAGTCGCATGACGGTATGGAGAGTCCTTTTGGAGAAGATGCTGTGGCTATGATCACACCAGTTGTTATTAACTTATCCACTGAAGAGGACCAATGGGATTATGACAAGAATCAAACTAAGAACTTGGTCATCGGTTTGGCGATGGAAGAGTTTGTAAGTTTAGAGATAGAAGGGGATGAGTTAGAGCCTGTCGTGATTGAGCTATCACCTTTT
Source organism: Corymbia calophylla (assembly GCA_014182845.1). Classification (NCBI taxonomy): domain Eukaryota; kingdom Viridiplantae; phylum Streptophyta; class Magnoliopsida; order Myrtales; family Myrtaceae; genus Corymbia; species Corymbia calophylla. Next base: position 4,025,739 of record CM024696.1, on the reverse strand, counting down.
GACCAAGAGGAGAGTCTGAAGAAACCCTTGGCCAATTTCACTACCAAAGCAGTCCCATGGGACTATGGAACTGAGGAAGTGGATGCTATCACCCGATCAAGTCGTTGTTACACGCCTGCAGAAGCTATTGAGAATAAGGCCGTTACCGATGAAGAGGCCAAGCAGTTTTTGGCCATGATCAAAACTAGTGAATTCGATGTGATAGAACAGTTAAGGAAAATGCCGGCCCAAATATCACTTTTAGAATTGTTTAAAACTTCCAAAAAACATAAGGATGCACTGTTGAGAGTTCTAAATGAAATTCATGTGCCTGAAAATATTGGCAACAAGCAGCTAGAGTAATTCATTGGATCCATTCTATTGATGGACCAAATCTCATTTTCAGATGAGGATCTTCCTAAGGAAGGCACTGACCACAACAAAGCTTTACTCATCTCAGCCAAGTGTCGTGATATGATAGTATCTCGCATATTGCTCGATAATGGATCAGCTTTGAATATCTGTCCACTGGCTACTCTCCATCGCCTCGGGATGAGCGAGGAAGAAATCACAATGTCTTAATCTACTGTTCAAGCCTTTGATGGTATGAGGAATGAGTCAATAGGGGAGATCGAACTTAACTTGCTGATTGGTCAGACTTCATTCTTGATAAAGTTTCAAGTGCTTGATATCCCTAGTGCTTTCAATTTCCTTTTGGGTCGACCTTGGATCCATGCTGCTATAGCTGTGCCTTCCAGTTTGCATCAAATGGTTTGGTTCATTTCGAAGGGTAAGCTGGTGACTATTCGTCGCGAAACTGATTTCAAGATATTCCAAGACACAACCATCCCATATGTAGAGCCTGAAATGAATGAAAAACCTAGCTACTAAACTCTCGAACTAGTATCGATGGTGCATGTGCCCACTGGAACTATCATAAGATGCCCTGAGCTATCCGCCTCGTCCATCATGTCAAGTAAAGTTTTGTTGGAATATGGCTATGTTCCGGGGGAGGATTAGGGATGTATGCACAAGGTATTGCAAAGCCTATTGAAATATTGAGAAATCAAAAGAGAGCTGGCTTAGGCTACCAAGAAGTTTTCGAGTATAAAAAAGGAAGTGGAGAGCTGGTAGGTTCAAGTGCGAGAGGAAGAGACAGGGGCCAAGCTGGTCGTGGAAACCAAGGTTATCCTGGAGGATGCGGAGGCCGAGGTGCTCTTAATAGCTACATGAGTCAAGCTAGCTATTGAGGCCGAACTATTCCGACTTGGAATCAACAAGGATTATTCCCTCCTTCACTAGATGAGCTCCGCCTTCGTTTTGAAAAGACATTTGTCAAGTCACCCAAGCTGCTGCAAGAAGAGGAATGAGCCATCTCAAGCATAGCTGACCTGTTCAATCCCGACTTTGTGTGCGTCATTACCGAAGATGAGGAGACGGGGCCTTCCACGACTTCCTTCTAGCTATCGGAGTAGGGATGTTGCTCGACCGCTTTGCTTAGTTTTCATGTCATTTTCTTTATCGGACCTGTGTAGAAAATTCACTCCGAACTATGAAGGACCATATGTCATCAAGAAGATATTACCCGGCGGCGCATTAGTTCTTGTAGAGATGGATGGTCAAGAATTGCCAAAGACTGTAAATGCTGATTCAGTGAACAAATACTTTCCATGAATGAAATCATGAGGCCTCAGAGCCCTTTTTGATACAATTCGAGTCACTTAGATCATGCATTGTCCATAACATGCATATCATGCATATCACACACTTCATGCATATTTGTGTATATGTTTTCGATATGTAGGACCCCGATGACTTTCAAGAGGAGTCGCTGGTCACATGACTTTTTTGAGGTAATCGTTAAATGTCTAATCGGCGACACCAAAAAAAAAAAACCTCAAATTGGTAGGTTGTTCACTTTGAATCAAAATTCCCCATGGAGATTAATCTACTCAGATGATCTCGACCAAATGAAATTGAGATGTTGATCATGCCAAGTAGGAAATGCTTAGGATGATGAAAAGCAATCCATTCCCAAACTCGTCCTTTAAACATTGTGAGAGTTGAGCGAAAAGGAAGACCTATGTCGTTTAAGGACAAAAGAGTCATTCGTAATCGGTACAAGGATCAAAATGAAAAGAGGCATTTCTTTTCTCTATCTTACACACCACAGGTGACCATAGTCAACCCTTTTGAGCTTTTAAATGCGAAGAAATAAAAAATACCCCTGTCAAGAACCACCTCGTGTTGGGGCAAATTTGGAGGTTTTGGTTGATACCATATGGTGAAAAGGTGAGAAAGACTTCTTTGCTTTCACTTGCATTAATCTTTTTGTGGTAACTTCAAGTGAACTCTTATGAAAGCTTGAAGCATCCCAAGGTGAAGAAGAGCATTCATTTTTCTACCTAAACACTGATACCCATTGCTTAAACCAAGTTTAGCCTAATTGTTCATTTCTGAAACCCAAGTGGTGATTATCTCCCCATAGTAGGACAAGGCACATGATTGACTAATACAATTGGCATTTATGTGAAAATGTGGAAAATATCTCGAAAGTCCTAAAAGCTCAAAAAAATTCAAAAGAGCAAAAGTCCAATGAAAATTAAGGGGCATGAAAAAGCAGTGTGCCTGGTAAAAGCAAGGTCAATACTTGTAAGAAAAAAGAAAAAAGAAAAAAAAAGATTTGCATCAGGGGGCGAAAAACTCCTATAAAAAAAAGGTTGTCAAATTCAAAATGCTTGCATCAAAAAGAAAATCATTGCAAATGCAAAGGAAAAATTGAGAAGGGCTAAGCTCTTATTTTATTAGTCAAAGGACTTTCGAGATAAATCAGATTTCAAAAGTCAAATGCCTTCAAAAAGATTGAGTAATATCATAATGATGCCATGATAATCACCAACTTTCAAATCCCTTTTTGCAAAAAAAATTATGAGCCTTTTCGAGCCTTAACCAAACCAACATTACAACCCTTCTCGAAGTCTCTTCAGATTGGGATGATTCAAGTGAGAATAAGGATTTTCCAAGAAAGCTACTGCTCAAAGAAGTGAAGGCAATGTTGTTTTGTCTCATCTTAAGGTTGCTTGACTTGTAAACCCGGCAAAGATGTTGGTAGATAATTGTTTCATTTCATAGCCAATGAGGTTTATCCATTGTTAAAACCATGACCAAACCTGCATTACAGTCCTTTCGAAAGACCTTTTGGATTGGTCAATGTGTACTTATTGCGAATGATTCTTATATCCTTCGACACTGGAAATGTGAGGTATATTAAGTGATCAAAATTTTCCCCCATGAATGGATGGGATCAAATAGCCCTTCTTGAGAGCATGTGATAAGCCCTTTCTAACTAAGGAGCTCTTGCTTGGCATGCTTAATAAACCTTTTTCATGAGTAGGATCATTCTGATATAATTTTTCTCTTAAAGGGATTTGATGATTAATGATACATTCCAAGCTTGATGACGATTTTGCGGTACATGATACCAAAAGACATCAAATGTTTTCGGTGTGATCGGACTTGGCTTGATTTGCTTATGCAATTAAGGCTACAATATTACCAATGCATTTTCTGATATCGTCTCTAATGACATTTGCTCAAGTTGAATTTGACAGGTTCACTCAACCTGAAACCATGCAATTTCCAAGGGTTCATGGTCAACTTGAAACCATGCAATCTCCAAAGGGTTTGTGGGTCTATCCTTAAACCACACTTTTACACGGTTTGTGGGTTTATCCTTTAATCATATGGTTCATGGTCAATCTGAAACCATGCAATTTCCAAAGAGTTAGTGGATGTATCCTTAAACCACATGGTTCGTGGGCTTTTCCTTAAACCACATGGTTCATGGTCAACCTGAAACCATGCAATCTTCAAAGGGTTCGTGGGTCTATCCGTAAACCACACTTTCACAAGGTTCATGGGTCTTCTTTAAACCATGCATTCTCAAATCGAAACCCGTTATTACACGGCAAGACCTCCTTTCAAGTTGAAGCCCGTTGCTACACGGTAAGACTTTATTAACCCAGTCGAAACCCGTTGCTACACGGTAAGACTTCACTAACCCAGTCGAAACCCGTTGTTACATGGTAAGACTTCACTAACTGAGTTGAAACCCGTTATTACACGGTAAGACTTTACTAACTTGGTCGAAACCCATTCGTATGAGGTGAGACCTCAAAAACAAATGAAAAAAAAATAAATGAAATAAATTCGCGCTTCCACTGCTTGTCAGCAAAATTTGGGTGTCACCTGGTCTTTGAAAGGAACCTCTTCGAGCTCCCTTTCAAAGAGAGGCAGCTGTTGACACCCGAATTTCTGTCGACCCCTTTTAAATACCCATTTATTTTACAAATATACATATATATATATATATATACATATTAATTCATAGAAAAGATAAAAAATTTTGAAAAAAAAATCAAAAAATCAAAAAAATAATAATAATAATTCGGTCGGTTGGGCTAGCATAGCCCAGCCAAACCTTTTAATTTCTCAACCCACTCGTTTAACTTCTTAGCCCAACCCATCACCATTTCAGCTCACTTCCTTCCCTTCACTCTCCATGCACGCATACAATGCACTCACACATGCACATAGAGGCTCGGCCGAAACGCAGCAGACACACGCAGACGAAAGGCACAACGCCGTTCGGACGCGATCCCCCCATAGCCACAACGTTAGCCGCGTGACGCGAGCAAGGAAATCTTCCATTGCTGTGCTGTCATGAGGATAGAAGTAGGAGGACGATTTTTGGTTAGGGGGCAAATGATTGAGTATCATCGAAGGAGAGAAATCGGGGGAAGAGGAACTTCTTCTGAGGATTTTTCTGGATTTTCTGAGGAAGCAAAAGGAAGAGGATTGGATAGAAAAAGGAGGAAAAAACAGAACAAAAAACAAAACAAAAGGGGGGGACAGAACCAAAGAGAAAAAAAAAGGACCGGGGGGACTGAGAGATGAGAGAGATCAAACGGAAGAGAGGGAACCTGCGGGAGAAGAGGAGCTCGAGGGAACAGAGTCGTTGCCGGAGGCTGTCCGCCCGCTGTAGTTCGTCGAAACTCTTCCTCAAACGAGGTAGGTCCCTTGCATCCTTGTTGTTATGTTTCTGGAGAATACTTGGCCAGAGCTCTCGGCCGACCAGCTCGCGCAAGCTCCGGCCCTTGTCGCCCTTGCATTTTGCTCTCACTTTCCTTGTATGTCATGTCTGAAGACCCCTAGAGTGTGTTCGAGGCTCGATTGAGTCGAAAACCTTTGAATTTGGTAGTGCCCGTTAATCGTATGATGAAATGCCTCAATGAGAAAACTGAACCCAACCCTCAACTGGAGCTCGGCTTTCGGGTTCTTTTGCGTCGTTCGGTGTTACGCCGTTGTCACGCACCATTTCAGTTGTTGTCTTAGCTTTTCGGTAGGTTACTCCACGCCGTTTGGGTGAGACGAGGCGCACGCATCTCACTGGAGTCTACCCGGAGACTCTTGGAATGTCGGCCAACCAGTGGCCGGCGGCGCTTGGCGTCGGTCGGACGGAACGATCGACGCCCGACGATGGCACGACGACTTCATTAGGACGGGTAGGCCTCACGGCGGTGTCGGCATCAGTCCGGCGAAACAGCTTCAGGGACATCAGGCATGTTGCAGCTTCAGGGAAGAAGGCCAGCAGAAGAAAAAAAGAGAAAAAAAAGAAAGAAACAAAAAGGGCCGAAAATAAAAAGAAAGAGATGGGCTTCGTTTTGGGCTAGTGCATGTCGAGCTGATTTTTCGTGGGCCGAGGATGACTGGGTTGGAAATAGAAATAGGAAATGGGCTTTCAGCTGGGCTAAAAAAAAAAAAAGAAATCAAATTGGGCTTTTTTTTATAAAAAAAAATCGTGTGGGCCTTTTTTGTTTTTTAGTGGGCTTAAGGCCGGCCCGGGTCCTTTAACCCAACCCAACCAGCAGGGTCCCAATCAGGTCAGCGGGGCCGGGTTTCCTGACCCGGTCCGAATTACTTTTTTAATAAATAAATAAATAATCGAAAATTCCGAAAATTCAAAATATATATATAAAAAAATCAAAAAATTCAAAAAATTCAGAAAAATTGCAAAAATTTAGAAAACCCTTAAAAAAAGGAAAAAAAAACCCAAAATTGGACAAGCCTTTAGGGCTCTACAATAAGGTTCTTTGTTTACGTTACATTTTTCATTTTTAGAGACAATATTAGGATCCTCTCGTGCTTTATTTTGTGATGATATTTTGGATGTTATTTCCCTACTTTAGAATGGTTAGGATAAACCTTAGATCTCTTGAATAGGTTGCCGTGGCTTTAATTAATACACAATTGAGTTAGGTACCGAAATGGCGTTAGTCGTATGATTAACGTAACCAAGTCCCCGAATTTAGAATCTCTGGTTGCGCAAATAGCAAGGTATTCTCCCGTATCTTACTGGGTTTCTAGCCGACCCTAAATAGGTTAGTGGCGACTCCTTTGTGTGAATTTGCATAGGCTAAGACGATTAAAATTTCAAATATCCAATGCCGCGGGAGATATGGGCTTGGGAGAGCCCGAGTTAATGAAGAGCCGTCGGTCCGAAATTAACAATACCCCTAAACCTAATCAAAGGTTCCCCAACCAAACGTTTCAAAAAATTAGGCCGCAACATTTGCGATCATATTTCATGTCATATTTGCATGGAGTTCTATGTAGTAATATGCATACCACATTTACATATTATACTTACTAGGTTTCAATGTTAGATTGACATGTTATATCTATGGTCTTAATGAGGGAATGTTACATAAATCACACGATTAGATTAGTTAGGGAATCTACATATAGCAAATTACATCTTGAATATTTGCGTATTTAGAAAAATTCATAATTGTATGTCCAATTGTGTTTGCCTTTGCATCTTTAAGCTTAAGCTTATTGACATTTTTTAATATTAAAATAATATAATATTATTTAAAAAGGACCCAGGCCAGATCTTCACGTCCAGACCGTACAACACCAGGCCGGATCCACGATTGGACTAGGCACATCAATTAGGCACAGTTCGGCGAAACCCTAACAAGGAAACAAAAAGGGCCCAACACCCTAAATAAGAAATACAGGCCCATAACACAAAAACCCTAGCCTAGATACAAAACGAGCCGGGTCACTTAGACCCGTGATCCGACCTGACCTAGATGTCCATGCATTCCGCACTTCGCATTCCACACAATAGACGCTACTCGCCCTAGCCCGGCTGAGGACACACGCCGGTGTTACCTCCGCCGACCCAAGCCGAGCGCCTAGCGTGCACCTGGCCAGCAACGCCTCGACTGTTGGATATATTGTTAATATAATACAAATAATATGTTTATATACAAGCCCAATAGGTGAAAGCGCGGTTATTTGGGTCCATATGGGCTGGAGCCCAATAACTTGCATATATAAACTCTATGGTTCCCTTACGTTGGAGGTAACACTGTTGAGTGTTCCAAACTTAATGTTTCTTGGTGTAATATTTCAAGTAACCGAAAAGACTTTCTTCTCTCTCAAACCTATAACCTCCAACATTTTTGAAGTATTAAGTTTGTGTGTCGGATTTGAACGAGTAAGGTACGAATTTGCAAGTGTAATTTACTTTCGATTTCGACGGTGGTATTGGGCGGGATCTGAGTTTGAAGATTCGGGTGACCGAAATCTTTGATTCAAAAATCCAATAATTATAGCCAATTATAGAGGGTGAAACCACTTGGGCTTTGTTCTACTCGTCGATACGAACATTTTGAGTGGTCACTCGCATCGATCAGAGGTCGGATGGAGAAGTTACGGTACCTGGAAGTTTCCATTGGAATTTTCAGCGAATTTCGGTGACGAAATTTCCAGCGAATTTCGGCGACAAGGGCAGTCAATCTTAAGGTTTTTGGGCGCTCCAGATCTGTTTTTGGGGTTTGTATTGACAAGCGGTTTGATCAAGGTTAAGAGAGTTATTTGACTTTGTGGTTCCGAAGACTTCAAGGTGTACTCTTTCTAACACTTTGCTCTGATTAAAATGGCAAAGTGTAGTTCTTATGATATTATAAAGTTGCAATCATTTGATGTTACTAAGTTTCATGGATGGAAATTACATGTTCAATTTGGCATGAAAGAACGTGACATATTCTATACTGTATTAAGTGATTTTGCTTCTACCACTGAAGATGTGGATGAATATCAATGGAACAAAGATGAAGATTTTTGTAGAGATTACATGTTAAACTCTCTAAATCCTAATCTAGCTATGACTTATAGTGAGTATAAGACGACGAAAGAAATATGGGATCACTTGAATGCTCAGTTCCAAAAATAAGAGGGGCTCTCTAAAACTTTCTTAGCGGAAAAATTCTTTGACTTTAAATTCACTATGAATTCAAGCATTACCTCTCAATTAGTTGAATTTGAGAACATGAGGAACAAGCTGAAATATGATAACTCTGATATGTCTGATAATCTCTTTGTTGGTCTTGTGTTGAGCAAGCTACCAATTGAATGAAGTTCTTTCAAGACTAAAATGCACAGACTGAAGGTACAGATAGAACTGGATGAATTAAAGAGGTATATTCACATTAAGGATCAAAACATTACTAGAAAGAGTTTGGAACAAGTATGACAACAAAAGTCAGTTGCCAACTTAGTTTCACACTCCAATAAACTTTAGAAAAGGTCCAAGTCACCAAAAGGTGAATCCTCTTTATAGTTAGAGGCCAAAAAGACTATCTCCAAAAAGGAAGAAGAAGGGCAAGTGCCATAACTATGGAAAGTCCAAAGAAGCCAAAGAATGACATAACACAAAATAAGGTTAATATGTTAATTAGTGAATCTGAGCCTCGAGCCTTCGTTGGAATGATGAAGAATGGAAAGGCCAGCGTCTCTTCTGAGTGGTGGTTGGACAGTGGCGCTACTTGTCATGCTACAAATGACAAGAACTTACTCACTAAGGTCACAGAAGTGAAAAACACTGTGGAAAATTTAAGATTTATTCAACTTGAAAATTAAGAGGTTTAGGAATGATAGATGAGGAGAATATAGAATGACAAGGTTCAAGGAATTTTGTGCTTCAGAAGGTATAATACTTGAAACCAATGCTCCTTATTCACCCCAATCAAATGGTGTTGCCGAGCGTAAGAATAGAACGTTAACTGAAATGTTATATTCTATGTTACTTATAGTTGGCATGCATTCCTCCTACTGGGGAGAAGCAGTTCTAACTGCTAATCACATCTTGAACAGATTGCCGCACTCTAAGTTGTCTATGACACCTTATGAGATATGGCATAAGCGCCCTTGTAGATATTATACACTTAAGACTTGGGTATGTATTGCTTATGTAAGCATACAAGATCCTAAGAGACCTAAGGTGGGACCTAGAACCATTACCTATGTATATTTAGGTAGCGCAAAAGATAGTGCTGCAAATAGGTTTTTAGTTCCATCTACTAACACAATGATAAAATTTAGATATGTAGTGTTTTTCGAAAACAAGTTTCTCAGAGATCAAGGCTTGAATGTTTTTGGATCTATAGATATGATTTCGGAATCTCCTATAGAATCTGAAGCAGGCCCTTCTGACACTAATTTCACATAGTTGGCTGTTGAACCATTTCCAGTTAGAGTATCTACAAGAAAGAGAGTTCCCAAAAGTTTTGGTGAGGACTTTGTTACTTACCATCTTGAGGATAATCTATTCTCCTATCAGGAAGCAATAAGATCTAGGGAATCCTTATTGTGGGCAGAAGCCATAGACGATGAAATGAGCTCTCTGCTACAGAACCACACTTAGTAGCTAGTAAATTTGTCAAAAGGGGCTAAGACTATAGGCTGTAAATGGGTATTGAAAAAGAAACTGAATAGTGATGGATCAATAGCCAGATACAAAGCACGTTTAGTAGCTAAATGCTATAAATAGTAGAGTGGAATAGACTATTTTGATGTCTATTCACCTGTGTGTCATCTATCAACTATAAGAATTCTTCTTGCTTTGGCATCTATTGAACACTTTGTAGTGCATCAAATAGATGTAAAGACAGCTTTCTTAAATGGTGAGTTAAATGAAAAAATTTACATAGAACAACCGGAATGATATGTTATGAAAGGTCTTGAGGACAAAGTTTGTAAATTAAACAAATCCTTGTATAGTCTTAAGCAAGCACATAAGATGTGGCATCTTAAATTTGACAAAATGGTAAAGAGTTTTGGCTTTCAGTCTAGTTATTCAAATAAATGCATTTACCATCGTTTTATGTCAAATAAGATAGTCATCATTTGCTTGTATGTTGATGACATGTTAATTCTTTGTTTCGATCATTCTGTAGTGAGTGACGTGAAAGTTACTTTAGCTACAGAATTTGATATGAAAGATCTTGATATTGCTAATACCATTCTTAGTATGAAAGTAAGCTTTAAATGGCAAGTCATCTCCCTTAGCCAGACTCATTATATTGAGCAGCTACTTTCTACTCGGGGATACGATAAGTGTAAACCGAGTGAGAAACCATATGATTATAATAACAGACTGAGTCCTAATGAAGAAACCGGTGTGGATCAATTAAAGTACTCGAAACTGATTAATAGTCTCATGTATGCTATGAGTTGCACTAGACCCGACATAGCTTTTGCAGTTAACATGCTGAGTCGTTTCACTAGTAATCCTAGTAATGAGCATTGGGATGCCCTCAATAGGCTAATGAGATACCTTAAAGGTACTAAAGATTATGCTCTCTATTATTCTGGTTATCCTCCAACTGTGAATGGATAATCTGATGCCTCATGGTGTTCAGATATTAGAAATAGTAAGTACACTAGTGGATATGTATTCACTTTGGGTGGAGTTGCTATTACTTGGAAATCCAAACGACAGACTTGTATTGCATTGTCGTCTATGAAATCATAACTTTTTGCATTAGCCTCAGCCGGCGAAGAGGCCGAGTGGATAAAGAATTTGATTATGGATATTCTTTTGACTCAGCTAAAGATTAATTCTTTAAGCCTATTCTGTGATAATCAAGCAGCTGTTCAAGTCGTCAAGAATGCTCTCTTTAATTCAAAGCTAAGACATGTCAGATTGAGACATGCGTTGTTGAATTATCTGAGAGAACAAGGGGTTATCACCTTGATTGATATGAGATCGAAGGATAACATAGCCGATACTCTCACCAAAGGTATGCCTAAAGATCGATTATTCAAAACAGTGGAGGAAATATGGTTAAAGACTATATAGGCAAGTCTTAATTACCATTTACTTACCTTCTAATTATGTGTTTTGAATTATCGAATCTTCCTTTATTGGCCACAATTGATAAGCACAGTTTATATGTTTCATCGATGTTCACAGTTTCTGACTAATTTGAAAAGGGTGAGTTGTCTCATTCCAAACTTGATGAAGATGACTTTAACCTAATTCAAATGTTCTATCAGGGAAGCTTGTGTCATTCCAAACTTAATGATACAATTCAACTAGGTTGGACTATCCTTTGGTTAAATGATCTCATTCCAAACTTGATGCTAGATTATTTGACTTTAAAGAATTAGTAACTGTGACATTCCAAATTGAAACATAGAAATAGTTATTTACATAAGAAGCCTGCTGGTCTTGTTCTTAATTGAAACTTGATATTACATGACTAGGTTATTATAAGTGACTTGACTATTGGTCATGTTCTTTGAAACTAGATAATAGTTATTATCCTACAAATAAACTTAAGTTGATGGCTTTTTGTAAATCACATTGTTTAGGTCTTGTTCATAATTTATGAAACTGGCTTGATGCTTATGAACATAATATTATGATGCTTTATGACATCAATATATGTTCTTCTCTACCTGATGGAATGGTGCTAAGTTTTTATTCAAATGATTGAATTCATGATAATATGATATTCATATTTGACATTCTACAAGGGATGCTAGAGATGGAGGAGAGCTTAATGAGTGGGATCTTGATCAGGATGACCTACTTGATGAATGAATATATATTATTTAGAACGTGTGGGGACTTGACAATTTACCTGCTATTGCCTATTTTGATGGAGTCCATTTATTTGAGACTTGCATTTTGCTATCTCTATTTTGTGAACATTATTATGCTTATTTTATATATATATATATATATATATATATATATATATATATTTGTAAGGCCTTAGACTATTTTGACTGGTCTACTTATACTTGACTATTATGCATATGTTGATTGTGAACTGAGTTTGAGATTTATTTTGGGTGTTAGGATTTAGATGAGTTTAGACTGAATATAAAACTCCTAATACTTATTTTGATTTGTTGATCTCAGAACAGATTCATGATAAGGATGATTCACTTATTTGGATTGCAAATGATGATTAAGTTTAATACTTCACTGCTAAAAAAAAAAAAAAAAAAAAAAAAAACTCTTTGACCTATCCGAGTTGATTGTCTTGGACTGAATGTGGATGATTTCTGTTTGTTTGAACATTATACTGACCACCGTATTGGATTGTCCTTATGGTGAACATAGGAGGAGATTGTTGAATATATTGTTAATATAATACAAATAATATGTTCACATACAAGCCTAATAGGTGAAAGCACAATTATTTAGGTCCATATAGGCTGGAGCCCAATAACTTACATATATATAAACTCTAGGGTTCCCTTGGAGGTCTCCGCTCAAACGGGATCGGAACCGGCATCGGTGTTCTTGACATACATCATACAATGTGTGCAGCAACGCAGAAAAGGGTTAGCAAGGGCCAGAATCCACGTGGGCTGGACGGCTGCGAACTCCAGCCCGACGTGCTCAAATAAAGGGCAAAAACAAATCGGGGGAAGAAAGCCTATACACGGGGAAGGAAGTCGGCTGCGAGTCGTTGGGTGCGACTTAGGCGCGGCGGACGGTGACCTCTCTCTCCGACCTCACTCTTTCTCTCCCCCGGTCTCAGATCTCTCTCTCTCTCTCTCTCTCTCTCTCTCTCTCTCTCACGGCCTCACTCTCGATTGCTCTCTCCTTCCTCCACCTTTGGTTCAGATCTCTCTCTCTCTTCCTTCGCCCGCAAAGATTTCTCTCTTTTCTCTCCTCGACGGCCCTATTTATAGGCGAGGAGCCCGGTCGGTGGAGGCGCTCCGACCGCCGGGCCTTGGCGCGCCAACCGGCCTCCTCTCGGCCGAACCGGTGTCCCCTCGCCATTTCCTCGTAGCAAATTTGGCCCTACTTCGCTAGGCCTGCTCTGCGCCGTTCGGCGGCATTGAAGGCGCCTGCGACACGTCCCATCCGTCGCCGGCTACGGCAGGTCGTCCTTGTGCTCATCGTCGTCTTCTGCGCGTGAGGCGCAGCGCTTGGGAAGAAGGAAGGAGGAAAAAGAAGAAGAAGGGGCCGGGCCGTAGGGGTGAGGAGGCCAGATGGGCCCGGGCCCACACGGAAGGAAAAAGGGAGGGCTGGGGCCCTAGTCCCCGTGGGCCCTTATTCTCTCTCTATTTTTTTTTTTAAAACTTTCTATTTATCTGAAAAACGGTACAACTAAGGAAAAATAAAACTTAAGAGATGCAGATAATATTAATACTCAAGTGATGTGAAAATCATTTTTGTTAAATTTAAATGGATCCATAACTTTCTATGCAATTTAAATCTAAAAATTGAGTCAAAATTTATGTGTCAATAAAATAGATTCATTCTCTTAATAATACTGCCTAAATTAGATTTTATTTCCATGTTTAATAGTTCATATTAGATAAGTAATTTATTTTGTAAATATGCATAGCACTTCATATTCACATATTCACTATCCTTTTTCAAGCATTAGTTTATTTTGAAGAATTGATCTTTCATTTATTGTCTCAAGACTTAATAACTAGACCGTGTTTAATTTTGCCAAGTACAGCTTCGTTTCATTCCTATCCGCACTTTTTATTATTATTTTAAGTCGAAATTCCTATCCGCACTTTACATGCTTGAATATGATTAAATTTTACTTATGTGTTTGTTTAAGTGATTTACGCATGATCGCCTACTTTGCATGTCTTGGATGATAAAATTTAAAAAAAAAAAATTGAAAAGATCACATGAATAATCCTTTTCATTAAAGGAGAAAATGTACCAAAATGAGCATTAGGCATATCTAGCGTAATTAAGTCCCGCACCCACAAATATCTAGCTCATAGAAGTAAGATGAGCTCTAGCCCTTAATCTGCTCATAATAGATTAGTAGCGAATCTTAAGTAAAATCAAATTGTATAATTAATCGATAAACCAAGTCATGATCCATATAGTTGAGAGAACCCGTGCTAGGCATAGGCATCGCATCATAAGAGAAATTATTTGCGCCTATATAGTAATCCACCAAACTCCCTCAGAGTTTACCTCCGAAAGAGTGCGACAATGAGCACAGTGCGGTTCAAAGAAAAGTGGAATCAAATCGAACCTGTAGCAAGATGGTATGGTACTGGAGGTATGGAGGAATTTGCCCCCTAGAGGATCCCTGTGTTATCTTCAGATTCTGGTCATTAGTGTTAGGACACTACACTTTGCTATTTATTTACCGAAGTAACGAAGTGTCCTCGAAATACACTTGAAATAAAATAGTCAACGAAACATATTGCTTTTCACCCAAAAAAAAAAAAATTTATGCTAGATTGTCCAGGAAAAAAAGAAGGAGCAGGACGAAAGATTATAAAAAAGAATTGGAAATGGCCGGTCCGAGCCTACATCCAATAAGACTCTCCGCCACGGTCCTTGCTTTAGATTATGGGACTAGGATGCATGATAAATGTGATTTTACTCGGAGTGCACTGCGGATTAAGGCTCTATTGACCTTCATAGCCTGGCCCTGTACATGTTACTTTAGCTTCTTTGGCACAATGAATCAATCTCGCAAAACAAAATGGAGCTTTTAGGCACAGAGCATTCGTAGCTTACTATTTCAGCCCTACCGTCGCATACACTCTTGGCCTCATTCAAAGCTCTCCAATCTGTTTCTTGACATACCTGATATGGTTATCTATTTTGCTAGTGGTTCTAGGAAATGTATGTTGAGATGCACGTGAATTATGTTAGAAAAATCATATATTAAAGAATTGATATGATATTAAGTAGTATATATATCGTAATTGGCTCATAACTCATTAGCTTAAACTTTTGATTGAATATGAGTTCAACTAAATTGGTTAACAGCTTGAACTTGAGCTCTTTTCTTAACGACTTCCTGACTAAAGGTATGGGATTTTTAATCCGTATTCCTAATAAATGGTGTCAAATCTGATGATTGATTCATTGCCCACCCACTCCCAATGCATATCAGTGTTGGGTGAATATTTCCAAGAAGGAATCTGGTAACCATTGCGATTCTACGCAGCCTTCACGATTGGCTATGGTGAAAAAGATTTAGGTAGGCATTGTGATGTAACAACGCAATCCCTATGGCAACCTTTATGGTTCGGTCTAGAGAGAGAGAGTAAGGATGAAGGTTGTAGCTATTGTAGTTGCAATCCTCACAAGATAAAAATATGGAGTTTCAAGTGGAGACATGTTAACGGAAAATGATACATGATTATGGGGAAATAGGCTTAATCCTGAGATCATAGGTGAAGGCAAGATTCTTGAAATGTATATGTGAGTTGCGTTAGAAAAGTCTCATATAAGAGAACTTGTGCGATTTTGAGTATTTAATCTATCTTGGTTAATGCATAATTTATTAACTTAAGCTTTTAAATTAATATGTATCCAATTGAATATGTTAATTGACTCAGACTTAGACTTTCCCTCAATGATCAATCAAGTAAAAGTATAGGATTTCTAGTATGTGTTCGTAACATTGTATACTCTAACATGTGAAAGTATGAACAGCCAACAACAAAGACATTACATATTACCATGTTCCACATAATACAATCTTAGAAATGCACAACCTATTTGAGTCTTCGCTAATAGACCCTTGATAAAGCACACATTACACCACATAAAAGAAGAGGTCATGCATCATACACGAGAAAGTTTTCTAGAGTCCAACTAGGGATAGATGCAAGATCAAGAGATTGCTACAAACATACACAACCATATAGATGTTTTAAGTAGTTGCTCAAGCATAATTTCATAAATTAAGGCCTAGTTCAGCTTCTCTCTGGATCATCATATTGCTTACCACCAGGTGGATCTCTCATAATGCCCGCATGAGAGACCAAAACCCAAACGTGAGTCACAAACTCGCCTCCAGAGGTGAGGTACTTAGCGTGAGCCGCCGTTTCATTCGAAGGAGCCACATATAACAGCATATCCGCCCAAAAGTCAGCCAACACCTTCCAAATTAGCCCCTTATCTGCAGCTCCATTAACAAGCTGCATTCCTAGCCGTGCGCCTCGACCCACGATGGTTTCCTGGCATTGCTCATCATTGTCGATGACCTTCTTTAGCTTTTGAATCTGCTCTTCCATTGAAACCGAGGAACCTCCTAATAATCCCCTGGCTTCGCCAACGGCACAATCAAATATGTATCCAGTCCTGCAAGAGTGACCGGGGAGCAACCTTGGGCCGAAAGCGACCAAGTAAGCAAGATATTGCGATAGCTTAGTCGCTATGCCAAAGTTGTCTCTATGTTCTTGTGAAAGTTGAGCGCAAGGCACTTCATGCTCACAAAAAGTGGTTGCTATGTGCCAGACCATTATAACATGAGTAGTTGTCTCAAGGTCACATGCCCATGAGAATTCATCAGACAAGCCGTTGAGCCTCAAAGACGCTTGCCCCTTCTCCATATACTTCCCTAGAGACCGAGCGATCGCCATTTTCACTTCCTTGGACAAATTGGTTGGAGCAATTTGTTTCTGACCGTTCCTTTTCTGGTCGAGATAACCAGCAGTGAGTCCATTATATATCCACTTCGATGGAGAATAGCTATATGATTTGAGGAGCGAGTACTGACGCAGTTGTCTTCCCCAAGGTTTCACTAGCCAGACTCGGCACAAAATCTCGATCAACTTTCCCACACATCTGCTCCTTTGCCACCGCTCGTTGCGCACATACTTGCATATGTATGTCACCTTTGCCCATTCCGAGAAAATTATGATGCCAAACTGTGTAAGCTCGACAACAAGGATTGACATCGTTAACAAGACTGACTCAACAATCTTTATCTCCCATTCGTTCGAAATTGCATCGTAGAGAAAAAGTACAGGAATAGCGACCACTAAGGGGAGTAGAACCAATCTATACACTGAACGACGCCGATGGAGATTCACTGGGTATTTGGTGTAGAATAAATCAAAAAGAAATGCAAGTTCTACTTCGATGATTCGGAAAACTCGCTCATAACCATTCTCTTCAGAAAGCATACGTTGAATCAAGCGCCATAACTTCTTGTGAGCTTCTGGGGGCAACGAATAGCCAGTGAATCTCAAGCAGATGAACTTGAAGAGCGAAAAAGACAGGCAAAGATCCTTGAGTCGGCCATCCTGGTCTCCTCCGCTTACACTTAAAAGCCTACCTTTGCAATTCCAAACCTTCTCAATGGTGATAACTTCATCCGTCACCTCCAACGATTGTCGATAGTGCGGTGCACGCCCATCAAGCCACTGAGCTGCCTTTTGCCTCCATTTTGCTGTTGAAAACAATGAGTGCACATTTGCCTTGTCCGCCACTTCCACCAAGTACTTGTACCCTTTCATTGTAGCAGGATCTTCGTCACTTGAATCGCTCCATTGGTGCTCGGTGCTCATGTAGTCTGCTATGGACCTGTAGTTCTTCTGCATCACTGAATTGCTTGCCAACATCAAAGCTTGTGCTCTTGTGTCTAGTTTTATGAATAGAATGATGAAAAGAATGCATACTATTGGCCCGGCCAAGACTGCATATGTAGCGATCATCCAACTTATCAAGATAAATTTAACAGCAGAGTCAACTTTAAATGACTTCCACCGTTCAATGTCCTCCATGCTGTGAGCAGTGTAGGAATCTACACTTCCGAGAACCACCAGCAGATAAGTCGCCCAGATAGGCAAACGCACATAACAGAATTGAGCGCTTTGGATAAGGCCAAGCGTGTACGCAATGAGAGCCGGCGTAAGGGTATAGGCCGCAAATGCGACCATAGCGAATGCGCGGTTGCCGCAGCGTCGCCTGAATGAGCCGGAGACCCCAATAAAGACTAAGACTGCAGCAGTGATGGCCAGCAGTGCATCAATTTTTTCCATTTGGGTCTCACTATCTTTGGTATTCATCCGATTGCAGCGCTCCTCCATCTTGTGCTTGAACTTGGGAAAAGACTTTCCATCTCTGTTTTTTTCTATCTTTTCTATTTTATGACCTTCTGCTAATAACATGCACCTACCGTTATGGGTTTCCCGTTTCAGAATAGGTTTACCTTCGAGCAGATCGAGTTATGTCGGAGTCCCGAAAGGCCGTACAATCTGAAAAATTACCCTTCACGGCCGAACCTTAAGTTATCAGAGCAAACATCTCAGAACAGAAAGGAGCAGTTCTGTCGCTAGTCGTGAGTGGCGTGGTGTTCTTACCTCAGGACAAGCAAACCAGGTCCGATGCGGCTCCTCTTCAAGCACGAGCCCCCTGCACTTGAACAAAGCTCTAACTTCTTTCCCTCGAGCCAATGGGTGAACCAGACGTGCTTGGGGATATACGAGATCTTGTGGTGGTGGCTGGCTTTCTTCGCTGAGGCAATTTCTCTCACAACTTCGAGGATATTGTCTTGGTTCTGTTTGTGATTGGACCACGGTCACACCGATCCAGGTGCAGGCGTACCTTCGCGAAGGTACGGTGGAGGGAGAGATATATTTGTTTTCTTGGTTCAAGTGGAAGCTTGTGGTTTATTCAAGTTGGAGATTTACTGATGTTGTCTTGAATTCCACAAAATTTCGATCAATTGGAAATTCAAAATTAAAAAGTCGATCGGGAAATCTAGGAAGGCTTGAAGATTGCAGGCTATTTATTTCCAAATATATTTCCTAGATTTAGACCTATCTATAAGAGATTTTCATGGGAAATAGTCCTGATTCAATGCAACTGGGATATATCATGATACCTCTAATATATAGGGGATAATCACTAAAGATTTATTAGTTAGTTTCAAATTTGATAATATCTTTAGGGTGGAATTCCTTTCCTACTAGGATTAGGAAAGTGGGGATCTGAAGATCTATTTATTTCAGCATTGTACCTTGTACTATGGTGATACGCTCAAATAAGAAATCATCTCTCTCTTCCGTGGACATAGGCGGATTTTTCGCTAAACCACGTAAATCTCCGTGTTCTTGATTATTCTTGTTTTCTTTCTCATCTAATTAGGGTGTTCTTTCGCACAATAGAGGCCATGTGAATCAAAGTCAAGATGGGCAACTTGTTAAGAGTCAAGGTGTTCATAGTGGACAGTAATTTGTCATGATGATATTTTTCAATAGCTATGCAAGGTCGGAGAAACTAATACATGTGGATTGAAGTTGATGTGGATTTTTTTTACAATTTTTTTGGATTTTTCTTTCTTTCTTTTTCTTCCATGGCTTGTGGTGGTGGCCAGCAAGGTCTGGCCTCGCCTAACCAAGGGTCGCCCTTGCTGTCACAAGTGAAGGCGAGTGCTGGCGAGTCCGACCCTCACCCAGGGCAGGCCAGCCTCGCCAATGCTTGCCCTCTCTGCTAGGGCAAAAAAAGAATAAAAGGACAAAACTCAAATAAGACAGCCGAGCGCCAGAAGAATGGATGGCTACACTTTGCGATATCTCTCTGGATGTCAACTGCGCTTCCGTTCATTCGACCTTGGATCATGCAGCTTGAATGTTCAGCCACGACGGTCTCACACTTTCTACTTCAGGGAGTTAGTCTATGGCAGAAGCGGAGGATCCCTACGTACTGCGAACCTTTTGTCGAGGTCAAGGTCGATGACGGTTATGTGTTGGAACCAAAAGGATGATGTAGCTTTGAAGGGTTTGGTGGGGAGAGAATGAAAATACACAAAAGAAAGATAAAAGTATTCAAATGCCTTGCGTAAGCTTTTATACAAATACACATCACTCTTATAAGCTTAACAATATAAGCTTTTAGCCGCTTTTATATGAATACACACCACTCTTATAAGCTTAACAATATAAGTTTTTCTAAGACGGTTATGACAGCCATTATCGCGAAACCGTCCAAAATCACAAGGTAGAGTAAAATCAGAGGAATAGCAACCACAATGGGGAGTAGAAGCAATCTATACACTAAACAACGCAGATGGAGATTCACTGGGTATTTGGTGCAGAATAAATCGCAAAGAAATGCAAGTTCTAATTCGATGACTCAGAAAACTCGCTCATAACCATTCTCTTCAGAAAGCATATGCTGAATCAAGTGACATAACTTTCTGTGCGCTTCTCGGGGCAACGAATAGCCAGTGAATCTCAGGCAGATGAACTTGAAGAGCGAAAAGGACAGACGAAGATCTTTGAGTCGGCTACCCCAGTCTCCTCCTCTTGCACTTAAAAGCCTACCTTTGCAATTTCAAATCTTCTCGACAGTGATAACTCCATCCGTCACTTTTAACGATTGTTGATAGTGTGGCACATCACCATCAAGCCACAGAGCTGCCTTCTGCCTCCATTTTTCCGTTGAACACAATGAGTGCACCTTTGCCTCGTCTGCCACTCTCACCAAGTACCTGTACCCTCTCATTGTAGCAGGATCTTCGTCACTTGAATCGCCCAATAGGTGCTCGGTGCTTATGTAGTCTGCTATGAACCTGTAGTTCTTCTGCATCAGAGAGTTGCTTGACAACATCAAAGCTTGTGCTCTCTTGTCAACTTTTATGAATAAGGAAACCAAAAGAATCCCCATCATTGGCCCGGCCAGGATTGCATATGTAAAGATCATCCGACTTGTCAAGATAAATTTAGCAGCAGAGTCAACTTTAAATGACTTCCACCGTTCAATGTCCTCCATGCTGTGCGCAGTGTAGGAATCCATGTTTCTGAGAGCCACCACCAGATAAGTCGCCCAGATAGGCAATTCTATTGTGCAGAAAGGAGCGCTTTGGATAAGGCCAAGCGAGTACGCAATGACAGCTGGCATAAGGGTATAGGCCGCGAACGCGACCACGCGAATGCACCGTTGCCACAGCATCGCCTAAATGACTCGGAGACCCCAAGAAAGACTAAGATTGAAGCAGTGATGGCCAGCAGTTCCTCAATTTTTATCATTTCTCTCCTTTGACCTTTGCGAGTCATCCATTTGAAGCGATCCGTCAGCGTCTTCAAGATCCAGTCCTCAAGCCTTGCCATCTCTGTTTTTTTTTCTTTTTTTACCCGATAAGTTTTTTCTTTCTTTGCTATATTCTTACCTTCTGCTAATAACATGGACACGTTGAGGAAGAAGAAGAAGGATCTTTGTTCTACTTTTATTGTAAGAGGGGACGAATGTGCTGTGAACTATAACGGTTATGCTCGAAGGTCCATTTTAACTAAGCTTTGGCCGAGTGCCGTGAATTAGCACCTTCGAAAGTAAATTGGAAAAAGTACCCAAAAAAAGTCATGAACCCAATACGTTGGTATCAATTCAGTTATAAACTTTTTAATTGGACTAATTAGTCTTAAATCTTTTTACATTAATACCAATCGGGTTCATCAAACTAATTTTGATGGGAAATCTTTGACATGGACATTGACAATTGTAAATAACATAGATATTTTTAATAATTTTTTAAATTTTTTAATAATTTTTTTCTATTCTTTATTATTTTAATAATTTTGGGCAAAAGTCGTCCTTCATCTTATCCCTTGTCTTTGCGATTCTTCGGCTTCATCTCTCAGGGTGCCGGGACCCTAAATAGCGGCAAAGTTTCAACACCAAATCTCGCATTTCCAGCCAGGCTTGGCCTCATGAGCCCCACCAGGTCCATCTCGCCCCTTCTCCCAAACCCCAACCTCCCAAATTCACTATCGCCGTCGCCGCTATCACCTCCTACCCGCAGCCGCACCACCATCCCAACCTTCCCTCGTCCGCCGCCGCCCCGAGAGCTCTAATTAGAGAGGTTCATTTTTCCTTTGTAATAATTGATCTTGGATGTCAAGTTATGCGTACATGTTTCCTCTTCAATTATTGATCCTTTAAGTGGCCCCAAAATATATAAGTAGATGGATATAATTAGCAGTAACCAAATCATTAGCATACCTTTGAATACGCCGCATAACAAAATATACATCTTTTGCTATTAAAATGAGAAATTAGTTACTTACTAAAAATGATTACACCAATATCTGGTGTTAAATGCGAGATGCGTAAAAAAAGGATTCAACAACATGTGTACTTAATTGTTTATCCTTTGGTTGATTGTTGAATTACATGTGCGCGCACTTATGCAAAGCTCGCGTGAGAGTGAGTCACATGGGAGGTTCATAAGCCGGCTTTACTCAGTAAGCTGCCTTTGATTAATACTTCTTCAAATTTCTAATTCATTCTTGCAAATCTCTGATTCCGCATCTCCAATCCCATGCGTCTTTTGATAGTACCCTCCAATAGGTACACAAGAAATGATATAATCGTATATTTTTTTATAATAAATCTCTAATGGTCTTGTAATAAGTAATAGAATAATGCATATTTTGGCAAAATGTTTAAGAATAGTTTTTATGTATATATAAACTCTATTTTGAATTGCCTATGTATTTTATATGTGTAAAAGTAATTGTAGGGACTGCTTTTTTTTATTATTATAAATGTTTGGCCCTTTCAACACTTGAACCAATGGAATTTCGGATTGAATAAGAACTTTGATGCTTTTTTGACAATGTTAAAAAAAATAGGGAGGACCGAAATGACATTTTGACATTCAGTATCAATAATTGACAAGGCGACATGAATCTATGACTTGACATCCGGTATCAATAATTGAGGAGGCGACATGAACCTATAATTGAGGAGGCGACATGAATAGGTTCATGTCGCCTCCTCAATTATTGATAAATCATAGGTTCATGTCACCTCCTCAATTTAGGGATAAGGATCGAGTCCAGTTCAATTCTAAAACCTGATTCTAGAGAGAACTGGACAAGACCAATTCGATTCCAGTTTTGAAGCTTTTATGAAAGTTCTTTTGGGAAAAAAGGAAAAACAAAAAACTTATGCAGCCATCATGATTTGAACCGTGGCCTTTAATTCGATCAAAGAATCACGAAACCAGGGATGTTTTTATGATGAAATATTGCAACTTGGTATATTCTTTATCTATAAAAATATGGATCTTTCACCCAAAACAGAGGAATAAGTTGGTTCCCAAGGCACCCAAGAACCAGCTTGGAACTCAATTTGTCCGATTACCGGTTTTCGAAAGCGAGGGTCACAGGTCTAGGAGCCGACGCACCAAGAAAAATCAAATCACTTTGGCGAGCCAATCCATGAATTCTCTGATATTTAGACTTTCGTAGAACGTCGGAATGCCCACTTTCTAATTGAACTCCTCCTGTCTTGGACGGCCAGGGTCATCACCACCACTATTCCTTCGATCATCGTCAAAATCGTAATGCCGATCCCCGTAAGTACGATTCCACCGCTCGTGGGTGTTGTCATAACCACCCTATTTTCCACCTTCGCGATTCCACCGACCGCCTTCCCCACCGTGCCGACCTCTCCCTCATTGGCTACCTCAGTCATTCTCTGATCAAGGGCTTCATCACAATGCTCATCTTCGGTCGCGACCTTTTTACCGAATTCCAAATATTCTCCCTTCGTATCCCCATATAAATCGAGATGGGAAAGTAGTGACTCATATTCATTTCCCTAAAAAAAATGTGTTGTTAAGTATCAATACATGATTAACAAAGTTAAAGGCTAATTTGGTCGATTAACATACAAAGAGTGTGTTTTACCTTAAAAAGGTCTGAAAATAGCACCACTTTCATATCGCATAGAGAATTTGTTCAGTTGGAAAATGTTTTTTTATTTAACAACAATATATGCCTGGAAATTTTAGTATGATGATGAAAATATTTTTTGTTAATTTATTTTGGTAAGCGATACAATCGATTATTGTTAAAAATTCATTTTGTCAAAATATTGATTTACGCGAAATAAATACATCCTAAAAAGATTATGTACTTGATCTTTCTTCATCCATGGTGATTAATGGTTATGATGAGGTTGGCTGATTGGCGAGGATATCCCCTTCCAAAGTGAATGAAGGAATCTCTTGGTCAGATGGCCTTATGTCACCTCGTAGGTTTATTACTTAGACGGACATCTGTGTCTTTTGGTGGGTCTACATTATTGGGCTCTTTCGTTTGACTAGAATTTGAGGAAGATGGCAAAGCAGCACACATGTATTGTTTCACACGGAAGAGGGTGTGGCTCGTCCAGCCACAATGAACCTAACTTGCAAGAAGTATTTTCTGTAGAATGAATTCAAATCAAAACCCCAATGCTGGCCTGTCAAATAACCCGATTTTAAATGTGTTACCAATTTATTGATTATTTTAAGTTGGCCACAATTATGTTTCATTGGAAGGACTAACCCATGAGTGACACAGTGTCACGGTCTGGGTTGATTGGCCTCAATCACCATTTGGGGCTTCGCCACCAAGAAATCAGCGCTTCCAAAAACCATCACCTGACCATATGCGACGGTAGTGAATGAAATGGTATAGGCTGGGAACCCGAACAGTTGGTATACACGGTTTGCGCAACATCACCCGAATGCCCCGAAGACACCAAAAAAGACTAGAGAGCAAGCTAGCAAGACCAGCAGCGCCTCGATAATTATAATACAAATTTTCAAGCGTTTGTTGTGGTTTCAAGGTGAAAAAAAATCTAAACTCCTGGTTTCAATCTTTGATTAATTCAAATTATGTGGTTGTTCTACTTTGATTTTGTCTGGATATTTGTCCCCAAGTGCATTGGTAAACTGAACCGAAAAAGTGGAGTGACTCATCTTGAATTTGATTTTATCCAAACCAATTCCCTTTGTATTTAATTTTGCCTTATTTTCTTCTTGAGAATATATACCAATCAATGGATAGCTTGCATCGTTTTAATTTATTTCAATGTTCATATTTTGATGAGATCATTATTTGACTGCATTATGTTTTTGATTTTTAGATTCGCATGTTACTTTAGAAATTTTCACTACATAATGTTAATTAGGTCATGCAATTTGCAATAGGTTTAATTTCCATAATAAAAATTCGCCATGTATTCAGATGTTGGATTTGTGGTCATATTTCATGTCATATTTGCATGGGGTTATATGTAGTAATTTGCTATACCACATTTACATATTATACTTACTAAGTTTCAATGTTAGATTGACATGTTATATCTATGGTCTTGACAAGGGAATCTTACATAAATCATATTATTAGATTAATTAGGGAATCTGCATATAGCAAATTACATCTTAAATATTGGCGTATTTAGAAAAACTCATAATTGCATGTCCAATTGTTTTAGCCTTTGCATTTTTAAGCTTATTGACATTTTTGCATGTTTTCGCATAGATAGGATTCCATATTTTATTTGCACCATGATAATTGCCTTGTTGGATGGAGAAACTAAAATTTTCACATATTAACACTTCACAAGTCGCATGTCACAAAAAAGAAAATATAAAAAATCATATCTTACCTGGAGGCCAATGGCCAACTAGATTTTAGGCTTATCTAATTAAATATGTTAATGGACTCAGATTTAGACTTTCCCTAAGTGATCAATCAAGTAAAAGTATGGGATTTCTATTATGTGCTCATAACATTGCACACTCTAACATGTAAAAGTATGAACGGACAACAACATAGACATTACATATTGATATAACTAGTATTAACACCTAGAGTGGGGGTAAATAGGTGTAGAAGAACTTTATGCGCAAGCAATATCAATCTTTTGCAATCTATAAACAGAAATTAAATAGAGATAGTAAAAAAGATTGCAAACACAGTTATAATGGTTCAGCTTTAGACAAGCCTACGTCCACTCTTCAGGCGATCAGCCAATAGGCTAGATTTCACTATGTGATCAAAGGTGATTACACACTCTTGAGTGTTAGTACTTGGTGATGATATGTCTCGCAAAGTCACTCTTCTTGGTAATACACTAGGATCACTCAATTTCGCACTTTTTTAGACAACTAATGAAGAACATAATCGAGCTTTGGAATGTGTTAATCCTCTCTAGTCTTCTAGGTCTCATCCTCTCCTTATATACTCTCCAAGGCACACTCGACCGTTAGCTCTTTCCTTGAGAGATTAGTCTTCCCTTTCTTGGACAGACTTCATAAGGTAAGTCTTTTTGACCATTTGAAGGTAGATCAGATCCCCTTGGATTCTGTTTGCCCATACAATCAAAATCCAGGCTTCCATAAGTGTTACATTCTTCTTTGGAAGTTGTCCATTGATTGATCCTGCCAATCAATTCGATACAACAGAATCAATATAAATAAAATAAGTGAAATTCTTGACAGTTGGTAATCTGGTCCTGTAGTTTCATTCTGAGTCTATTAGACCAATGTTCTAAGTCTGCTTGAGTTCTTCGTCTGGTACTCATAGACTCAGAAACTACGTCTCTTTGTGTCTTCTGTCTAGTACGGTCAGACTCAGAAACTGCGTCTCTTCAAGTCTTCCGTCTGGTACTAACAGACTCAGAGACACATTCTGCTTTTCCTTCTGCCACAAGCAGACTCAAAAGCATACGCCACCCTGTGGCTTTTCCTCCTTAAGAAATGTATGATTTCTTGCATAAAATGATTTGTTAACATCAAAACTAGGAGTTTTCTCAACACATATTACCATGTTCCACATAATACAATTTTAGAAATGCACAACCAATTCAAGTCTTCACTAATAGACCCTTGATAAAGCACACATTACACCACATAAAAGACGAGGTCATGCATCATACACGAGAAAGTCTTATAAAGTCTATGTAATATCCTGAAATTCGAGCCCTTTAAAGGATGAATGAACATTAATTTCGCCAATGCATTATTAGTTGATCTCACTCGGAACTAATCACTCCTGAGATACTAACTTTAAGGGAAAAGGTTAATGAGGACAAAACTCGTGCGACTAAAGAACTTGACCTGGGAAAACGACTCAACCATGAGACTTGCGTAAGGACGATCTTGTAGATATGCAGGCCAATTCCAAGGACAAATAGAAGTCGATTCACGAACAGAACATAATGGAACGACGGGTGATTCTGTTTACTGTTATCGAGCCCACGAGCGGCCCTATGTCGATCCTTGGTAATCGTTACTTTGAAATAAGAATCAATCATTCGCAATTTCATGTAGTCAAGGACGTCCATGTGTCGAGAAGTTTTGAACCTAAATTGGCACAAGTCGGTTACGCGTGAATCCTCGAAGCTGCTTGTCAGTCTGAGTTGTATTAAAATGGCATTCGGGCGAAATTGACAATGCATGAGAATCCAAGATTGGACTTCGAATTTTCAGGGATGAACTTTTGGACAATGCTTCTTAGACAGTCGACAGTGCCGGTTGAGCTGAGTATTCGGAAAAGGGATTTTCGGACCAAGGAAACGAGCCTACGAGGATGTAGACCGGGCAAGAACAGTGTGGGCCTCACGCCCAAGGTGGGACATCCACTGTGGTAGACCCAAGGCAAGCAAGAGAGCCCGTTAGACCAAACCGACCATTTATCCTTCCAAGCCCGTTGTCTAACATTGAGCCGATTCGAGCCCAACAAATTCCCGAGCCCGTTCCTATTCATTTTCTAGCCCATTTCTTAGGCCCGCCTTTCATTTTCAGCCCAAGGGCAGATTGGGAAATGTGCAAGGTGGAAATGACCAAAATGCTCTTGGATATTTTGAAGAAAAGACAAAAGAAGAAAGAGAAGATGATGTCATTGCTTGGGGACTTGGGCAAGGCATTGAATGGCCTTAATGAGGCCTTCAAACCATCTCTCATCTCCCTCTCTCTCCTCCTCTTCAACCCCTCCAAAACCACACACCTTTCTCCTTTGTTTTCCCTTCCTTCTTACAATTTCAACTTCTGACCTTCCTCCGAAAATTGAGTTGTTCAGGGCCTTCTCGTGTGAATCACGGCCCGTGCCACCCACCATTGTGTTCAGGAGAGAGAATCCGTATGGATGGAATCGGTCGTTCATCGAATGGAGTCGCCGGCCGATCCGTACGGCGGCCGGAAGCTAGCTGCTCGCTGACCGCCCATTATAGCGGCAGTTCTACCCAGTTTCGTCTTTTTCTCCGTTTCTCTCCCATTTTGACCAAACCACCGCCCATACTAGCCATCAGCAGTTGTCCCTCGACCCCCTGGTGCCGCCGGTTGTCGGCTCGCTGCTCGTCGGAGCTCTAGTTAGCTCTATTCAGCCGCTTTCCTCTCTAAGTAGTTAGTTTTTCTATGTTGCAGAGGGGATCCGAGTTTGTTGCTACTGTTTTGACCCCGAGACCACCTCGGATTATCGTAGTAGAGGTCCCCGGGTGTCGGGTTCGTCGCTGCCGCTACGTTTGTGTCGCCGGCCCGCTTAATAGGTGAGTTTAGCCCATAATCCCTATTTAGTGCCTAAACTTACTTAGAGTTGGATTAATTAGTGGTAAGATTGGTTTAGGAAGTTTAATTAAGTTTTATTAGCCTTAAGATATGTGGTTAGATAGATGGTTAAGATTAAATTAGCTTAATCTTGCTTTATTTGCTTAATTGTTGCTTAAATGTGGTTTATGTGCTTAATTAAGCATGTTTAGTTTAAATTGCTTGATTAATTATTTTAATTAATGTTTTGTTTAAATTCTGAATTCAATGTATTAATTAATTAGATTAATTTATAATTTCGAATTATTAATATTTCTGAAAATTAATTATTTTCCCCAAAATAATTAATTGTGATTATTTATGGGAAATGGTTTTAATTGAGTAATTTTGTGGGAAAATTACTATGGTCTAATTTTCTAATGTCAATAGTATTTATATACTACATTATCAAATGACATTGATTTATTAAAGAATGGTTTTATTAAATGAAATTATTTGGGTTGAATTATTAATTATGGGATTGGAAAATAATTATAAGTATTTTGTGGGACTTAAATTATTTTTATCGGAATAATTGACTATAGTATTACATGCTTCTTATCCCTTATTTATGGGAATAGTTGATTGTCGTAATCGTGATGACACGTGTTTATTTATTATTGAACATTGAGACACGTGATTGGGTACCGGTAATTATTGAGGTACATGATTATTTTGAAAAAGTATGCAAGTATTGTGATGTTGATTGGTCAGAATTGATTGTCGGGCGTGACTTGAACTGCGATTGTTGCAGCTTTTCGTGAATGATTAGATTCTTTGCTATTGTACATGACTCTTTGGATATCTGGCGCATGATATTATACATGTGTTAACTGCAATAGCATGTCGCATAAGCACGAACTGTATGTGCATTCACAACAGAACAAAGAAAAGAACAGATTGTTTAATGATATGTTGCATGGTCACATTAAGAGGAGAGCCCGACGCTGCCGGTAAACTGCCAACACTTGGGGTTGTGCCGTGGCCTTTTGGTCGTCCTGACTTCGGTCGGTTGCCTGATAATGGTCGGTTGCGAAGTCGCGGTAGAAGCCGGACCCATGCTCCTTAGGGAATGTGGTCAGTGGAGGAGAGCCCATGACGTCGTTGTGCCTCATGGGGGAGGACGATGCCTAGTTTATGACCGGTTGACTGTCAACCATAAGATTGTACCGTGGCCTAAAGGGTCGTAATAATCAGAGCATATGTGTGGATGTGAGACATGAGAAAGTTGTGTGAGATACTCTGATTATTCGCATGCTCTCAATGTCGTGATGATCACATGGTTTATGGTACGCATGCATGAGTTGATAGTCGTGTAGAATGTGGCAATGGCCAAGTGAGATCGCTTGTGACGCGACTCACATGTGATTGATAAACTGCATCGTCTAATAGCCATGTACCCTTCTTGTATTATATGAAATTTGATGTGCAGGGTATAGCAAACCAGATAAGGTTGCATGCGAACCGAATATTGATTGTTGGTTTGCCTTGTCTATTGTTTGGTTTGCTGTTTGTTGGTTGTCTGTTGTTAGTTTGAGTAAGGGGTGGTTCTAGAGAAATACCCCAAGTTGAGTTGGCGTACTAACCGGGGCTTAGGGGAAGAACTCGTTGAGATTTTATCTCACTGGTTGTTATATAATCACTTTCAGGCCTCTAGAATGGTGTACCCACAATGGAGAATCCTGCCCCCACTCCTCCAGTGATTGACCTGATGGAGCTTGAGTCTGATGGGTCTGAGTGATCGTGGTATTGAACCCAAGAGTTCTTTGTGTACTGTTGGATTAGCCTAGTTTCTTTTCGGTTTGGCTTAGATGATGGATCGGCCCTTTTTGTCAGGTCTGTAATTCGAAAAATGATCCTCCATTGGTTAATCCAGTAAATTGAATAATTGAGTAGTTGTTGTTATTCTTGTTGTTCATCCCTCTATCCTTATTTGATTGTTTGTTTGTCTGGGGATGGTTCGTCTTCCGTTTGCGCTTAACAAAAGATAAAATGAATGGTCGTCAATGGGTCCTAGGATGTCGCTTTCAATTAACCATGGAAATGGGGTTACCGCAAACTCGAGAGTTGGGGCATGACAGTCTAGCCAGGGATAGATGCAAGATCAAGAGACATACACAACCATATAGATATTTTAAGTAGTTGGTCAAGCATAATTTCATAAAATAAGGCCCAGTTCAGCTCCTCTCTAGATCATCATATTGCTCACCACTGGGTGGATCTCTCGTAATGCTCGCATGAGAGATCAAAACCCAAACGTGAGTCACAAACTCACCCCGGTGGTGAGGTACTTAGCATGAGCCACCATATCATTCGAAGGAGCCACATACAGCATCATATCCGCCCAAAAGTCAGCCAACACCTTCAAAATTTGCCCCCTATCCGCTGCTCCATTCTCAAGCTGCATTCCTAGCCGTGCGCCTCGACCCACGATGGTTTCCCAGCATTGCTTATTGTCGATGACCTTCTTCAGCTTTTGAATCTGCTCTTCCATTGAAACCAAGGAACCTCCAAATAATCCCCTGGCTTCGTCGATAGCACGATCAAATATGTATTCGGTCCTATAAGGGTGACTGGGGAGCAACCTCGGGGCGAAAACAACCAAGTAAGCAAGATATTGCGATAGCTTAGTCGCTATGCCAAAGTTGTCTCTCTGTTCTTCTGAAAGTTGAGCGCAAGGCACTTCATGCTCACAAAAAGTGGTTGCTATGTGCCAGACCATTATAACATGAGTAGTAGTCTCAAGATTACATGCCCATGAGAGCTCATCAGACAAGTCGTTGCGCCTCAAAGACGCTTGCTCCATCTCCAAATACTTCCCTAGAGACTGAGAGATCACCATTTTCACTTCCCTAGACAAATTGGTGGGATCAAGTTGTTTCTGACCGTTCCTTTTCCGATCGAGATAACCAGCGGTGAGTCCATTATATATCCACTTCGATGGAGAATAGCTATATGATTTGAGGAGCGAGTACCGACGCAGTTGTCTTCCCCAAGGTTTCACTAACCAAACTCGGCACAAAATCTCGATCAACTTTCCAGCACATCTGTTCCTTTGCCACCACTCGTTCCGCACATAATTGCATATGTATGTCACCTTTGCCCATTCCGAGAAAATCAAGATGCCTAACTGTGTAAGCTCGACAACAAGGATTGACATCATTAAGAAGACGGTTATGACAGCCATTATCACGAAACCGTTCGAAATCGCAAGGTAGAGTAAAATCAGAGGAATAGCAACCACCATGGGGAGTAGAAGCATTCTATACACTGAACGACGCAGATGGAGATTCACTGGGTATTTGGTGTAGAATAAATCAAAAAGAAATGCAAGTTCTAATTCGATGACTTGGAAAATTCGCTCTTAACCATTCTCTTCAGAAAGCATATGTTGAATCAAGTGACATAACTTCTTGTGCGCTTCTTGGGGCAACGAATAGCCAGCGAATCTCAGGCAGATGAACTTGAAGAGCGAAAAGGACAGACAAAGATCCTTGAGTCGGCCATCCTGGTCTCCTCCTCTTGCACTTAAAAGCCTACCTTCGCAATTCCAAACCCTCTCGACAGTGATAACTTCATCCGTCACCTCCAACGATTGTCGATAGTGCGGCGCATCCCCATCAAACCACAGAGCTGCCTTCTGCCTCCATTTTGCCATTGAACACGATGAGTGCACCTCTGCCTCGTTTGCCACTCTCACCAAGTACTTGTACCCTCTCATTGTAGCAGGATCTTCATCACTTGAATCGCCCAATAGGTGCTCAGTGCTCATGTAGTCTGCTATGAACCTGTAGTTCTTCTGCATCACAGAATTGCTCGCCAACTTCAAAGCTTGTGCTTTTCTGTCAACTTCTATGAATAAAGCTACCAAAAGAATCCCCATTATTGGCCCGGCCAGGATTGCATATTGAAAGATCATCCAACTTGTCAAGATCAATTTAGTCGCAGAGTCAACGTTAAATGACTTCCACCATTCGATGTCCTCCATGCTGTGCGCAGTGTAGGAATCCATGTTTCTGAGAGCCACCACCAGATAAGTCGCCCAGATAGGCAATTCTGTTGCGCAGAAAGAAGCTTTTTGGATAAGGCCAAGCGAGTATGCAATGACAGTAGGCATAAGGGTATACGCCGCAAACGCAACCATCGCGGATGCACCGTTGCTGCAGCGTCGCCTAAATGACCCGCAGACCCCAAGAAAGACTAAGATTGCAGCAGTGATGGCCAGCAGTACCTCAATTTTTATCTCTCCGCTCCTTTGACCTTGGCTCCTTTGACCTTGGGTAGTCGTCCAATTGCCCCTATGCGTCCGCCTATTCCAGACCCAGTCCTCAAGCCCTGCCATCTCTGTTTTTTTTCTTTCTTTTTCCCGATAAGTTTTTTATTTCTTTGCTATACTCTTACCTTCTGCTGATAACATGGACACGTTGAGGAAGAAGAAGGATCTTTGTTCTACTTTTTATTGTGAAGAGGGGACGAATGTGCTGTGAACTATAACGGTTATGATCTAAGGTCGCTTTTAACTGAGCTTTGGCCGAGTGCCGTGAATTAGGACCTTTGAAAGTAAATTGGAAAAAGCACCCAAAACAAAGTCATTAACTCAATGCATTGGTATAATCCAGTTATAAACTTTTTAATTGAATTAATTAGTCTTAACTATTTTTGCATTAATACTAATTGAGTTCATCAGACCAACTTTGATGGGAAATCTTTGATATGGACATTGACAATCGTAATTAAAGTAGATATTTTTAATAATATTTTAATAATATTTTAAATTTTTTAAAAATTTTCTATTCTTTATTATTTTAATAATTTTGGGCAAAAGTCGTCCTTCATTGTAGGTCATATAATTGCATAAACAGTGCAGTTGAAGGTATTGCAGGTCTTTGGGGAGAGAAAAAAGAAGGGTATCGCAGGTCATGGGGGAGTTTTAGTTTAAATTATAAGTCATTAATATACGGTTGTAAATAATATTAGAAGAATACAAAATTGTAAAAAAAAGTCTGTCCTGTCCTTTCGTGTACCAAATATTGTAATATATAATCTTGGTAATTACGAAAAAAGGCCTCATCTTAAATTATTATGAATTAAATATACGACCATTATGATAATAACCGAATTTAATATTGAGGGTTTTCTGCCAATAAAAGAAATGATGGATGATTCTGGGTTGCGGCCGGTCTGTGATTTGGACGATTGCTCCATTCATCTAAGCAGAGTTGACGGTACTCAATGAATATGAATATTCTATAAATGAACCGGTATAATCAAGTCTTTTAATCTTATCTAATAGAAGATGTAGATTGGGCTCTTTTTAGGGCAAAAACAATAATGAGATAATATGGCACGTGTCTTTCACAACTATAAAAAAAGTTCTTTCTTCTTTTTTTTGTAAAAAAACCACAGTTCTTTCGACGGGTACATTATCATCAATGTTAAATAATCATAATTACTAGAAGCATGAGATTGTTGATAAGCATAGCAAGGAAAGAAAGTAAGAGACGACAAGATTCTTGGACGTTTTGGGTTATGATTGTCTAGTGCTTTACTTCGTTGTCTACTGTTCATGCCCTGATTTGGAGGCCTATGATTGTCACATTTATGTTGAATAAGAACAAAAGTAGGCATCACAATCATATGTTTGATATTATAATGATCAAGCAATAGAGGATACATTTAACATTTTGAGAATTTCTCCGTAAACTAGTTGGTTGATGAAAAATGATTTCCTGCAATTGTTTTCAAACTTTTGGGCATTTGAATAATGGAAAATTACTCGATTGGCAAAAAGCATTTTTCATAAATTGAAAACAAAAAGTTTAAATTGTGAAAAAACAACTTCTCTTTTTCACAAGAAAAATATCATTATCTTTGATTTTTTTATTGGAAGAATTACCAAAAAAATCTTAAACATATTGTAATTGTTTCAATTCAATCATAAATTTTTTTATGATCAATTCAGTCCTAAATTTTTTATAATTGTGTCAATTTAATCCATCAAGTCAAATTTGATATGCCAGTCTGATGTGGATGCTTACAATTTTTTAATAATTTTTTGAATTTTTTTATTTTTATTTTTTTCCCTTCTTCCTCTTTGTGCCTAATAGTGCCCGATGAAGCTCTAACAAGGGTTGTGGCCCTTGCGAGACCTCATCCACCCTCGTTGGTGGCCTCCCCCAGATCTAGGCAAGGCCAGCCTCACCATGACCTTGTTGTGGGTGAGGCCAAGCAATGGTGGCCTCGCTTGCAGCTAGCAAGGCCATGGAGTGCCTGGGCAAGGCCGCCGGCGAGGGTGGGTGAGGTCCGCACCAGCCACCGTGCTTCTGCTCACGCGACCCTCTTATCTCTCTGCAAATCCACCTTAAGCAGCACTCTCTCTCTCTCTCGATTTTGTTTCCTGCTTCTTCCGCTTTTGAGGAATTCTCCAGTCAAAGGCTTAACAAAAATCCCAGAAGAAAAAAGAGAGAAGCAAGGTTTCCGCGCGTGGGATAGGAATTCTTCACCCGAAGTAGCAAATCTTGCACAGGCTCACGGCTCTATTTGCTCACATTTACCCCCCACCCCCCAACCACCTTCCCCTTTTCCGACAAAAGTCGCTCCCTTCGCCTAGATCTAGGCGAGGCCGTGAGTGAAGGTGGGTGAGGTCCGGTGAGGGCTTTGCGGCCTTGTGGGGGCAAAACGCAAAAGAAGCGAAACAGGAAGAAGAGAAAAAAGAAAAAGAAAAAGATTAATAAAAAATTCGAAAAAGAAAATATAATTAAAAAATTATCATATTAGCATTCATTAGATAGCCGACATTCACGTTAGTACGGACTGGCCAAATTTGGCTAGATGGACTGAATTGGTACAATTGCAAAAGGTTCGAGACTGAATTGACCATAAAAAAAAGTTTAGCACTGAATTAGAACAATTACAATATATTTATAACTTTTTGATAATTTTTTTTTATCATTTTTGATAAGTCTCATCCCTTTTTTCTTTCATAAATCTTGTCTATCATCTCTTGAATACTTCACCTCCCATGTTCTTCTACATTTTCCCAAAAACATAATCCTATATGATGTTTTACAAATATATTTTCAAAATTTATTTGCTAATTTTTTTTGTAATTCTTGTTATTTTGATGGATTACATAATAAACAAAGAATATGATTAGATTCTAATTTGTTGGTCCTTACATATCATTTTTAACCATGCAAGCAGCCTCTCGTAGATTTGCTTATTATCAGATATTATAAATCAATCATTTTCAAACTTATTTTTATTACGAATGGACCTTGGAAAATGATTTACTTGCTCTGAAATTGAATTTCCTAAAATCACTTTACAAGAATAAGAAGTTTTTTGTAAATAAACATACTCTAGAAGAGAAAACAGTAATACAGGCACTACCTCAATATGCCATGTCTATCTTTAAAATTCCTTTATCCATATGTAGGGCTATTGAGAAGAAAACAGCGGCTTTCTGGTGGAAGCAACATGCATCGAAGAGGGGCATTCATTGGAAAAAGTGGGAGGACCTAAAAATCAGGAAAGATCAGGGCGGACTAGGCTTTCGAGACATAGTGCATTTCAACAGAGCAATGCTGGGAAAACAAGCTTGGAGGTTAGCTAAAACGCCGACTGATTTATGGAGCAAAGTGATAAAGAGTGTATATTTCCCTAATGGGGAGTTCTGGACTACTCAAAAACGACCCCAATCCTCTTGGGGATGGCAGAGCCTCCTAGTGGGTAGAGAAGTTATTGAACCGTCCACACAATGGACTGTGGGAGATGGGGCTACAATCAAAATCAGAGAAGACCGATGGCTGTCCTCAGGCAGGATATATGGCCCACCGAATAGGCGAGACCCAAGTAGGGTCAAAGAATTAATAAATCAGCAGTCCAGGACTTGGGACCTAAGTGCACTAAATGAGATGTTCGAAGACAGCATTGCGAAGGAAATAGCTACTATCCCTCTAAGCCTACAACCAACCCCAGATGAGCTTACATGGACAGCGAATGGTTCGGGTAAATACACAGTGAAGAGTGGTTACAATAGTATCCACAAACCAGGTGAGTCTCAAGCAGAACACAGCCCATCTACCTCATATCGGACTCCAAAATCATTATGGCTACAGGTGTGGAAACTTCAAACCACCACAAAAATCAGAATGCACATATGGAGTATATGCAATAATGCTCTCCCTACGAAAGAAAATCTCTACAAGAGAAAGCTGCTACCCGATCCATTATGCCCCTTCTATAGAACCGAACCCGAAACATTGGAACATTTGTTCATCTTGTGCAAGTGGACAAAACAGGTGTGGTCTCAACAAATTCTACAAATTGACACTACTCCATCTCAAATCACCCGGATCGACAAGTGGATATATGAAATTCTCACCTCAACAGCCCACCCATCGATGAAAAGCCTCTTCGCCGGAGTCCTTTGGTAGGTCTGGAAACAGCGGAATGCCAAGATCTTCAGCAGGAAACAACCAAATCCGAGACAGGTTATGGAGCACGCCATGGCCACGAGTCGCCTGTTCGAAAAATGGCATCAAAACAAGACAGAAACACAGCAGCAGACCTCACCGGAAGCCAAGATGTGGTCCCCCCCGCCGCAACACACACTAAAAATCAATGTCGACAGTACCTGGAATAGTGTCTCACTCGCCGGATCAGTAGTCGGAATATGCAGGAACTCCTCCGGGCTACTCGTTGATGGCTTTGTCCGGTCGATTCAG
Organism: Corymbia calophylla; assembly: GCA_014182845.1. Taxonomy (NCBI): domain Eukaryota; kingdom Viridiplantae; phylum Streptophyta; class Magnoliopsida; order Myrtales; family Myrtaceae; genus Corymbia; species Corymbia calophylla. The sequence goes on along the minus strand of CM024696.1, from coordinate 3,988,565 downwards.
GCGCCCTCAGCTCAAGTTGCGAAAGCCCTAGGCGTGCGAGCGGCTCTTCTATGGCTGAAGGAGAAAAAGATCAGTGAAGTAGCTCTGCTTCAAAACCCCCGAACTGATCAGTGCTCCACTTCCCTCAATGATCTGCGGCAGCGTGCGTATCAACGAATAGCCGATCTGTCTTCAACTTCATCATGGGCCGAGAAGACCCTCCATGGTCGGCCCATTCCATTATTAGTGATTGCCGCAGACTTTTAACTGAGCTCACACCGGCCCGGTTGCACTTCAGCCCGCGGGAAGCAAATCAAGCCGCGGATTGGGTTGCGAAGGCCCACCGAGACAAGACTCTGCCCTCGAATTGGGTTACGCACCCCCCTTTCCTCTTTGGTCTATTTTATGCATGGATTTTCCTGTCTCACAAACTCTCGTTTTGAGTTAGCAATGAAAGGATTTCAATTTCGAAAAAAAAAAAAAAAATTCTTTCAATTGCATGCATCAACGAACAATTATCAAATTAGTCAAAACCTATTCATATCAAAGATTAAAACGAATTCTACAAAATTAAGAAGGGCCAAATTACCAGTCAGCAATCTCTCTCTCTCTCTCTCTCTCTCTCTCTCTCAAAAAATTCGTATCCGCCCCATATGTTTGACTCTTGACGTGGTAATTTTTGGTTTCTTGAGGCGGATGGATTGAAGCCCCGCATCGAGCGCAGATCGACGACCGGCACGGCGTGAAAAGCGCGAGGCCACGTGCCGACACACGGCTTCCACCTAATGACGACCCGCCTCGTGTGCAAGGCAATATAAAAGCTCGTCTAAGAAGGGACCGGACAACGTCAAGCTCGTGCAGCTGGCGTACGTGGACAGCATCGGAGCCAGAAAATTCTTGCAGCACCGGATTCTAACATCAACCCCCGAAACAAAATAAGATTTTACGTGTTCCCACACCGAGGTTTAGGGCTTCACGGTGTCGGATTTTCATTGGTTAACTTCTATTTTGGGAGAGAGCGCGTGTGCTGATCTGTTTCCACAGTATAATAACCTTGTTCGCAGATAAGGAAACAGCAAAGGAGAGAGCGACATGCGAGAATGGAGAAGAAGAGAGAGACGAAAGTCAAGCTGGTAGTTTTATTTTTGTGTGTGGGTGTGTTGTAGGTCATGACCCAATCAAATCCAAAGACTTGAGAGGAATAGATTATAACGAGTTTGAAGCAAATGATTGGTAGTTGGGCTGCAAATGGATTGGCATGACGACCGAGAATTTTTTTCCCTGAGACTTGTCAATTTCAATTTGATAGGTAAAACATTGGAAAATGGAATGGTTGATCAAGACAAGACGAGTTGAAAATTGCTAGGAGGAGAAAATATTTATATTAACACCTTAAGTTTACCCGGATAATAGTATTTATTAATATTCTTATTATGTTAATTATCATTGACCTTAGAAGGGGACTCCGTCGTCTTTTCCTGCCTTGCACCTTGAAAACTTTTGTGTTTATTCTCATCTGCTCACTCAATTACCAGTCTAGTTTTTAATGAAATTTAATATAACTTCTAGCGTATAGGATCTCTTCGGAATCGTTCTTCCACGTGGCTTAATGTTTTGTAGTTTTCATCCAATTAGTTTTCTCCTGAATCGCTTGCTTTATTCTTTGAAGTTAGGGTTTCATAGGGTCCAGTTTGCCATCACGAGAATGATGAACGATCATTTCATGCACTAAAAAATGATGATGATCTGATTGAGAAAGAGAGGCGTGATGTTAAGAGTTGCCCACGATTTGCGCCGCTAAATACAACTGGCATGTGACCTTATCCTCTATTTTTGATTGTATGCGTGAGCTTCGAAATGACATCCACGCTAGTCATCTTCAAAAAGTTAACTTATGGAATATATAACTTGAAAAACTAGATTAAATATATTATAATTAGGAAGAATTACTCAGAAAGTTCTAAACTTATTGTAATTGTACTAATTCAATCATTTCTTTTATCAATTGAGTCCTAAACTTTTTAAATTTATATCAATTCAGCTCATCCAATCAATTTTAGTCAAGAATCGTTGGTCATTGTCCGGCCATCATATATGACGGATGGGCGGCGTTGATATGGACAATTTTTAATAATATTTTTCGATTTTTTTTTCTGTCTCTCATTTTTTTTCCTTCCCTTTTTTCTCTATCAAGGCCTCTTGGTCTTCCATCAATCCTCTCTTCGTAAAGCTCTTTGAGTCGCTCGAGTCGAACAATCTTAGCAAAGAAAGCCATAATCGCAAGTGCACCATTTTTCGGATTTTGTTCAAATCCTCGATACCTTTGAAGCTCCAATGGAAGTAGAGCATCTTGGGTCGCCAGGAAGAAGGGAAAGGGGAAAAAAAGAGAGAGAAAGAATAAAAGGAAAAATAAATAAATAAATAATTTTTAAAAATATTAAATAATTATTGAAATTATCTATATTAGCATTGGTGGTGCCATGTAGGACATTTGGTGTCCATATAGTGATTTCCAGCCAATTGGTTGGGTGGATTGAATTAACTTAAATGCAAAAAAGGTTTATAACCCAATTGGCATGAACAAAAAAGGCTTAATATTGAATTAGCACAATTGTAATAGATTTAGGAGTTTTTTTGATAATTTTCCTATTAAATGATATTATAACCAAGTCATTGACACCCAATAGTAGTTTGTCAACAAAGAGTTTAATGTTCAATATTTTAAAGTAATTCTAGTATACTTAAGTTTATTTGGTAACTTCAATCTTTTTTATGTGGGGGGGGGCACACCAAGATTGAATTTACATCTTTTAGTTAATAGATTTAGAATCTTAGAATTCGATGTTTTAATTTTTGTTTGCTTCATTTTAGGGATTATTGGATTTTATTCGATATTGTAGTTTAATTTTTAGTAGCTAGCAAATTAGATTAGATTAGATTCAGTGATTGATAATATTCTTAGATTTTTCTAATTTATATCTCTAAGTATTTGTTTCCTATGGTTTGAATTTTTCTCTTTAGGTTTTTAGTTATAGATATTGCTTCTCAGTTCATATAGAAATAACTTTTTTTTTAACTAATAAAATATTGAGATATTATCTCTATTGCACTTCTGTGTCTATGCCCTTTGGGCTCATGTTCACAAAGAGCGTTTGAAAGGTGTGGAAATATTGAAAGGTGTGGCTCGTAGAGATTGTCATGGAGATTACGAGTAAGATTATGACCATCATTAATGACCAAGAGGGTTGTACAAATTTCATTGCGATTTTCCTAAGTTTTAATATGTATTTCTGGGCATAGATAGATAGAACTCTGCCTGGACATATGATGCCGCTAACAAAACGGTACAACAATAAAAGAGGCACCCTCTAGCAATACCAAGAGAGAAATAAAAGCAGTACATAACGACTAAAGCCCGAGTTTTCCATGGATCCAGCCCAAAAATTATACCACATGAAAGAAGACCTTGCATCGTAGTCATACAACAGAGAACTCTTCAAGTGTCTGACTAGAAATCAATACAACTTTAAAGAGACTCATATACATGCACTGACTTATATGGATACTGAAAATAGCAGATTAGGCATAATATTAGATATAAGGCCAAGTTCAGCACCTCTCTGGATCATCATGTTGCTCACTTCCGTGTGGACCTCTCGCGATGCCTGCGTGAGAGAGCAAAACCCACACGTGAGTCACAAACTCACCCCCTGTGGAGAGGTACTTGGCATGAGCCCACGCATCATTTGAAGGAGTCACATACAACATCATTTCTGCCCAGAAGTCGGCCAAGATCGCCCAAACATGCTCCTCATCTGCTGCTTCAATCAAAAGCTGCCTTCCTAGCCGTGCACCTTGACCCACAATCGTTCTGCCATTCTTTTCATCGTCAAGGACCTTTAGCTTTTGAATCCTCTCATCCATCAAAATTGAGCTTCCCTTAAATAATGCCCTCGCTTCATTGACAACACGACCGAATATGTATTCAGATCTGTAAGGGTGATCCGGTAGCAGCTTTGGGGCAAAAGCAACCAAATAAGCAAGATATTTTGATAGAACAGTTGCTATGTGGAAGTTCTCTCTTAGTCCTTGTGAAGCTTGAGGAAAAGGGAATGTTCCCCGTTGTTCATGCTCACAGAGACTGGTTGCTATGTGCCAGACCATTATAACATGAGTAGTTGACTCCAAATCACATGCCCATGAGAGCTGATCAAACACATTGTTACGTCTCAAGGAAGTTCTCCCATTCTCTAAGTTGCGGGTGCCATTGTTCATTAGAGACCGCGCGATTGCTTTCATTACCTCCTTGGACAATTTGGTGGGAGCAATTTCCTGCTGACCATCCCTTTTTTGATCAAAATAAGCTGCGGTAGTTTTATTAAATATCAACTTTGGCGGACGATAGCTGCATTTTTCGAGGAGTGAGTATTGCCGAAGCTGTCTTCCCCATGGTTGCCGTAACTTAATTCCACACATTATCTCGATCAGCTTCTCCACGCATCTGTTTCTTTGACACCACTCATTTCGCACATACATACATACATACATATATATATATATATATATATATATATTTTATCTTGGCCCGTTCCGAGAAAATCCTGATGGCAAAATTGACGATCGTGACAGCAAGGACCGCGAACATCATAAAAATTTTTATTAAAGCATCAGCAGTGGACCGTGTTCTTTCATTTTGAGGTTTTTGATAACTCGATATTATAGCCAGAGAGAAAGCAAGCACAGCGACCGGTTGCAGTACTTCCAACACTATATGACGGGGACTAAGAGTGACAGAGAAGTTGGTGTAGAGCAGATCGAAAAGTAATGCAAGTTCTACCTCAATGACTCGGAAAACTCGCCCGTAACCATTATCTTCAGAAAGCAGGCTATGATGAATCAGGAACCATAACTTGTCGTGAGCTTCTCGGGGCAACGAATAGCCAGCAAATCTCAGACGGGTAAGATTGAAAAGCGAAAAAGAGAGGCAAAGATCCTTGAGTTGACCATCTGGGTCTCCTCCACTCGTACTTAGAAGCCTCCCTCCGCAATTCCAAACCTTTTCAATGGTGATAACGTCATCCGTCATCCCTAATGATATGCGATACTCTGCGCTTCTCCCTTAGTCCATGGTGTCACAAACGCCGGCGAGAACCAAAAGTGGGCCTTTGTCTCTTTTGCCTCTTTCACAAAGTACTTGTACCCTCGCAGGCAAGATGGATCCACTTGGTTTGGATCGCTGCTTTGGTACTCAGTTTTCATGTAATCGGCTAACAAAATATAGTTCTGCTGCATTACATCCTTGCTTGCTGACATCAAAGCTCGGATTCTATCGTCAACATTCAAAAACAGCATAAGTATAAGATATATCAGGATCCACATTGGGCTCGATGTGGGCAAGTAGGGACTATGGAACCACCCTATCATAAACAATTTACTGGCCATATCTATATTAAATGACTTCCATTGTTCGATGTCCTCGAGACTGTTTGCCGTGTAGGAATCAGCTCTTCCAAGAACCATCACCAAGAAAATTGCCGCGAGGGGGAATAACTCATTGCAAAACGTAGCATTTTGGATGAGGCCCAGAGTGTATGCGACGGTGGTGAATGAAATGGTATAGGCTGCAAACCCGAACAGCCCGAATATGCAGTTTGTGCAACATCGCCTGAACGCCCCGAAGAAACCCAAAAAGGTTAGAAAGCAAGCTAGGAGGACCAGCAGCGCCTCGATCGTTATAGCCCTGAGCTGGTGACTCTCCTGCGTATCCACCAACTGCTGTGAGCAGAAAGACTCTGTCTGGGAGGGCGCCGGCATTGACATGTTGATTGAGGCTAGAGGATCACCAGTTGTGAAAGGAAAAGAAAAGGATTTTTAGAAGATCACAAAGGCACCGTGATAGAGTCCATTAACAAAGACGAAGAAGCTGAAGTCCTTCACCAGCGGGATGAAATGGAAGCAGTAACAGGGTCCAGTTTTATTTTTTGACTGTTAAAGAGAAAGGACTTAAGTTTGATTGAGAAGAAGTAAACAAACAAGTGTAGTAGCAGTAGTGATAATAATAACAATAATCTATTTACCATTACGTAAAATAAAGAGGCCCTCCTACTTTTGAAGAATCACAATTCTCTTTTTCTTCTTCAAACATCCTCCATTAGTTATTATAGATATACTCTGTCAATAAAAACTCTATCAATCAATACCATTCTTACTTCTTCTTTTCTCAACTTAATGTATTTAGTCCTTTCACGTCCTGGAGGTTAATGACACGGCTAAATTTAAGACTCAATCCAAACTCTCTTAAAGTCCATCGACTCACAACTTATGATTCGAATTTTTTAACCTGCAAAAGTCAATTTCAAATAAAAAATCACCACTAATCAAATTTGGGATGGGTAAAAACCTAAATAAAATATTAAGAAAAATATTTTACTCCTAGACTAGAATCGGGGACTTTGAATACACTAATCAACTAATGTCCCGAGCCGGTGGGACCTCGGCCGGGCTGGGCCTGAAGTGCAGCCCAGTCCGGTCTTCCCTCCCCGAAACAGAGAAAATAAACAAAAAAAAACAAGGCCCGGTTCAAACAACCACAATAAGTCTCTTATGCTTAGTTCAGCCCAGCCCGTGGACAGCCGAAACCCACTCGGCCCGAGCAACCCAATTACGTCCAACATTCAAATTTCTTTTGGTGAGGATTCAACCCAGATTCACCAAACTCAATTTTCCCTTTCGCTCTCTTCTTTTACGTCATGCCCTGCGCCCCCTTGGAAGAGCTGAAGATGAGCTTCAATAAAATTTAACCACGCCGAACCAGCATACCGGCGAACAGAGCATTAATAAAAAATACAAAATATGAAAAGTAATTTTTGTTTCTTTTTTAGGTTACAACCAAACACTAAAAAATACATTTTCCTAAATATGACTTCCTGGAAAACATTAATAAAAAATGTAGTACTTTTCATGAAACAAACGGAGCCTTAAAATAATTTGATGCAATTATATCTTTAAAAAATAAGAAATGTTGTAGGATGATTTGTGATTTGATTCGCTGCTTGACCTAGCGTGAATTATCGCAATCCACTTTCGACGATTGTTCATCTTGTTGTCATCCATTGCATCCTTGACTATGTTTATACGCGTTCAAACTTGTCTTAACCTCTATTTCGCAAGCACGAATCCAGCTCCGATGAGCTATTGCTAAGCAACACAGTAGCTCAGGGACTTCAAGGGAGCTCCATGAGGCTTAAGGATTGCCGGATGGGTTTGATGGCCGCCGGTGGGCTTCGGTTTGGGTGCTGGTGAGAGATAGGCGCTGGTTTACAGTGGCGAGGAGGATCGGCAATCTGCTAGTGCTCCGGTGGCTTTCCGATGGATCTCCAAGCAATAAGTCTTCATGGACCAACTGGAGGACACAACTAGGATGATCGGGACACCGAGGGAGTCGCCAGGACGTAGGTATCAGCTGTAAAATAGCGTGATTAAAATCACCGGCTTGAACGCCGATGTTGGCTGTTCAAGAGAAAGGGCTGGATGGGCAACCGTAGCAATCACCGGATGATGCCGTGATGTTGATGGGGACGGGAAGTGAGCTGCGGAGGCCACCAAAGGTGGCGTGATGCCAATGGGACCTCCAGTGAACGGCGAGGGGTGCAGCAAACGATGGAGGTCGGTGAGGTGATTGGCGAGAGAGAGAGAATTTCAGATCTAGTTTTTGCTTCCAATGAGCCCCCTTGAAAATTTGGAGGGAAAATGGCTTATATAGGTCCCCTAAAGATCAAATCCTGACCTTTGGTTGGATCCAAGGGCTAGGAAGTAATCTTCCCATATAACAAACTTGCTTAACCTTTAAGCAAGATTAAGAAATAGTTACATACTAATTTTGACGGCTATGATGTATTACGATTGACGGTCATGATCAATTTTGCAATTAAGGCCTAACCGGGGGTGTTTTCGTAATTTCGTAAAATAAGGGCAAATTGGTAATTTTCAAAAGTGATTGCACAGGAACATCAGCCACAGGGCGAGCCACGTCAAGATGGTCGCTAGCCACCATGAACCGGTCGGAAGAAGCACGAACCGGCCTCCTCCACCAATGGTTGGTCAGGTCGATCAAATCGGTCCAAACCGATTTGACCGGTTCAATTCTCCTCTTTCTTCTTTTATGCAATTTAGTCCTCCTAGGGGTCTAATTGTAGAGAAAAGCTATCCTATTGGAGAAATAAATGGACTAATTTGAAAAGAAACGGTCCAATTTTAATGAAATTGGCCGATTAAACTATGTAAACATATTCCAGTGAGTTTTTGTGGGCCTAATTACCTAAGTAACATGAAGAATATTGAACCTACACCATGGGTACATCCAATTGGACTTACTAGTCAAATATGGAAAATTTCATGTAATTTTCCACCCAAAAATGTAATTAATTGAAATTGAATTCATTTAATATTGCAAGACACTTATTGAATTAATTGCACATACTTAAGATAGCCTATTGCACTCAAATTGACCTTGAATTGATGGCGCGACTTTTATGGTAAAATCGAATTGGGGTCTAATGGTGAAATTGGACCTCAATTCTTGAAATTAAACTTTAGTCTAAAATGGCTCAACTTGAATTTTGCTAATCGGAGTTCATTAGCTTGGTTTTCATATGTTCAAGTAAACTAAATCCCTCAAATTGAAAGGTTCCTGAGTGAATTTCCCAAAATTGACCCTGGATTCAAACCTATCTCACAAAAATGAGTAGAATGGAAACGTCTTTTCACAAATCATATAGAATCGATTTGGACTCTCTAATTAGGGCTAAAAATAAGAATTCCTATTTTAACTTGCCCAATCTCAAAATTGGTCGAACGAGTGGATAGGTAGTCACCTCTAAATCAAATGCCGCGAAAGGAACCAAGTGAAAATATGAATAGAATGAAAGTAATTTTATTTTTGGTCAATTTTCAACCTAAAAACGCAAAAATTCGAAAAACAAAACTCTTAATTGATTTTTGCAAAATTTTCGATGCTAAAGTCAAATTGAAGATAGGAAAGTTTTTGTATGAAACATCAATTTTCAACTTAGAGATTTGTTTGACTTTCTTTTATTTTTAATGGAAATGGCTAGGAAATTACCTAAAAGTGACAATCTAAAAAAAAAAAAAAATGAAAACCGACACTTTTTGTTCAAAAACGAGTCCCATCAGGATCGAAAACCCTAATTTCAAAAAAAAATTTGTCTTTAATGGCGCGTTGGCTAAAAGTTAGGTGTCAATAATAATAGAGAAAAAGGGATTTGCACACCTAATTTGGAATCTTCGTTCTTGATGCGAAATAGCGACAATCCAAAACTCAAGTGCTTCTCATCTATTGCTTTCTGTATCACTTACTTAATGAAACTGCCCCTCACCCTTAACGTTTAGTAAACGCCCTTATGTGAGGCCAAGTAAACGAGGGCAAATGTCCAAGTTGTGTCACTCGGTCAATCGGGTTGAATCAAAGGGTCATGTCGAATCAACCCACGTCGTTGTTCAATGACATTAGCCTTGCTAGTGATGCCGTGCATAGGGGCGCATGCGATGCCCCCTAGTGGCGCGCTACCCATCAAAATTCTCGCCTCGACTAATACATTCCGTTTATTTGATCAAAATGAATTTTCATCGAACAAAAAATCATGAAAAATGGTGAAATTTGTACATTTTACATCTAGTCTATGTTTGCTTTGATATCACAAGTAAGCCGCAAAAATGGCACCCCAAGATCTCCACAACTAGAATTTAGAACACAATAACAAAGAAAAAGATATTTATGCACCTAATTTGGAACCATTGTTCTTGATGCAAAATAACAACGATCCAAAACTCAAGTGTCATCTATTGCTTTATGTATCACTGACTTAAGAAACTGCCCCTCATCCTCAACGTTCAGTAAATTCCCCTTATGTGAGATTGTTTATGCGTCAGGATTAGAGGAGAAATTTAAGCACTATTTATAAAGTTTTAAGTGGCACACTCTCTCATCACAAGCCGGGCTTTAGCCCCATATTAGACTAATTAAAAATCTTTCTATCTTCTATCTCAATAAGATCGATCTAATGAAATGGTAAATATCAATTCAATTAATGTAACTTACGTTATAAACAAAAAAAAAAAAACTTTGACTTAAAGCAGCTGCAAACTTCAACCACACAGATTGCTTTTTGACCAAACAAAGAACGTGTCGCTAGATTGTTGGGGAAAAAGAGGAACAGGACAAAAGCTCATAAAAAAGAATACTGAAATGATCAGGCCGAATCTATAACCAATAAGACTTTCCTCCAGTCCGTGTTCTGGACGAGCTTAAACAGTAGAGGGGGAAGAGAGCGTGAGACTCGGGGAAAGAGGATGTGTGATTCATGCAATTTTAATCGGACTCTGGTCGAAGGTCTCGATATGATTCCACAGATTAAGGCTCTATTGACCTTCATGGCCTTCCCTGTACATCTCTCTCCATTTTTGGCACGATGAGGCGATGTTGTGGAAACAGAAAACTTTCAGCTTATAGTGTCCGCAGCTTACGCCCTTTTGGTCCCTGCCATCGACAATGCTCTTGGCCTCCTTCAAGGCGCTCGTTTTGCTTCATAACATACCCGATGTGGTTTTCTATTTTGCTGGTAGTAATGTAGACTCCTTCAATGCATATACTCTAATATGCAAAGTGTGAATAGAAAGAGAAGAAAATTGCATATCATCCATGTTCAACATGGAACAATCTAAAAAATGCACAACCAATTCAAGTCTTCGATAATATATTCTGGATCAAGCAACACACTAAACCACACAAAAAAAGAGACCACACGTCATACTCGGGAAAGTTATTGTGTCTGACCAGGGGTCAATGCTAGATTGACAGATTGCTACATATACACACGATCTTATAGACAACATAAATAGTTGATTATGCATAACATGAGGCCAAGTTCAGTTCCTCTAGGGATCATCATGTTGCTCCCCATCATGTGGATCTCTCATGATGCCCACATGAGAGACCAAAACCCAAACGTGAGTCACAAACTCACCTCCCCTGGTGAGGTACTTGGCATGAGCTGCCGTATCATTTGAAGGAGCCACGTACAACATCATTTCTGCCCAATAGTCGGCCAAGACCTTCCAAATTTGCGCCTCAGTCGCCACTTCATCTATAAGATACCTTCCTAATCGTGCACCTCGACCCAGAATGGTTTCCTTCCCAATTCCGTCCTCATCTGCCACTCCACTCTCAAGCTGCCTTCCTAGCTGTGGGCCTCGATCCGCGACGGTTTCCTGGTATTGTTCGTTGGGAATGACATCCTTTAGCCTTCGAATCCTCTCGGCCATTGAAATCGAGGATTCCCCAAATAAATCCGTGGCTTCACTGACAGCACGACCAAATACGTATTCGGTCCTGCAAGGGTGATCGGGGAGCAACCTTGGCACAAAAGCGACCAAATAAGCAAGATATTGAGATAGCTCAGTCGCTATGCCAAAGTTGTCTCTCTGTTCTTGTGAAATTTGAGGGCCTCTTAGAGGCGCTTCATGCTCACAAAAAGTGGTTGCTATGTGCCAGACCATTATAACATGAGTGGTTGTCTCAAGATTACATGCCCACGAGAACTCATCAAACAAGCCGTTGAGCCTCAAAGACGCTTTCCCCTTCTCCAACTTCCCAGTACAATTCTTCCTCAGAGACTGAGTGATCGCCTTTTTTACTTGCTGAGACAATTTGGTTGGAGCAATTTGTTTTTGACCGTTCCTTATCGGGTTGAAATAAACAGCGGTGAGTCTATTATATAGACACTTCCATGGAGAATAGCTATACGATTCGAGGAGCGAGTATTGACGGAGTTGTCTTCCCCAAGGCTTCAGTAACCAAACTCTGCACATTCTCCCAATTAACTTCCCAGCAAATCTGTTCCTTTGCCACCACTCATTCCGCACATACTTGCATATGTATGTCACCTTTGCCCATTCTGAGAAAATCATGATGCCAAACTGTGTAAACTCAACGACAAGGATTGACATCATCAATGAGATGGTTACAATAAAACGAGTGCTGTGAGGATTCGATTCTTCAATGTAAAGAAACTCGCGGAAAGAGTAATTGGTAAGCAGGAGGGGTAAAATCAGAGCAGCAGCAACCACAATGACGAGTAGAAGCAATCTATATGCTGACCGACGAAGGTTGAGATTCACCGGGTATTTGGTGAAAAATAAATTGAAAAGAAATGCAAGTTCTACTTCGATGACTCTGAAAACTCGATCATCACCATTCTCTTCAGATGTCATATGTTGAATCAAGCGCCATAACTTGTTGTGAGCCTCTCGGGGCAATGAATAGCCAGCGAATCTCAGGCAGATGAACTTGAAGAGCGAAAAAGACAGGCAAAGATCCTTGAGTCAGCCATCCGGATCTCCTTCTCTGTTTAAAAGCCTCCCCTTGCAATTCCAAACCTTCTCAATAGTGATAATTTCATCCGTCATCTTTAACAATTGTCGATAGTTCGGCGGATCCCCATCGAGCCATGGCGCTGCCTTTCGCCTCCATATGGCTGTTGAGCACAATGAGGCCACCTTTTCCTCTTGTGGCACTTGCACCAAGTACTTGTACCCACGCATTGTAGTGGGATCTTCGTCGCTTGAATCCCTATGCTCATCGCTCATGTAGTCTGATAATAACATGTAGTTCTTCTGCATCACAGAATTGCTTGCCAACATCAAAGCTCGTGTTCTTTCGTCAATTTTCATGAATAGAATGACAAAAAGAAGCAACGAGCACAATATTGCCGACACTGGCTGGGTCACAAATGAAGTGATCATCCAACTTGTCATGAAACATTTAGCAGCAGAGTTGACACTAAATGACTTCCACTGTTCAATGTCCTCAATGCTATGCGCAGTGTAGGAATCTGCACTTCCGAGAACCACCACTAAATAAGCTGCCCAGAAGAAGAAATGGAAACTGTACAAAGGATAGCTCTGGATAAGGCCCAGCGTGTATGCAATGATGGCGGGTAAAAGTGTATAGGCTGCGAATGCAATCGATGCTAATGTGCCGCTGCTGCAGCATCGCCTGAACGATCCAAATATCCCAACAAAGACTATGATTGCAGAGGTGATGGCCAGCAATGCCTCAATTTTTACCAGTGGGGGCAGTTGAATTCCCAACTTGCCGGTATTCTTGCTGTTCAAACAGCAGGGTTGCCACTCCTCTACATATAATAAACATTCCTGATCCAAGGTCATGGACGCGTTGTTGATGATGATCGGCCCTCTCTCAAAAGAGTGGAAAAATGGAGCACCACTGCCAATGATGAAGGATCTTTTGTACTTCTTATATTGTGACGAGGGGATGAGTGTGGGGTAAGACCATATAGGCGGTGCTCTTAGGTCCCTTTAAACTGATGCGGCTTTGGCCGAGCGCCGAGAAATAGAAATTACTTCAGCCAAGCAATTAGAATCATTAATTAGTATTAGAACATTTATAAAATATAGTGGCGGTGTAATTCTTTTACAGACTGTCACACCCCACTCCTACGAGTATAGGAGAATGACTCGGCCATCTTCCTACTCGAAAGACGCTGCCTCGTACACAAACCAACATCAACATATATCCATTTGCATATATGATAAAATAAGGAATTGGTTGCACAATTAGAGTTCTAAAATTCACGAAAACCAATAGATACTTCGCCAAACTAAGAACTAAACCGAAACAAATATCATTTCAGACAAAACTATCTAAAATCGTACTTGCTGAGAAAACCTTCTAATATATTTAGAAGTTAACAAAACTATCCATGGTTTTAATTGATCTTGATAAATGCAAGAAATGTTTATGTTTTAGGTAATACTCACGCTAAAAAGATTCTTTGTGACTGAAAGAACTACATGAACAAGTCTAGAGGAATGGGAAATCCATATTTGACTCGGAAGTAGCAATCTACATCACTACTATTGTTAAATTATCTTGGCAAGAACACGTAATCATATCCAAGAAGCAAGAAGCAACATAATACGGGAATATTAGCAAGTGAATTGGGTGAATATCAGTGATGCTACTACGTGGATATTATCAAGGATTACACGCTAGATATTAGCAAGGCAAACGTTGGATATTAGATAGACAATTGCATGGATATTAGCAAGATTTACACTCAAATATCAACAGGCGCCAAGTGTCATTAGAGTAAGGCAATGCTAAATATCAACAGAACACTTGTTCTACTTGTGACGACAATCTTGTCACGAACTTCAAAATTATTATTTTGAGATATTTCATCTTATTCTTTGATAACTTACAATCTGGCATGGATTCCTCTTTAGAATATATTGATTAATTGTTAATCTTAAGATTATTTTTGTGATATATTTAATCACGTAAGATATCTTGATTAATTGGTAATCATCTTGAAAGCAAAATTCTTTCCTTAGTTGACTCCACTTATGGAAACCAATATTTGATTGTATAGTCGGCCAAATCGATTGGATCTCTATATGTTCTATTTTATCGGCTACCCCAATATTTTCATCAATTGTCCAATAGGTAGCTTGGAGAATGATCCTCATGAAGATTGCCCAATGGGAAGTTTTGGATACTCGGAAGAATAAAAGAAGATCATGGCTTTGAAGAGAGAGATAGATCGAGAGTTAACAAAACCAAAGTTCAAGAGAGCTTCACATTTTTCGTTGTCTTTCGTGAGCTTACAATTGTAATCATTCAAGAAGTGTTGACAGAGTGATAATTTGTGTTTCAGTGTGAGACAGTAAGTCCTATCAACATGTGTATAAACAACATTAGCACCATCCTATCATTTTTTATATAAACAGCATCAGCTTCTAGGAGAAGCGCTTAAGAATAAGCAGCACTCGTTATAATTTTTCATTAATTTACCAGTGGAATCCAACCAATAAGTTGTCGGTATGAGAGAATGGATGTGGGCTTACACTAAGCCAAACCACTATAAAGCTATGTGTGCAGAGTCTTCATCTTTCTACTCATATTCATTTATTGCTTGATAGAAACAATGCACTCGATAATTTGAATATTACCATAATTTGATCATATTCATACTCAATTTTAGTTGCTCTTGATCATATTTCTCTTAACACATTTAATTCCTCAACATTTTGTCAAGATCTCGTGAAATCACCTATTCACCCCCCCCCTCAAGGTGATATTGTTAGCCTACATAAATTGGTATCAAAGCTTGGTTCTCAATATTTTGAAGCGTATTACTTTTGGGTTAACAATATGTTATGACTAGCAATCTTGGACTGCTTATATGGTACCTGATTTCCCTCAACAGTACCCAGGTAGGGATAACCTCTGCCTATCCGGCAGTAGACTCCTGACGGGCTACAAGGATCCTCAAATTATTTTATGATAGGGAGGAGCCCATCCCTTACTCCCCCAGTTGGTGTTGTAGGTTTTTCTTTCCCAATACCAAGGAATACGGGAGACTCTCCAGATTACAGTTAGTGGCCCATTTCTGGGTTTTCTCCCTTAAGCCTTTTAAGGATCTATTCAGGTCCACTCCTCACTTTGATAAGAAAAACTATAATTTTTGGAAAAACAATGAAAGCTTTCATCAAATTCACTAATAGTCTAATGTAAGAAGTTGTGCAAAATGGAGTCAATCCAACAATTTAAACTTCGAGTTCAAATTTTTTTTACAAGTCTCACTAGTAGAAAGCTGAAGTTCGCAAACTTTCACTCGAAAAGATATATGGTTTCGAATTTGAAGAGCTTGTTAATGCACCTTACAAGTATGAGAAAATATTAGATACGACTCTAATGCCAACTCAGCAAAAAACTAGTCCATTTATCTTGCAACCTATGTCGCACGCAGGCCCACTTGTCAGTCACAGTCTCCCTCTCTCTCCCTCACTGTCTCACCCCTTCTCTCTCTCTCTCTCTCTCTCTCTCTCTCTCTCTCTCTCTCTCTCTCGCCCCTCCACTTGCCTAACCCCTTTTCCCTTCTTCGACAATAGACCTGTCACCTCCATCTTCGCCTCCATCTTTGTCTGTGTTGATAAAACTCCTAGTTTTGATACTAACAAAATTTTCCCAAGTCTTACTCAAGTGATATTTTGATACATATTGTGGAAGAAGACTTATGTGTTCATATATTCAGCAAGTCTATCCATTACGAAAGAATCTATAAGCAGACGTAGCATCTCATTTTATTAAGAATCCAGAACGAACTTCAAGGACCAGAACGAAGACAAAAACCATAACGGCTACGAATTTCACTTACCATATTTATATTGATTTTGCTAATCAATTGATTGACAAAATCAATTATTGAGACAATTTCCAAATAAGGATGGAATACTTATAGAAACCTAGATTCTACTTGTATGGGTGACCAGATTTTGAAGGGATTTAATTTGTCTTCAATGGCAAGGAAATCTTTCCTCATGAAATCTATCCAATGAAGGAAAATGGAAAATAATCATTCATGGTTTGGCTTGAATGGTATTTAAGGAGGATACATGGTCAGTAGAAGATAGAAAGTGAATTTATAATTCCAAAGTCTAATTCTATCTTTTCATCGAATTGTCTCACAAAGTGCACAAACAGAGTGATCTAGAGTGAATTGCAAAAAGGAGTGACTTAGTGTGAGATTATACCACTAAGTATTTGCACTCAAGGATGTGTAACCATTTGTTGATCATATAGTAGAATTCAACCTATTGGCTGACAGCATGGGAAAGTGGACGTAGCCTTGACAAAGGCAAACCACTATGATATTATTTGCAATCTTCTCTTCCCTTACTCTTTTTATTTTGATTGCATATACTAGAAGTCTACCTTATCCAGATGGACTTTAACTTTAAATTCTGCATCTGTTACATCCAGACTTTATGTTGATCGATTTAACATAAAAGTTTATTTACGCCTATTCACCCCCTTTAGGTGTTTGTACTAGCACCCTCAATTGGTATTAGAGCCTCGTACTTATTATTTTGAAGTGTTTTTACTTCAGAGCTAAAAATCCTCTAGGCTAGTATTTTGGCATTAGGTTTGATTGAAGGGTAAAGCAATACTTGACTACCCTACTTTGATAGAAAGGAATATAACATATGGAAAAACAAGATGAAAGCTTTCCTCAGATCAAAAGACCCTCAAGAATGAGATGTCGTTGAGAAAGGAATTGATCCCAACGCTAAATCTGGAGAGGCCACGAAGAAGGATGATGGAAAATCTTCAGAATCTTCCACCACTCTTTCAAAAGAAGAGCTAGCAAAAAGAGAAGCATTAGATGCAAAAGCAATTTATTCTCTTTACTGTGCTTTATCATCGAATGAATATAATCGCATTTCTTCCTGTGAAACATCAAAAGTAGTTTGGAATACGCTACATGTCACTTACAAAGGAATAGATCAAGTAAAGGAAACCAAAGTCAATATTCTGCTCGGACAATACGAATCTTTCGAGATGAAGCCAAGAGAGCCTATTGGAGATATGTTCAGTAGATTCACTAAAATGGTAAATGGGCTTACATATCAAAGACAACCAATCTCCAAGCCAATGAAAGTGAATAAACTTCTAAGAGGCTTATCAAAGGATTGGAATAACATCAAGACCTCTATCCGGGAAACACTGAGGATTTCACATTTATTTGTTGATGAACTCATTGGAACATTACAGTCCTATGAGGCAGAACAACTAAATGATGAAGTTGAAACAAGAGGTAAGAAATCAATTGCTCTTAAATCTAACATTGATTATGATGATACAAATTCAGAAGATGAAATGGATGATGAGGAACTCGCCCTATTGATCATGAAAGTCAAAAAATTAAACAAGAAAGAAAAGAAGTTCAATGGCAAGAAACAATCCAGACAATCTGGACAAAGAAAAACGAAGAAGACTCAGCCAAAGACGTGATTTGTTTTGAATGCCAAAAAAAGGGGCATATAAAACCAAACCATCCTTTGCTGAAAAAGAAGAAAGGCAAGTATGAGGAATACAAGAATGTCTTGAAAACTGAAACATGGAGTGACACGAGAATGTGAGAAAAGTGAAGATGAATATGGTAATATCTGTCTGATGGCACATTCAGATTCAAACTCGGATTTTGTAGAAGACTCAGAATCAAATTCAGACTCAAACAAGGAAGTCGAGGTCAGTCATTCTGAAATTCCAATTAAAGTTTCTAATTATATTAATGAGCTTTGCTTAAATCTGAAATCCACTTTTAAAAGGATCTCTGAACTAAAAAGGGAAAATTCCCAGCTGAAACAACAAAATCTTTCTCAAAAAGAAAAGTTTGAAAGTTTGCAAAAAGAATTTATAGAAAGAAAAGAAAATCGTGATTTTCTTCTAAAAGAAAATGAATCTTTTAAAATGGAACTTTTGGATATTACTATAAAATTTTCAAATGGCTTAAAAACTTTACAAGATATTCTTTCGATTCAAATTCCTTATTATAACAAGTCTGGACTTGGATATAATTAGGAAAGTGAGCCATTGATAAATTTTCCAAAGATTAAGGAAAGACTCAGATAGAGACCTCCTCAGCAAGCCTACAAAAATCATTTCCAAAAGAATTATATAAAACCTGTTGGTCAAAGCAATCTCAAATGTTCAAACTGTAGAGAAACAGAACATTTTGAGAATAATTGTCTCAAAGTCTAGAGACCCATTAAGAAGAATTGGATAAATAAAGCTTATACTACTAACTCTCATGGACCCAAGAAAGTCTGGGTACCAAAGAAAGCTTGAGAATGTTCTTTGAATATAGGTTAACTTCAAAAGCAAAAGAAAATGGTACTTAGACAACGAATGTTCAAGATACATGACAGGAGATTCAAGTACATTCATAAGATTAGAAAAGATAAAAGGAGGAATTGTCTTTTTTGGAGTTAACAGCAAAGGAAAAATTCTTGGACTTGGAGCAGTTCAAATTGGAAGCCTGTTATCAACAACGTTTCCTTAGTCAAAGGACTTAATTACAATCTTCTAAGCATAAGTCAATTGTGCAACGCTGGATTCAGAATAAACTTCCAGAAAAACATTTGTTCTGGAACCAGTCAAGATCTCTCTCAATCATTTACTGGTCAAAGGCATAGCAGCATATATCTTCTAGGCATAAACTTTGATTATGCTAAGTGTCTTATCTCAGTCCAAGATGAAGCAAATATGTAGCATCACAAGTTGGGCTATGTTAGTGTGAAGTAGATTTCTAAATTATCTATTAAGAAGCTTGTTCATGGACTTCCCAGCATAAGCTACAAGAAGTCTGAACTATGTTTAGCATGCACATTAGGGAAACAGGTACGAAGCTCCTTCAAACTAGTAAAACATGTTTCTTCTATTCGTATATTGCAACTTCTACATATGGACCTTTTTGGACCAACAAGAACTCAAAGTATAGGAGGTATGAAATATTGTCTGGTAATAGTAGATGATTATTTACGATTTACTTGGGTATTCTTTCTTGTAAATAAAGGAGAAACCTTTTTGTATTTCTCAAAGTTTGCAAAAAGAGTACAGAACAAGAAGGGTTATACTATTTCTAGCATTAAAACAGATCATGGAGGAGAGTTTGAAATCAAGATTTCATAGATTCTTGTAACAAAAATGGATTTCAACATATTTTCTCATCTCCCTACACTCTAGAACAAAATGGAGTTGTAGAAAGGAAAAATCGATCTTTACAGGAAATGGCTAGAACTTTGCTAATTGAAAGCAAGGTAGCCTCTCACTTCTGGACAGAAGCAGTCTCTACAACCTGCTATATAATTAACATAGTCTTTTTAATGCCTATTCTTGAGAAAACTCCCTATGAAATTTATTAAGGGAGAAAACCGATTGTTTCTTTTTTTCATGTATTTTGTTGCAAATGCTTTATTCTGAAAAACACACATGACCATTCGGGTAAGTTCGAAGAATGATCAGACGAAGGAATATTTCTTGGATATTATGTCACAAGCAAGGCATACAGAGTATTCAACAAGAGTACTCATATGTGGAAGAGTTAATGAACGTAAAATTTCTGGAAGAGATCAAACTCAATAGAATCAAACCCTACTCAATGATTCAGAACTTGTTACAGGCCTAGAAAAGTCTGTATATATCAGACAGAATGATCTAGTTTAGAAAGAAGACATAGGAGATCAAAAAGAATCAACCCCGATTCTTTTTTACTCAACTCAGACATCCGAAAATTATGAAGAAAGAGAAAAATACAACAAGAACTGGAAGCATAAAGCTAGTCATCCTTACAACCTGATAATTTGCAACATTGAAGAAGGAATCCGAACCAGATCAAGGAACAAAGAAGAAGCTCTTGCAAATGAAAGTTGGATAGAAGTAATGCAAGAAGAACTTCAACAGTTCATGATCAACAATGTATGGGAATTAGTGCCTAGACCCAAAAAAAGAACTGTCATTGGAACAAAGTGGGTATTCAGAAACAAAGTAGATGATCAAGGAAGAGTAACCAGAAACAAAGCTAGACTTGTGGTCAAAGGATATTCCCAAGCAGAAAGAATAACATATGCACCAGTGGCTAGATTAAAAGCCATAAGACTCCTGCTTGCTTATGCATGTTTTCATAACTTTAAGCTGTTCCAAATGAATGTCAAAAGTGCCTTTCTAAATGGATTTATTCAAGAAAAAATATATGTAGAACAACCTCCAGATTTTGAAGAACCTAGAAAGATGGATCATGTGTACAAACTAAAGAAAGCTTTGTATGGTCTAAAACAAGCATCTTGTGCTTTGTATGAAGACTGAGCAATTTCCTAGTAAGCAACGGATTTAAAAAAGGTATGGCTGACACTACTCTATTTATTAAGAAAAGAGGTAAGGATGTTCTACTTGTTCAAATCTATGTAGATGACATTATTTTTTGTTCTTCTAATGAATTTTTATACAAGAAATTCTCTAAGTCTATGCGGGAGTAATTTGAAATGAGCATGATGGGAGAACTAACACTCTTCTTAGGTCTTCAAGCTAAACAAACCAAAGAAGGAACATTCATTTTCCAAGAAAAATACGCAAAGGACTTAGTCAAGAAGTTTCAAATGAAAATTTGCAAGAAAATTGGAACTCCAATGTCTAGTTCTACTAAAGTAGACAAGGATGAAGGAGGAAAGAAGGTAGACCAGAAGACTTACAGAAGCATGATTGGTTCTCTATTTTATTTTACTGCTTCTAGACCTAACATTCTATACAGTGTATGCATGTGTACTAGATTTCAGGCAGACCCTAGATAATCTCATCTTATTGTTGTGAAACAGATTATTAAGTATATTGCTACTAATCCAAAACTAGGTCTATGGTATCCCAAAAGAACAAATTTTACACTCATTGGATACTCAGACGCTGACTTAGCTAGATGCAGAGTAGATAGAAAGAGTACCTCTGGGACTTGCCAACTTCTGGGACAAATGCTAGTATCCTGGTTCTCCAAGAAACAGAACACTGTAGCACTCTCCACCACAAAAGCAGAATATGTTGCTCTTGAAAGTCGTTGTTCACAGGTTTTATGGATCAAACATTAACTAAGAGATTATGGAAAAGAAGAAACTTGCACTGAAATACGGTGTGACAACACAAGTGCCATCAATCTTACAAGGAATCCTATTCTTCATTCAAGAGCAAAACATATAGAGATTTGACATCACTTCATAAGAGACCATGTACAAAGTGGAGAAATAGATGTCCAATTCATTGATTCCAAGAATCAATTGGCAGACATATTTACTAAACCATTGGAAAAAGATACATTTGAGTTTATATGTAACGAATTAAATATTACTTACCTATTTATTTAAAGTTTGTATGAGACAGGTAAGTTAAATTTAGCATTTGGAAGAAAGAATCTTCTGGGACACACTCGAAGATTATGCTCACAAATTTACAAGTTCAAAGTTTGGCACATAAGTCATTTCCTTTTATGACCAAACATGTAAGTAAATATTTTGCAAATTTGTACAAATATTTCATTTATTTGATTTTGCGATTATTTCCATTTTTATTTTATTTTATTTTAGCTAGTTTTGAAATTTCGAAATGCATAACTGCTATTTACAGTTTTATTTTCCAAAAACTTGTCTCTTCATTGCGTTGGTTCAAAATGTATATAGGTATTCAAGAAAACATTTTTCTCTCACTAGCAACATTTCTCTCTTGTTCGAACCCTCTCTCGAAACCCTAAAAGTTCTCATTTTTCCCTCTCGATTCTCAAAAGTTCATCACTTTTCTTCAAAATGTCGTCAAAATCCTCCAAATTTGTGTCGATTTCCTCGCAACGAAGATCCTCACGCATTGTGAGCAGAGGACCCAAGTCTGTTGAAGGAGGACAAACACATTTCGACTTAACCAGATCGTCTGAAGAAGAATCTACGAGGCATTTTGCACAACAATCTGAATCCGAAGAAATCACGTATGCCTCTTGCTATCATTACTCCTGTTCAAGTAGGAGACCCAAAAAAGATGTTTTGGCATTATGATTTCCTGAAGAAGGTAGGTGCTTCGGATGATTTTTTACTTGAATACTCGAAAGATCATGGATATGGAAATGAAGTCAAGTTAATGGAGGTTGTTTTGGCTATTAGAAACCCAGATTGGGGCAAATCAAAAGAAAAGGACGTTGTAGAATAGATAGACCAAATGCCTGATCCTAAAAGTGGTGCTGAAAGTTTATGGGAAGGAAAAAGAGAGGATGATGATGAACAATTTTTCAAGAATTTTCGAGTCAAAATGGAAGTGGCTACCGTGGTTGAAAAGCCAAGGAAAACTTTTTCGGACAAAGCAACAGAAGGCTTGCTACGCTTCTTTATTAAATAGAGGAATCATGAATCACTGAACTATAGACTTTGACTTTCTGGACGTTATAGGAGTAAAAATAAGGAAGAAGTTCAAAAAATTACAGATGGACGATTTTTGCATGCAAACCTTTGAAGTCTATCTTGAACTCACTGCTTATTTCTATTCGAACTTGTCCTTCTTATCTCCTAACAAAATGCAGTTCAATGTTTATGATGATATTTATGAAATCGATATGGATGTTCTGGCTGATATCATGAAAATGGAAAGAGGAGACTTTAGGCCAATAGGAGTGTCTTATGAAACAGTCTATAAGTATCTCATAATAGGAAATACTTTGAATACAAACATCTCCTACTCCAGCCTAACCTCTGCCAGAATTATTCTACACAAGATCGTGATCAACTGCATTAGACCCAAAGCATCCTCAAAGACTAATGTTGCGAAATTTGAAGCTAAGATGATGTGGGCTATTGAAAATGTTATCATGTTCTCTCTCCCTCATACTGGCCTATTACATATATACAGAACAGTTCTCAAGGAAAAGGGGCAACTACCATATGGAGCTCTCATGACCAGAATATTTCAGCATTTTCAAATTCAATTACCTTCAAAATTCTGCACAAGAACTCTAACTGTAATGCCCATTGGAGAGAAAATGATAACCAAGATGCATTTGAAGGATGTTGTTGAAGTTTGGAGAAGCAAGAAGAAGGAGACACCAAGATCAGCAACCACCACTACTGAAAGAAAGAGGAAAGGGAAAGAAGTTGCTTCTTCTACAAAGACCAAGAAAAGAAGGCAAACAATTCTTCTGTAGGACAAAGACGAAGACGAAACTCTCTCTAATATCATCACCTCTGCAGTTCAAACTACATCTACACTTCCTTAAGAAGTAGAAGGAGATAAAGAAGACAAGGAAAGAGAAGAAGGAGAGGGAACACAAAAGGAAGTAGGAGAAGAAAGTGAAAAGGATGGAGAAGAAGAACAACTTAAAGATGTGGATGCTGAGGATGTGTCAGAAGCAGAGGATGAAGGAGAAAGTTCAAAAGAATTGGAAGCAGAACATGCACAGGATGAAGAGCCAGAGGAACAAGAAGAAGGAGAACAATGAGAAGAAGGAATGATCATCGTAGGGGGAGAACCTGAAAAAACTCTCGAACATTCAAAAGCTTATAATCAACTAAGAAAGTCTCCACAAGATGTTGAGGGACAGCATCTAGAACAATCTGTTGAAGAACAAGTAGAAGCAACATTCCAGGGAAAGCATCAATCAAACAAGGCAACTTCTGAAGCAGATTCACCAAACATGTTAATTGGAGAAATAAGTGCTCAATCTGACCCTGATCCCAGCTATGCCAGAATTGCTGACCTACTTATGCAAATCAAAATTCAGCAATATGCCTTAGAGATTGATATACAAACACTAAAGTCCTCCTTGAACAACAAAGTAGAGACTCTCACCCAACAAACTGAGCAAAATATGGCAAGATTGGAATCAGTATTCACTCAGTGCGTGAGCAAAGTCGAGGAATCTATACAAAACATGGAGGATTTTCACCTTGTTAGAGTTCCCCGCAAGCCTTGATTTCCGTCCTCATCAAAAAAAAAAATTTAATTTGTGTTTGATTTGTTTGAGTGCTTAAACTTTGGTTATGGTGGTGTGGATTGTTTTGATTTTACAGACATTTGAATCCTCTTGATATTGACAAAAAGGGGGAGAATTTGCAAATATTCTTATGGTGTGGCTTAATATTATGGTGTAGCTTATTATGCTTATTATTTGCATATATTTTCTTCTACTATGCCTAAACTTGTTTTGCAGGAATAAATAAATATCTGCATGAAAGTTGTCACCATAAAAAATGGGGAGATTGTTGAGAAAACTCTTAGTTTTTATGCTAATAAAACTTTCTAAAGTCTTACTCAAGTGATATTCTGATACATACTATGGAAGAAGACTTGTGTGTTCATATATATAGCAAAGTCTATCCATTACAGAAGAATCTATAAGCAGACGTAGCATCTCATTCTGTCAGGAATCTAGAACGAACCTCAAGGATCAGAACGAAGACAAGAACCATAACGTCTACGAATTTCACTTACCATATTTATATTGATTTTGCTAATCAATTGATTGACAAAATCAATTATCAAGACAATTTCCAAATAATGATGGAATACTTATGGAAACCTAGACTCTGCTTGTATGGGCAACCAGAATCTAAAGGGATTCAATCTATCTTCAACGGCTAGGAAATCTTTCCTTATGAAATCTGTCTAAGGAAGGAAAATGGAAGATAATCCTTCATGGTGATAGCCAATGGCTAATTTTGGCTCGAAGGGTATTTAAGGAGGATACACGGTCAATAGAAGATAAAGAATGAATTTATAATTCCAAAGCCTGATTCTGTCTTTTCATCGAATTGTCTCATAAAGTGCAAAAATAGAGTGATCTATAGTGAATTGCAAAAAGGAGTGACTTAATGTGAGATTATACCACTAAGTATTTGCACTCAAGAATGTATAATCATTTATTGATCATATAATGGAATTCAGCCTATTGGCTAACAGCGTGGAAAAGTGGACGTAGGCTTGACAAAGTTGAACCACTATAATACTATTTGCAATCTTATTTTCCCTTACTCTTTTTATTTTGATTGCACATAGTGGAATTCAACCTATTGGCTAACAATGTGAAAGAGTAGACGTAGGCTTGACAAAACTGAACCACTATAATACTGTTTGCAATCTTCTTTTCCTTTACTTTTTTTTATTTTGATTGTATATACCAGAAGTCTACCTTATCCAAACAGACTTTAACTTTAAATTATGCATCTGTTACATCCAGACTTTGTGTTGATCGATTTAGCATAAAATTTTATTTAAACCTATTTACTCCCACTTTAGGTGTCTGTACTAGCACCTCAGCCTACTTCTTCTTTGACCATCAGCACTACCACCTCCTATCCAACTCCTCTTGTGCCCTCTGTGTTTGTGCCCGCGTCAACAAGGAGATTGAGACCCAATGCCGTGTTGATGAACCATGTCCTCGCCTCCGCCTCTACCTCGTATGTTGCCTATGCCGACCCCGATCAACCTTGATTCAACTCGGATTGAAGGTTGAATTGAGGTCTAAATCACAATCTAGGGCTCGCATGACCTTAGATCCCAAATCCGAGGCTCAAGTCTGCCGACCGAGCTTGAGCTAGATGACAAAGGGCGGAAACTATGATGAGGTGATGGTGAAAGGGACATACGTTTGTTGTCATCCCTAGCGGAGTGAAAGGAAGAAGAGGCAAAGAACAAAGAAAAAGAAGTAGGCCCACATGCGACACGTGTCGCAAGATGAATGGACTAGTTTTATGTTGAGTTAGCATTAGAGTTGTACCTAATATTTTCTCTATCAATGTCCTCTAGAAGTGGCAAAAGAGAAGTTAGCATTTGGTAGAGATAGGGAACAAGATGGAAGCAAAACCAATGACCTAACTCAAGGAGATACCGTAAATTGATTATGTTATATCAGAAAAATATGAAGATTAAGCTGATGCTTCGGTTGCAAAGTTTCTGTGGAATATTTTATAAGGCGAAAAGTTGCAGGCTTTGAAGATGTTGATCCAAAGCCTATTTAGATTGAAAGATGTTTCTTTAATCGAATAACCTAACACTTTAAAACACTAGGTTGAGTTATTTCGAACTGATGGTGTTGGTGTGGAAGTCGAGATTTGTTTCTGATTTAGGATGCATTAGATCACCATTCCAATCCTATGAATAATTTATGCTCAGAAATGATTTTTTCTGATTTTGTTCCTTGAACAAATTTCTAAGCATTTGAAGGTGTTTTGTAACTGTACAAAATTTCTATTCCCGGAATAGAAATGTGTTTGGTACGACCGTCAAATTCTTTTACCACTTAGAATTTCTTTTAATTTTTTAATAATTTTATTACAATTTTCTATTTTTTCTTTTCTTTTC
Source organism: Corymbia calophylla (assembly GCA_014182845.1). Taxonomy (NCBI): domain Eukaryota; kingdom Viridiplantae; phylum Streptophyta; class Magnoliopsida; order Myrtales; family Myrtaceae; genus Corymbia; species Corymbia calophylla. The sequence continues at coordinate 3,961,825 of CM024696.1, read as the reverse complement.
TTTTCTTTCTTCTTCTTTTTTCTTTTGCCAATCGTCGGCCTCGGCGATGGCCGGTGACCGGCCAAACTAGGGTCAATGACCTCGCTAGAGCCTCACCAACTAGACAAGGATGAGGATTCGACGAGGCCGAGCTCACCCAACAGCTGACGAGGGTTGACCTCACCCGGCCATTGAGAGGTCGGCCTTGCCATGGTTGGGCAATGCCACCCCCACAATGGCTAGGCAACGATGAGCCTCCCTTGTAGATGGATGAGACTCAACCTTCCCGAGCACCAAGGAGACTCCGACAAGGTCGCTGACCCTCGTCTAGCCAGTCATCAAATAATGTTTGATTTTATTCTTTTGTTCCTCGAAAAAAAAAAAAAAAAGAACAGACATCTAGTTGGTAAATTTTTTGTTCCCATAAATAAATTTATTCGCAAGAATAGATTTAAAACAGAATTAAGAAGTGAAAAAAAAAGTTACTTCTTTGTTCCCGAGAACAACTTTCTTCTTTTTCTCTTTTCTTTTCGTCTTTTTCTTTTATTCTTCTTCTTCCTTTAGCCAGTCGCTAGCTGCAACAATGGCCGGCCACCGATCAAACAAGGGCCAGCGACCTCGCCACTGTCACCCAACCACGATGAGGACGGCGTCGCCCAGCCATGGCATGTGAGTTGGCATGTTTCTGAATTAATGACAGAATTATTAGAGATTTTTTCACTGCATGTGTCTTTAAGCGTATTTGACCTATGCACCTGCATTGTGAGTTTACTTGTGTTTATCTATAGTCTCTGTTGCACCACATTTTTGCACGAAAGTTTTCCTACATTGAGAAAGACAATTGGTCCATGTAGAGAAGTTATTTGGTCCCGACCGTTCATAAGAGCGAAAATTGTCTCTAAAAGTGCTTTGGAAAGGCACAGGCGATCAGAGGGTTCAGATTTGCAGTGTGGATGCAAACGTGGAAAGGTAATGAAAGAAGAAATCTACAGTGGTCATGCCGACAAGGTAGAAATTGCCGACTCGAATCAGATTTTACTCTCAGGATCTTGTCACATCGGCATATCATCATCATGGTCCTGGAAAGGAGTGGTTCCAGATGTTTCTTGTGAAATTATGGCATCGTTTGAGATGGATTAGGACGTGGGAGTCAGACAAAATTTTGTATACGTAGATTTGATTCATCGTAAGTTGGGTGAAAATGAATCTCAATCATTGTACATCCCACTTTCTACGGTCAATAGCTATAATGTTTCCTCATTAATAATTGATCTTGGATGTGAAGTTATACGGTGATGTTTCTTCTTCAATCATTGATCCTTTAAGGGTTTATTTGATAATGTTTTTATTCCTCAATTTTTTTATTTTTTATTTTCCGAAACAAAAAAAATAGAAATTCATTATATAACGTCAGTTAATTTTTCTATTCCCCGGAATAAATTAGATAATAGATTTGGAACAAAAATAAAAAATAGAAAAACCTTACTTAGTTTTTGGTAACAAAAAGAGAATTGAATTTAAAAAAACAAGCTCAATGTAACCCAATGGTCGTCTTTACACAATTGACACATGGTTCAGTCTTCTGATCCACTTTGAGTCTCCACTTTTGGAATAAAAAAATATCAGAAATTTAGGAAAAAAATTTAGAAATTAGATTTTGAGTAATTTTACTAAATTTTAGTGGTAATTCTAGTTTAGAAAAAGTTTAGCATAAAAAATGTGAAAATCTTTTAATGAAATTGGATTCAATACTATATAGATTTTTTAATGTCGTTTTCTTTTAGAGACAATGTTAGTTCACCAAAGCTGGCAACCCTGGTCTTCTTCCCTTAAGATTCTATTAGAGACATTCTTTAAGATTATCTACAATTCTATTTTAATAGAAAATTAGATAGCTATAAACAAGTATTTTGCATTACCATTTGTCTTGCATTCATAGTAGTCGAATAAGTCTGTGTTCCATGGATTTTCGATTTCATTTGCTTGAAGGTTTGATGAGTTTATGCACATAAGTGCACCAAAGATCACCTCCATGTGCATTTGTTCCGTCATTGCCCATTCCACCAAGCAACATTTGCTCTTCTTCATGCAACTAAAAAAGCTCAAAAGGTCTATGTATCTGTTTATTGTAATGCTCAAAAACTAACTGTCAAGATCCTCACATTGTGAATTATAAATTGGTGGGATTTTTTTGCTACCATTTCCAGTCATCCATCTTTGACTAACTATTATGTTCAATTTTATGAGGCCATATTAGAATATCTTGATCAATTAAATCCTTACAAAAAGTCTAGTTGTATTCAAACATTAATTGTTAAGTCTCCACTAATATTTTTATAATTAAATAAAAAAATTGGGAATAGAAATTTTTAGGGTTGTAACAAACACAATTTTGTTCTTTTTCTATTCCTGGAATGGAAATTTTGTACAGTTACCAAACATATTCTTCTGTTAAGAAACTCGTCAAGGGAATAGTAATAGAAAAAAACAATTTCTGAAGAGAAATTATTCCCAATAACAAAAATGTTACCAAATCCACCTAAGGGCTCCAAAATATATTGGTAAATGGATTAATTAGCAATAACTAAATCATTAGCATACCTTTGAATACGCAAAATGATAAAATATACAATGAGAAATTATTACTTACTAAAAATGATTCCACCAATATCAATTGTGTTAAATGCGGGATGCATAAAAAAAAGGATTCAACAACATGTGTACCGAATGTTTAATTTGTTTGATTGCCGAATCACATGTGCGCATGCACATATGTAAAGCTTGCGCGAGATTGAGTAATATGGTAGATTCACGTGCCAGCTTTACTTGGTAAGCTGCCATTAATTATTACTTTATCAAATTTCTAATCCATCCTTGCAAATATCTGATTATCGCATCTCTAATCCCATGCGTTTTTTTATAGTACCCTCTAATAGGTGCACAAGAAATAAGATAATTGTGCATATTTTGGTAATGAATCCCTAATGGTTTTATAAGAAATAATATAATAATGCATATTTTGGCAAAATGTTTAAGAATAATTTTTATGTATATATATACTCTATTTTGAAATGTCAATATATTTTATATGTGTAAAAATAATTGTTAGGACTGCTTTTTTTGTTTTATGTTTGGCCTTTTCAACACTTGGACAAATGGAATTTCCGATTGAGTAAGAATTTTGACACCTTTTTTGATAATGTTAAAAAAAAAAAAATGAAGGAGGACTAAAATGACATTTTGACATCCAAGGTCAACAATTGAAGAGGAAAAAATGAACCTGTGATTTCACATCCAAGAGGAATGATTAAGGAGAAAACAGTAATAATGATTATAGCTGTCAAAATATATATATTTCATGTTGGACCCAAATAAATAAGTGGGATGAACAGTGATTGAGATTCATTTCATCTTATACACAAGAATCTGTCCCTAGCTGTCCTAATCAAAATGAAATAATGACATGCAACATGAAAATCAGTTTGACATGACCATTGTAGTTAACTTCTTCCGTTACCTTTCCACGTTTTACATCCACCCCACAAACCCGTACCCTCTGCTCGTCTGCATCCATTGCAGGTGCTACTCTGTTAAAATTCAAAATGTACACACACACACACACACACACACGCGTATGAGGGGTAAGTTCATTTAAAGCTCCAAAACTTATCATAAAGGTCCAATTGAATCATAAAATTTCAAAAGGTACAATTAAATTTTAAAACTTATCAAATTGGTCCAATTAAGTCTTGTAGTTAATCGCACTTTTAGAAAATTTTAGGACTTGATTACACTTTCGTGATAAATTTTAGAGGACTCAGTTGCACTTTCTTAACAAGTTTTAAGACTTGATTGCTCTTTTTGAAAATTTTAGGACTCAATTATATTTTCGTGACAAGTTTTAGGACTTTTAGTATACTTTTCCATTTATATGTATTATATCTTTAACAATTATTTTAGATATTTTTATCAAAATATGCGCAATCATTAAATATAAATTCCACCATTGAATATAAAATTTTGAACATTTAATTTTTCTTCTTGAATGTTCTTTTTGTATCTTAGATGGAATAATTTGTTCCATCAACTCAAATATTTGAAAACATATAGTGTTTCTACTTAAGCAACTATTGTAAACATTTATTAACCATATATGCACAACCATGGGCTAGAAATTTTAAAACATTTAAACTTAGGCTCTCTTGAGATTTATGAGAGAATCTAAAAAATAAAGATATAAATAACACCGGTGATTGAAATTAATATAGATATAGAACTTTATTCTTATGAATTATGGAGAATTAGAATTATACCGGTATCGGATTTTTGTCACATCAATTATGAAGTAGAAGGGATTATATCTACCAAAGATCTTTGATAACTCATTTAATTATATGTGAATATTTCAAAATAAAGTATATTTATACATAACAATTATATTAAAACTTTATTTTCAAAACATGAATAGTTCTCGTTAATTTTGTACATCAAAGATTTATCGATACTATTTTTGGCCAAATATGACTTTGATATAATTCACTTGTCAAGATGAGCCCAACATGAGATTCTTTGATATTGTTTGTTAAAAATGAGTTAATATGAGATAAAGTATTCTTACACCGTTAAACTCTTTGAAAACATCATCATAACAACCAGTTTTACACATGAAATATATAGGTATTTCAAAGTAGAGTGTATACATATAATTAACATAAAAATTATTCTTAAACATTTTTCCAAAGTATGCATTATTCTATTATTTCTTGTATAACTATAACACATTATTACCAAAATATACAGGATTATATTGTTTCTTGTGTACCTATTGGAGGGTACTATCAAAATGCATGGAATTAGAGATGCAGAATAAGAGATTTGCAAGGATGGATTAGAAATTTATTGAAGTAATGATCAAAGGCAGCTTAACAAGTAAAGCTGACACGCGAACCTCTCATATGACATCCAAGGTCAATAATTGAAGAGGAAAAAATGAACCTGTGATTTGACATCGAAGGTGAATGATTAAGGAGAAAACAGTAACAATGATTATAGCTGTCAAAATATATATGTTTCATGTTGGACCCAAATAAATAAGTGGGATGGACAGTGATTGAGATTCATTTCGCTTTATACACAAGAATCTGTCCCCAGCTGTCCTAATCAAAATAAAATAATGCCATGCAACATGAAATTCAGTTTGACATGACCATTGTAGTTAACTTCTTCCGTTACCTTTCCACGTTTTACATCCACCCCACAAACCCGTACCCTCTGCACGTCTGCATCCATTGCGGGTGCTACTCCATTAAAATTCAAAATGTGTACACACACACACACACACACACACACACACACACGTATGAGGGGTAAGTTCATTTAAAGTTCCAAAACTTATCATAAAGGTCAATTGAATCATAAAATTTCAAAAGGTACAATTAAATTTTAAAACTTATCAAATTGGTCCAATTAAGTCTTGTAGTTAATCGCACTTTTAGAAAATTTTAGGACTTGATTACACCTTCGTGATAAATTTTAGAGGACTCAATTGCACTTTCTTGACAAGTTTTAAGACTTGATTGCTCTTTTGAAAATTTTAGGACTCAATTATATTTTCGTGACAAGTTTTAGGACTTTTAGTATACTTATCCATTTATATGTATTATATCTTTAACAATTATTTTAGATATTTTTATCAAAATATGCGCAATCATTAAATATAAATTCCATCATTGAATATAAAATTTTGAACATTTAATTTTTCTTCTTGAATGTTCTTTTTGTATCTTAGATGGAATAATTTGTTCCATCAACTCAAATATTTGGAAACATATAGTGTTTCTACTTAAGCAACTATTGTAAACATTTATTAACCATATATGCACAACCATGGGCTAGAAATTTTAAAACATTTAAACTTAGGCTCTCTTGAGATTTATGAGAGAATCTAAAAAATAAAGATATAAATAACACCGGTGATTGAAATTAATATAGATATAGAACTTTATTCTTATGAATTATGGAGAATTAGAATTATACCCGGTATCGGATTTTTGTCACATCAATTATGAAGTAGAAGGGATTATATCTACCAAAGATCTTTGATAACTCATTTAATTATATGTGAATATTTCAAAATAAAGTATATTTATACATAACAATTATATTAAAACTTTATTTTCAAAACATGAATAGTTCTGTTAATTTTGTACATCAAAGATTTATCGATACTATTTTTGGCCAAATATGACTTTGATATAATTTACTTGTCAAGATGAGCCCAACATGAGATTCTTTGATATTGTTTGTTAAAAATGAGTTAATATGAGATAAAGTATTCTTACACCGTTAAACTCTTTGAAAACATCATCATAACAATCAGTTTTACACATAAAATATATAGGTATTTCAAAGTAGAGTGTATATATATAATTAACATAAAAATTATTCTTAAACATTTTTCCAAAATATGCATTATTCTATTATTTCTTGTATAACTATAACAGATTATTACCAAAATATACAGGATTATATTGTTTCTTGTGTACCTATTGGAGGGTACTATCAAAATGCATGGAATTAGAGATGCAGAATAAGAGATTTGCAAGGATGGATTAGAAATTTATTGAAGTAATGATCAAAGGCAGCTTAACAAGTAAAGCTGACACGCGAACCTCTCATATGACATCCAAGGTCAATAATTGAAGAGGAAAAAATGAACCTGTGATTTGACATCGAAGACGAATGATTAAGGAGAAAACAGTAACAATGATTATAGCTGTCAAAATATATATGTTTCATGTTGGACCCAAATAAATAAGCGGGATGGACAGTGATTGAGATTCATTTCACTTTATACACAAGAATCTGTCCCCAGCTGTCCTAATCAAAATAAAATAATGCCATGCAACATGAAATTCAGTTTGACATGACCATTGTAGTCAACTTCTTCCGTTACCTTTCCACGTTTTACATCCACCCCACAAACCCGTACCCTCTGCTCATCTGCATCGATTGCGGGTGCTACTCCGTTAAAATTCAAAATGTGTACACACACACATGTATGAGGGGTAAGTTCATTTAAAGCTCCAAAACTTATCATAAAGGTCCAATTGAATCATAAAATTTCAAAAGGTACAATTAAATTTTAAAACTTATCAAATTGGTCCAATTAAGTCTTGTAGTTAATCGCACTTTTAGAAAATTTTAGGACTTGATTACACTTTCGTGATAAATTTTAGAGAACTCGATTACACTTTCTTGACAAGTTTTAAGACTTGATTGCTCTTTTTGAAAATTTTAGGACTCAATTATATTTTTGTGACAAGTTTTAGGACTTTTAGTATACTTTTCCATTTATATGTATTATATCTTTAACAATTATTTTAGATATTTTTATCAAAATATGCGCAATCATTAAATATAAATTCCATCATTGAATATAAAATTTTGAACATTTAATTTTTCTTCTTGAATGTTCTTTTTGTATCTTAGATGGAATAATTTGTTCCATCAACTCAAATATTTGAAAACATATAGTGTTTCTACTTAAGCAACTATTGTAAACATTTATTAACCATATATGCACAACCATGGGCTAGAAATTTTAAAACATTTAAACTTAGGCTCTCTTGAGATTTATGAGAGAATCTAAAAAATAAAGATATAAATTTTGTTAACCATATATGCACCCTATGCAAGATTCCAAGGGCATATTCACTGTAAATCTCCAATTTTGATCCAATTCCAATTTTGTCCAAAAAAATTTTGTTTAGAAAAAAGGGCTGTACTATTTCGACCCTTTGTATAAATAAATCCACCCCATTTTTCACTAAAAAGAAAAACTACACTCAATCATTATATTACAATATAAAGTGGTAAACCCAAATTAATTTACTTTCCTTTTTCCCAAATTAATTTACTTTCCTTTTTATTTATTCTTTTTCTATTTATATTTAGAATTTAGTTGTCATAATTAAAATCTTCACATATTTGTTTTTGTTTAATGTAGCTATCTTGTGTATATTAAAGGCATTATGTTTTCTTTTCGTTTTTAGATTTTATTTCCATAAAAAAGTTTCTTGTAAAAAGAACAATTTCCAAGAAATCTAATTCTTTTTTATGTTGTGGAGCAAATTTATGGGTCAATTCTCAAGTAGAATCTAGAGAGTAATATAGACAATTTTGTAAAACAATATTATCTTGATACCCTTTTTTATCTTGATATTTTTGCAAAAATACCTCATGGATGATATTAATTTTTATCAATCCAAAATGATGAGATTTCACTGGCATTTAGAAAAATATTATTTTAGGAATGTTGTGATTTAATTACATTTCATCTTTTAAAGTTTCAAATTTGAGAATATAATTATGATTTTAATTTAGAAATTCTTTATAGAGTTTTTTTTTTTTAATCGATCATCCAATTATATGTATATGTGTATAAAAGATAGCTGGTAAAGTTTGATGGCGATGCACACAATAAGTGTGAAAGTTTATAAACAAGTAATCGTGTTAAAAAAGTGTCTATGTTAAAAAAAATTATATATTCTACTTGTCAATTAATCCACAAATTTGTTAGACAACTTTGAAAAGAAATATGTTTTTTGAAATTTTCTATTTTTGACAAAATTAATTACTACATAAGTAAAATCTTACAATAAATTGAAAACATATTATTATTATTATTATTATTATTATTATTATTATTATTATTATTATTATTATTATTATTATTATTATTATTATAGGATAACCACAAGAAAAAAAAACATGTAAAAAATTTATCAACTTTTAGTATAGTCCCAAACTCGCCCTTGTGTCCAAAAATCATCACTTATTTTAAAACTGTTAACATCATAGCCAATTAAAAGTTCATTATAAGAACTTTCATCTTTATATAGAGAAAATAGCAGCCTCTATAATTTTGAAGAAACCAATGATGCTTTTTAGATGTGGGGTAGATTTATGATTAGTGTGAAAGTTAGTGATTTTTTTTTCGAACAAAAAAGGTTCAAATAGGACCGTGATTGGAATTGGGGGCTTTCAAGGAATTGGGCCGGACTCGCAATGTGACCCCAATCCAGAGAACATGTCGCTGGCCGTCGACTCCCTGCTGTTTGAGAGGGCCCATTCCTCATTCTCACTGTCCATTATTTGGTTCCCCATCTTGCCCTCATATTTGTGGTTTTGTTTGTTTTATAAGAAGCCCATGCCTTTCCATATGAACGTTCAAGACCAACATAATTTCACTACATGGACCATTAGTCTTTCTCAATGTAGGAAAACTTTCATGCAAAATTATTGCGCAACAGATACGATAGATAAACATAGATAAATTTGTGTATATAGGTCATATACACATAAGGCACAAATTCAGAGAAATTCTCTCATGATTCTGTCATTAATTAAAAGATATGCTGACTTCCATCAAAATGAAAGCACATATTTAATATATGTAACTAATAGATATTCACCGACCAAAAAAAAAAAACTAATAGATATTCATTACCTTATTTGAATATAGTCAAATCAAATTCCACCATAGATGAATAAATAAAACTAACATCCTATATTCACAATATAATGAAAAAAAATGAATTATTTGGCTAATAAATCAGCTATAAAGCTTGACGTTATCTTAATTGACTTCCAAGTTTTACACCATAGGTTGGAAATAAATCGACCGATAGTGTTGGATTATTCGATCAAATAAACATATTTCACACCCAAGAACTAATTCAGTATATGTTCAAAGAGAAATAATTGCATTAGGAATGAAGAAATTGAACTCTAAAAAAGCTTCGTTGATCTTCCACTGTTGTTTTGTAATGTTGGTATAACCGTTGTCCTTGTTCTGATCAGCCTTACATTCCTCTTTCGTCATAGTGCGATAATTTCTCTTGTTGATGTATTTGAAAAAATACTTTATTGTGATCGATTGCTTGATTTCGCGTCGTGAAGATCTACTGTCAGGGCTCCTTTGTTGAAGAATCAAAGCAGTAAGCAGTAGGTGCGACTGCTCATGATGATCATGGGGCTTTGGCTGGCGCAAGAGCATCTTGTGTTCATGCATATTTAGTTGACGAGACTGAAGTTGTTAGTGTCCGACATAGCATTTAATTGGCAAAGGAGAAGCAATGGATGAAAGTTTACATTTAGGGTGGATGCTGCCGATGTTCATAGAGCTATCCAAAGTTCTGCCTAGGATACTAACTGGAGAGAGGGGATTGCTATATGACATTTGGAGTGCGAAGGATCAATTTGATAGCTTAACTGTTTTACTTATTGCTGGTTGGAGAGCATAGAATCTTTTGATATCCACGAATTCACGGAATTGATTTTTGAAACGAAGACCATGTGAAAAAATTCTAAGCTTCAGGAGTTGGGTCAAGATGTCCCAACCAATGATGATATCTTTGTCTAGAGATCTGGAACCAAGGACTTTGGTGGTGATGGAACACTGGGGGAAGAATTGAATGGTGATGGGTTTGCTGCGATACTTAGTAGCAAAAGTGTCACCAGAAGTAGAATTGAAATACCTGGTATATGGTTTCCAAAATTCCTCGGGGAGAATCTTTATATCCAAGATGCAAGAGCTAGCTCCAGTATCTATAAGTGCTATAAGAGAGATTGGTTTGTGGTATTTGGACAAGAGAATATGAATGGGAATGTACAGGTGATGGACTGGTTCAGTGATCTGGACTTCATCATGTATTAATGGAGAATCGGGGAAGAAGGTGAAGACGTCAGTCTCAGAATCTGAGGTGGAATCGGAACTGTACATCTGGATGGCACATAAAGTATTCTCAGAAGGTTGATCATCTAAGGAGAAAACAGACTCGATGTCAGAGTCGTCAAGTTGGATTCCAGTGCTTTTGGCAATTTTATCAATCAAGTGGCTTCCGCGCTTCTTTGCCTTTAGACAATTTTTGGCAAAATGTCATTTTTTGTCGCAGACATAACACCTGTCTTTGCTACGTTTCTTGGAAAAGTAATGACGGCTCTTACGCAAAAATTTCCACTTTCCTTTGCTTTTTCCTTTACGTGTCTTTTTGAAAGAGAACCGTTGAAAGTGCCTCTTTTTTTTGCAGCCTGTGCAGGAAGGATCTGAACAATCCTTGGGACATTTGATCTTCAATTTTGGCTTTAGGCATGCTTTGTCAAGATGCCTATTTTCTTTGAGATAGCTTCGAAAAGCTTCTCACCAAAGGCAAAGTTCTTCTATAGCAATGTGGATGGCTAGCTGAATTTCACCAATGGTAGCTTCGGTCAGACTTTTCTGCCTTTGTTGAAGGGTTTTTTCTGCAACTTGGCTGACTTCTTTTGGGATGGATGCCAAGAAGATTGGTTTGAGATTCCAGTCTGCAAATAGAATAGCTTGATCATAGCTTGGAAATGTCGGTCAAGATCTTTGCGTCTTAACGAGCAACATTTGCGTTCGAAGAACTCCTTTCGTTTGAGTTCCTTCAAATCTTCCGGCTTTCCTATAAAGTACATGTAGATGATCTGGATAGCATTATCCAGGGGCTGTGTCAATAGGTACAGCTGGTCTTGTTCTGAAGCAGTATGCCACTAGTCTTTAAGGGCTCCTGTGAAACGGTTAGTGAACTCCAAAAGGATATCATAAGTGTTAGGTTCAGAGCTATGCCTAGTGGTGAGCCAAGCATGGAATTCTTGAAGCCTGTCAGGCCACTTATAGTATGGGATATCATCCAGAGTAAACTTTGGAGGATGATGCAGTAAAGGCCTAAGTGGCGTCTGGTTGGTCCGGATGGGGTACCTCTGATTCGGAAAACATTTCTTCTTCCTTAGCTACATTGTCTGCCATGAACAAGGTTTCTTCCGAAGAAGATGATCCTATAAAAATATCAGAATCGAAATCAGAGGAAGTTTCAACATGCGGAGTTTTGGATGGCTTAATGGCAGAAATGAAAGGGACCTAGTGTCGGAGAAAGTTTTCAAATGGATTAGAAATGGTTAAAGTATCAGGTGGTTGGTCGCCGGGAGGGTGTTCTGGTGTACCAAGAGATGACACCGAAGACTCAGTAGGAGTCGGGGATTTCTTTTGCTTCTGCTTAAGCTTATGAAGCTTTTCTCGAAAAACCAAGAAATTATTCTGAGGAGGAGGGGTAGCTGAGCTTAAGATAGCAGCAAATGAGGAGGATGCCCTAAGAGGAGAAGATTCTAGTTTCGATGATAAGGAAGGAGAGGGGAAAAAGGATTAATCGGCAAGAGTAAATGACCGTTGGCTTTTGAGAATTTGGATCTGTCTTTTGAGCTTTTCGATTTCTGGTATCTGATCTTCCAAGTAATGGCTAGGGGGTGTCTGCTTGGTTTCTAGCAGATGAAGCCTTTTCTAGAAGTCTTTCAGCATTTTGCAGGATAATTCAGTGTTTTGATCTACACGTTCAAGTCGTGTAGCAACAGTCCCAAGGATCTTGTTTTGGACCAAAGCATTCTCAGTTTGCCAACAGCCGAGAGCTGCTTGCGTTGTCCTTGTGCATCAAGGCTAGTGTGGTTGGGTATCTTGGGTGAGTGCTGATACCGCTGGTGTGGGTTAGAGAATTTTTCCAACGGAGGGAACTTCCATGTATTGGATTCAGGTTCTTTGGCTTCGAGAGGAGGAAAATCATCAGGTGAAAACATGCATATGCTGGGTAAGGCAGAGGGAGGTTTGGGCTTAGGTACACAAAGACCCGATCTAGGTAAGTTTATAGAACAGGAAGGATTTTTCTTTACCCATTTCTGGATTGGCTTATAAAATGGGGAAGTAGTCAAAGGTTTGACTGGCGGTGGTACAGGAGGATTTTCTGGCTTACAAAGGGATGGAGGGGATGAAATCTTGGGAGGTTTGAGTGGTCCATAAGAGACAATGAACTAGTATTTTCCACCTTCTTCTCCAAGGGGTCCAACAGTTAAATCTCCATCAAGATACCTTTGGTAAAGGGTATCCTTCTTTTTCTTCTTTTTGGAAGAATGCCTGTTATCTTCATCGTCGGATTTTGTGCAAGAATGGCATGCACAATCGAGATCCCAGAAGCAGTGTCCAGTGGGATCTTCGAAGAAGTGGATTGGCTGTCCTTGGGAACCAAAATATTGGACAAATTGTTTATTGTCTGGTTCACATGAAACTGGATCAGTATGACAAGGTGTGTAGTGAATAATAGTAGGGAAAATAGAGGAGGGTTCCTCTTTAGCCTTACTAAACTTGATGGCAACAGTGCCATCTTTCTTCCGGGTGAACTGAGGTTCACTTGATTAGACCGGCTTGGAACTCTGGTGGAGTTTTTCACAGTTGGTCACCCAACTATCAGAGAGGAGCTTTACAAGCTCATTTCGTGGAATCTGGCGAGGAACATGGATACTAGAGGTCTAGTCATGATCAACCGAGATAACAAGGGCATTTTCGGAATTTGGAATATCGAGATCAATGGCATGGTTTTGGACACGATAAATCATTTGGTAGTGTAAGGTAGTAGCAATTGATCCAGGAGTCTAAGGGGCTTCAGTGATTTGTAGCTGAATCTTAAGGGCAGTAAGCAAATTGGGGTCTGTAAGAGCAATGTTGAACTTTGGAAAGAGTGTAACAAAGACAGTTCCCGCATTCATTGTTGTTTGGATGGTGCCAACACAAGCTTGCTGATATTCCAAAAATCTAGTGTCTAAAAAGGCAATCCTTGCAGCAACTGGTAAGCCATTTCAGCCATGAAAGGTTAGAGCAAAGCGAATGGCTCCAAAATGGAGGTGAGTATAGCCCTGGTGAATCCATTGAACCAGAAACTCGGGTGGAATATGAATAGTGACAAACTGTTCTTGTTCAGCTGCCTCGATGGGGTGTTGATCAAATCGTGGGGATTGGACATAGTCCTTAACTGTACAATGAGTATGTTTGATCAGGTGTTTGATGGATCGGAGTGTGTTTGATCAGGTGTTTGATGGATTGGAGTGGAGAGAAAGAGGATGGCTTGGCAAAAGCAATGTAGGGATTCATCATGGGAAGCTGAGTTTTGGAGATCTTACTATCCTCAATGAGGTAGGCAACCTCATAGAGAGAGTCTATTTTTGAACATGAAGACTTTCGAAGTTCTGGGGGAGGTTGGAGTGAAAGGTTTGAGGTAAGGGAAATGGGAAGAGAAGAGGAAGAATCTGATGTATCCATAGGAAAGGAGGTTCTCTTCTAGTGTCAAAACGTAGTTTTAAACAAACGAAGATGATTCAAAGAAATTCATGGCTCTGATACCATAAAGGGTTCCTATGAACTTAGATCCGCAATTTCACGTAGTCAAGGACATTCATGTGTCGAGATGTCTTGAATGTGGTTTGGCACGAGTCGGTTACGCGTGAGTCCTCAAAGCCGCCTATCAGTCTGAGTTGTACCAAAATGGCATACAGGAGAAATCGACAAAGCATGAGAATCCAATATTGAACTTCGAATTTTCGGGAACGTCCAGGACGGACTTTTGGACAATGATTCTTCGACAGTCGACAGTGCTGGTTAAGTCGAGTTTTTGGAAAAGGGATTTAAGGACTGAAAAAACGAGCCTACGAGGACGTGGGTTAGGCAAGACCAGTGTGGGCCTCACACCCAAGGTGGGACAGCCACCATGGTAAGCCCGAAACAAGCAAGTGAGTTCGTTAGATCCAACCGACCAATTTACCCTTCTGAGCCCAACCAATTTCCGAGCCCATTCTTATTCATTTTCTAGCCCGTTTCTTAGACCCGCCCTTCATTTTTAGCCCAAAGGCAGTTTGGGAAATGTACAAGGTGGAAATGACCATTTTGCCCCTAGATATTTTGAAGAAATGACAAAAGAAGAGAGAGAAGATGATGTCACTTGCTTGGGAAGTTGGGGCAAGCATTTATGGCCTTAATGAGGCTTGTCTACCAGACCTCACTTCACTCTCTCTCTCCCCTTCAGCCTCTCCAAAAACCGCACACCTCTCTCCCTTGTTTTCATTTCCTTCCTTCTGCTTCTCCTTCTGACCTTCCTCCAAAAACCCGAGTTTTTCATGGCTTTCCCGTACTGATCACCGCCCATGCCACCCACCACTGTGCTCAGGAGACAAATTCCGTACGGCCTACGTAGGCCATTCGCCGGTCGGAGCCACTGGCCAACCAGAAGCTCCGGCTTCCTTTACCGCCTACTGCAGCTTTGAACTGCCTGTTTTAGTCTTTTTCCTCCTGTTTCGACCCAATCTCCGCCTAGACCAACCACTAGGTGTTCCCCCTCGACCCCCTGGTACCGCCGGTCGCTGGTCAGCCGCTTGTCGGAGCTCCGGCTAGCCCGTTTTGCTTCGGTCAGCCCCTTTCCTCTTCAGGCAGTCAGTTTTTCCAGCTTGCAGAGGGAGTCCGATTTTGTTGCTACTGCTTTCAGGCCCAAGACCGCCTTGGATTGTCGTGGCAGAGGTCCTCGGGTGTCGCCTTCATTGCCACCGCCGCGTCCGTGTCACCGGCCCATTTAACGGGTGAGTTTAGCCCCTAATCATTTGTTAGTGCCTAAACTTACTTAGGGTTGGTTTGGTTAGGGTTAATTTTGGTTTATGTGGTTTAATTAAGTTTTATTAGCCCTAAGATAGGTGGTTAGATAGATGGTTAAGATTAGCTTAACTTAATTTTGCTTATTGAGCTTAATTGTGATTATGTGTGGTTTATGTGTTTAATTAAGCATGTTTAACTTAATTGATTAATTGTTTGTTTAATTAATGTTTGGTTTAATTTCTGAATTTAATGCTTTAATTATTGAATTCTGAAATTACACTGTTCATAGTACACTGCTCACAAAATTACTGTTCACGTGCACTGTTCACGTGCATTGTTCATCCGGAAGTGAAAAATGGCCTCATTTCATGTGCTTTGATTTTATGAAGTGAATTGAATGTGTCATTGCATGAACATCCGCATGAATCGTGTGATTTTCACAAGAAAGGGGAAAATGATTTGTCCAAGGGACACCGTAAATGGACCGCTTTTATGAGAAAGGATTTGAGGTTTTATATGCAAGCATGTGTGCATTGGCTAATACTCAAAGTTAATAAGTGGATTATGATGATATGCTTACGTGATTACTAAGTTGAACCCGTCGCCCCGGCCGTAGTTTGGGGGGTGATAATCCGATTTATCGAAAACCCGGCGGGGGTTCGGATGCGGAGTTGCGGTAAAGGCTGGGCCCATGCTCCTTAGAAAATGCGGTCTTGGGAGAGTATCACTTGACGTCGCCGCGTCTCACAGGGGTGGGCGATGCCTGGCTATGCCAGTAGACATCAGAGGAAGGGCACGGTTGCGTCTCCGCGGAGGAAGGGCGCCATAGCGCCTCGGTTGTAGCCCTATGGGACAGTAATAATCGGAACACGTGTGGATGCAATAGTGCATGAGAAACATTGCATCATTGGTTCCGATTATGTATGAGGTGATCATATTTTTATGGCACGCACGTATGAATTAATAACGTACAGGGTGTGACAATGGCTAGGTGAAATCGCTTGTGATGCGACTCACATGTAATTGATGAACTGCATCATCTAACGGCCATGTGCATTGAGTGAATTGTGCTGACATATAACGTGTAGGGTATGGCATACTGAGTAAGGTTGCATACGAACCGACTATTTGATTGTCGGTTGCATTGCTTGTATTATATGAGGTTTAATGTGCAGGGTATGGCATACCGGGTAAAATTACATGTGAAATGATTATTGATTGTTGGTTGACCCTGGCTGTTGTTGTTTGTTGATTGTTAGTTGTGGGTTGTTGGGTCGAGTGAGGGTGGTTCTGGAGGGATATCCCGGGTTGAGTTGGTGTACTAATCGGGGCTTAGGGGGTAGAACTCGCTGAGATTTTATCTCACTGATTATTGTATAACCACTTTCAGGCCCTTAGAATGGCACAGTGAAGAATCCTACCCCCGCTCCTCTAGTGATCAACCCGACGGAGCCTAGCCTAGTTCCTTTTTGGTTTGGCTTAGAGGATGGATCAGCCTTTTTTGTCGAGCTTGTAAATCGGAAACGATCCTCCATTGGTTAATCTAATAAAATGTATAAATGAGTAGTTTCTGTCATTCTTACTGTTCATCCCTCTATCCTTGTTTGATTGTTTGATTGTCTGTTGGACTGGGGATGGTTCGTCTTCCGCTTGCGCATAATGAAAGATTAAAATGAATGGTCGTCGATGAGTCCTGAGACGTCGCTTTCAGTAGACCATAATAAGGGGTTGTCGCGTGCTCGGGGTTCGGGGCGTGGCAATCGCCCTTGCTTGGCCTCGCAATCCTAGGAGAGGGCGAGAGTAGCCCTTGCTTGAGTCTAGCAATCTCTACATGGCTAGTGGAGGGAAGGGGGAAAAATAAAAGGAAAAAAGAAAAGAAAAGAAAAAATAGAAAAAGGAAAATAATTTAAATAGTAAAAGACGAAAATGCCCTTCGGTCGGTGAGATTAGGGTCTTCTTTTAAACTAATATGGCCACTTTAAATCCTTATTTGAGAAAACGAAGCTATTTTATGCATTTATTTGAAACAAATGGGGACAAGAATAGCCCAAGTGTTAAAACTTGACAAGGGGGATACTTAAGTATAACAAAATCAATTTCCGGCATCTCCTTGAGTTAGGTCATTTGATTTGCTTCCATTCTATCAAATGCTTGTTTCTCCACAGGGATTGTATGTCACAAATGCTCTATCACCAGATCGTATGCGATGGCGATGAATGAAATGGTATAGGCTGTGAACCCGAACAGTTGGAATACATGGTTTGTGCAACATTTCCTAAACGCCCCCAAAGACACCAAAAAAGACTAGAGAGCAAGCTAACAAGACCAGCAGCGCCTCGATAATTATAATACAAATTTTCAAGCGTTTGTCGTGGTTTCAAGGTGAAAAAAAAATCTAAACTCCTGGTTTCAATCTTTGATTAATTCAAATTATGTGGTTGTTCTACTTCGATTTTGTCTGGATATTTGTCCCTGACTGCATTGGTAAACCGAACCGAAAATGTGGAGTGACTTGTCTCAAGTTTAATTTTATCCAAACCAATTCCATTTATATTTAATTTTGCCTTATTGTCTTCTCGGAGTATATAGCAATTGATGTAAAACTTGCATCACTTTAATTTATTTCGCTACTGATATTTTGATGAGATCATTATTTGACTACACTATCATGTTTCTAATTTTTAGATTTGCATGTTAGTTTAGAAGATTTCATTGCATAATGTTAATTAGGTCACACAATTTGTGATAGGTTTAATTTCCATAATAAAAATTCGTCACGTATTCATATGTTGGATTTGTGGTCATATTTCATGTCATATTTGCATGGAGTTCTTGTCACGCCCTGATTCTCGAGTACGTGGCAACCCCATTTCACTTGAGGTCTAGTTGTACGACGTCTCAAGTACTGTCGTCGACCAATTCATTTTATCTTGTAATTATGCATGTACGGAAATGAATACTCCCAACACAAAAACAACAGGGATACAGAGGAAAGACAAAACACCATTTTTATATAGCTAAAGGTTAGCCAACACACCAGCAAATACATACACGCCTTACTATAGACAACAAGCTAAAGCCTACTCAAAAAGGGACCGGCCTAGCTAACCTAACACTGTACAAGTGGGGGAGGGCTCGCCAAAAGGGGAGTAGGCCATAGCTGCCTACTTGCTGGCCTCAGAGGGATCGTCATCTCGGGCCTGAAAAAGTTAACCACGACGGGTTGAGATAAACTCAGCAAGTTAAAGTCCTAAGCCCCGGTTAGGAACTTCGCTTGCCTCAGGAGTTTAACATACAACCTAATCCATCAAATCATCCAACACCACCTCAGAGAAATAAAAGCAAAAGACAGTTTAATAAAAAGGCACAACCACATGCAACCTTACATAGCTTTGACACACGCGACCTGCAGAAACTGTCAGTTAAATCATCACGACATTAAAAGGCATGTGAATAATCAGAGCATTGCACACAGTTTTCTCATGTCTCACATCCACACATGCTCCAATTATTACGACCCCTAGGACCACGACACAACCTTATGGTTGGCGGTCAACTGGTCGTAGACCAGGCATCGTCCTCCCCCATGAGGCACGGCAACGTGATGGGCTCTCCCCCACTAACGGCATTCCCGAAGGAGCATGGGTCCGGCCTCTACCGCGACTCCGCAACTGACCACTGTCAGGCAACTGACTGAAGTCAGGATGACCAAAAGGTCACAGCACAACCCCAAGGGTTGGCGGTCTACCGACAGCACCGGGCTCTCCTCTTAATGTGACCATGCAACACATCATCAAACAATTCGTTCTTTTCTTTGCTCTGTCGTGAATGCACATACAATTCGTGCTCACGCAACATGCTATTACAGTTGACACACGTATAATGTTATGTAGTACAATCCAATTACTCATGAAAATTACGACAAACGGAAATTCAATTCCAACTAATCAACAATCACGTACATTCCCTAATTCTTGGGAATAATCAACAATTTGTACTTCAACAAGCCTTAATAATCAAGAACACAACAATTTGAAACCAAAATTTGCTTCTGTATGAACAGTGCCATGAACAATAATCGTGAACAATAATTATGAACAGTAAATTGTGAACAGTAAATTCATCCAAAATTAAATAAATAAATAAAAATAAATAAACTTAATCATGATTAATCAATTAACCCAACCATAGTTAATTTAACTTAACCATGATTAAATTCTAACATTGGTTACTTTAAGAACTAACCTTAGTTACTTTAATTAATTAACCTTAGTTACTTTATTACTAACTATGGTCAATTAACTAACCCTAGTCAGCCTTAATTAACTAGCCTAATTAACCAATCAACCTTAATTAATCACAAGCACACAAATACACTAATTAACCCCTAAACAATGATTAGGTAATTAACTTACTTGGATTGAAAATCCAGCGACAACAACGCGTAGAGGGAACGAGGGCTACGAGGGGTAAGCTCGGGGACGACAATGGGTGACAAACGGTGGCCGAAACAGGCCAAAACAGCCCGGAGTTACTATTCACGCGGAACGTATGCAGTTGGGCGGAAAAGGCCGAAACGGGCGGCCGGCGGCGACCAGGGGTGGTCGGCAATGTGCGGCTGGCTCCCTAACTTCGAGGACTACACTTTGGACGATGGTGGCGGCTTCGGTGATGGCGGCAAGGCTATTTTCCAGCTAGAAAACAGCAAGGACAGCAAGAAACAGCAGAAATGGAAGAGAAAAGGAAGAGAAAAAGGGAGAGAGAGAGAGAGAGAGAGAGAGAGAGGGGGGGCTGGGCTGCTGGACGAATTGGGGGAGAAAGGAGGAGAGAGAAGGTTGCTAAAAACTTGAAGGAGAAGCCAAGGCAAGTGGGTTTGCCACTTGCTTCAAGAACCAATTAAAATCAAGCAAAAACAAGTATAAACAAAGCCCACTTGGGCACAAAAAGAAAAGGCCAAAAGAGAGAAGCCCATGGGCTGGAAAGGGAGAGGAACTTGGGCCCCTTTTGGGCCCCTTTGGGCTGGGCTGGATGGGCACAAAGCCCATTGGGCCGCCAGTCTTGGGCCCGCCCACCCGCGAGCCTGAAACTCGGTCCAATTTTTCTTTTTCCAATACTTCCACGTCCAACGGAAAATCTCAAAATAAATGAGGCGACGTCCAAATATTTAGTCCTGACATCACTGAGAAATCGATTCCCAAAATCGGATTAAAAATTGGGGCTAAATTGAGTCGATTGCGACCATAGTACAATTTGGATTATCGGGCGCACTTTTAGGACTTTCCTCACATTTGACCCGTGGTCAACCATTCTTTGATCTACATTAACTTCAATTCTTGAGTCAAGGACGTCCCTCAATTGCCGTGTGATCCCGGGAGCTCAATTGATAATCCTAAGTACCAAATGAAAATGATTTGGTTTAACGGCGTTCGTAGTTCGTAGTTCGTATCGAAGTTGTGCGAAAATCACCCACAGATCGACTTTGTACTTCTGCCGAATCGATTTATTTCCTTTTCCTTAATAGTCTAGTACTTAGAGGATATTGTTCTCACCCAGGTCCTCATGGTCAAAGGGTTCGTTCCTGATCGAAATTGCGAGCGTACGCGTATCGTTTCCCATCGACACATCTCCGTAATCCGTTATCCCAAGAAGAAACAGTTTGGAATATCTGTACTGACTAGACATTCGACTAATATCGTCATTTTATAAAATCCCAAAATTGGGTCGATTCTCAGGATGTTACAATTCTATGTAGCAATTTGCATACCACATTTACATATTATATTTACTAGGTTTCAATGTTAGATTGACATGTTATATCTATGGTTTTAATGAGGGAATGTTACATAAATCACATGATTAGATTAATTAGGGAATCTACATATAGCAAATTACATCTTGAATATTTGTGTATTTAGAAAAATTCATAATTGCATGTCCAATTGTATTTGCCTTTGCATCTTTAAGCTTATTGACATTTTTGCATAGATAGGATTCCATATTTTATTTGCACCATGATAATTGCCTTGTTAGAGAAATTAAATTTTTTTATGAATAGATGTTTTGATGCATATTTGGTACATTAGATTGCATTGTTATTTAATTGCAATATTAGCACTTTATTTTCACAAGTCGCATGTCATAAAAAAGATAATATAATATCTTGCATGCTAATAATTTTAGATTGCATCTTTGTTAAAAATGTCACCATCTCCCCACCCGAAGGCTAATGGCCAACTAAGGGCTTAGGCTAATGGCCAACTAAGTCTTAGGCTTATCCTAGGCTCTCCAAGCCCACCAATTCGAGGGGCTTTTGCGAAATTTTGTTAATCTCATTTAGGAAACACTACTAAGTTGATTAAAATTCCAAATAAAATATTAAGAGAAATAAACTAGGATTGAAGACTTAATCACATTAGTTAATCCACTAATAGATTCAAAGACTTGATTATATTAGTTAATCAACTAATACATTCAAACTAGTTAATAAACTAATGCCCACTAGTTAATTGGCCCGGTCCCTTCCAATACCTAATTTCTAATACATAATTTTTGTTTAAACCTGAAATTTGATTTTTTTTTTTTTTTTAAGGATTTTCCATGCATTTGTGGAAAACTATTTTTGGAAAATAAAAACCGTTTTTGGATTTTTCTATTTTTATTATATAAATATTTTAGTATTAAAATAATATAATATTATTAAAAAAGGGACCCGGGCCGGATCTTTGCGTCCGGGCTGGACGACACCAGCCTTTTTCAAGCATTAGTTTATTTTGAAAAATGACTAGACCATGTTTAATTTTGCCAAGTACGGCTTGGTTTCATTCCTATCCGCACTTCTTCTTTTTTCGGTAGAAATTCCTATCCGCACTTTACTTGCTTGAATATGATTAAATTTTACTTATGTGTTTGTTTAAGTGATTTATGGATGATCACCTGCTTTGCATGCCTTGGATGACAAAATTTAAAAAAAAAACAATTGAAAAGATCACATGAATATCATTGTCGTTAAAGGAGAAAATGTACCAAAATAGACATTAGACATATCTTGTGTAATTAAGTCCTACACCCATAAATATTTGGTTCGTATAAGTAAGATGAGCTCTAGCCCTTAATCCACTCATAATAGATTAGTAGAAAATCTTAAATAAAATCAAATTGTATAATTAATCAATTAATCAAGCCGCGATCCATATAGTTGAGAGAACCCATGCTAGGCATAGGCATCACATCGTAAGAGAAATCATTTGCGCTTATACAGCAATCCACCAAACTCCCTCAGGGTTTACCTCCGAAAGATTGCGATAATGAGCACAGTGCGGTTCAAAGAAAAGAAAAGTGGAATCAAACCGAACTTGTAGCAAGATGGAATGGTATTGGAAGTACGGAGGAATTTGCCCCCTAGAGGATCCCTGTGTTATCTTCAGATTCTGGTAATTAGCGTCAGGACACTCTGCTTTGCTAGTTATTTACCCAAGTAACGAAGTGTCCTCGAAATACACTTGGAATAAAATAGTCAACGAAACATATTGCTTTTCACCAAAAAAAAGGAAAAAACATTATGATTGTCAGCGAAAAAAAGGAACAGGACAAAAGATTATCAAAAAGAATTGGAAATGGCCGGTCCGAGCCTAATCCAATAAGACTCTCCTCCACAGTCCTTGCTTTAGATTCTGGAACGAGAATGCATGATAAATGTGACTTTACGCGGAATGCACCGCGGATTAAGGCTCTATTGACCTTCATAGCCTTGCCCTGTACATGTTACTTTAGCTTCTTTGGCACAATGAATCAATCTCGCAAAACAAAATGAGTCTTCGCTAATAGACCATTGATAAAGCACACATTACGCCACATAAAAGAAGAGGTCATGCATCATACACAAGAAAGTTTTCTAGAGTCTAACCAGGGATCAATGCAAGATCAAGAGACCACTACAAACATACACAACCATATAGATATTTTGAGTAGTTGGTCGGGCATAATTTCATAAAATAAGGCCTAGTTCAGCTCCTCTCTGGATCATCATATTGCTTACCACCAGGTGGATCTCTCGTAATGCCCGCATGAGAGACCAAAACCCAAACGTGAGTTACAAACTCGCCCCCGGTGGTGAGGTACTTAGCGTGAGCCGACGTATCATTCGAAGGAGCCACATACAGCATCATATCTGCCCAAAAGTCTGCCAACACCTTCCAAATTCGCCCCTTATCCGCTGCTCCATTCACAAGCTGCATTCCTAGCCGTGCGCCTCGACCCACGATGGTTTCCTGGCATTGCTCATTGTCTATGACCTTCTTCAGCTTTTGAATCTGCTCTTCCATTGAAACGAAGGAACCTCCAAATAATCCCCTGGCTTCACCGACAGCACGATCAAATATGTATTCGGTCCTGCAAGGGTGACCGGGGAGCAACCTCGGGGCAAAAACGACCAAGTAAGCAAGATATTGCGATAGCTTAGTCGCTATGCCAAAGTTTTTTTTTTTTTTTTTTTTTTTTTTGGTAAAGGTAAGTATAATATTGCATCCAACCAGAATTTACAAGACAAGTGCAACCCGGCACCAAAACATACACTCAGCGGGACTAGAGTGAGTGGGTGCCCGGTTCACTGAAAGAAAACAATAAAAGCTACAGATATACATCCTCTGAGAGGAGAAGAAACCCCAAAAAAAAAATAAAAAAAAAAAAAAAAAATGGGTACATAACTAGCCTTCTCACATATCAGAGAGAAAGATACAAGGGTCTATCCCCCAGCTGCGCTGTATCCTCCTGTTCTTCGGGGAGTCCACTACCGATTTAAAAGACAAAGCCTTGTCCTTAACCGCCTTGATCAGGTATTGCTTCATGGAAGGCATATTAAAGTTTGCAGCTCTAAAAATCAGGTCATTCCTTGACTTCCAAATGACGTAGATGAGAGCCCCAAAGAAAACCTCGACGATGTCAAAGTAAAAGCCTTTATCCGCAGATTTGAAGATCCAATAGAGGGTTTCCGCCCGGGGTAGGCTCCTCCAAGTAAGATTACACTTTGCAGCCCGAACAAGGAAAGGGATAGGGACACATGACAATCAAAAAATAGGTGATCTATGGAATCAGGCGTGAGGTTACAAAAAGCACACAGAACCGAAGGCAATCTACCAAAAGACATAAGAAAAGCTTGGGTGGGGAGCCGATTCCTAGATATCGCCACAAGAGGAATTGGTGTCCGGGAACAACAGCTTTGTTCCATACATTTGACGCCTGGGGACCCTAGCAGCTTTCTTACGAACAATGCATCAGCTGAAGCTAGAGAAAATTTGCCCGAAGGATGATGGGGCCACATAAGAACATCCTCACCTTGATTAAGGGGGGGACTGTGATTTGCCAGAGGAGAAGTTCCTGCAGAACCGTCAGCCCATCCAAGGCGAAAAGGTCGGCCACCTTTGCATGTCTAGTGAGACCTGATTGATAGATGTAAGTGTTGTCAAAGAACCGGTTGAGGGGGCCCATGTCTAGCCACGGGTCAAACCACAAGGAGGTAGTTTTGCCATCTCCTATCTTCCACCTGAAACAGTCTGTGAACTCATCCCTGAGCGAGATAATTTTCCTCCAAGCCCATGAACAAAAAGTCGGAGTTGAGGCGTTCCAGAAATTTTTACTCTTGAGGTGGGTAGAGTGTATCCATTTGCACCATAAGGATTCTTTATCGGTGAAAAGTATCCAAATGTGTTTTAACATTGCCGCTTTATTACTGTCCCGGATTCTCCGAATTCCTAGTCCCCCTTCTTGTTTAGGGAGGCATACATCGTCCCACGAGACTTTAGTACCACCCGGGCCAAGGCCCGGTCCTTTCCAGAGAAACTGACGACAGATTTGCTCTATCCTATCTACAATAGAAGATGGTAGCCAAAAGATAGACGCCCAGTAAACTTGAATAGCATGCAGGACAGACCTTATGAGTTGAAGCCGACCCGCAAAAGACAGAAACCGATGTGTCCAAGACTGTACTCTAGTAGTTAGAAGACTTACTAGGGCCTGGCAATCCACTTTGCTCAACCTCGAGGTGATGATTGGGACTCCCAAGTATTTAACTGGCAGGGATCCTACGCGAAAATTTAGCAAAAGCAAAATCTGAGCCCTTGTGTATTCTGAGACTCCCGAGATGTAAACTTCACTTTTGCTTGCATTTGGAGTTAAACCACTCCAACGAGAGAAGATGTTAAGCCCTTCTGAAAGTTGTCTCTCTGTTCTTCTGAAAGTGGAGCGCAAGGCACTTCATGCTCACAAATGTGGTTGCTATGTGCCAGACCATTATAACATGAGTAGTAGTCTCAAGATTACATGCCCATGAGAGCTCATCAGACAAGTCGTTGCGCCTCAAAGACGCTTGCTCCATCACCAAATACTTCCCTAGAGACCGAGAGATCGCCATTTTCACTTCCTTAGACAAATTGGTGGGATCAAGTTGTTTCTGACCGTTCCTTTTCTGGTCCAGATAACCAGCAGTGAGTCCATTATATATCCACTTCGATGGAGAATAGCTATATGATTTGAGGAGCGAGTACTGACGCAGTTGTCTTCCCCAAGGCTTCACTAACCAAACTCGGCACAAAATCTCGATCAACTTTCCAGCACATCTGTTCCTTTGCCACCACTCGCTCCGCACATACGTGCATATGTATTTCACCTTTGCCCATTCCGAGAAAATCATGATGCTAAACTGTGTAAGCTCGACAACAAGGATTGACGTCATAAAGAAGACGGTTATGGCAGCCATTATCACGAAATCGTCCGAAATCGCAAGGTAGAGTAAAATCAGAGGAATAGCAACTGCAATGGGGAGTAGAAGCATTCTATACACTGAATGACGCAGATGGAGATTCACTGGGTATTTGGTGTAGAATAAATCGAAAAGAAATGCAAGTTCTAATTCGATGACTCAGAAAATTCGCTCATAACCATTCTCTTCAGAAAGCAGACGTTGAATCAAGTGACATAACTTCTTGTGCGCTTCTCCGGGCAACGAATAGCCAGCGAATCTCAGGCAGATGAACTCGAAGAGCGAAAAAGACAGACAAAGATCCTTGAGTCGGCCATCCAGGTCTCCTCCTCTTGCACTTAAAAGCCTACCTTCGCAATTCCAAACCTTCTCGACAGTGATAACTTCATCCGTCGAATTTAACAATTGCCGATAGTGCGGCGCATCCCCATCAAGCCACGGAGCTTCCTTCGGCCCCCATTTTGCCATTGAACACAATGAGTGCACCTTTGCCTCGTCTGCCACTCTCACCAAGTACCTGTACCCTCTCATTGTAGCAGGATCTTCGTCACTTGAATCGCCCAATAGGTGCTCGGTGCTCATGTAGTCTGCTATGAACCTGTAGTTCTTCTGCATCACAGAATTGCTCGCCAACTTCAAAGCTTGTCCTCTTCTGTCAACTTTTATGAATAAAGCTACCAAAAGAATCCCCATTATTCGCCCGACCAGGATTGCATATTTTAAGATTATCCAACTTGTCAAGATCAATTTAGCAGCAGAGTCAACGTTAAATGACTTCCACCGTTCAATGTCCCCCATGCTGTGCGCAGTGTAGGAATCCATGTTTCTGAGAGCCACCACCAGATAAGTCGCCCAGATAGGCAATTCTATTGCGCAGAAAGGAGCGTTTTGGATAAGGCCAAGCGAGTACGCAATGACAGCAGGCATAAGGGTATATGCCGCGAACCCGACCATCGCGAATGCACCGTTGCCGCAACGTCACCTAAATGAACCGAAAACCCCAAGAAAGACTAAGAATGCAGCAGTGATGGCCAGAAGTACCTCAATTTTTATCATTTGTTTCCTTTGATCTTGGATAGTCGTCCGATTGCAGCGATCCGCCAGTTTATTCCAGACCCACTCCTCAAGCCCTGCCATCTCTGTTTTTTTTTTCTTTCTTTTTCCCGATAAGTCTTTTATTTCTTTGCTATATTCTTACCTTCTGCTGATAACATGGACACGTTGAGGAAGAAGAAGAAGGATCTTTGTTCTACTTTTATTGTGAAGAGGGGACGAATGTGCTATGAACTATAACGGTTATGATCTAAGGTCCCTTTTAACTGAGCTTTGGCCGAGTGCCGTGAATTAGGACCTTCGAAAGTAAATTGGGAAAAGGACCCAAAAAAAATTCATGAACTCAATGCATTGGTATAATCCAATTATAAACTTTTTAATTGGATTAATTAATCTTAAATATTTTTGCATTAATACTCATTGAGTTCATCAAACCAATTTTGATGGGAATTTTTTGACGTTGACATTGACAATCGTAATTAACATAGATATTTTTAATAATTTTTTAAATTTTTTAATAATTTTTTTTCTATTCTTTATTATTTTAAAAATTTTGGGCAAAAGTCGTCATTCATACGTACGGACCCCTGGAGTGCCAAAACTTGGCACAAAACTTGGCCAAAATCGAAGCAAAAATGGATCGGTTAAGTGCCAACGACAAAAAAATCCGGCCAAACTACCATGTGTCCATTTTTCCGTGATTTTATTTGTTGACAAAGCACTTTTTCAAAATAAAAAATCCACGTGGCAATTTTAACCAAAAAAAAAAATTTTAAATCGATTTTATTTAAAAAAAAAAAAAAAAAAAAGGAAGGGGGATTCTCATAATTGTGTCCGAGCATAGCTAGCTTGCCTGCTCTTAAGAACATATCCATTTCGACGAGGAAATAATGTCCAATGAGGTGGAATTCCCACCATCGCAAGTATCTCTTTAAAAGGGAAGGGTAGGAAGGGGTGGGCGAGGGTCGGCCGAGGTCGCCCCACCATCGCCTTGGGAAGGGTCCGGGTGGGTGGGGTCGGCGAGGTCGCCGAGCCTTGGCGGCGATGGTGAGGTGGCGACGGCGGCGGCAACGAGGGCTGCACAGCCCTCGCCATATCCCCCTTCCTCTCCTTTTTTTTTCAATTTTTTAAATTAATCAAATTTATAA
Organism: Corymbia calophylla; assembly: GCA_014182845.1. Lineage (NCBI taxonomy): Eukaryota > Viridiplantae > Streptophyta > Magnoliopsida > Myrtales > Myrtaceae > Corymbia > Corymbia calophylla. Next base: position 3,933,411 of record CM024696.1, on the reverse strand, counting down.
TAATATATTTTTTAATTATTTAATATTTTTAATTAATAATTTTTAAAATCCATGTTAGTGTAAAATGACGTCGTTTTGGCTGATTTTTCACCGACTCAGTTTCCGACAAGCCACATAATCAATTTATATTATTAAAATAAGCCATATAGGATTTCCAGCAGCCTTCGCCAAAGTTAGCACTTAAGTGATCCAATTTTCAAAAAAAGTGGCACTTAAATATACATTTTGTAACTTTTAGCACTTAAGTATCCCATCATGCCAAATTTTGGCACTTGAGCTGTACTTATGCCTCCTTCATCTTCATCTCTCGAGGCGCCAGGACCCTAAGTAGCGGGAATGTTTCAACACCAAATCTCGCATTTCCAGCCAGGCTTGGCCTCATGAGCCCCACCAGCTCCATCTCGCCCCTTCTCCCAAACCCCAACCTCCCAAATTCACTATCGCCATCGCCACCGTCACCTCCTACCAGCAGCCACACCACCATCCCAACCTTCCCTCGTCCACCACCGCCGCCCCGAGAGCTCTAATCAATAGAGGTTCATTTTTCCTTTGTAATAATTGATCTTGGATGTCAAGTCATGCGTACATGTTTCCTCTTCAATTATTGATCCTTTAAGTGGCCCCAAAATATATAAGTAGATGGATAAAATTAGCAGTAATCAAATCATTAGCATACCTTTGAATACGCCACATAACAAAATATATGTCTCTCGCTATTAAAATGAGAAATTAGTTACTTACTAAAAATTATTACACCAATATCTGGTGTTAAATGTGAGATGCGTAAAAAAAGGATTCAACAACATGTGTACTTATTAATTGTTTATCCTTTGTTTGATTGTTGAATTACATGTGCGCGCACTTATGCAAAGCTCGCGTGAGAGTGAGTCATATCATATGGGAGGTTCATGCGCCGGCCTTACTCAGTAAGCTACCTTTGATTAATACTTCATCAAATTTCTAATTTATCCTTGCAAATCTCTGATTCCGCATCTCTAATCCCATGTGTCTTTTGATAGTACCCTCCAATAGGTGCACAAGAAATGATATAATCGTATTTATTTTGATAATAAATCTGTAATGGTCTTGTAATAAGTAATAGAATAATGCATATTCTGGCAAAATGTTTAAGAATAATTTTTATGTATATATAAACTCTATTTTGAATTGCCTATGTATTTTATATGTGTAAAAGTAATTGTAGGGACTGCTTTTTTTTTATTATAAATGTTTGGCGCTTTCAACACTTGAACCAATGGAATTTCGGATTGAATAAGAACTTTGATGCTTTTTTGACAATGTTAAAAAAAATGAGGGAGGACCAAAATGACATTTTGACATTCAGTATCAATAATTGATAAGGCGACATGAATCTATGACTTGACATCTAGTATCAATAATTGATAAGACCACATGAATCTATGACTTGACATCTAGTATCAATAATTGAGGAGGCGACATGAACCTATAATTGAGGAGGCGACATAAATAGGTTCGTGTCGCCTCCTCAATTATTGATAAATCATAGGTTCATGTCACCTCCTCAATTTAGGGATAAGGATCGAGTCCAGTTCAATTCTGGAACCTGATTCTAGAGAGAACTGGACAAGACCAATTCAATTCTAGTTTTGAAGCTTTTATGAAAATTCTTTTGGGAAAAAAGGAAAAACAAAAAACTTATGCAGCCATCATGATTTGAATCGTGGCCTTTAATTCGATCAAAGAATCACGAAATCGGGGATGTTTTTATGATGAAATATTGCAACTTGGTATATTCTTTATCTATAAAAATATGGATCTTTCACCCAAAACAGAGGAATAAGTTGGTTCCCAAGGCACCCAAGAACCAGCTCGGAACTTAATTGGTCCGATTCCCGGTTTTCGATAGCGAGGTTCACGGGTCCAGGAGCCGACGCACCAAGAAAAATCAAATCACTTTGGCAAGCCAATCCATGAATTCTCTGATATTTAGACTTTCGTAGAACGTCGGAAAGCCCACTTTCCAATTGAACTCCTCCTGTCTTGGACGGCCAGGGTCATCACCACCACTATTCCTTCGATCATCATCAAAATTGTAATGCCAATCCCCGTAAGTACGATTCCACCGCTCGTGGGTGTTGTCATAACCACCCTATTTTCCACCTTCGCGATTCCACCGACCGCCTTCCCCACCATGCCGACTTCTCCCCCATTGGCCATCCCGGTCATTCTCTGATCAAGGGCTTCATCACAATGCTCATCTTCGGTCGCGACCTTTTTACCGAATTCCAAATATTCTCCCTACGTATCCCCATATAAGTCGACATAGGAAAGTAGTGACTCACATTCATTTCCCTAAAAAATGTGTTGTTAAGTATCAATACATGATTAACAAAGTTAAAGGCTAATTTGGTTGATTAACATACAAAGAGTGTGTTTTACCTTAAAAAGGTCTGAAAATAGCACCACTTTCATATCGCATAGAAAATTTATTCAGTTGGAAAATGTTTTCGTATTTAACAACAATATATGCCTGGAAATTTTAGTATGATGATGAAAATATTTTTCGTTAATTTATTTTGGTAAGCGATACAATCGACTATTGTTAAAAATTCATTTTGTCAAAATATTGATTTACGCGATATAAGTACATCCTAAAAGATTATGTACTTGATCCTTCTTCATCCATGGTGATTAATGGTTATGATGAGGTTGGCTGATTGGCGAGGATATCCCCCTTCCAAAGTGAATGAAGGAATCTCTTGGTCAGATGGCCTTATGTCACCTCGTAGGTTTATTACTTAGACGGACATCTGTGTCTTTTGGTGGGTCTACATTATTGGGCTCTTTCGTTTGACTAGAATTTGAGCAAGATGGCAAAGGAGCACACATGTATTGTTTCACACGGAAGAAGGTGTGGCTAGTCCAACCACAATGGACCTAACTTGCAAGAAGTATTTTCTGTATAATGAATTCAAATCAAAACCCCAATGCTGGCCTGTCAAATAACCCGATTTTAAATGTGTCACCAATTTATTGATTATTTTAAGTTGGCCACACGATTATGTTTCATGTGAAGGACTAACCTATGAGTGACACAGTGTCACGATCTGAGTCGACTGGCCTCGATCACCGTTTGGCGCCTTGCCACCAAGAAATTAGTGCTTCCAAAAACCATCACCTGACCGTATGCGATGACGGTGAATGAAATGGTATAAGTTGCGAACCCGAACAGTTGGAATATACGGTTTGTGCAACATTGTTTGAATGCCCCGAAGACACCAAAAAAGACCAGAGAGCAAGCTAGCAGGACCAGCTGCGCCTTGATAATTATAATACAAATTTTCAAGTGTTTGTCGTGGTTTCAAGGTGAAAAAAAATCTAAACACCTGGTTTCAATCTTTGATTAATTCAAATTATGTGGCCGTTCTACTCTGATTTTGTCTGGATATTTGTCCCCAAGTGTATTGGTAAACCGAACCGAAAATGTGGAGTGACTCATGTCGAATTTGATTTTATCCAAACCAATTCCCTTTATATTTAATTTTGCCTTATTGTCTTCTGGAGAATATATACCAATCAATGCATAACTTGCATCGTTTTAATTTATTTCAATGTTCATATTTTGATGAGATCATTATTTGGCTACATTATGTTTTTGATTTTTAGATTCGCATGTTAGTTTAGAAAATTCCATTGCATAATGTTAATTAGGTCACGGAATTTGTGATAGGTTTAATTTCCATAATGAAAATTCGTCACGTATTCAGATGTTGGATTTGTGGTCATATTTCATGTCATATTTGCATGGAGTTATATGTAGTAATTTGCTATACCACATTTACATATTATACTTACTAAGTTCCAATGTTAGATTGACATGTTATATCTATGGTCTTGACAAGGGAATCTTACATAAATCATATGATTAGATTAATTAGGGAATCTGCATATAGCAAATTACATCTTAAATATTGGCGTATTTAGAAAAACTCATAATTGCATGTCCAATTGTTTTTGCCTTTGCATTTTTAAGCTTATTGACATTTTTGCATGTTTTTGCATAGATAGGTTTCCATATTTTATTTGCACCATGATAATTGCCTTGTTGGATGGAGAAACTAAAATTTTCATGAATATGTTTTGGTGCATATATGGTACATTAGATTGCATTCTTATCTAATTGCCATATTAACACCTAACAAGTCGCATGTCACAAAAAAGAAAATATAAAAAATCATATCTTACCTGGAGGCCAATGGCCAACTAGATTTTAGGCTTATCTAATTGAATATGTTAATAGACTCGGATTTAGACTTTCCCTAAGTGATCAATCAAGTAAAAGTATGAGATTTCTATTATGTGCTCATAACATTGTATACTCTTAACATGTAAAAGTATGAACGGACAACAATATAGACATTACATATTACTATGTTCCACATAATACAATTTTAGAAATGCACAACCAATTCGAGTCTTCGCTAATAGACCCTTGATAAAGCACACATTGCACCACATAATAGACGAGGTCATGCATCATACACGAGAAAGTCTTATAGAGTCTAACTAGGGATAGATGCAAGATCAAGAGACCGCGACAAACATACACAACCATATAGATATTTTAAGTAGTTGGTCAAGCATAATTTCATAAAATAAGGACTAGTTCAGCTCCTCTCTAGATCATCATATTGCTTACCACTGGGTGGATCTCTCGTAATGCCCGTGTGAGAGACTAAAACCCAAACGTGAGTCACAAACTCGCCCCCGGTGGTGAGGTACTTAGCATGAGCCGCCGTATCATTTGAAGGAGCCACATACAGCATCATATCCGCCCAAAAGTCAGCCAACACCTTCCAAATTTGCCACTTATCCGCTGCTCCATTCACAAGCTGCATTCCTAGCCGTGCGCCTCGACCCACGATGGTTTCCTGGCAGTGCTCATTGTCAATGACTGTCTTCAGCTTTTGAATCTGCTCTTCCATTGAAACCGAGGAACCTCCAAATAATTCCCTGGCTTCGCCGACAGCACGATCAAATATGTATTCGGTCCTGCAAGGGTGACTGGGGAGCAACCTCGGGGCAAAAACGACCAAGTAAGCAAGATATTGCGATAGCTTAGTCGCTGTGCCAAAGTTGTCTCTCTGTTCTTCCGAAAGTTGAGCGCAAGGCACTTCATGCTCACAAAAAGTGGTTGCTATGTGCCAGACCATTATAACATGAGTAGTAGTCTCAAGATTACATGCCCATGAGAGCTCATCAGACAAGTCGTTGCACCTCAAAGACGCTTGCTCCACCTTCAAATACTTCCCTAGAGACCGAGAGATCGCCATTTTCACTTCCTTAGACAAATTGGTGGGATCAAGTTGTTTCTGACCGTTCCTTTTCTGGTCCAGATAACCAGCAGTGAGTCCATTATATATCCACTTCGATGGAGAATAGCTATATGATTTGAGGAGCGAGTACTGACGCAGTTGTCTTCCCCAAGGCTTCACTAACCAAACTCGGCACAAAATCTCGATCAACTTTCCAGCACATCTGTTCCTTTGCCACCACTCGCTCCGCACATACGTGCATATGTATTTCACCTTTGCCCATTCCGAGAAAATCATGATGCCAAACTGTGTAAGCTCGACAACAAGGATTGACGTCATAAAGAAGACGGTTATGACAGCCACTATCACGAAACTATGCAAAATCGCAAGGTAGAGTAAAATCAGAGGAATAGCAACCACCATGGGGAGTAGAAGCAATCTATATACTGAATGACGCAGATGGAGATTCACTGGGTATTTGGTGTAGAATAAATCGAAAAGAAATGCAAGTTCTAATTCGATGACTTGGAAAACTCGCTCATAACCATTCTCTTCAAAAAGCATATGTTGAATCAAGTGACATAACTTTTTGTGCGCTTCTTGGGGCAACGAATAGCCAGTGAATCTCAGGCAGATGAAGTTGAAGAGCGAAAAAGACAGGCAAAGATCCTTGAGTCGGCCATCCCGGTCTCCTCCTCTTGCACTTAAAAGCCTACCTTCACAATTCCAAACCTTCTCGACAGTGATAACTTCATCCGTCACCTTTAACGATTGTCGATAGTGCGGCGCATCCCCATCAAGCCACAGAGCTGCCTTCTGCCTCCATTTTGCTGTTGAACACAATGAGTGCACCTTTGCCTCGTCTGCCACTCTCACCAAGTACCTGTACCCTCTCATTGTAGCAGGATCTTCATCACTTGAATCACCCAATAGGTGCTCGGTGCTCATGTAGTCTGCTATGAACCTGTAGTTCTTCTGCATCACAGAATTGCTTGCCAACATCAAAGCTTGTGCTCTTCTGTCAACTTTTATGAATAAAGCAACCAAAAGAATCCCCATTATTGGCCCGGCCAGGATTGCATATTTAAAGATCATCCAACTTGTAAAGATCAACTTAGCAGCAGAGTCAACTTTAAATGACTTCCACCGTTCAATGTCCTCCAGTCCGTGCGCAGTGTAGGAATCCATGTTTCTAAGAGCCACCACCAGATAAGTCGCCCAGATAGGCAATTCTATTGCGCAGAAAGGAGCGTTTTGGATAAGGCCAAGCGAGTACGCAATGACAGCAGGCATAAGGGTATAGGCTGCAAACGTGACCATCGCAAATGCACCGTTGCCGCAGCGTCGCCTAAATGACCCGGAGACCCCAAGAAAGACTAAGATTGCAGCAGTGATGGTCAGCAGTACCTCAATTTTTGTCATTTCTCTCCTTTGACCTTTGCGAGTCATCCAATGGCAGCGATCCGTCAGGGTCTTCCAGATCCGTTCCTCAAGCCTTGCCATCTCTGTTTTTTTTCTTCTTTTTTCTCGATAAGTTTTCTATTTCTTTGCTATATTCCTACCTTCTGCTAATAACATGGATTGAGGAAGAAGAAGGATCTTCGTTCTACTTTTATTGTGAAGAGGGGACGAATGTGCTGTGAACTACAACGGTTACGCTCTAAGGTCCCTTTTAACTGAGCTTTGGCCGAGTACCGTGAATTAGGACCTTCGAAGTAAATTGGGAAAAGTACCCCAAAAAAAAAAATCATAAACCCAATATGTTAGTATCAATCCAGTTGTAAATTTTTTAATTGGACTAATTAGTCTTAAATCTTTTTGTATTAATACTAATTGAGTTTATCAGATCAATTTTGATAGGAAATCTTTAACATGGACAATCCTAGCTAATGTAGATATTTATAATAATATTTTAAAGGGAGAATGCCACGAAAAACCCCAGAGTTTACCCCATCTAACACATTTACCCTAAATTTTTTTTTTGTGACACGAAAAACCCCAAACTTTGCCCCGTGTGACACATTTACCCCAAACTTTTTTTTGTGACACAAAAAACCCCAAACTTTACTATGTGTGACACATTTACCCCAAACTTTTATTCTAAATGGCACTTTCGTCTTTTATTTTTTATTTTTTCTTTCTTTTTTCCTTTTTCTTTCTTTCTATTTTTTCTGCCGGAGGATCGCCGACGTTGGCCCTTGCCCGACTCAGGCGAGGGCTGCCCTCCCTAGATTCGGCGGGGGCCGCCCTCGCCGGTGTCGATCGAGGGCCGCCCTTGCCTAGGCAAGTGAGGCCAGGGCAAGGGCGGCCCTCGACCGATGCCGACAAGGGCGGCCCTCGACCGACGCCGGCAAGGGCGGCCCCCGCCAGATTTGGGGAGGGCAGCCCTCACCTGAGTCGGGCAAGGGCCGCCCTCCCCAGATCCGGCGGGGGCCGCCTTTGCCTAGGTGGACGAGGCCAGGGCGAGGGCTGGCCTCACCCGCCTAGGCGAGGGCGGCCCTCAACCGACGCCGGCGAGGGGGGCCCCCACTGGATTTGGGGAGGGCAGCCCTCGCTTGAGTCGGGCAAGGGCCGCCCTCGCCGACGTCGGGCAAGGGCCGTCGCCGGCGCTCCTCTAGCGGCTCCTTCAGCGGAAAAAAAAAAAAAAAAAAAAAGAAAAAGGAAAAAATAGGAAAAAATAAAGAAAAAATAAAAAGTAAAAGACGAAAATACCCTTCAGAATAAAAGTTTGGGGTAAATGTGTCACATGGGGCAAAGTTTGGGGTTTTTTGTGTCACAAAAAAAAGTTTAGGGTAAATGTGTCACACGGGGCAAAGTTTAGGGTAAATATGTCACACATGGCAAAGTTTAGGGTTTTTGGTGTCACAATAAAAAGTTTAGGGTAAATGTGTCACAAGGGGTAAAGTTTAGGATTTTTCGTAGCATTATCCCTATTTTAAATATTTTAATGTTTTTTTTATATTCTTTATTATATTAATAATTTTGGGCAAAAGTCGTCCTTCATCGCATCCCTTGTCTTTGCGATTCTTCAGCTTCATCTCTCGGGCCGCCGGGACCCTAAATAGCGGCAACTTTTCAACACCAAATCTTGCATTTCCAACTAGGCTTCGCCTCATGAGCCCCGCCAGCCCCATCTCGCCCCTTCTCCCAAACCCCAACCTAATCAATCTAATGCCTTTTATTTACAGCCACAATCAATCTAATGTCTACGTCTGCAGCGCCACGGTGAGGGCCATCATTATCTTACAAAGTGAAGATGGTGTAGCTAGTGTATAAGGGGGCCTAGTTGAGGAATCTAATCAATCTAATGCCTTTTATTTACAGCCACATAAATCTGTCCCGTGTGTCGAAAATCTTGATCTTTACCAAAAAAAATGAAGTTGACCGGACAAAAAAAAGGCAAGACCAAATTTATTAAGAAAATAAAGAAAGAAAGTGAGTTAATACATTTTACATAGAGAACTAACGCTATCCTACGCACCATGGTAACTTTATAGATAGAAATAATTGAGGTTTCTATCTGAGGAAGAAAATCTGATACTAAATATAAATATTATATATATACACACATACATTGATTAGTACTCTAATAATTTACACATTTCATACTCAAATCGAATCTCAGTCCCAGAGTGTTGCCGAATAGTATAATTAAAGATTTATTACTAATCTATTTCCTTTCCTTACTTTTCTATTCAGATTTTATTTATTCTATTCTCATTGAGTTATTCTTATGACAAAAAAGAAAGTAATCAAGTAAGACACCAGTTAAAATTCTAGCGAGCAACCAAGTTTGAAACATTTTATACTTGATATTTTTGGATATCAAGAATTAATATATTGTGCTCCTAGAAGCCTAGCATCCATCGTTTACAACTAGAACTACTAGGATATCTAATCACATTCACTCCCCTAGCTTTCGTCTCTCAATGTTAGTGTCAACCCAACAGAGTACTTCTGTCTTTAGTGTTATTTTCAATCTCTATGCATTTAACTGCTCCACTAGAAATTCCCTCCTTAGCCACGTTAGAAAGCTTTCTTTAAACAGTTGACCGACAAAGATAAGGCAAGGCAACATTGTCTTTAAAAAGGTTGTCCTGACAAAGAATAAGCAAAGACCAAAGTGGTAAAAGAAGGATAAGGCCAACACGTTTTGCATGGAGAACAAACCCTATCATGTGCATCCTGATCCGACATGTAGAAAAAGCAAGACCGAAACGTTACAAAAAAAGGTGAGCTAATGGGTTTCGCACGGAGATGACGCATTGAAGATGGTGTAGGTAGTATACGAGGGGATCTAATGTTAACACCTGATTTTCAGTAATAAGTCCAACAAAAGTAAAAACTCAAGATTAGGAGTCTTTGATCACGACAGAGCTTGGTTTTCAGCAAAAAGAGTCATTTCAATATTTTTCATAGTTTTTAACGTTCTGTTACATTCTCTTTGAACTTAGGTGTTTTTTATCTCAATAATCCAAAGTTGACTTTTAGGTTGACTTTATGGTCAACCCTAAAATCAACTTTCGGTCGACATTTTATAAAATTTGAAAATTTTGAAAAAACATCAATTATATCTTTTGCAAGCATTACTAGACTTTTAATTCTTCATTTTTTTTTAAAATCGCAGGTTGACTTTTCAATCAAATCGAGCACTTTGACCTTCAATCGAGAAAATCCAAAATTTTACTCTTTCCTTGTTATTTTTCGGATTTGATCCCTTCGCAACATTTGATCCAAAAATCATATCACATCGAAATTTCAAGCCAATTTTAAGAGTTCGGGCTTGAAATGAGTCAGCCAATTCACGAGCTCCACTTCAAGGCCAACCATAAATAGTGCCGATTATCCTTGTTCAAGTCCGATTAGGCCAAATCAACTTAATCTCAATATCAAATTTGGCAAACATGGTTGTTTGGTAAAATTTAGCTAAAACAAATAATTGGGACCGATGAAGTCGAGTGGGGTCAGCCAGGTTGACCTGACAGGATTTGTCCCACTTGGGCTGAAGCCCATTTCGGCCCATTGGGCCAAATGATCTCTAGTGCTTATACTATGGTGCTAATAAATTAGAGGCAAAATTAAATAATTGAAAGGCCTTGGGTCAACTCGGTTTGACTGAGTTTGACCTGGCCCAATCGACTTGGCCCATTAGGCTGAACCAACCCATCCCAAAGCCCATAGCTGACCCTCTCCTCACTCTTCAAATAATTGCAAAATTGCAATTCATCAAAATTACCAAATTGTCGTCAATCCTTATGAAGACTAATCTTGGTCATACATCACCATTTAATCTAGGTCATCTATAATGCCATGCCACTTATCCTTTGCAAGGACTTGGGTTTGTCACTGTACACATATTGTTCACTTTGGACCCCACTAGAGCCTCACGGTTTTGTTCCTCTAGGCTTCGCCCAGAAAACGTGTATGTATAAGTAGAAAACCCATATGTTTATAAGCTAGTCCAATACTCCATCCCTAGGCGATATGGGAAAAGAGACGCGCCCCTCCCTGTGCAACCGGCGATGTGGGACAAGAGATGCGCCCCTCCCTGTGCAACCGCACGGGCCATCACATTCTCTTGCAATCGGCGATGTGGGACAAGAGACGTGCCCCTCCTTATGCAACCACACGGGCCATCACATTCTCCCCCCTTTCAAGCACAGTATCCTTGCTATGGCCCCACACACGGTCAGGAGTCGGCTCTGATATCACTTGTAATGACCTGGGTTTGCCAAGGATGCCTCACATGCAGTCGGGAGTCGACTCTGATATCACTTGTAATGACCTGGGTTTGCCAAGGATGCCTCACATGCAGTCGGGAGTCGACTCTGATATCACTTGTAAGGACCTGGGTTTACCACTGTACACAAATTGTCCGCTTTGAACCCCACTAAGCCCTCATGGTTTTGTTCCTCTAGGCTTCGCCCAAAAAACACGTATGTACAAGTAGATAACTCATATGCTTATAAGCTAGTCCAGGACTCCCTCCTTAGGCGATATGGGATAGGAGACGTGCCCCTCCCTACGCAACTGCGCGAGCCGTCGCATTTGGTATCAGAGCCAGGTTTCAATCCTGGGACCCGTGGGTTATGGGCCCACCACACTTCCGCTGCGCCACTCTGATAAAAATATTTATTCTCTTAACCGGTGCGTAGTTCAATTCATCATTGTCCTCTTCGACATCCTAGAAGCTTGCTAGGAGTTGCTCCTTGCTCAAGCTCTCTAGCCCTAGCGACCACTCCCCGTTCTTACAAGTGATATCAGAGCCGACTCCTGACCACATGTGGGGCCACAGCAAGGACGCTGTGCTTGAAGGGGGGAGAATGTGATGGCCCGCGCAGTTGCGTAGGGAGGGACATGTCTCTTGTCCCACATTGCCTAGGGAGAAAGTCATGGACTAACTTATAAGCATATAGGTTCTCTACTTGTACATACGCGTTTTCTAGGCGAAACTCAAAGGAACAAAATCATGAAGACCTAGTTAAGTCCAAAGCGGATAATATGTGTACAGTGGCGAACCCAGGATGTCAAATCCTTGGCATCAAAATTCAGCCAGTAATCTTTAACGATTGTCGATAGTGTGGCACATCCCCATCAAGCCACAGAGCTGCCTTCCGCCTCCATTTTGCTGTTGAACACAATGAGTGCACCTTTGCCTCGTCTGCCACCATCACCAAGTACCTGTACCCTCTCATTGTAGTAGGATCTTCGTCACTTGAATCGCTCCATAGGTGCTCGGTGCTCATGTAGTCTGCTATGAACCTGCAGTCCTTCTGCATCACAGAATTGCTTGCCAACATCAAAGCTTGTGCTCTTTTGTCAACTTTTATGAATAGAGCAACCAAAAGAATCCACATTATTGGCCCGGCCAGGAGTGCATATTTAAAGATTATCCAACTTGTCAAGATAAATGTAGCAGCAGAGCCAATTTTAAATGACTTCCACCGTTCAATGTCCTCCATGCTGTGCGCAGTGTAGGTATCCATGTTTCCGAGAGCCACCGCCAGAGAAGTCGCCCAGATAGGAAATCTTAGTGCGCAGAAAGGAGCGTTTTGGATAAGGCCAAGCAAGTACGCAGTGAGAGCGGGCATGAGGGTATAGGCCGCAAACGCGACCTTCGTAAATGCGCCGTTGCTGCAGCATCGCCTAAATGACCCAAAGACCCCAAGAAAGAAGAAGATTGCAGCAGTGATGGGCAGCAGTACCTCAATTTTCATCAATTTTATCATTCGACTATTGTCAGGCGTCGAATTGCAGCTCTCCCTCAGCATCTCCCTGAGCCTGTACTCAAGCCTTGCCATCTCTGTCTTATTAATTTTTTTCCCGATAAGTTTTCTCTTTCTTTGCTATATTCTTACCTTCTGCTAGTAACATGGACACGTTGTGAAGAGGGGACGAGTGTGCGGTGAACTCGGCCTTTATTCATCGTTCATGCGGTTTTTATATCCGGGGTAGATCAATCGGTGCAATGCCGACCGGCCGGTTGGGCCGTTGACGTTGTATTGAGCTTTGACCCAAACCGCGATTCAAAAACCATCGACCCGGAAAACGTTGGGGAGCGATCGATGCGCATCATCATCGAATTGAAAACAACATGGTTGGTTTTGTATTGGGCAGGATTCCTCCACCGAAATTGACTTGACCCTTAATTGAAACACATATCTAGGTTGATTCAATGTATCGGCCAATTTAATCCGGGAAAAAGTCCCCATGACCCTCACGTCGATTCAATGCCCCCGTAATGTGATATTTTGTGGAGCCATAAAGCAATCGATTGGAATTGAGCACGGATGGGACAGGACTGCTCGCAGCCCTCGTCTTCGGACTTTTCTGTGCACACATATAATACCCGGTGTACGCAACTATTCATACGTCTTGAAGATGCATCATGGGACGAATTTTGTCCCCCTTCATCGCACGTAACCATGCATTTTGACCTCGAGCACGGAACCGAAACCCCAATAATTAATTTCACATTAACTTGACTAAATCACGCTCTACCCCACGACAAGTGCCGGATTCCATGGGGTCATCAGGCACATCGGGTTGTGACCGCGCAACTCGAACTCCTCACAGAAAAGGAGAATGCCATGACCGTCCTTCCACCCGAAAAACGCAACCTCAAACCAGCAAAATCAAACTCTCAAAAGTCCTCTCGTCACTATCACTCTCATACTACTCATCACTAACTGAAGACCCTAAAAAGATTGGAAAAAATAAAAAAATAAACAACCACAACTTAATGAGTAATGCATCTCTTCTAAACAAATCAAGCATCCACTATGCACATTTAAGACATAAAAACACAGCTCTTTATACCAAATCCATGATATAACAAACTTACAAGTTCAAAATAAACCTTGAAGTGTAGTTGGCAAAAATAAAAAATTATATGATAAAAACAAACCTCGAGGCATACAGATAAATTGGAAAAGAGAATGAATAGCAAATTCTTGTCATCTGGATCATTTACACATTCCACAAAAATTCCCTGAAAAAATTGCATTGGATAATCCCATGTGATTGTGAATCCAACATTGCCACTTGCAGTCAGGAAAGCAAAACTGATCATGTAACCCTGTCCATCAGAACTCTGTATTTGAGCCTGTCCGGAATGAAATCCGAAAGATGATCCCAATCAAAGTGATCCAGAAATCAAAATATAAACAAAAGGTGTCACTAGCAATTTTAGAATGCTAGTTCGACCTGATGAGATGGATCGCCTTCCACAAAATCAATCAACCAACATATCGGGAAAAAACAAAAATTCAACCTCGATGTGGTCCCTCCACTGCCTTGAAATGAGGGAGTAACATCTTGATTTACAGTATCGAAGATGATGGACATAAGTCGCAGGGATAGCAACGTTGTTGATGATTTGAACCCTTGCAAAACACGTTACTCGATCGGCCCTGCTCATAACAGTTGGATGGCAAAGGATTAGAACAAGTATAGTTCCCCCACATTATTATAAAACACAAGCAAATGTTCACTATAATTGGCCATGCCTGGGAAACATAACGGCGGCAACCATTGTATTGACTAGGAGTTCAGCAGATGCAACGATCTACATCAGAATATACTGCACACAATCAACTCCTGCGGGATGGAATCACGGGCTTCCTGTTCTTCGGCACATATGCAAACTGACTGAAATCTGGGGCAGTAGTTGACCTACTATTGAACGAAATCAATGAGGGATAACCAACTAAGAGTTTGGAAAAGTAGAGAATCTCTTTGCTGTCATCCTCTCACCTATTCGTACATGTGTTGTCCACATCCTTCAAAGGAGCACGGAGACCACTGGCACGAGAACCAGAACCGGTGAATCTAAATGACGATATTACTGAGACGAATCTCTCCAGTGATTTTTCTGCTATGTCAGAATAGCGGCCTAAATGGGAGATGTCGGCTCCAAATTTTTCTTCAGAACCAGTGAACGACTTGTCTGATCCAGGGGCACAGTCACCTGAAGCCAAGAGATATATCAAATTTCAAACGTCATCCTGAGGGAACTCTTAAAATATGTAGTCTCAAAAAGCCAAAGAGGCCACCACGGGACCCAAAAGAAAAGATGGACTCCCAAATAATGGTAAGCATTTAAAATAACCCTCTGATGAAGAGCCTTCACTTTCAAAATCGAAGTACATGCAGATGAGTCATGGATTTAGAATTCAATTCATCAGAGTATGAACCTAGAAATGGACAGTAACTCACTGCTAAAGCAGGAGGCCTTTTTTCAGAGCTAAAATACATTGTAACATGTAGAGTCAAACTATTATGGTTCCTTTGATACATGGCATAACCCAAAGATTTTGCAAGCTTCCCAATGATTTCAACTTTATTTCATGTGCACTCAAATACCAAATGATGCAAAAGGTTTCCTGTTTTAAAAAGTCAAATTATGCGCTAAACATGAAATGCATGCTCAGGCTTGAATGTTGCAAACCAATTAGAAGCTCAGCTTAGCTCTGCAAAGAAAATGCAGTATGTTAATGCATGCATCTTCATCAATTAGATAATAAATGGCTTTCCAAATTCCATCCTTAATTCTGTGAAGGTAGTATCTTGTACAATATCTACCAACATCAATCTAGACTTATGCCAAACATGATAGTATGTTAAGATTAAGAACCAAGATAATTGCTAAACAACTTTTCATATTAATAACACAGTTTCAGTTGACAACATACCATCATCGACAAGAGAATCATCCACATGCATACACTTTTGTTTTGAGCTCTCCTGAGACAAGGAAAACACAGGGCACAGGTGTTAAGAAAGCTATCTAACTTTAGGAAACAAATCATGATAAAGGAAGGTTGCATTGCTGGAAGTTTCATAGAAAGTTGACTTCACCTACTTTTTCCACTGTGCCATCAAGGGGTGTCTTCCTCTTGATGATCCTTCCTTTCAAAAAGCCAGTCTCACCTAGACTGATGGGATGATCACTTTCAACTGGGATGTTTTCTTTTTCATCATCTTTGTCAGTATCATTTGCAGACTGATGCTTGAAATAGGAGCTCCTTATAATAACCTTTCTGTCCTCTCTTCTTGCTTCAACCTCAATTCTGTTTACACCTTTCTCCGATATGTCATCAAGGGAGGTTTTCCCCTTCATGATCACTCGCTTCATAAAGTCAGTCTCACCTAGATTGATTGGATGATCACTTTTAACCAGGATATTTTCCTTTCCATCATCTCTATTAGTTTCCTTCGCAGCATGATCCTTGAAATAAGAGCTCCTTATGATAACCTCTCTGTTTTCTTTTCTTATTTTTTCCTCACTGCTGTTTACACCTACATTTTTTACCGTATCATCAGCATAGGTCTTCTTTTTTATGATCATTCCTTCCACACCTATGGTCTCACCTACACTTGTGGGGTCACTTCCAACCGGGGTATTTTCTTTCTCCTGGTCTCTATCAGTTTCATTCACAAACTGATGCTTAAAGTAGGAACTCCTTACAATGGGCCTTTTGCACTCTTTTCTTGTTTTTTCATCGACTCCGTTTATAGGGCTTTTGGGTTGATGCTCCTTGAATGATACACAAGGTTTATGAATCGGAAACCCGGATTGTTGTAGTAATGAGAGCCCTGGTCTTCCAACCTCATCCAATGTACCTGCACTTTTTAACTTATTAAGTAGATAATGGAAGCCAATTCATGACAACATATCTGCGCATATCAGAATCCTAGGGCCACGATTGGCTTGAGCTTACCACTTTCCATCAATTCTGATACCTCTGGAACTTCTTGTGTGAAACCATCTTCTTCCTAATTGAAGAAAATTTGGGGACATCAACTATCTTCGAATGTGTATTTTAAGACTAAGCATGCAATCAATATTATTCACAATATTTGTGGAGTATCATTCAGGCAAAAAAAGAAATGCAGTTTGAAGGACAGAGCATCTGCTCACTTCCTGTCGCTGAGACAAATGACAATGGTTCATATCAGCCAGAGCCTCCTCAGAGTTGTGTTCCCTGGAACTCTGAGAAAGGTTATCCACTGGACTTGACTGGTTAGAGGTAGGCCGAGGAGCCTTGAAATCCCTCTTTGATTCAAGAGATGCAAAGCCTTAATAGATCAAGGAAACCTTTGGTACCAAAGCCAAATGAGGGTGACATTTTAAAGATCTTGCACAAATAATTCTAAAGGGGTCCATATTGTCAAAGCATAGAAGAACAAAAGAAAGATCTCTTTGAGCCTGACCTAATTTCCTGATGCTGTGATTCAGCTATATTTAGAAACCTAATAAAGATTCGATCCATATAGAATCCCACTTACAATATAAAGTACCTCTTTAATTAGATATTTGTACACATGATGTAGGCCCTGCATATACGTACTAAAGAAGATAAGACAATTTCAGTCAAAGATATTCAATCTCTAAGCTACATCTCATCCACTCATGTTAGAGCCCAGAACATAAAGCAATATATAGACTCAAAAGCCACCACAATCAGAGGGCCATGTATCTTATCCTTTAATTGCAGGTGCAGAGGGGTTGTTCATGCTTTATTTAAAGTTTAGAGCCACACAAGTTTGTGAGAGGCCCCAATTGTGGAAAGTGTAGCTTGTGACTAGTCTTAAGTCCTTAGCAGCTAAGAAACACTTGTGATCTCTGATGGTTTCCCGTTTGTTGGCACAACTGGATTGATTGGTTGGAGAAAAGAGGAAACATCAAATTCTTAATTCTTTTCCACAGGGACTAGGATATTGGCAATCCCTGTCAAGTAAATGAAAGGCATGTCAATGTGGCAATCAGACCAAGTGATAGGGCTTGTCATTTCAACTTGACTAAGCTCCCTCGCTTCCAACAGTCAACATGATTTTTCTGCAACTTCTGCTCAGACAAGATATTGTGAAGCACTATCTAACTGCACAAAGCATTCGCAATAAGGTTTTGCAAAGCATTATACTATACAATACAGAAAAGACTATCAAAAAATGGGGTTTTCAAAGGATACAAAAATATTTCGTCAGGACATTCTCGTGCGCAGGTAAGTCTAGCTTCTTTTCACCTTTTGGCTTGAAAAGTTTCAGATAATGTGTTTTGTCGATCACATTGGCACTAACATCCCTGCCCTGTCAAAATCAGAAAATGCAGAGTCATTCGAGCATTATTGAGTACGCACCATTGATCATCTCACTTATGGTATAAAAAATCAAAACCATGTTTAAATGCATTCGTCAACACATGGATTATGCAGGGCAAATGTCCATCAATTATACTACGCAGTTATCTTGATCTGGGTGTGAGATAATGCTACCAGCCACTCACTTAATTGAAAACATAGTAATAATAAGTGCCCCGCTCAATCTGCCAACATGTGCTTTTCATATTTCATCATAGTCAACTTTATACTAGTGTGTGTGGAATTAAGAAAGAGCATGTTGTCATAGAGGACTACCCAAACCTTACTATCTTGTGTCATGAAACCATTCTCTATAAGTTTTACTATGGAATTGTTCCAGAACTGGAAGTCCTCATCGCTGCTATCTTTTATGCGAGTAGAACTTCACGCATTGAATTCTACACTGTTACATCATATCCTCTCAATTCCTAAGTTCAGCTGTGATTCTTGTGTCTTTCTAATAACAGTATTACAGCCAAAGGGTTCATGTCAACTACGTTAAGAAAAGGTCTTTTACCTCAGTAAAACAAATGTTCATATCGTCGATGTTTTTTGTTACACAACCTTAAGCATTCAAGAACAAAAAAGAAAAAAGAAAGTGAAGTAAATGACATCAAAGGATTTATTTCTAGTCAGGAAGGTCGAGAAGATGTTCAGAAAATCTTTATGTTCTATCTATCCTTGCTATTGTTCTATGTTTCACTAGGAAGATGTCTCCTTGAATTATCTAACTTTGTCAAACATCTCTTATTCAAGCTTCAACTTTTGTTAGCTTTCGGAAGATCACTTTAAATGCTGTATCTGCTCACAGAACTTTTTTCTAAATTATAATATTTCCTCAATCAGCTGGCATTTGGAATCTAGGCAATGGTATTTATGGCAAATATGATGATTACATTCCCAAAATGTTACGGAAAAGAGAAGTTTCAGTCACTTCAGTAGAATTCTGAAGGGAGGAAAAAACAAGTGCACAATCAAGATAGACAATGAATAAATATTATACCTGAAATGGAACTTTGGTAAATGGATCAAGATCACCTTCTGCAATACCTCTGGCCACATGTTGCGGTATTGATGTATTTCTAGTTAAGGTTTTGTCCAAATTGCCAAGCATTCTTAACAATAGATGTACAATCCAGATTGATTTCATAAAAAGGATATGGTCCTAAGAACTCCAGCCCATCATCAGTGACATTCGATATATCCAATAGATGTACAGTCACTTTAGTAATTGGATCATACACCCTTTGATGTTGAAAAGTCAAAATCGCCTTATGAAATAGTTCTTCATAATTTGGAGGAACCGACCTGGTGTATTTCACGTGCTTAATCACCTGTATCCAATAAATGTGGAGTTACAAAGAAAGAAACAGAAAATCTTATGCGATGTTTGAAAGCCTCTTCTTAAGGGATCATGATATGAACAGTCATGTGACTTATATATAACCAAATGTATGCTCACCTTGTCATATGTTTTGAACTTTTTAATGAGTGCATGTGCTGTTTTCAGACCCATGCCAGGGAGTGACTGCAAGTAGTCACAACCACTCAAGATGCACATCTCGAGAACCATCTGCTTAGTAAATCCAGCAAAACTGAGTTCCCTGTTCTGTTGTAGCTTGGAGTACTTGAACTCAACACCTTGCCCGAATTATCCATTTTGAAGATTATCTGGGAAATCATATTTACACATTGAGTGAAAACACTCAATAAAGTGAGTCAAAAAGACTGTAGTTTGCTTAGTAGATGTGTGTTGTAACGGATGAGAGATGGCAAGAGGCAGCCACTGAATAACTCACCCTGGGGCAGCCAAACGGTATAAGGTCCGAGTCCTCTGTAATTACAGCATTGACCTGCTTACTGACTGCCAAGAAAGTCATTTGCGCATCTGTCTCATAAGGGGCGACAACATAAGAGATGTTCTCCTGCTTTAAGACCTTCCACATGCAAGATGAGATAACTTCATTAGTAATGGCAACCCAATTTGATTTAAAAACACACTACATGACCAAAAAATATTATTCATACCTGAATTAGCTCATGTGCCATGGAAGGTGTGATGTCTACTGCTTTTTGATAGCACCCATAAGCAGCAGTACCATTTCCATTTGACTCATGCTCGATAGCACGAGCGAGATTTTCCTTCCTAGACCTACATAAGCAAGGTAGTTTTAGTTCTTTGGTGATTCTACACATGATTGCAAAACTTGAAAAGGTTTGGACCTTTCCTAAGATAACAAAGTCTCATAGCATCCACTGAGCCCTCCCATTTTGGATATATAGGAACTTAGGACATAAAAAAGTGAAGAGGAATGTCCGGACTAGCTGAACTTTAATTCTTTTTAGGTAGGCTCTAACTGTTGAGGGAGGAAGAGGCTCCTACCATGTACAGAGGAAAAGATGCACACAACTCTTTATTGTTTCAAGATTTGAATAAAACCAATAAGATAAGTAGACGAGTGAACCCACTACAGATTCGAAAAACAATTGAATATTTTGGGTTCAAGCTCAGAGGATAGTGATTCTGCTGTAGAGCTGACAAAAACATACCTTGCACGCTTGTTCTCCTGTTCAATCTTCATTGGCAGGAGACCTCCATCAAAAACAAGAACTGGTTTAATGCCATAATGCCGGAGCAAATTCACTCTGTCCATGCAGTATTCAATGTGCCTGAGAATTAAACACCACAGAAGCATGAATGAACCTGAATACCGTTTTACATATCATTTCATCCCAAAGGAATGTTCACAAGCAGGAGCTGAACATGAAGCTGAAGAACAATGAACAATGAGGAAGCAACACAAAGGAAAGCACAAGCTCAGATACTGCATTCAGTTTTCTCTAACTTAAAACCAATGAGGCTATGCTAGTTCTGATGCTCTCCTCTTTCTGCAGAGCCAAGCTAAAACCGAACACTGACAAGAAGATTAAAAAATGGGAGCTTCTATTCTTCAAAAACTCTCAGAAGCTATGGAAAAAGAGAGCATGCCAAGCACTTTATGTCTTTATTGTAAGCATTACTCAATACGAACACTTCCCAACTCGACCATAACGCTTGCAACTGAATCCCTAATGCACTGAACATTCTTGCTTAACCATAAAGCCGAAAGGGAAAAAGTCACCAATTGGCGGTCATCTAATTTCGTGTTCAAAACTCTCACTTTCTGACAACACCCATTACCAACTTCATCAATTCAGACCATCAAGCTCACCAGGCATAAAAAAGCCGATGGGACAAGTCACAACCGAATTATGAGAAGAGCCAACTCATATCACTTCACTATAAACAGCTAAGACCGATCAAACTAAACACTCGGATCAAATGGGCAGCATCAAGTTTCCTTCATTTCCCCTCCCCTCGAATATCCCTAAACCCACATAGCCAAAAAGAGGTTTTTTTTTTCCATGGCGAACTCCAAACAGATTGAGAAGCACTCAAAGCTTCTTGCTTTCATGATACGCAGTGTACATCAAGCCCAGAAAAGGAAAACCCGACTCATACCACTACTCAAAAAATAGCTAAGACCGATCTGACCAATCACTCAGATCAAATGGGAAGCATTAAATTTCCGTCATTTCCCCTCCCCGTGGCCAAAAAGAGGTTCTTTTTCCCAGGGCGAACTCCAAACAGATTGAAAAGAACTCAAAGCTTCTTGCTTTTGTGATGCGCAATGTACATCAAGCCGAGAAACGAAAACCCAACTGCCCCATTTTCGATTACGAACAAAAAAAAAACTTGTGTGGGAAACGGCGAGAGATTGACCTGGTGGTGGGCACGCCATTGCAGAGCTCCTTGCTGCAGGAGATGGCGCCTTTGTGGAGCCAGGAGTAGGTGTCGACGGCAACGGCGCAGCCCTCCAGCTCCTTTGCATGGATCGGCGCCATGATCGACTTCAACAGAGGCAAAAGACCCTGTATCCCCATTGCTTTCTCTCTTCCTCCGAATTCTTATCAGACTTTTCACAGAGAGAGAGAGAGAGAGAGGGAGAGAGAGAGAAAGAATGCCCTCTAATACATGGCCAGTGCAGGGCGCCGCGGCGGTGAAGAAAAGAAGGCGGGAAGGGAAATTTCTGAGCTTTTGGCGGGGCGATGGTGCGATCGTGCTGGTAAAAAAGGGATTTTTATTTTTTCTAATTTCTATGGTGACCCTTTTTTCTTCTTCGTAATATGTTTTTTTGTGATTGATTTTTTTTTAATAATATTCTCTTGCGATTGGGTACGTGAAACAGAATTATGTTAATATCGTGAATTTTAATAAATAAATAAAACCCACTTCGTTATGTTTAGTATTAACTAGCTAATCACCGCATAATGTTTGATAATTCGAAAAAGAAAAGGAATTGCATTTGTGGCATTTTTGCTTAATTCAAAATAAATATCCTAGCATCTTGGGATTAACAAAAAAAAATTGTGTTTTGCAATGTTTTGTAAAACTTAACCCTTTTCATTAAATTTAGAGGGTAAAATGTTTAAAAACGCATTTATGTTTATTTTAAGAAATCTTATTGATTTTATTGCAATCAAAAGCGAGATGTTATTGATTGTGAATTTTCATATGATATTCTACGAAGGATTGCGACATTTTGATGTAAACAAATGAAACAAAACCATAGAATGTGAATTTTTCCTTTACAAGGTTGCTGTTTTTCCATCATAACACATATTATGTCCTTTTGCCAATAAACAATTGAGAATCCATTTTATTAAGACCATGAAAAGATAGATATCAACATAAAATCAAGCCCGTGATATAATTCAAACCAAATTAAAATTTTCACAATTTGTGGTCGTCAAATCACAGCACCAAAGCCGACAACAGTAACCTAGAAGGATAGTTTATAAAATGATCATGAAATTTCAAGTCGAATTCTCACAAGGGATTGATAATTGATATATCAGTGATTATAATAACACATTTATTTATACGAATAGATTAAGAAACAAAAGTCGTACTTAGGAATTTGAACATAAAAAATATAACTATCAAAATCATCATACTTATTATAGGATGGATATAGTCATTAAATACATAGAATGTAAAGTTCAATGTTCATTTGATAGATTGACAAAATAATTATCTTCCTTTATATATGTGTATATGATTAATAGTAACAATAAAGACACAAATGATCAATAAATCTTGATTCAATATGTAATGTAATTATTAAATTTTTAATTTGTTTCATATAGTCCATAAACTTTAACTCATAAATTTTTAATTTATTCAATGTAGTCACTGAACTTTTGATATATATTCACTTTAATCGCTGAATTATATGAAAATATTTAATGTTATTCTCAAATTTAAATTATTTTAAATATTGAATATTTGTATATATTTAAGGGATATAGTTGAACATATATTGTAACTCTAGGGATAATATTGAGCCAATTAAAAATTTATAGATTAAATTGCATATTGGGTTAAAATTTATTTCATTATCCCAAAATAGTATATAGAAAATATTTGCGGGTGTGATCTAATGAAGACATTGCCCGTCGTCGGCCTTCTTCTTCATCTTTAACGTGCTATGTTGTCGCATCGTACATCAATCGCCATAAATATCCATGGCATGGAGATACAATCGCTCAAGTGGTGGAGAAGCCATTTTTGGAGAAGCACGTGAAATAAAATGGCTAATTGATGAGAAATCGAATCCCACTACTTTTGCAAGGGGCCCTACCCGACATGGTTTTGTGGTAGGTGACTTGCCTTGAGCCTTGTGCCTATCAACTTGGCTCAAATTTGAAGTATCTCCTCCTCGGTTTTCACCAAAATCCCCCCACCCCCCAAAAAAAAAAAACAAAGTTTTCCATAAAAAAATGGTGGATTTCAGTAAGATTGATTTCCTTATTTATTAAATTGTATGTCATTCGATATAATAAACTCAAAGCGGCTTCGATGAGAAAATGGGTATTGCGGCTTTTTATTAGGTGTTTGTTAAAACGACGATAATTTATAACAATTCTTAAGGCTTTAAAGTGTTTCCGTTTCAAAATATATATTACCTAATATACAAGTTCAAAGGCTTCATATCATAATTACAGTGCATTGCCATTTTAGTTTGCCCACAACTATATTTAGCTTACTCCTTATTGAGTCAAATTTACTTATTTAAAGCAGTTCTTATAATTCAATGCGTCATTTGATAAATCAAATTTTGCAAACCGGTCTTAATGTACCGGGCTATTGCTCTTCCCTTAAATGCAAGAGTAAGTTACCACCAGAATTAAGCAGAAGTACCCCCACACAAAGAAAATGAAATATTGGCTACAGGATTCGCGTTAGAAGATGACTTTCTGGTACTAGCTTCCAATCTGTGGTGTGCATGTCCTGGAGCGGCTGCCCCACGTCCACAGTGAGTGATTGCTCATCTACAGCCATAATAACAAGTGCCCACAAGTATCCAAGAAGCATTCTTGTGACCCTTGTTGCCTAAGGAAGCATGAGGACTTCGAATATAAATGCTTTGCCTCCTGCAATTTATGTGCAAACGTACGAGAGAGAGAGAGAGAGAGAGAGAGAGGTGGATATTTGCATAGATGCTGTCCAATTCGTGTCTCTCCTCAAATTCCATATGCAGTGCTGCAGCAGGAATTGCAGGTACATATGATGCATGAGGTTTCACTCCATCTGTTGCGCTATAAAACTTGTTTTGGTACTCCTAGCAGTGAGTTGACCCAACACAGATAGAGCTGAAATGGTTTGGCGAAAATTGGGTCATGTAAAAATCGAATTGAAAAGAGGTTTCGGCTTAGATTGCTCTTCCCGAGTTGATCAATGCGAATGTGATCGCAGAGTGGTCCAGGAGGTCATCCTTGATTAGATCGATCGGTTCATTCTGATTCCAGGATGAACAGTAGAGAAATCTCGGGTTCCTACTTGTTTCAAGTAGTTTGAATTGGAAAACAAATTGCTTTCTGCTAATTTTGAACTGGAATTCCCCCGTCCGAGACACCATTTTGATTGACACTTATGTGAATGCGAATTTATCGTCTCTAATTTCTCTCGGCGTGAACTGCAGGAAATGTCTTCGCCCTCGTGCTGTTCATGTCCCCAATGTAAGCTGTTAACTCAAGTACTCCAGTTAAGTATACGATACCAATAATTTTGATTCAGTGTAAACTCTTTGGTTTTGTTGTACCTGCAGACCGACATTCCGAAGGATTGTTCGGAACAGATCCACTGAGCAGTTCTCAGGATCGGCCTTACATATACACACTCTTGAATTCCTTGATATGTCTGTGGTATGGCTTGCCACTCGTGTTGCCCGGCATCATAATGGTCACGACTGTCAATGGGATCGGGTTGTTTTTCAGGCCGCCTACATAATCATCTTCATTGCATACACCAATAAAGCCAGGAAGGTAAATTGCTTAACCATGACAGATTAGACCCCCGAAATCGAGTCTAACAGATTCGACCAACCATACCTTGGAAAACTCCTTCAGTTGTTTTGCGGGTTCTGATTGATTGAGTCTGTTGTACTCGTTCCATGGCGATCCATCAAAAAGATTTTCGTCAAGTCGTTGCTCGGTTGATATATGTTCTGCTGCTTCTGCATGATCTATTCTGATTTCACGGCGGCTTTGCTACAGGTGAAGATGTCGGGACTAAGCATATCAGTTCTTATGCTCTTCCTAGTCGTAGTGATCACAAGCTTGCAATTCTTCAATTCGCGCTCACGGCAGACTTTCGTTGGGTGCCTGAGCGTGGCTTCCCTTATTTCCATGTTCGCGTCGCCCCTCTTCATCATCGTAAGCCCATCCAAATAGTTATGCAGACCAACATCAATCGAACGGCACGTTCCCTAACACCAGCTAGTTTGCTTTTTGTGCAGAAGCTGGTGATCAAGACGAGGAGCGTCGAGTACATGCCTTTCTATCTCTCTTTCTCGACCTTTCTGATGAGCCTCTCTTTCCTCGCCTACGGATTGCTCAAAGCCGATCCATTCATCTACGTAAGTTCCCATTTGCGCGATATCCTGCATATCCAGTCGCCATGATCAGGAAAAGGATCTGATATTTCCAGGTATTTTCTACAGTTTCCGAATGGAATCGGGACGATTCTAGGAATAATTCAGCTGGCGTTGTACTTCTACTACAAGAGCGCGTCTACAGATCACTTGAGAGAGCCCTTGATGGACTCATGCGCCTGAGAAGATCAGATGCGCGACAAGGGACTGTTCTTGGTATCAGTCTTTTCTGTTCTCTTTGTGCCAGGTGAGAACAGAAGCTAGAATGGTAGCGTGGCTAAATTCGTACCAAATCTGAAATCCGAGTCGATCTATCTCATGGTGTTCAATGTTCTGTCGATGCTCGATAGCATTCCGGGAAGCGATTCAGCATTTCGAGACCTTTTTGTCCGATCCAAGCGTAGAACCTGACGCCTTATAAAAACTGGGATTTGCTGGAGAAGCTGATGAATGAGCAGAAAGGCCCTTACTCAACTGTAACGAGTACCTAAATTTTATGCTAGGACAGACCTGTCGTAGCACCTGTTGCAACTACAAGCTGCGTAGAATCTTAAATCAAAAAATGAAACTAAGGATAAGTGTATCCTCTCTCTCTCTCTTTTCGATCTCTCGTGCGCGCAGCATGAGCCCGACACCATTCTCTAGCTCAACTTTCGTTTCCTCCTCATGCTCGAGTTTCGTATGCACTCGATCGATTAGAGACTTGAATTGATTGGAGGTGTAAATTTTCGCATCACACTCTCGATTTTATGCCGCATCAATGGTTTGGTAAACCAAGTAACATGATCATCCAGAGGTTCTGATTGCACTTACCCAATTATGGAGTTGATTAATAGAAAGCAAAGAAAACTGAAAAATGAAACTCCTAGCCTTGACATCGAAAATTGACCCGGAGAATTGCAACAAAACTCTTAAACGTGTGGCCCAACGTACACTCAAATCCTAAATATTTAAATTTGTGCAATCAAGTCATAATTTTTTTTTTATCAAAGTTGGTCAATTTTCATAGCCACCGACAGCCCTCACCCAGTCTGTGGGATTCCCCACCGACGGCACCCTCTTTCTCTCCCTTGGTTTCTTTGTTTTTTCAGTTTTCTAATTCGGTTTTTTTTTTATTAATACCTTGAAAAATCCTAAAATGATATACATACGATAAATTTACCTCAAACTAATTTTTTAACTACCAAAAACCCCAAACCGGTACATCCATGACAAATTTACCGTAAATGACCATAAAAAAACTCCAAACTAGGTACATTTATGATAAATTTATCCCAAAACTAAATCTTTTACCACCAAAAAATCCAAAATTAGTATATTTGTGACATTATGCCCTCCATTAAATTAGATTAATACCACAAAAAGCTACAAAAATGGTATAGCTATGACAAACGAAGAGTAAAATTCTAAATTAATATACAATCAACTATCACATGTCATCTAACTCAGTAATTTGAAAGTAAAATTTAATAGAAACTAACAGAGGGTAAATTTATCATAAGAGTACTAGTTTGAGGTAAATTTATCAAGAGTGTATTGATCCTTTTTTTTAAATTCTTTTGTAAACTTTTTGCTAAACATTGACTTTTAGTAGGATAATAACAAAAAAAATACTTGAACTTATTGTACAGATGCTTATTCAGTCTTAAACTATTCAATTTGGCTAATTTAGTCATAAATCTTTTGACGATTTGTCAATATAATTTTTCAACCAATTTTGGTTGTAAATCGTCGATGTGGACGCTCGCAGTCTTACATGGCACAAAACTATCGGCACTAACATGGGCAATTTTGTAAATTTTAAAAAAATTTCCTATTTAAAAATAAAAAATGCAAAAATTGTCCACTCGTTAGGATTAGCTAGCATTTTTACGTAAGGGATTTTGGGCCAAAATTGGCCCAAAGATCTATATTGACAAAATATCAAAAGATTTAGACTAAATTAGCTAAATTGAAAAGTTTAAAACTGAATTGACATCTATACAATAAATTATGACTTTTTATTATAATTATCTCCTTTTAGTATGCGCTACAACAATTACAATGTATGAATCTATTAAAATGCTATATGAAATGTAGAAATTCATCTTACTTTAAATGTAGTTGCAAGAAAAATCTATGCTTCAAAAGATAAATTAAACTCAATGCTATTCAAGATGGTGATAAAATGTGTAAAGTTAACTTTACTAATTTTAAGTAAAAACCTGAGTAAGAGAGGGGGAAAGAAAGAGTTAGATGAGCTCGTGAATATAAAATAACAGAAAAACAATAAATGCAAGGGTTTAAGGGAGCAACACCGTTAAACCCTTCCTAAAATCCTCCCTGATTATATTGTTGTTGAAACAAGTTCCTCAGTTGGTCGGATACAAATATAAATTGAAGACGATATCTATGTTAATGATGGCCAACTAACTAGCACAATTTTTATATTCAATTAAAATAAATATAAATTGCTAGTCTGGATATTATTAAATTTTCTATGTCATTAAGGTTGGCTTACAGTGAAATAATTCAAATCCCCATCACAATAGGCTCTAGGTAATTTCAATTTGGACATAATTAAGATAAATTTAAAACATGTAAATTCAGCATTGGGTTCGAGCCATGTTTTACACATAGTGGATGCACTATACTTCGTATTCATACATAACCATGGAGATGCTAATCGTGGATCCGCTACATAGGACATTTATTAAAATAGACATATGTATTCATGGAGATACTATGTGGGGTATTTATTAATAGTGAATTAAAGAAGAAAAGAAAGTAAAAGAAAAGAGAAAAAAATGAGTTAGAGAAGGAATAGGAAAGATCCGTAGAAATAGAAATTCAAACAAAACATGGAAAAAAAGTAACATTTTTTGAAAAAAATGAACAAATTATTGAGGAAGGAAACAGAAAAAAAGAAAAAGAAACTAAAACTTACATAAAAATATGCAATAAGGTAATGGACTCAATAATTACACAGAATAGCGAAAAGGGTAAAAATTAGAGAAAAATAAAATAAAAGGGAGAAAGGTGGATGGATTGGAAAACGAGAATGTAAGTCACAGGTTTCTTTTTTTTTTTTTTAGAAGTCAGAGTCGGTGGAGCTTTTAATTTTTTAGATTTTTTGTTATAATTTCTTTTTCTTTTTCTCCCATTCTTCCTCTTGGCCACCACCACTGGTGGTGGCCAAAAAAAAAGGGGCTGCAACGATGTGCGCCGTGCTCTCCCCACGGGGCTTTAGAAATTCCTCTTTTCATCATATTTAATAAATACAAAAAATGCCAATAAAAATTTTAAATTATATCATCAGAGTGTAATACTTTACGATTTACCCTATCATATTTAGTAGAAAAAAAGTACCAATGTGATATATTTATCTTTGGTCTAGGTCCCGTCAACAAGCACCATTAAAAATCTGTTTATATAGATGTCGAAAAGTAAACGGTGTTAATATGGTGCCCACATGATTTAAGTAAAATAAAAACGACTTACTTTGATTGAAAAGTTATATGTTGGGAGGTAAATGTGTCACATAATATGAGTTTGGGGTTTTCTATTACAAGAAAAAGTTTATAATAAATTTATCATAATGAGCATAGTTTAAGGTTTTTGATGTTATAAAAAAAATGTTCAAGTATAAATATATCATGGTGAGTACAATTTGAGTTTTTTTGTGCCTTTTTCCCATATAAACATATATAGAATCCCAGTTTCCAATTTCAATGGTAAATCATATTTTAGAAAAATACATAGGTATGATCTCTAAGTACGATATTTGTATATGTTTTCTTTTTCTGGAAAAAAATTGTAACAATATGTTTTTAAAAACTAACGGATTAGAACTAATCGGTTGTTTTTAAAGAAACAAAAGGATTATTCTATTTCTCTTTCATTGGCATTTCAAACCATTATTTGCATGGAAGTTTAAATAAAAGGCAAAATAGAAAAGATCTTGGTCATGGATGCCTCGTGGAGATTAGTTGAGTAATCATAAAATTACTAAAAAAATCTTAAATTTATTGTATTTGTGCCAACTTAGTCTTAAACTTTTCGATAATTTATCACCTACGTAAATGCTAGCATCCTATGTAGCGTGGCTAACGTATGGCTCACGTTGATAATTTTACAAGTTTTAATTTTTTTCTAACTTTTTTTTTTTTTTTTTTTTTTTTTCTTTCTTTTTTTTTCTACAAATCTGGGTAGGCGAAACCACTAGCCACAAGCAAGGGCATCGGTCCTTACCCTTGCCAAGATCTAGGTGAGGGCCGAGCCCCTCACTTAGAGTTTATTTGGGGCCGGCGAGCACTAGGAAAATAAAAGAAAAGAGAGGAAAAAAAGAAAAAAAAAGTAATACAATAATAAAAAACTGAAAAAAAAATTATAAAAATTGATCACGTTATCATGTCACGTAAGATGGCTAGTGTTTATGCCAATGATTTTTTATCAAAATTGACTAGGATAGACTATCTTGACAAATTATCAAAAGATTTAAGACTTGATTAACATAATTAAAAGATTTATAATTAAATTGACACAAATACAATAGGTTTTGAATTGTTTTGTTAATTTTACTATTAAGTGACAAACAAGGAAAATTAAGGATTACATAGCAATGGCTGCTAGATCGTAGGCTTTAGCCAAAAATTACAAATTGGATTTAGCATCAAATCAGAGAAATGGGCACTCAAATATGCATTGGAAATTGACCAAAGATAGACGAATCAAGAAACTCAAGATTGAAATTGGATGCCACGCTATTATTACTTTATCTGAAACATTTTATCTCGGCATCCATCCTCATGAGGCATCAACAACGATTGCAAGTCACTATTGAACTTGTTTCGGGACTCCAAGCTTATATGCTTTCTTCCGCAAGGGAATCAATCGCACGGACCGTTTTATAAACTTGTTACCATCATTGTATTACAAATGTACCAACTTAGTCTTTCAACTTAATGCATTAATCATTGGGATTTGCCTTAATGATCACCCTTTCTCACATGAGGATGAAGAGATGGGGATTTCGGGCGGGGACAATTTAGTTTCAAGAGTAGGTTTTGACTTTTACACTCTACAAAAAGATAGGGCAAAAGTTTGAAAGTCTTAAAATAAGAGTAGAGTAGTATTGGCTAAAAAAAACTTAATGCATAGGGAAAGTTTTGCGAGTGTCCATGCATCAAAAATTCTCATATGATCAACATTTAGTAAGTCTTAATCATTTCTCACTAAATATATAAAGGTAAAATAGCACAAATAATCCTTAATACTTTATCTCAATGTGTAATGCGATTTTTAGAACTTTGACACACGCTTAATTTAGTCCTTGGATTGCTTAATGTAATTTAGTGGCAATATTGAACATATTTATATAGTTTGGAAACTAAATTAAATATGACCATATTGAAACAAATTAAAAGTTTATGAACCACATTACATATTAAGGTAAAGTCCAAAATTATATTGAACAAATTATAAATCTATGAACCGCCTTACACACTAGGGTATAATCTAAAATTATATTGAACAACTTAAAAGTTTATAGACTATATTATATATTAAATCAAAATCAACAAATTCTCTTTGAAGTATAGTCAACGAATTAAAAAATTAAATGTTGACGTGTACCTTCTTATGAATCTTAGATTGTGTTAGCTCACATGTTAAGTGTCGAAGTGAGCTACGCACCGCCAGCCGCCACGCGGATCCCTCCCCGTGGCCCACCAATCTCGCTATCCCCCCTTGTCGAATTTATGCATCCACCTTTGCGAAAACTCAACACCCTAGAGGGCATTTAAGGCCCTGCATGGTAACACTTTCGAAAATAACTGATTCTGTTCTTTTGTTTCCGGGAGCAGATTTGGAATAGAAATGCGTTTGGTAAATTTTTTTGTTCTCGAGAACAAATTTGTTCCGAGGAATAGATTTGGAGTAGAATCAAGAAGCAAAAAAAAGTTGCTTCTCGCTCTTGGGAATAATTTTGAGAATCATTTTTTTTCTCTCTTTTTTCTTCTCTTTTTTTCCCTTCCCTTTCTTCTTCTTTTTCCTCTTCCTCCTCCCACCCCATCGTTGCCCCATCGCCACCCCTGAGCTGCCATTGGCAAGCGGGCGGGTAAGGTCTGGCAAGCTCGCCGGAGCCTCGCCCAACCACCAGTGAGCCTCGGCCTCGCGCCGCCAAGGTGAGCTCGAGCCTCGCCTAGATCTGCAAGCTCACCTAAGGAGGCTCCGGTGAGGCTCCAGCGAGCTTGTTGAACCTCGCCCGGCCCGGCAAGGCTCGGCGAGCTCGTCGAACCTCACCCGGGGTGGCGGCCAAGAGGAAGAAGGGGAGAAAAAAGAAAAAAGAATTATAACAAAAAATATTAAAAATTAAAAGAATCAAAATATCGGAAATTTTTACCAAACGCATTTCGTTTCCGGAGTACAAATTTTAAATAGTTTATCAAATACTTTAAATACTCAGAATTTATTCTCGGGAGCATAATAAAAAAAATCATTTTTGATCAAAAATTGTTCATTGAAGTAAAATCATTACCAAACGCACCCTAAGTAATTTCACACGCTGGACCACCCTTCTAATTCGTCCCCTCCATCATCCGCGGAGCTCCCAATGATATAAAACAGGAAACAAAATGATAAAAAAGAGAGGAAACAAATAATCAAAAACAAAATGTGAAATAATGACGTCATCGTCGCCGGCGAAAAATGTCGTCATATAGAAAGAAAGCGCGACAAGAAACCCTAGAAAAGCAAAAACGAGAAAGGAGCTCGATTTCGATGCAAACAAATACCAAAAAAAGAAAACCATAGAATGTGAATTTTTCCTTTACAGGGTTGCTGTTTTCACATCATTAGACGTATTGCATTCTTCTGCTAATAAACAATTGAGATTCCATTTCATGGAGACCATGAAAAGATAGGTGTCAACATAAAACCAAGCTCGTACTATAATTGAAACCACATTAAAAATTTCGCAATTTGTGGTCGTCAAATTGCAGCACCAAAACCGACAACGGTAACCTAGAAAGATATTTATAAAATAATCGTGAAATTTCAAGTCCAATTCTCACAGGGGATTGATCATTCATATATCCATGATTATCATAATACACTTATTTATACAAATAGATTAAGAAAGAAAAGTTGTACTTAGGAATTTGAATGGAACAAATATCATTATCAAAATCGTCATACTTATTATAGGATGTAAATAGTTATTAAATACGTAGAATGTAAAGCTCAACGTTCATTCGATGGGTTGGCAAAATAATTATCTTCCTCTTTATATGTGTATATAATTAATAGCGGGGATAATAATACAAAAAATCCATAAACTTTGGTCTAATGTATAATATGATTCATGAATTTTTAATTTATTTAATGTGGTCTATGAATTTTTAATATATATTCAATTTAGTCCATGAATTATATGAAAATATTCAATATCATTTATGAACTTGAATTAATTGAATGAAAATATTGAACGTTTTCATATATTTCAAGAATATAATTGAACATGTACTATAAGTCTACGGATAAAATTGAGCAAATGAAAAGTTCAGAAATCCCATTATATATTAAGCTAAATTTTAGAGATTATGTTGAATAAATTAAAAGTTCAAGGGGATCACATTACGCATTAAATTAAAGTTCATGAATCATTTGTCTTATTATCCCTAAATGGTATATTGAAAATGTTTGCAGGTGTGATCTAATGAAGACATTGCCCGTGGTCGGTCTTCTTCTTCATCTTCAACGTGCTATGTCCTCGCACCGTACATCAATAGCCATAAATATCCACGGCATGGGGACACAATCACTCAGCGGTGGAAAAGCCTTTTTTGGGAGAAGCACGTGAAATAAAATGGCTAATTGATGTGGAATTGAATCCCACTTCTTTTGACCGACAAAAAAAAAAAAATCCCACTACTTTTGCAAAGGGAAGAAAATGGCTAATTTATGTGGAATTGAATCCACTACTTTTGCCAAGGGTCCTACCCGACATGATTCTGTGCTGGGTGACTTGCCCTTGAGCTTTGTGCCTATCCAACTTTGCTCAAATTTGAAGTATCTCCTCCATGGTTTTCACCAAATCCCGCCCCCTATGATTAAATTTTGCATATTGAATTTCAGAAAGATTGATTTACTTATTTATAAAATAGCATGTCATTCGATAAAATCCACCCACATCGTTCCCGCTATGAAAATAGGTATTGCGGTTTTTACTAGGTGTTTACTAAAATGGTGACAGTTTTTGACAATTTTTAAGAAGATGCCTCATATATCACTAAACATATCCGACACTTTGCATGGCAACTACAATGCATTGCGATCTTAGTTCCGCCACAACTATATCAAATGGTTTCTTATTGATCTGATCCTGGCCGCTAAGTTTGATCCATTTATTTAAAGCACTGTCTGTAGTCCAACATGTCTTTGATAAATCAAATTTCGCAGACTGATCTGAATGTACAGGGGTTCTACTCTTCCCTTAAATGCAAGAGTCAAGTCACCACCACAATTAAGCAGTACCCCACAGAAGAAGATTAATTATTGCTTCCAGGATTCACGTTAGAAGATAATTATCTGGTGCTAGCTTCTAATCTGTGGTGTGCATGTCAAGGAACAGCTGCCCCACGTCCCCAGTGAGTGATTGCTCATCTACAGCCATAATAACAAGTGCCCACATGTATCCAAGAACACAAGTATCCAAGAACTTTGTATATAAATGCTTTTCCTTCTGCAATTTATGTGCAAATGTACAAGAGAGAGAGAGAGAGGTGGATATTTGCAAAGATGCTGTCCAATTCGTGTCTCTCTTCAAATTCCATATGCAGTGCTGCAGCAGGAATTGCAGGTACATATGATGCATGAGGTTTCGCTTCATCTGTTACTCTATAAAACTTCCTCTTCCAGAGTTGATCGATGTGAATGTGATCACAGAGAGTTCCGGGAGGTTGTCCTCGATTAGATCGATCGGTTCATTCTGAGTCCAGGAGGAACAAGGCTCCTACTTGTTTTAAGTAATTTAAATTGGAAAAAAATTGCTTTATGCTAATCGAGGATGAATTCCAGGATGAGCAATAGAGAAATCTAGGGTTCCTACTTGTTTTAAGTAATTTAAATTGGAAAAAAAATTGCTTTCTGATAATTTTGAACTGGAAATCCCCCCTCCCAGATGCCATTTGATCGACAGTAATGTGAAAGCAAATTCGTCGTCTCTAATTTCTCTCGGCGTGAATTGCAGGAAATGTCTTTGCCCTTCTGCTGTTCATGTCCCCATTGTAAGTTGTTAACATGGGCACTCCAGTTAAGCATATGATTCTGAAAATTTTGATACAGTGCTAACAATGGTTTCAATGAACTTGCAGACCGACATTTCGACGGATTGTTCAAAACAGGTCCACTGAGCAGTTCTCGGGATCGCCTTACATATGCACGCTCTTGAATTGCTTGATATGTCTGTGGTACGGCTTGCCACTCGTGTCGCCTGGCGTGATAATGATCGCGACCGTAAATGGGATTGGGGTTGTTTTTCAGGCTGTCTATATAATCGTCTTCATTGCATACGCCAATAAAGCCAGAAAGGTAAATTGCTCAACCACGAGAGATTAATCCCTGAAATCGAGTCTAATAGATTCGACCAATCATACCTCGGAAAACTCCTTCAAAAGTTTTGCGGTTCTGATCGATTGAATCTGCTTGTGTTCGTCACATCATGATCCATCGAAAAGATTTTGGTCGTGTCGTTGCTTGATTGATATATGTTCTGCTGCTTCTGCATGATCTCTTCTGATTTCACGGCGACCTTGCTGCAGCTGAAGATGTCGGGACTGAGCATTTGGTTCTTATGCTCTTCCTAGTCGTGGTGACCGTAAGCTTGCAATTCTTTGATCCGCGCTCACGACAGATTTTCGTCGGGTACCTGAGCGTGGCTTCCATTATTTCCATGTTCGTGTCGCCCCTTTTCATCATCGTAAGTCCATCTGAATAGTTATGCAGATCGACATCGAATGGCACATTTCCTAACCCCGGCTGGTTCGCTTTCTTTTGCAGAAGCTGGTGATCACGACGAGGAGCGTCGAGTACATGCCTTTCTATCTCTCTTTCTCGACCGTTCTGATGAGCCTCTCTTTCCTCGCCTACGGATTGCTCAAAGCCGATCCATTCATTTATGTAAGTTCCCATTTCTGTTATCTTCGCGATATCCTGCATATCCAGTCGCTGTGATCGGGAAAGGATCTAATTTTCCAGGTATTCTCTACAGTTTCCAAACGGAATAGGGACGATTCTGGGAATAATTCAACTGGCGTTGTACTTCTACTACAAGAGCGCATCTACAAATCACTTGAGAGAGCCATTGATGAACTCGTGTGCCTGAGAAGAGCAGATGCGCAGCAAGGGACCGATCTTTGGATCAGTTTTTCAGTTCTCTTGTGCCAGGTGACAAATAGAAGCTTAAATAATAGTGTGGCTAAAGTCATATCCAAATTCAAAATCTGCATTGAGCTATCTCCTGGTGTTCGATGTTCTGTCAATGCTCGATAGCATTCCAGGTAGCGATTCAGCATTTCAAGGTTTTTCATCCGATCCAAGCATAGAGCCGACACCATAAAAAAACCAGGATTTGCTGGAGAACCTGATGAACGAGCAGAAAGGCCTATCTAACTGTACTCAACTGTAACGAGTACTTAAAACTATGCTGGGACAGGACCTGTCTTATAGCCCCTGTTGTATTTCCAAGCTGCGTTAGAATCTTCAATTTAATGAATGAAACAAAGGATGAGTCCATCCTCACTCTTCCTGCAAGTACGCAACATGAACCTGACACCTTTCTCCATCTCCATTTTGGTTTTGCTCCTCGTGCTCGAGAAAGCAAAAAGTCGGACAATTTAATTTTAAATTTTTTTTATGATTTGTCAATTCCAGTTAATTTTTATTAAAAATTGCTAACGTGATCATCATGACCGACGTTAATGTAGATAATTTTTGTAATTTTCTTTTTTTAAAATGGAACTAAAAGGGTTTAAAAGTATAAAAATTGTCCGCATTAGTGCTACTTGTGCCATATAAAATTGCGGCATCCACATTAGCAATTTTTGATCAAAATTGATCAAAAAATTCTATATTGAATAATTGTCAAAATATTTAGAACTAAATTAAATAATTTTAAAATTTTAAAAATAAATTGGTATCCGTACAATGATTTTTTTAAAATATTCCCTTTAACAATAATTACATTGTATGAATCTATTAGAGTGCTATATAAAATGTAGACATTCATATTACTTTAAATGTTGTTGTAAGAAAAATTTATACTTAATTTGAAGAGAAATTAAACTCATTGCTATTCAAGATGGTGATAAACGTGTACAGTTAACTTTGCCAATTTTAAGTAAAAAAAAAACTAAGTAAAAGGAAAAAAAGGGTTAGATGAGTTCGTGAATACAAAATAAATAAAAAAATATTAAAAGTAAGGGTTTGAAGGAGCAACGCCGTTAAACCCTTCCTAAAATCCTCCATTATTATAATGTTGTTGAAAGAAGATCATCAGTTGGTCGGATACAAATATAAATTGAACGCGATATCTTTGTTAATGATGTCCGACTAAGCACAATTTTATATTCAATTAATATAAATATAACTATAAATTGCTAGTCTAAATATTATTGTATTTTCTATTTCATTAAGATTGACTTTCAGTGATATAATCCAAATCCACATCACAATAGGCTCTAGGTAATTTCAATCTAGACATAACTAAGATAAATTTAAAACATGTTGATTCGGCATTGGGTTTAAGCTGTGTTTTCCACGTAGCGGATGCGCTATACTGGGTATTCATATGTAATCATGGAGATGCTAACCGTGGACATGGTATATAGGACATTAATTAAAAGAGAAAAAAGAGAAGAGGAGAAAAATGAGTTAGAATAGAAATAGGAAAGATCCATAGAAGTAGAAATTCATACAAAACATGGACATGGTTCGATTAATTGTATAAGATGTATGGTATATAAAGTGCAAGTCTTGTATGGGATTCACATAAAAAAATAGAAAATTCCAAAAAAGGGTCCAAAGTTCTCATGTTTTCTTAAATAAAAGTCCGAAGTGGACATTGTTTCAAATAAAGATCTGAAGTGCCATCATTTTATCAAATAAAGACATGATTTTCTAACGATCAAGGGTTTTTTTGTCATTTAGCATTTTACTTTTTTTCTTTTTCTGATTCTTCTTCTTCCTCTTTGTCGGTGGTTGGCTGGCCACGGGCGACGCCAATAGAAGGCTGAATGAGGGTGGTTCTCACCCAATCCAGTAAGGGCCACCTTTGTTGGCCACAAGTGAGGGGCGGCCTTACTTGGGGAGGCCACCCCCCATGGCCAACCACCCTACCAGTGGTGAACGAGGGCCTGCAAGCCCTCGCTAGCGGTCGATGAGGGTCGTTGAGCCCTCATTGGCCCCAGGTAAAGCTGACCCTCGCCAAATCTGGTGAGGGGGACCTTGTGGTTGGTTATGAGTGTTTGGCGAGGGGGGCCTTGTCGGCCTTGCAGTTGGTCACGAGGGGCGACCTCCCCAAGCGAAGTCGCCTCTCGCTAGATCAGGTGAGGGTGACCCTCCCTTGCTCAGCCCTTTGTGGGCGTCGCGGTGACCACCGCCATTGGTGAAGAGGAAGAAGAAGAACTAGAAAAAAGATAAAAAGAAGATAAAAAGATAAAAAAAAAAAAAAAGAAGAAGATTTGGATGAAAATACTCTTGGCTAGTCGGAAAATTTAGCTAATCGGCAATTGGCAACCGGTGAGGCCCTTATTTGAAACAATCATGGACACTTTAGGGCTTTATTTGAAACAACCAAGGTTATTTTAGGTCCTTATTTAAAATAAGGTCCACTTCATACATTTATTTGAGAAAATGAAAAAACTTTGAACCATTTTTTGGAATTTTCCCTAAAAAATTTCTCAACTTGTAATGGAAAAAAAGTAACATTTTTTTTGAAAAAGAATGAACAAATTAATAAGGAAGGAAAAAAAAAGAAACTAAAACTTACACAAAAATATGCATAAGTGAATGGACTAAATTATTACATAGAATAGCGAAAAGAGTAAAAATTAGAGAAAAAAAAAAGTAAAAAGGTGAAAAGTGTATGGATTGAAAAACGAGAATGTGAGTCAGAGTCGGCGGAGCAAAAAGTTTTATAAAAAGGGCTGCACGATACATGCACCGTACTCTCCCCACGGGGGTTTTAGAAAATCCTCTTTTCCCCATATTTTATAAATAGAAAACAAAAGCCAATGAAAATCCTCAATTATATTTACCATGATACATTTACCCTAATATTTTTATATAATTCTTAACTTATACTGATATGACACATTTACGTTTAATCAAAGTTCTGTTAATGAGCATGATTAAAATCATGTCTATGGATGTTAGAAAGTAGACGGTGTTGATATGATGTTCACGTTATTTAAGTGAAATAAAAATAATATTTTGACTGACAATAATCTAACAGAATATTAACGGAGAGTAAATGTATCACATAAAATAATTTTTGGATTTTTTATGTTACGAGAAAAAAATTTAGGATAAACTTGTCACAATAGATATTGCTTTGGAGTTTTTGATGTCACGAAAAATAGTTCGGAATAAATATATCACAATGAATATAATTTGAGTTTTTATGCATATTTTTTCTAAATATTTATGGAATCCTAGTTTCCAATTTCAATGATAAATTATATTTTAGAAAAATACATAAGCACGATCTCTAAGTACAATGTATTTATATATGTTTTCTTTTTCGGGAAAAAAAATAGCCACGGTATGTTTTTGAAAAATAATGGGTTAAAACAAATCGGTTGTTTTTGAAGAAAAAAGGGATTATTCTATTTCTCTTTCTTTGCCACAAGCAAGGGCGTCGGTCCTTACCCTTGCCAAGATCTAGGTGAGGGTTGAGCCCCTTAGAGTTTAATTGGGGCCGGCGAGCATTGGGAAAATAAAAGAAAGGAAAGGAAAAAAAATATCACAATAATAAAAAACCAAAAATAAAATAAATTGTAAAATTTGTCTACCTTATTGTAAGATGGTTTGCACCTATGCTAACAATTTTCGGCTAAAATTGATTGGATGGACTATAGTGATAAATTATCAAAAGATTTAAGACTCAATTGACATAATTAAAAAGATTTTTGACTAAATTAACAAAAGTATAACAAGTTTTGAATTATTTTGGTAATTTTACCGTATGGTAACAATCACCGAAATTCAAGGATTGCATATGGGGTTGCAATGATTGCTGGATGGCAGGCTTTAGCCGAAAAGTACGAATTGGATTTAGTGTCAAAGCAGAGATACGAGCACTCATCTATACATTGGAAATTGACCAAAGACAGACGTATCAAGAAACTCGAGATTGAATTTGGATGCCACGCTTGTTATTACTTTATCTGAAACATTCCCTCTCAGCATCCATCCTCACAAGGCATCAATAATGATTGCAAGTCAGTATTGAAGTTGTTTTAGGACTCCAAGATTATACGCTTTCTTTCGTGAGGGAATCAATTGTACGGATCATTTTAGAAACTCGATATCCTTATTACATTACAGATGTATTAATTTATAGTTTCGAACTTAATGCATTTCCCTTTTAGAGCAAATAAACACTGGGGAAAGTTTTGTGACTGTTCATGCATTGACAATTCTCGTAAAATCAATATTTAGAAGGTTTTAATTATTTCTCGCTAAATATATAAAGGTAAAATGGCACAAATGGTCCTTAAAACTTAATCTCAATATACACTGTGATTTTTGAAACTTTGATACACGTTTAATTTAGTCCATGAACTATATAAAAATATTCGATGTCCGTTCAATATAGTTTAGGGACGATATTGAACATCTTTGTACAATTCGGAGACTAAATTAAATATGACTATATTGAACAAATTAAAAGTCCATGAATTACATTATATATCGAGGCTTAGTTCAGGACTATATTGCATAAATTAAAAGTTGGCGGGTTAGATATAAATCCGGGGGCATTTACGTTATCACCGCTATATATGACAAAGTCTCTTTAAAGTATAGTCAACGAATTAAAAAATCAAATGCTGACGTGTACCTTCTTATGTAATCTTACTTAGATTGTGTCAGCTCAGCAGTTGAGTGCCGAAGTGAACTACGCACCGCCAGCCGCCACGCGGGATTCCCTCCTCGCGGCGCGCCAATCTCGCCGTCCCCGGCTCGGCGAATTTACGCATCCGCCCTCGCCAGTACCCAACGCCCAGGAGGGCATTTAAGTAACTTCACGCATCGCACCGCTCTTCTAATTCGTCCCTCCATTGTCCGCGGAGCTCCCAGTGATATAAAATAGGAAACAAAATATTTAAAAAAAAAAAGGAAACAAAATAATAAAAAAAAAAAAAGGGCAAAAATAATGACGTCACCGGCCCGCGAAAAATATCGTCTTATGGAAAGCGAGCCCGACAAGAAACCCTAGAAAAGCAAAAAGCCGTGAGAGAGAGAGAGCCTCGATTTGTCTCCTTCCCTCTCACTGAAAACCCTCCCACACTGCCCTAAACCCCTCCTCTCTCCTCATCCCCCCCCTCGCGACGTCGTGCGAGGCGGCGCCGGCCGGCGGAGGAGGAGCCTCGCCGGCGTCTCCCTCTCCCTCCCTCTCTCTCTCTCGACGTCCTCGGCGGTGCGTGGCCGGGAGCTGGACGGCTGCGATTGTCAGATCCGAGCGCGGCCGCCGCGGATTCGTTTCCGATTCGGTAAGTTTTCTCGTCCTCCGCGCGAGCCCTAGATCTCGCGCTTTGATCCCTGCGGGTTGCGCTTTTTTGGGTCCTCTTCTGCTTCTTCTTCTTCGTCCTCCGTTTTTGGTCGCGTGGCGAGAATTTCGGGGGAAGGGGGTGTTGGCTTTCGATTTTTGGTAGGCGCCGGAGTTGTTCGAAGCGAGCGCGGGGATTCCGGCGTGTTTTTACACGGGTTTTGATGGGTCGGAGGGGGTTTTCTTTTTCTCCCTTCTCTCGTCTGTGTTTTCCTCCTCATGGTGAAGGAATTGAATTAGGGTGAAGTTCTTGTGTGGGTGCGAGTGAATTCGGCTCTGATGCTGTTAATTGTGGGTTCGGGCTCTTCTTTTGGGTGTTTGAACTCTTGGGTGTCGCTGTTTTTTTTCGGAATCATGGGTTTTGGGTTCAAGGGTATGCTTTGTTCTTTAGTTTAGCGTGTTTTGACTCTGCCTTCAGTGATTGCAAATTTTTGTCTTGCATTAGGTTAGGGCTTTGGAATTGTTTTCCAGTCTCGTGGTTTCTTATGATTCAGTCTGTACTGATTTCGCTTCTTTCCTCTTTTCCTTGTTTGTCTCTCCTTTGCGTGTCAATTCTCAGTCACTGCATCAGCAATTATAGGTATGTCCAACAACATGATTTCTTGTTGAGAAGGCTGATTGTCGTGGTCCTGAGGAGCCAATTATTCTGAGCAGCACTTGTTGGTTCTCTAGCTCGTCATGATGATAGCGACCGAAAGTGTAGTTGTGAAGAAGGTGAAGATAAAGTTTTCTGG
This sequence comes from Corymbia calophylla, assembly GCA_014182845.1. Classification (NCBI taxonomy): domain Eukaryota; kingdom Viridiplantae; phylum Streptophyta; class Magnoliopsida; order Myrtales; family Myrtaceae; genus Corymbia; species Corymbia calophylla. The sequence goes on along the minus strand of CM024696.1, from coordinate 3,890,955 downwards.
AAGGAGAATTGAAGCGGAACCCCAATCCAGATCATGTGGATATGGGCAGCAGAAGCTGCTTATAGATGATTGGACTTCTGTCGCAGTGAATGGGAAGGAGAAGAATGCCAATTTGCCTTCTAAAAGCGAGGCTGATGCTGGCGGTTGTGCAAAGTTTGGAAGTTCCGTCTCTGGTGCTAACAAGCGTGGTCCTCAAGTAGAGTTGGAAGTTGCGAAGAAGAGACAAAGGATGGATCGAGCTGTTATGCAACAATGTTCTGCCATTTTAAAGAAACTAATGCATAATCAATGTGGTTGGCCTTTCAAACAACCAGTTGATCCAGTGAAGCTAAACATACCAGATTACTTCTCAATCATATCAGAGCCAATGGATTTAGGGACAATAAAATCTAAGCTGGAGAAAAATATGTATCATGGAACAGAAGATTTTGCTGCTGATATCAGGTTGACCTTTTCTAATGCCATGTGCTACAATCCACCTGGCAATCAGGTACATATAATGGCAGATAAGCTGAATAAGATCTTTGAGACTGGATGGAAAGCTCTTGAGGCAAAGTGGAGCAATGGAGACACTAGAATAGTGAAGGGGCCTGCATTGAGTAGACAAAGTAGAGAAAGCAGTGCCGGGGGACAACACGGTCCCAAGACACCTCCTCAGTGCACCAGTTTGCCTCAAAATAGGATGCAAGCTGGAGAGGTGGTAAAGAAGAACTGTGAAGCCACTTCATTAAAGGTGAGCATTGTTCACTGCAGGAAAAGGATATTATAATTTTCCTAAATTTTTATTCAACTGGGAAAACATTGGCCTGTACTCTTACCAACAGATTGTATTTGTTGTTCAGATTTTATCGACTGAGATTTGCATCTGTTGTATCAGAAATATTTTAATATGTGGTTGACTGGTTCTTGAGCAGGTCAAGGTTTCTAAAGTTGCTCCAAGTTGCACAACCAAGTCATTAGGAAATACCGACAAAGGTAATAAAGTGGCAGAGTATAATTTCTGCTTTTGTGGCTCTCTTCTGGAGCTAATTGCCACTGTGTCGTCATATAGGCACCGATGGTGCTAGTGGACATGCTTGCCGCTCCAAGTGTAATGCATGTGGCAATACAACATGCCAATGCAGTGTTGCTGGACCGGCTTGTGCATCTTCAATGGGTAAATAATCTTCTTTTTCTGTCTCTTTTTAAGGAACTGTTATTTTGGTATTTATGGAGTACTGATTATCTGTTTGTTGGCTTTTTGGATTTACCTTCAGAGAGGGGCCGAGATCATGAATGTACTATTGATGCTCCAAGATTGGTATATCTAGATTTTAGAGTATTTCTTTTTGATAAGTTGAACAGTTTTGTTATTATGCCATTTGATTTGGTGCTGAAAGTTGGTACCTGAATTTGCAATTTTAGGCTAGAAGCTCGTCTATAGTGCAGACCAGTAAATCTGATCCAGATTCTGATGGTAAGTGCAACTTTTGGATTTGTGATGTTTGAAGTTGTTCAATGTTACAACAATCATTCAATTTGGTTCTGGAAATACTCAAAAGGGGCTGTAAGTGCTGTGGACGATGGAAATGTCTGTCCTAGTTCCCACCTTGCAACGCCATCTACGGATGCCACATGTGGGGAAGGTTAGTATGACATGAATCGTTGTTTGAGATGTATTTTGGCCTTTCAAGAAAGCAGGAGAATGATCCATAATGATTTTGCATCAGGGTGGAGTGCTTCTCTCCTTGACATACAGCTGTCACCTAAAAAGGCTCTGCGTGCCGCAATGTTAAAGACTCGCTTTGCGGACACCATCTTAAAGGCCCAACAGAAGACACTACTAGATCATGTATGCATTTTGTTGGTAGTAGATGATGCTATGAAAAGTGTATCATAATGGTTGTTTCACACATGCCTTTTTGTAATTGCAGTGTGATAAGGCTGATCCTGTGAAGATGCAACAGGAGAAGGAAAGATTAGAGAGAAGGCAGCGTGAAGGTGATCAAAATCTAAACCTATTGTTATATTTGTTCCTTAAGACATGCAAATCTTTTGCAAATACTCACATTTTACAAATGAAGACCTGAAGTTCAAAGTTTGAAACCATCTGTCCTTCAAAAGAATCTCTAAGCCCTTTAATATCTATCTAGCTTCAGAATGAAAAGTTGAAGTTGTTTAGGTTTCTGCTGGCTTGCTGCAATTACCCCAAGATTTAGTTTTTTTGCAAACCCACTTTACCAAAGGAAGTACTCTTCATAGACAGTCTCTTGTTCAAGAAGCCAAAAGTGAAGTGCAAAGGATGAACTGATTTCCTCATCATCTTTTCTAGTGGTAGATCACATTGCTTGCTGAGGTCTTTCCTGTTTTGAAGAAAAGTCACCTCATCTTTGAACACTGTTGTTGGAGCCTTTTAAAGCAAGGAGCTTAGTTTTGTAGGGATGAGGTCAATTAAATGGTTCTCTTTAGTGTTTACTGTCAGCATATCCCTGTTCTGGTTCAGATTTTGTTTCTTCTGACCTTATTTTGATTGGTAATGTGCTATGTACAATTACTACTACAAATCGACCCTGTTAACCAGAAAGAAAAGCAAGATAATAGCAATTTATTCCTTTTTCACCTAGTATCCAATAAGCTCTTTCTCTCTCTCTCTCGGTAAACTATCCTGCAGGGGAGGTTTAGAGAATTATATTCCTTTAACTCAGTTGTATGTATGGAAGCCCTTTCTTGTGGTGATCTAAGGATGCTGATCCTCTGGTAGTGCAATCAAGTTTTATCGGAGAACCATGATAAGGCTCTTGTAGATTTGTTTCCCAATAACTGTGGTGCTGCTTGGGACAAAAAGAGGAAAACAATGTTCTACTTCCATTTATTGGCTTGACACAATGTATTTTTGCATCAGTTTTGGCTGGTGGTCATAAATGGTGAAATGTAATGTAAAGTTTTAACAAAAATTTAGTGAATTCATATGGGAGTGCTTTCATAGCATAAATACTGTGCTAATTTAGTTCATTACTACCAACAGTACATCATGATTAATGTTCCAGTCCATAGATGAAAAGATTTGCTAAAAAGGATATAGCATTGGCACGTGGCATGTGTGTAAATGGAAGTGAAACAATTACTAACAATGGGAAGTTTACGAAGAAGGGGTGAAATTTTTTTGCTGGAACTGCTTACCCGTCATGAGTGCAGCATTAGGCACTTCTACTAATCACTTCATTCTTATGCAATTATTGGTAATTTTTGTTGGGCAAGTAATTTTGTGGCGAATTAATACCGATGCAAAATCCTGATTGATCAAGTGAGTCATCAATTCCAAACAAGTTTGGCTGTCAAATTATGATATGAGACCTCTTGTTGTTTAAGCTAACTCAGTGGATAGCTGGACAACTCAATTTCCCATTATATCTCTGGTCTTTTGAAAACTTTTCTTTCCTTGATGGAAATTCTTTCCACAAGACTATTCTGCTGCCACGATAGGTCTGAACTTTGTTCTGGTAGGAGGAACATCTGAATATTTGTCAGTCCATTTTCTATAGACTTAGATATGATTGTCTGAATGTACAACCCAAATATGTTGCTTTTAGTTTGGGCATTTAATGTTGTAGTTGTCTTTGTTCATTACAGATCTTGGAATTTCACTGCTGTTCCAACAACTGGTATTGTGGTGATTAACAAATTTGTGTTGTTATAATACAGAAAAAGCAAGGATTGAAGCTCAGATCAGAGCAGCAGAAACTGCTGAGCGAATGAGAGCAGAGGCTGAAGCCAGAAAGCAAAGAGAGAGAGACAGGGAAGCTGCTCGAATTGCTCTTCAAAAGGTTTTACTCTTCAACTTGTTTCTTCATGTGTGGTAAAAACTTAAAAAGTATTTGTATTCAACACTGATGGGTGTGAAATTGTTTAATTCTGCATCTAGATGGAAAAGACTGTCGACTTTGAGGAGAATCTTGAGATTCTGAAGGAACTTGAGATGTTGAGTGGGTGTTCCGGTTCATCACCTCAACTCGGTGATTTTGATGATGGATCTGAAGTGTTATCAGGAGTGTTTGATGGGGCTTACTATAGGAATCCACTGGAGCGCTTAGGCTTGTTTATGAAGGATGAGTTTTTGGAAGATGACGACGATGAGAAAATTTTGATTGGGGAGGAGGGTGAGATTCTTTCATAGTTTACATTCGTAGTTCCAATGGGGTTGCAGTTGATCTTGTGTTTCCTCTCAATTGTTATAGCTCTTTTGACCTACAATAGAGCTAAACATTGCTGTAAATCAATTCCTTGTCTGGTGGAAATACAGAGGGTAGTGGTTTGGTGGTTGTCCATTTAGCAAAATGCCACATGTGATGGAGCTTGTTTACTTGCTGTCTTGTGTCGTGGCTGATTTGAGAAAAGCATTTCGTGCGGTGTAAATATGGAGACTTTAGCGTACAGTAATGCGAATGATGTATTGGCTCTCTGATGGAGTGACTGGAATTTTCTTTCATAAGTATCAGCATTTCTCTATTTTGTGTATGACCATAGAAAAGAGGTAGTAAACTACTTGCAGAGCATGTGGTGGCTGCTGGTGATTCAATCCTAAAACCTTGATCAAGCAAAAAGAAGATTTGGCCCCTAGTAGGCCAGAAATGCAAGTCTGATGAGAACATGTATGTTGAGTCATCGTTTCCTTCTACCCAGTCAATTCGAGAAGCTGGGCATCTTTCATGGATCGAAAAATTTTAGGGAAAATTTTACAATAATGCCCTGATGTATTCTTAACAGTGTTGTCCTATCACGAGATGTACTTGTTAGGTTGTTAGTCACCCTGGATTGTCATAAACTCGGGAACAACCTCACCTATATCACTCGGTAATTCAGGTTGAATCTTAACGCAAGTTTTGACGATATGGAGTTGAGAATTGCGTATGTGCTGTTTGATCACGACGGAACAGAATTCTTAAAGCGTGCAAATGATTGGTAAGGTGAGGAATGAGGAAAGGCGTTACATCCTGAAGCTGCGTCTGAAGCAGACATTTTGCGTAACCCATGATGGTGCCCTGTTCACACTGTGTAGCGATTCCTAGCGGCTCTGTCAAGCTTCTTGGCATCCTCCTGCAATGGTATCCAAGATATTCGGTCGCGCATATATCACGATACCACTAAAAAAGAAACACTTAAAAAGGTGAAAAAAGATGCAAGATCCTCTGATCGTCGAAACTCACATGAAATATGAACCCCACCTTCGGGCTGTAGTCGAGGAACTCCTTCCACTGCTTCCCAATGCTCATCTGCAAAGGCCAGGTTACTGCGAGTAATGTCCGAGTGGCCGGGCGAGGATATTTGTGCGCTAGTCTACTGCTTGCGACTAAATGACTGGAACTAGAACTGGCTCGAAGGAGAGTTACCTGAGTAGCCTCATCAGAAGCATCTCTAGTCCATAAAGCTATCTTTTCTTGCTTAGCTCTGACACTGACCACAGCTCCACAAATCTCTTCTCCATGGTCAAACTGTTCACCAACCATTGCTAGCAACTATCACCCATGAACATAAAACATGTGAAAAGCCGAGCCCACACCTATAGAAAATTCAAACAGTATCAGTCGTTTGGGTCATCAGGCATACCGTGTACAGCCAGGACGTATCTGACTTCCCTCTGGAGAAAGTTGCAGTCCACTTCCCTCCGTTTGCGCAGACAGGGTCCTCCCACTTTGGCTCCACTTTATTCTTGAAACAGTGGAGGTCAGCTCCCACCACCAGCTTACTTGGTTGATGCAGGTTGTTGTAGACACTGCATCCCAAACATCATGAATTCATAAGATATCACAAAACTGTAAAACAAGCCTTAATTCTCCTAGAACATTGAGAAATGCACTCTATCATCATGGCATCATGCTATTACTCGGCATAGAATCTGAATACAAACATCATACTGTGATAATATCAGGCCAGTAAGGAAATCAAAGCATCAGGATTGCAGGTCTTATAACCATTGCCGCATTCCCATTTAGTACATATCCTTCATGCTGGCAGTTGGTACTGCACCTGAGGGATGATGGCAAGACCCCTCCTAGTAGCATGGAAATATAGGTACTAACTCATAGATAACACCATACCTTTCTTACACAACTAAAGTGAAAATTGCCATTGACACAGCACCTGGAACGAGTGAATGGCTTCAGCTAGAATAAAGAAAAGGAAGGGTGGGGGGGCGAAGGATGAGTAAATCGCAAAAAGCAAGAAGCTCAAAATCTTCTACAACTTCATAGAAGAAGAGATGGATCTTTCTTCTAAAATCAGATATAGCATAGTGATGGACAACACAGAAGCTTCTCTTTTGAGGAAAAAAAAAGGTGCACATTCAATACTGTGGATCACTTTTTCTTGACGAGAGGAATATTAGGATTGCGAGAATCTCTTGGAAGAGCTTTACAAGGAAGCAACTACAGAAAAGAAGAAAAGTAACAAAAGGAAGAAAAGAAAACTAAAGAATAGGATCAAAAGGAAAAAAGATTCGTTCTTTCCTTCATTTATCCACCCAAGATGGCATCAGCATGGCATCTTGCGAAGCAACACAATTTACAATGGAACTGTTCTCCCAGCTCTCTTGATCAGTACTTTGAGGGTATTGCACTGAACACCCTTTCTTCTTTTCTCTTTCACCCTCACTGCCGTTCATAACTAGTCATTTGCTAATCACTCGGTGAAATTATCAGCTTCTCGTGCATCCGTGAATTGCTGTTGTTTAAGGAGTTTGAAATAGGGATAATATGGTGGATTGAGTGTCTTCCATTCAAATCTTCTTTTGTATCAACGCATGCCTAAAAGAGCAGATTTTATTGAAATGACCACTGGGCGAGCGATTCTTCATAGAAATAACCCCATTCTGTATATAGAAGTTACCAAGTGATTCCATCCAGTTTAGATACGCCAGAGTACAATGCCACAAGCAGCAACAACAACAACAACAACAAATAATACCCAGAAAAGATCTTACCTCATTAAGCAGAGTATGAATCCATTTACGTCCTCTTACTCTATTTCATTTTCTAAAGGAATCCGCTAGAATCCAAATGCCTTTGTGCCACAGGAATCAAAATGACTTTCCATCTTATACAATTCAGCAGTCTCTATGCTGTTGGTCTAATTAGAAACACCATTAAGGACTCATGGACTCAGCCAAACTGCAGTTTTGCATCTAATTGTCACAACTCCTATCAGACTCTGACAGCATCAACACTGTCAAGACCAGAGCATGCAATTCAAAGAGGGAAACGGCTTTTACCTATTGGTGAAGTAATATGCAGTACCTGACAATTTAGCATAAATCGGCTTCAGAAGAAAACATGGCCTAAAAAAGTCGATCTTATACTGCATTACGTTCACATAAAATTGAGAGAAAAAAGTCAATAGCGATAGCTGATTGATCGCAACATTGCAAGACAACAAAGTAGAAACACCAAATGCAGAATCCAAGATCATCCAGTCTTCTATTGTCAGTTTCTTGACACCAAATACTAAACTCAAAATGTTCCAATCCCCAAACGAACACTTCATTTTCAAGTTCTGCCATGCAGGACGATGCTTCTTAAGTCTTACATCGGCTGCCCTTTCAGCGATCGACAAAGCCAAGTGAAACGACACACCATCAGTTGCTAATAAAGCAAAAAGGCACCAGATGGATTTCTTAATTTCATGGTTATCGCTCAAGATTCAATCCCACCTAAGAGAAATGAGATACCTTTCATCTCAGAGATAAATATTACCCGAATTTGACATCCTCCTGTTTATCCTACCACGTACGATCAATAGATTGGAAAGACAAAAAAAAAACTACTTCAAAATCAAGAACACGAACCGACTCAAGATTGGAACCGGGAAAAACACGGAAAACATTGGATAAGATATGACATCATCAGTGATGATCGCCGATCACGAATCGGAATTAGTAAACCGAACTTCGAGTCTCCGAATCCATACGCGACTAATGATTTGAAATGAAATCCGAAACGAGCATTCCTTCCACATCGTACTCGAAATTTCACCGGATTGAAACAGAACATCAAGCAAGATCATCCCGAAACGAGACCTGACGAAAGCGAAAAGGAAAGACAGGCAACCGCTCTACCTCCAGAACTCTTCAACGGTGGCGAAAGTGTAGATCGGGCGTATCGAGCTTCCCCAGTCGGCTTGACTCGACTTCGCGGTGGGGCTATCGAACCAGAAAGTCCACGAATGTTCGAGCGGATGAGGCCGGCTCGCCGCCACCCCCTCGTTCTCCCGCTCCGCTTGTGCCGAGCGGTTGCCGCACAAGAGCCACTGGGGACCGGAGCCCGTGCTCGGAGGGCGATCCTCATGCGGCGGCGGCGGCGGCGGCGGAGGAGACCTGTTGGCCTCTCCGGTCGGCATTACTCCGCCCCCTTCCGCCACCGTTTCTCGCTTTCCTCTGCAGTGCAGAGAACTACTCTCTCTCGGTTTCTCGCGCTCTTTCTCCAAACGGTTGAAGTGGTGGGCAGTAGCGACTTGCGTACCACTGGCCAAACTTTCCGTTATAAAGAGAGGGAGAGGAGGGGTTTGACTATTTTATTTTTATTTCTTCGGATTTTATACTTATTTTGTTCTTTATTTTGGATTATATCATAAAGTTTGCTAAATGCGAGAAATTTGCCAAAAAAAGGATCATTTATAAGTGTACCGAAAGTTTTTAAAGCTTGTCAAGAAAGTATAATTAAAGTGTAATCAAGTCATACAATTGTCAAATTGGTGTAATCGAGTTCTTTTATTTATTTCATCCAACTTGATTAATGAAAGATACTTACGTGTTTTTTATTATCATTATTTTCTCTATTTTAAGTGGTGATGATGTGATTAAGATATGGAATATAGGGCTAAAGTCATAATTTGATTTTTTATCCAAAATTTATATAAATTAAATAAAAAATATGTTAAATTTAAATTAAAAAAGAGAGAAGAAGGTATGAGGAACCAAGCAACAAGGGCTGCATGCCGCCCAACATCGCTAGGTAGGGCTAGCAGTGGTGGGGTATGGCCAACGGGAGTCACTTGGCCTCAGCCAATGGCCGGCTACCCTTGCTGATTGCAAGTGAGGGTCGTGGCCCTCACTTAATTGGACAAGGGTCGTTGATTGTTGGCTAGGCCTGGCCGAATTTTCATAATTAGCAAAATGATGATAATGAGGGAAAATTATTAAAAAAAGATAAATGTGAATTTTTATCTTGGTGCCTATATACTATTATTTGGAAAAAATACATATTGACACTTGTGGCCTCAAGCTATGAGTTCTTTCTTAGCTATCGCAGTCAGGCATGGAGCCGGCAGCGGTGGCCACCATCTCTCTCTCCCCGCCATGACCGCTCTAGCTTTAAGCTCGTGAACATGGCTGATCGATCCATGTTGAGTTACAGCGCAACTTGGGCTCGGGCCGATGCATTCTCGAGCTCGAGGGCGAGCAATCAGCGATGGCTTTGCTCGGGGAAGAAGGGAGTGGGGGCCGGAATTGCCGAGGCACGGGGGCAAGTGGTGCAGCCGGCATTCGCGGCGTGGTTCGAGCCTGATGGGTCCGATGGGTGAGGGCCACAAGCTGCCAAAGCCCGCCCAGTCAATCGTCAATCTCCGGCCCAAAGCTAAAAAAAAAAAAAAATCCTTATCAATTGGATGAAATGAATGTCGTTAATAATCAAATTCCGTAGCACTCTACTTTTCGGTAGGTGGCAAAGAGGTCGAGCATTATTGAAGGGAAGAGGGTTTAGATTGGTCCCCGGATCTAATATATAGAGAAGAAAAAAAGAAAGAAAGAAAGAAAATAATAATAGTGAAGTAAAAGCAAAGGCCCGCTCGATACCGACATATCGAATGCTGTTACCACCGCGTTTGAAATCTACAATTTGTGTCTCGACTTTTTTTCGCAATTTCACATCAACGCACATCACAACGTTGTCACTATTTACGATAATCATCCCTTTTTCCTTTCCCAAATTGCCCTCGCCCCAAGGACAACCCACCTGTAGTCCCTATCTCACTAGCTCCCGTTAGTGTCTGACTATTAGGGGTGATCGGTTTATGATTTAATCCAATTTCACTTAAAAGCCGGGAATTGAATTGCAATGACCTATTTCCATTTTTTGGGATCAGGGACCGGATCGGATTGGGCCGATTCGGTTCAATGGAACCGGCCACTTAATTTTTTTAAAAAAAATACTAGAGTCATTATTGTTTTAGGATTTATTACTATTTTTAAGAAATTAAAAAATATATTTTAAAAAAGAGTTGGTCTTGTCCTCTCGAGAGCTAAACTAAATCAGCTGGTCCGAGCAATTTTCGATTCAATTGGTCTGATATGCTTACCCCTATCAATCATTGTTGGCCTCGGACTCTTGTCCAAATCGAGGTTAGGCGACTCCACGAAGATTCAAGATCTCATTAATGGAGCCATGACGGCGGGGGGGTGGGGGTGGTTGGGGCCATCGGCACATAGTAACAATTGGCGTTTCTTGTCGGATTTGAGGAGATCCAAATCGGAAGTTTTTAACAGTGAGCATTGATTTTTTAGAGATATACAGATATAAATCTCAAGATGGTTTTTTGCAATTTGCCATTTTTTAATAAGAACGTAGAGAATATGGCTTTTATTAAGCTTGATTCATCATCTAAAGCTCTAAGTACAAGGACTTCGATGCATGGGTGATTATTTATTTATTTATTTGAAATCTCGAATCCTTAATTGATTAAGGGGGCACGGAATATGGTCGCAGGAGTTCGCCGAGATGGGCATGAGGGCATGGCCGAGATGGGCGTGTTCAAATGATCCCCGACTCATCCTAACATACCGCTTTCCCCAAATTTGTATTCGAATGCCCCGTCAAACCAATCTAGATCTTTTAAACGTTTTCTCTTGCACCACCTACATTTCTAGCGTTCCTAGCCAAAGGAATAATTAAAAGAAGGAAAAATGAGACAAATGGTTTATAAACTTTAGCCCAATATGTAATGCGATCCCTATTCATGAATTTTTTGGTACATGTTCAATTTAATCCCTAGATCATATGAAAAATGTTTTATATTGCCCCAAGACTACTTTGAACATTTTCATGTAGTTCATTGATTATATTGAACATTTATTAAAAGTTATGGACTTCAAAGATTATATTAAACATTAAGCTAAAGTTCAGAGATCAAATTATATATTGAGCTAAAATTCATGGATCATTCATGTCATTATTCCCTTAAAAGAATGCTGACCAGCTAGCACCATCCTAGATTCGGGGAGACTACATAAAATGTCATGGATGACGTTTTTCGGGGGACATCAGGAATAGTCGCACCACATCCTTCGCGTTCACTCATCAAGATTGCTCGTACGTGTCGGATCGGTGGGAAAGTGGCTTTGAGGATGGATAGGTAGGGCATGTTAGAGGGTCACGGGATTGATTTGAACCTCTCTACAAGGACCAAAAAAAAAAAAAAAAAAAAAAAAGCAAAGAAATATATATATGTATATTTATCTTTTGGATAAATTGCAAAATGCCACCCGAGATTTGGAATTACGTATCAATTACTATCGCCGTCGCTTTTAATCTAGCACCGTGCATCTTGAGTTTTGTCTTTTCGTATCAACTTGCATCCCGGCATTCCCACTTGTTCACAGGAATCATGCTTCTTTCGTGTCCAAATTACCTTGTCCCCAAGAGCAATCCACGGTCTCCAATTCAAACTGCTCTTTCGGTCTCATCTACCATGTCTCTCTCCTATCCCATCGTAGGCCAGCTGCCATCCCCAAGCCTAGGTCCGCGCCATCCGCGACCGTTGCCAACCTTTCGATGTTCGCCGCCCGACCCGACCTAATCCGGACCAGATCTTGTCATGGAGGTCGAGTAGGGGTGTGTAGAAGAATCGAGACTTGCCCAAACCGCCTGGACCCGGATCGAGCCGACCCGAAATCGATGGTTCTTAAAGGGATTGGTCCGTTTCCCGGTTCCAATATTGGAACCGGTGGGTAATGGTCCGGTTCCCGGTTTCATGGGCGGATCCGCCCACCCACCCGGACCGGACCAGTATAATAATGATAATATATATATAATTTTTATTATAAAAAATAATTTTTTTTTGATTGAAAAAAAATTAAAACTTTGAAGCCACATATTTATAATTCCTATTTGGAGCCCTAATTTCCTGTTTGTCGAATAGCCCTTGCAATTTTTATTATCAAAGTCTTAAAAAGCACAACAAAGGTTAAGAAACAAGTGGCTTGCATTGCGTTTCTCAATTTTATCTTCTCCGTCCAACTCTTCGAGACTTCAACAAACTCACGTACAACTGATTGGTTGGTTTGAAAGAATCAGAAGTGAAGCTATAATACTATGTTGCTTAGTGCAACACAGATACCACATCAATTTATTCTTTTGTTACAAGTTTCTTTGACATTAAAATCAATTTGGTAACGCGATAGATTTCATCATTTTAGTTCTAATTTCATATCATTCTTTTACCATCTCATGGTCAAGAATTCAATAAGATGTTATTGCAAAATCATGCTAGACTTCAAAAGTTCTGAATGTTATGTGCTTATGAATGTAATTGCAATTGAATTCGGTTAATTAATCCATATTGAGTAGACATGATCGCTTGTGAGACCGGTTTCATGAATTCATCCAGGAACCGAACCTAACCGGTGGTCCGGTTCTCGGGTGGATTCATGGAATCAATTGGCAGTTCCCAAATCCAATTTTTTGGAACCGGTCCTTAGTGGGCGGTTCCCAGTTTTAGGATGAGAACTGCCCATTCGGACCATGCACTCTCCTAAGGTCGAGCATGTCATGACCAGGAGCCACAAGAACTATGAGGGAGCGGGAGGTGATGTCGACGGCAAGGGGCATCGACGATGCCGTCGGAATCTCTCTCTCCCTCTCATTTCACATCCCAAATAATGGATCTTTTCAATTATTGTGTAATCGCGTTTTCCATAACCTCATGATTAATTTTTTGTTGTTGCTACTCCTAGTCAATTTTAGAAATGCCGTGTGAGGCTTTATCTACTCTTATTCGTTGCTTTTGTGTCTTCAACAATAATCATGAAGAAGAAGAAGAAAATATATTATTTGTGAGATTCTCGGATTAACTCGTGGATGTATTATTTGCTTCGGCTCATGACATACCAAATCTCACGATTTTATCTTTTGATGTATCTAGATAGTGTTCTTATTTAAGTACACTTAACTTTGAAGTTCTAAAATTAAGTATTATTGTTGTGTCATAAGAAGTCCTCATGAGTTAATTCTAGATTTGGTATGTATGTATCTCCAAATCGTTCTCCTATATTTGGTGCACAGTTCGATTCATTCTTGCCTTCTTCGCCATCTTGGAAGCTTGTTGGGTGTCGCTCCTTATGTAAGCCCTTTGGCCCTGATGATTATCCCCGCCCTCTTCGAACCGGATCGTTACATACCTAAACATATCAGGTGCAAAGAGAGCACACAAGATGGGCACCGGAAATGGCCATGGGTATCGGGAACATGGCACGGTGAAGGCGCGCGGTGGAATGAGCAAAGAAATAGATGCTCTTCCATTTATATTATTTAACTTGAGCACATTTGTGGGTGATTCAAGACTCGCACAAATGTCACATTCCCCGTCAGATAACGACATTTTCAACTTGATCCAAACTCGACCTGATCCGTTTGATGAATCTACATAAAACGAGCCCTCATTCAACATATTTTGATATCAAACTTTTATCATCCCGAAATCTCAAGAAATTCTCATATCATTAATCAGATCCATCACGACACGGAATAATACGCATTTCAATTTAATCTAGCACGTACATGGAGGCGTGTGTTTTTTTTTTTTTTTTTTTTTTTTTTGCAAAAATGTCCTTTGGATGGAAGGTACCCTGCGCAAAGAGGTCATCGATGACGTTTCGGATCCCTCGCCTCCAACGCGTCAACGCGAGTTTGACCGTCCCCCTCCCGCTTTTCCCGTTGACTCGACGTCCCGTCCATCGCGCTCTGTTCCCCACCCGATTCCTCCCATCGTTGCTCCTCCGATTAATCGCCGCCCGAGAGCGAATTACGCACACCGTGACGTCACCGACGTCCGTACAAATGCTTGGATTTTTTCCCGAGTGGGAGGCCCCGCTCCTCGCCTCGGCGAGGTGAAACGACGAGACGTTTTGCCTTCCATTATTCTCCACGTGCCAAACGACAGGTCGTCGTCTTCTGGAGCCAGTGCCATCGACGGGAGACGACAACGGCGGGCCCCACTCTTTGCGGAGAAGATAAGATGAATGGGCCTTTCTTTGTTCCCAAACTTTGCTTTCTGCTTTTTGCTTTTTATATATATTTTTTTATTTTGTGTTTTAATGCTTGACTGGTTTGATTTATGATGTCTCGAGCGACCAATCCACACCGTCCGATCCATTTGATGTTGAAAAAGATCTTTTCTTTCATGTGAGGGTGGGCCCGTATGAGGTGAAAATCCCGTGTAGGGTTCCGGAACTGAGATTCTATGAACTGAGCAACGATCACATGGAATGTCGGCTTGACACGGCTTCACCGCGAGCAGTTACTATACCGATTTACTAGTTTCTCAAACAATTCCTATCTATTGCAGTGGAGTCTTATCCTCCCCACCTAAGAGAGCCCTTTAATTCTTAGATAAATATTTTTCTTCCTTGTCTAGGAGGAAATACATTCGTGTTTTACATTCCAAAGTTCAAATGAAATAGTTTTATGATATATACTCAAATCTAACCAGTTTGGTTTGAAATAGATCTTTTTTCATGTGAGGAAGCGGCTATATGAGGTGAAAATCTCGTTTATAATTTCAAAATGAGATTCTTTTGACCGAACAACGATCATAATGGATGCCTGCTTGATATAAAAGGAATTATGCAGAATTATTATGAAGCTATGCAAAAAAAAAAAAAAATCTTATTTCCCCCTCTTTTTCTAGGTTTTCTTATAAATTAGGCTTGAAAAATGCAAGGAAGGAAAGGAGCGGGACGAGATGATTATACAAGTAACGTGGACCTTGCATCAACCCTCGTGTTTAGCAATATCTGAGTTAAATATAATAATATCAAAGAGAGAAAATGAAAATTTTTGATATATTTCAATATATAAAAATCTTATTTATATGCTTTTATGATATCACATTATAAATGAACAATATCAATCAAGATAAGTACAATTATGAAAAATATTCATACAATTTTGAGAGATATAAAAATATCATAATTTTCTTAGATATTTCTAGCAATTTGAGGTTTTGCAAGTAAATTTAAGACCTTATAATGAACTTGGCACCACACAAGAAATTGAGAGAGTCAAGGTAACACTTTCGAATGGATTTATTTCGTGACAAATAAATGCTTTGAAAAATATTTTTTAAAAATAATCGCTAGAAATGAGTAGTAAATGAAAATATTTTATTATCAATAAAAATTTATATCTAAATATTTTTGTGGATGATAGTTTTTTTTTTTTTCGTTCACTCATTTTCGTAAGTATTAACTTAATTATTTTAAAGAAAATATTTTTCAAAGTATTTATTTTTTACTAAATAAATGGAGCCATTATTTGCATTCATGTGATGAACTCTAATGGTGCGTATCCAGTTATTTGGAATAAATTAATGGTTAGATATAAAACATAAGCAATTACTTCCTTTAAAACCTGCGAGATTCTATGTCCTATTTAATCTTCCAAGGTAAATGAAATAAATAAATACATTGCATCGGAATGCAACAAGATAATTAGAGGGTAATATAACATCGTAACTTTCACAGCTCGGGCACATCAAAATTGGCCAGGGGACTCTATTGATTGGCCGCCGAACTGTTCTGGATCGGGATCGTTTCAATGAATCAAGAGCTTGGACTTGTCCAATTCATGAGACTTGTAGGGCATTTCATAGTTTCCAAACAATCATTCCCTTAAATGGAAAAAAAGAAAAGGGAATCGAATTTGGGATACCAATAATCAAAATGTAATCGTGCCAGCAAATACGTTGTGTCAATCTTCTAGAAGCAAAATCGAACCTCACATTCATTTTGTTAATTGCCAAATAGCTGCGTCCTGCACGCGTGCCAATATACCCCGAAACAAAGGGAGGAGATCCAGCACCATTCCAGGGGCTTCTCACTCATCAGGTTAACGAAAAGAACAAAAAAGAACAAATAATAATAAAAAAATTAACAAGGGGTCAACACTATTAAAAGACAATTTTACCGAGGGTAAAAAGTCAAACCTTCTAGAAGCCTTAGTGCTCGTTGTATTTGCGGCTCTTATTCGTAGTTCTTGTTCTTTTTTTTTTTTTTTTAAGGTGGTCGTGTAGGAGATTGTTTCCTGGAAACCCCCCGCCCCTTTCGGCCACGTGACCGTCGACGTCGGCCGCTAAAATTAGACGCATCCAGAAAACCCACTGCTGCTTATATGTATATATACAACACATGAGTTATCAGAAATCACCAAGAAAACCAAGAACACCCTTCTCTCTCTCTCTCTCTCTCTCTCTCTCTCTCCACCGTCCGCCTGTGAATTCGGGGTACGCCTTTCTCTCTCTGTCTCTCTCTCTTCGTCTCCACACCACATTTCGGCACGTGAACCGCCGGCGAATCCGGCGATCCTTCGTTTGTGTTCCTGGTGCATAGGCAGGAGAGAAGGGAAACGACAGCGCAAGCCCTTCTTTTCTCTTGATCTTTCTTCTCCTTCTTCTTTCCCCTCGTGCACGTATAAGTCATATACGTGCGCGGCTATTCTTGGCCTGCGTCCCGCGTGACTCCGGTTTCTCCTGCGTTTCTGGAGTCCCCGGGTACTCTTCGCATTGCCTCGTTCCGTTTTCGTGTGGTTTTCCTCCTTCTTCTCTGTTGATCTTTATTAGAGTGGCCATTGGTTTCTGTTTGTTTTTAGAGGTAAGGTAGTGCGGCGGAACCATGACGGGAGACGATGCGTCGGAGCAGCCGCAGGGGGGCGGCGGCGGCGGCGAAGGAAAGAAAGGGAACGACCAGAGGTTGTCCTTCTTCAAGCTGTTTGCCTTCGCGGACCGCCTCGATGTCCTCTTCATGGTCGTCGGCACCGTGGCCGCCATCGGCAACGGGCTCGCGCAGCCTCTCATGACGCTCATATTCGGGAAGCTCATCAACTCTTTCGGCTCCACTGAGCAAGACCACGTCGTTAAGGAAGTCTCCAAGGTATGTAATATTCATATTGTGCTCAGCTCTTGTTCTTTTCGGATCGGTCGGATCTTTTTGCTACCCCGAAAACGTGATGTGTAATTAAGTTTAACTATCAAGAAAGCGCTCGAAATCGGGATGGATGCTTTTTCTGGGTTTCAAGGTGAACCTTGCAAGATCTCATTTTCCCTGTGAAATGCTCTAGTTGTTACATGTACGAACGTGAGGAGAAACTTGTGACTCTTTTTCTGTTCTTGAACTTTGTTGGTTTTTTTTTTTTTTTTTTTTTTCAAGAGAAGGAAAGAGAAGAAATTAATAGAGCGGAAAACATCTCGTTCAGGGAAGTTTACGCTTTACGAGTTCTGTTCTGGTTTGACTTTTAATTTAGTCATATGTTTGGGTGATTAGAATAGTAGCGCGCATTTAATAATTAGGTTAAATTGGTACCTAAATTGGCAAGTGGTGAAGGCAGACCTGCCCTCTTTGGGGGAGAGAAGCTTATTTAATTTTATTTCGAAAGTTAATTCCAACACTGGATTGAACCTGATGGCTGATAATGGAAAAGGTATTGATTTTTCGGTTGCGGTCGATCGAGTCATGCTATCCACATCTTCTAACTCTATGCACCATACTGAGCAGGATGCCGCAGTAGAAAGATCAGAAAAGTCCTCCTTTCCTATACTTGTCTGTTTATGTTACTAATGGTCGATGATTATGCCCTTTGACTTTCAGGTGGCCGTCTTGTTTTTGTACTTGGCTGTCGGTACCGGAGTCGTTGCTTTTCTCCGTAAGTGCAACTGGATTCTGTCTTCACAACGTTTCTTTAGCATTACTGCTCTTGAGCATGTCTTTACTGGGTCAAATACTCTCTTTTTTGATGTTCGTATCTTGTCTATCTTCTCCGCAAGATCTGCAATTAAAGTCTTAATTGCTGTATGTGTTGCAGAGGTGGCTTGTTGGATGGTCACTGGAGAGAGGCAAGCGACGCGGATTCGAGGTTTGTACTTGAAAACAATACTAAGACAGGACGTTGCCTTCTTCGACACCGAAACAACGACTGGAGAGGTCATCGGGAGGATGTCAGGAGACACCATTCTCATTCAGGACGCATTGGGAGAAAAGGTAGAGAAAGCGCTGGCACTTGCTCTTTCTTCATAATTGTACCAGTAAAAACAAGATGATTGGGACAGTATGGTCAAATGCCCATAATTGACTCATGATGTTTCATTCGCAACTCGTAGGTTGGCAAGTTTGTACAACTACTGGCAACATTCTTAGGAGGTTTTGTGATTGCTTTTACGAAAGGATGGCTTCTTGCCTTGGTTCTCCTCTCTTGCATTCCTCTCATTGTGATTGCTGGAGGGTCTATGGCGTTGATCATGTCCAAAATGTCGAGTGAAGGGCAGATTGCCTATGCAGCAGCTGGAAATGTCGTGGAGCAGACAGTAGGGGCCATTAGAACAGTAAGTAGTATAGAGATTTATAAACATGAAAATCTTATATGCAATTATGTATTGCAATGATTTTCGTTTTGGTCCCAGTTTTAATCTTCTTTCTTTTTCGCCACTAGGTTGCGTCCTTCACGGGTGAAAAGAGAGCGATAGAAAAATATGACAGCAAGCTGGACGTTGCATATAAAGCTACCATAAAGCAAGGGTTTGTCTCAGGCATGGGGCTTGGAGTTGTCATGTTAATTGTGTTTTGCACTTATGCACTTGCCGTGTGGTATGGATCCAAATTGATCATAGAGAAAGGATACAATGGCGGGCAAATCATCAATGTCATTATGGCCATTATGGTTGGCGGAATGTGAGCACTGTGCTTTCTTTCATCTCCTTTTTTATCGGTTCCCAAATTTACAGAAGAAATTCTCATCTCTCTCGAATTGACATTGCTTGGTCTGTAGGTCCTTAGGCCAGACATCTCCTTGCATAAATGCATTTGCAGCTGGACGAGCTGCAGCCTACAAGATGTTTGAGACCATTAACCGAAAACCACTTATCGACTCCTATGACACCTCTGGAAGGATATTGGAAGATATAAAAGGCGACATTGAGCTTAGGGATGTTCATTTTAGGTACCCCGCTAGGCCAGACGTGCAAATCTTTGCTGGATTTTCTTTGACAGTACCAAGTGGTAAAACTGCAGCGCTAGTTGGTCAAAGTGGCAGTGGGAAATCTACAGTCGTCAGCTTGCTCGAGAGATTCTATGATCCTGATTCTGGTGAAGTACTCATCGATGGCGTCAATTTGAAGGAGCTTCAGCTTAAATGGATCAGGGAGAAAATTGGACTAGTGGGTCAGGAACCAGTCTTGTTTTTAACAACTATAAGAGGGAACATAGCTTATGGAAAGGAAAACGCAACTGATGAGGAAATCAGAAAAGCAATTCAACTTGCCAATGCGGCAAAATTTATCGACAAGCTGCCGAAGGTACACCTGTTCTTTGGATTTGAACTTTGCATGAGTATACATTCTTAGGTTATTATTAAGAACTCTACAAAAAGGAGCTTGACTTGATAGCAGAAACGAAGTTATGCTTACAATATGCTCATTCATCCATACAGAGACAAAAGTAAAGGGAGATTTATTATAGTATACCACTCATGATTGAAATTTCTCATCTGATGTTTCATCTAAGTTATCCCTAGTCACGAGCATAATCAGGAAAGCCATCAATCGGATGAAGAGAAAGCTTTAATTACTTTCATATCTTGTATGTTGACTTCTGATGAGATGTTTCAAGGGAATAATCTTGACGGTGGAATGTGTCTGCAGGGCCTTGACACGATGGTTGGAGAGCATGGGGCACAATTATCCGGCGGACAAAAGCAGCGAATTGCCATAGCAAGGGCCATTCTAAAGAACCCGAGAATCCTCCTCCTTGATGAAGCAACAAGTGCACTTGATGCAGAGTCTGAACGAGTCGTTCAAGATGCCTTGGAGAATGTCATGACTGACCGAACTACTGTTATAGTCGCACATCGCTTGACAACTATCAGAAATGCAGACATCATTGCAGTTGTGCACCAGGGCAAGATAGTGGAGCAAGGTACACTAATACTTCAACCTCATCTGACATATTCTTGTCATCTCTATTTTGCCACTATTTGACATTGAGATGCTCGAATCCAACATTTAGGAACTCACGAGGAGCTGATCCAAGACCCCGAGGGGGGCTACTCGCAGCTTGTTCGTTTGCAAGAAGGAAACACAGCCACCGAAGAAAAACTTGACCAGGTAGATACTAATTTTGAAGCCGACAAGCTACTGGATAGAACCATTAGCAGAAACGCATCTGGTAGACAGTCCATGAGGAAATCTATAAGCAGAGGTTCATCAGGAAGCCGCCACTCTTTTGCTCTTGGCTATGGTGTTCCTGGTCCAATTAATCTCGTCTGGACTGGTGGGACAGAGGAACAATATGAGAGAACTGAACTGGACAATGAGAAGCGTCAGAGTGTATCCATTAGACGTCTTGCAAATTTGAACAGGCCAGAGTTGCCAGTTCTGGTTGTCGCATCCCTTGCAGCCTTCGTACACGGAGTGGTGTTTCCGATATTTGGACTCTTGCTGTCTACTGCTATCAAAATGTTCTATGAACCTCCGGGCCAACTAAAGAAAGATGCCAGATTCTGGGCGCTCGTTTACGTCGGTATAGGATGCGTCACTTTTGTAGCCGTGCCGCTTCAGAACTTTTTCTTCGGAATTGCTGGTGGCAAGTTAATCAGAAGGATACGATATATGAGTTTTCAGAAGGTTGTACACCAACAAATTAGTTGGTTTGACGATGCTGCTAACTCAAGGTATGCTAGATTTATCTTCGTACTTCTTCCCTTTCAACGTCTTAGCAAAGGTTATGCACCATTGATACGTCCTAACAATCTCCTCTTCTTTTAAACTCTGCAGCGGTGCAGTTGGTGCAAGATTGTCCACTGATGCGTCAACGGTGCGGAGTCTAGTTGGCGACGCATTAGCTCTGATTGTCCAAAATATCGCAACAGTTATAGCGGGATTGCTTATAGCATTCATATCGAACTGGATGTTGGCTCTCATAGTTCTCGCAGTGTCACCTTTGCTACTCGCTCAAGGATTTATCCAAGCAAAATTCCTGGAGGGTTTCAGTGCAGATGCCAAGGTCTGTCTGCCGGTTCTAACTGTTCCCTATTGCCTACGCTTCGCACATGATTTAACATGACACTCTCTGTATTCCCACATTACAGGAGAAGTACGAGGAAGCTAGTCAAGTGGCAAATGATGCAGTTGGTAGCATCCGGACAGTGGCGTCCTTTTGTGCTGAGAGCAAGGTGATGGACTTGTACGAAGAGAAATGTCAAGGCCCAAAGGAGCAGGGCGTCCGGCTTGGGGTTGTGAGCGGGATCGGATTTGGCTTCTCCTTCCTTGCCCTCTACTGTGTAAATGCGTTCCTGTTCTACATTGGAGCTATACTGGTGCAACATGGGAAAGCAACCTTTTCAGAAGTTTTCAAGGTAAAAAGTTTGGAAGTTTAATCCTTCTTTTGGGCCTTTCTCATTTATGCGATAATCCTTCTCAAGATGATATATTGCTGACTATTGAGATCTGCAGGTGTTCTTTGCTTTAACAATTTCGGCAGTTGGAGTGTCCCAAAGCAGTGCGATGGCCCCAGATACTAACAAGGCCAAAGATTCAGCTGCTTCGATCTTTTCCATTTTGGATAGCAAGCCTCAGATAGACTCGAGCAACGATGAAGGAATTACGCTGGAGAATGTAACTGGAAACATAGCGTTGGAACATGTCAGTTTCAAATATTCAACAAGACCAGATGTCCAAATCTTCAAGGACTTGTCCCTGACCATCCCCGCTGGCAAGGTACCAGCGCCAACCATCTCTCTCTCTCTCTCTCTCTCTGGTCTTGGGTAGTTTATCAGAAACTTTAGATTTCACTGATGAAGAAGATTATCCACTTCATTGGTAATGAACATTATGCTTATGTCAAGACTAAATTTGGAATTCACAGTTAATATCTCAAACACATCTGCAGTTTTACGCATGTAAAAAGTTCAAATACACCATAACAGTCCAGATGATATCAAAACTAATAGACTCTATTTGGCATGATGTCTAACAGTTTATTGATTTCGTTTATGAAAATGGTTGACACAAAATATTTAGTTTGATTAACCATGAAACCTTTCCGTGCAGACCGTTGCTTTAGTTGGAGAAAGCGGCAGCGGGAAATCAACAGTGATCAGTCTTATAGAGAGATTCTATGATCCTGACTCCGGCCGTGTATTTTTAGATCATGTGCCGCTCCAAAAGTTCAAGATTAGTTGGCTGAGGCAACAGCTAGGTTTGGTAGGCCAAGAGCCTATCCTCTTCAATGAAACAATCCGCGACAACATTGCTTATGGTAATCAAGGCGGCGCCACTGAGGATGAGATCATTGCCGCTGCAAAGGCATCAAACGCACACAACTTTATATCTTCCCTGCCTCAAGGTTATGATACATCAGTTGGTGAGCGAGGAGTGCAATTATCTGGTGGACAGAAACAGAGGATAGCTATTGCTAGGGCTATTTTGAAGAATCCTAAGATACTTCTGCTTGATGAAGCTACAAGTGCGTTGGATGCGGAATCAGAGAGGATCGTGCAAGAGGCACTAGACAGAGTTATGGTGAATCGGACGACTGTAGTTGTTGCTCACCGCCTCACGACAATAAAGAATGCCGATATTATTGCGGTCGTAAAGAATGGAGCCATTGCCGAGCAGGGTAGGCACGACACTCTGATGAAGATAACTGACGGCGCTTATAAGTCATTGGTGGCACTTCATGCAAGTGCTTCAAAGTGAAGATGGGATCGAGAAATGGTGGCAGAGCTTTTGGATGCAGTATGAAGGCTATCTATTCACAGCCAAAGACAATTAAATTAGACAACCTTGAAATTCTTTTCTTGTTGTAAACAATACTCACATAAGAATCTTCCTGAGGCCACACTTCAAAAAGATGAGAGCATGTATTTGTACAGTTTCGAAGAATTGAATGCAGCTGTTGCAGGACCAGATTGTTTTGGTCCTAGATATTGTGAAACTTACAGGGGCAACACAGAATCCTAGGATACTAAAACAATATATTAGAAACTCAAGGCTTGAAACATCAAAGGCAGGAAAAGATAAATCATCCAAAACAATACTTAGTCAGTAGTCAGAGTCCCCTTTGCGATTGAGAGACGTGCTGTTGAGAAAATGCAAGCATATTCAAGAGAAGAATTGCAACAAGTTCGACAGCAGATTGCATTGAGGTGGTGTTGTTGACAGGTATAACATGAACAGAAACTGTTACATTGTCATTGACAGATTAAAAAGTAAGTATAAACAGATCGGTACAGATCAGTAAACCTCTGCAGCCGTACCATTAATCGGTAATCTCTGGGGTTTCTCCACAAATGCTGATGGAAACCACCCTGCTTTACCCTTGCATTCGCCTTCCGACCATCCCGACTCACACAAGGAATACTGGATTAATATCACGAATCAGCAGATTAAATATGTTTAACGCCTGCACAATTAAATCACTTGAGTGATGAATGAGTCATTACTAGGATCATGTCCCAAGCAGAGGCGCATGTTGAGGGCGGCACTCACAAATCAAAACTATAAGGAACCCAACCTCAAGCTCATTATCACCTTTGTTGCCCTGATTTCACGGCCCCAAAAGTTGTCCAGTCTTTTCTGAGCTGACAGGCTGGGATTTGTATACTCTTGCCGAGTAACCGTGTCATTTTTTCGACAAAAAAAGAAACCGTGTCAATTTGTTTATAGTGCAAAGTGTTAGAAGTATATTTACGGGCATTAGTCAGAGCAAGTGGGCGATAATTATCAACCAAATATAGGGGCTATCGGTTTTAGAGGCTATGGAACACTATCTTTAGAAGTTGGAAAGTAATATATTTTTTGTATATCTTTTCTTGCTAGTATATTTTCTAGAATATACTCTTGAATATATAAATACCCACCAAAGCTTAATGGAAATACAAAACCATCTTTGTATTCTTTTAGTCATTCATGGTAAAGATGTAAGGTTTTAGTATTTTCTCCATCCCTTGGAGATCCCAAAATACTTACGTGGCATCAGAGCCACTAACAGAGAGGGACCCAAATCGAAATCCTAGCTTTATCTTCCTTCTTGTCCTTGGTCTTAAAAAAGAGAACCCTATGTTTCTGCCATGTCATTTCTACTCTGACACCGAGACCACCGGTCTTCGTCATTGAGCGCAGCCAAAACCAGTCGTCTTCGAAGGCGGCATCATCATCCTCCGCTCGTCAAAGTCTCCGATCTGCTTCAGGTGTCTTTAAGAGCAGTGTTATCTCGTGTGAGCCGTCGGCGTCGATGTTGTCGTCATTGGGAGTTGGCGATGTTCACAGCGGCCTCATCAATCTTGTCGCCTTGTACTGGTGAAGTCTAACACATGCCCAGTCTCTCTATCGTCTACCTTCACTTCACCGTTCATCCTTCTCCATCGTCGTGGTCTTCTCCGTCAAAATCAAGCTGTTATCCTCGTTATTTTGCTGGTTTTGATCTTTTTTCGTTCTTTTTTCTTTTTTTTGGTATTCTGTCCTTTTGAATTCTCAAAGAAGAAAAGAGAAAGAAGGGCTTTGTAGGGTGCCCTTGGTGCTTCCGTCTGCGGCACCTCTTCTCCCAAATTTTAATTTAACACTTAACAAAGCTTACCGGGGCGTTATTCATTGTGTAACTCCTTTTCAACAGCGAGCATCAACGACAAGTGACGATCGAAGTTGCCATCAACCATGACCATTGTAGTCAAGCATGCCTTCGTCAAGCAGCTAAAGTTGAGTGCAGTAAAGTAATACAGTTTAATTTGTCACAATTCAAGTTAGGTTTTCATATCGTTTTATCAAGATTATGTGAAAATGGGGTGTTAAGTTTATGATTATGTACTACTTTAGCACTCGTGAGATCGGGTATGATGTAGATCACATTTAATTTTGTCGTGTAAGGTCCAGCTTATGGCGCATCTCTTAGCTAGTGTAAGGTTTGTTTAACATGGCGCTTTGGTCAGTCTTAGAAGAAAGTTGCACATGTCATATGCAAGCTGGAGGCTCCAGATTAGGGGAGTGTCGAAGCATATTTATGAGTAATAGCTAGTTTCTTTTATGCTTCATATATATACTCTCTTGTCAGAGCAAAAGAAAGCAATAGAGATTCTTGTCAATAATATGTCTGCTATTGCAATGGCGAAGATTCCATTTTTCATGAACGAAGTAGATATATTGTTGTTTGATATCACTTCATTCAACAACAAGTGAGAGAGAAGGAAATTGAACTTTCACACGTGAAGACGGGAGATCAAGTAGCAAATATTTTCAATAAATATATGATTTAAGGGGGAGTGTTAGTAATTAAAACAAATCCATTTCAGCTATAATATTTTTTTTTTGGTCGAACATTTCAACTATAATTTAATAAGTTGAAGTTGCTGATTATGCAAAGAGGGCATCAATTTAGTGGGCAAGTTGTCGCTTTCATGATCGTCGATGTACAAGTTTAATGTCTATTTTTGTTTGGCTCCCAAGACTGGTGCACGAATTTAAGAGTCTTCATTATAATTATACTTTCAAGAATCTATTCTTATCTCCATGTCTAGTTTAATGTTTTGCGAATTCCCAAACATCTATCGTCTCGTGATATATACATGTCATTTAAGAGTAAGAGTCATGTAACAAGCTTATCTAAAGGCGAGTCTTATAATTATTTCGAACAAAGTGAAATAAAAAGAAGAAAAGAAAAAGCTTATTCATCTTCTTCTCTTGAGTTGTGAGTGCTTTTACCTTTAAGGTATCTCATAAAAAATGAGGACTAGAATCGTCGCTCCTCGCTAACATGAAATATACCTTTCCAAGACTAAGGATATACGCTCCCTAGATGGATGACCTTGGCCAGTTCTATGCCTTCTCCAAACATAGATGGTCATGTCAGCCAATACCATCAAATAGTATGCAAATCATGACACACAGAAGAATCGTATGAATGAAGAAAAGAGAGAAAACACATAATCTCTTTTTGAGGAAAGTAAATTCTACAACAGCTACTGAAATTTGCTTTTGATATATGTCAAACTCAAGATGATTTCCGCCATTTTCGTTATGAATGGAGAAGAATGTGACTTTCATTTAGCTCGATCCAACCTCTTCTAGTCTGCTTTTTCAACATTAGACAAACATACGAAGCAACTCGAGTATATGAAGTCACGTGCTTGAAGATAGTTGTGTAATTGCATCCATTCATATGTCACCCATCCAACAACCAACGCATAGAAAATAATATTTTATAATAAAATCGACAAGATTGTAATTTCAAAACCTCTGGATAATCATCGACCATAAATATATCGCATTCTCAAATCGAATTCAAAAGCCTCATCTACCTTTGAACATTTTCTCCGATATCGCTTGCCTTTTAATTTTTGGGATAAGTGTATCGAAAGTCTTAAAATTTGTTGCAAAAGTACAATCGAATTCTAAAACTTTCACAAAAGTGTAATCAATGAAAAGACTTGATTAAATTAATTTGATGTGTTTTTTTTTGAAAATTTTAAATTTCAATTGTACTTTCATGATAAGATTTATGACTTTCAATACATTTACCTCTTAATTTTTTTTGTAACATGCATGTGCAGGTGTTTCGGAGAGTGCAAACCAGCTAAGGGATGGCCCAAAGATTGGGAAGCCTAAGTGAAAAGGTCTTCGACGAGGTTGGAGTCGTCAAGATTTGCTCATACACCACTTTCTTAATATTCCCACGTCAACACGAGTTTGACCCGATTCTTCTCTCACTGGCGGCGTTTCTGTATCCGTACCTGATCTTCAAATGCTGGTCCCTTCGGAGAAGACGAAGAGATTCTGTCCTATTCTCTCCTGCTAAAAGACAAATTTCTTGGGTCATTGCTGCAGGAATTTTTTCTTTCATTTATTCTATTTTAACTTTCAATTCATTTTTAAATTTTGATATTACTTTTTTATAGGGTAATGAGTTGAAATCTACACCTAAAACTAATTATCCCCATTTCAATCATTTTGAGAAAACGTGAATCTGGCCGTTGGGACAAATCCTAATGGTTGGAGTGAGCATGATTGCAAGCCATATATTCCATCGAAAAAGATGAAATGAGCTCCTAGTTCCTCCGATTCTTCTTCCCTTGTGTTTCTACTTTTGTTTTTTTTTTTTATGCTCAATCAATGGAATTCATGATTTTTCAAGAATTTTATCCATTTAGATCCAAGTGCCATCATTTTTTTGAGCAACGGCATTGTCATTGCAGCGCATTGTCTAGACACTAATATAATTAGATCTGCTCTTTATAGACAAACTTGGGATTTGCGATCCCAGGTAAGATCGGTTCAGGATCATGGGATCCTTTTCTATCATATAGGAAGGGCTGTTGCACAAAATGTACTTCTAAGTAACAAATAAGCAAACATATAAAGGAAGGGATCCTTTTCTATCCAATTGATTCAGTGGATCAGCAACAAGGGGCAGAGACGACTCGTCATGTTGGCTTGGCTTGACGTGGCGGCAGCGGAACAGGGATAGAAACAGCTCGTCAACGGTAAGGAGGAATTGACAAGGCCGAGACTTTTATCGTTACTTTGTCGTGTCGAAAAGGATCGCAGCAAGGCTGATCGTCGTTATTGGCCGAGACTCCTCCCAAAGCTTTCCCTTTTCTTGCCATTGTTGTCCCTCACGATTTATTTGTTCTCTTTTTCCTCAGGATTGTGGTCCCCCTTCTTTGTGAAGCCTCATGCCTTTTCTCAGTGTGGTGATGGTTTATAATAACCTAAGGTTAAATTTCAATTAAACCTTAATGGGTTGAATTATGCTCACAACTTATTATTAAATCATATGAGCTAAGATTGGATTAAATTAAGCTCAATTTGGCCCATCTCTCATGTGAAATTTGGCCACTACTTCTTAGTGCTGGCCGAATTTTGCCCCCTTCTGTGGGCTCAATTCGCTCAATTTTGAAGTCAAAATTGTCTATTGTTGGTCCAATGCTAATGTAATAAATGAAAATATAAATGCCATGCAAATTAATTATAATATTTTTTTAAGGGTTAAATATTAATCCTTAAATTTCTAAATGTTATGCAAATTAATTATAATAATGACAACATCGCATCGGCGCCTTTTTGAAGGTCATGGAAAATTGTTAACAAGAAGAAGCCGGGCGTGATGAGTAGCAACTGGCTACTCCAAATGGCAAAGTGATCAAGATAAAAGTTGATGAAGACAAATGCAATTGGAGTCTAATGGTGATCAGTTGTGGATAGAATTTGATCGGAAGATGGGTCATTGTCAATTTCATCACGTTGGACTTGGATCATCTCAACCGTAATCCATTTATCCAAAAGTAGCATTTAAGAAGGTATTTCGTTCTTCCCTGGAGTATAAACATGTTTTAGTGTTACTTTCTCTCGCATAAATTGATTAGCTTTCTCAAACACATTTTTGTGGGTCAGGAATTGGACTCCGAAGTTGTAATGGAAAGTGTCTATTTAGCAATTATGTCCTTATGGATTTATTCTATTTCTGTGCCTCATTGTATACTTTTTACGGTAGAGATTGCTCAAAAGTTCATCATTCTGATTGTGTGGAAAAGGATGATTCTTTAATGAAGATTGCGCAATTTTGGACTTGTGGTAAGCCCCCCAAATGTTCTGTTTTAAGTCTAGTAATATAACTTTGGTGTGCATTTGCACAATTCTCTCTCTCTCTCTCTCTCTCTCTCTCTCTCTCT
Organism: Corymbia calophylla; assembly: GCA_014182845.1. Classification (NCBI taxonomy): domain Eukaryota; kingdom Viridiplantae; phylum Streptophyta; class Magnoliopsida; order Myrtales; family Myrtaceae; genus Corymbia; species Corymbia calophylla. Next base: position 3,862,012 of record CM024696.1, on the reverse strand, counting down.
CTCTCTCTCTCTCTCTCTCTCTCTCTCTCTCGTAAGCTCATATTCAGTCACAAATGGCTCCAGATTTGTCTATTGATGGCCGAACGTATTCAAGGCAACAAAAAAAAAAAAAAAAAAAAAACCTCCGATATAAGATTCATCTTTTCCCATTATAGGAGGATGAAATGGAGGAAGAAGATTTAACAATGGAGAATGATAGCATTGGTTGTTCCACATTAGAGTGTATCTGCAAGCCCTTACGTTTTTTTCAATTGAAAGTCTTTGGAGGCAAACAGAAAAAGTACATTTTCTTGCCGTTAGCATACAGTTCGTCCTTGGCTACTGTTAGTGTAGTTCGTCCATGGCCTAGCGGCTTCACATTTTTTGGGTATATCCTTAAACTATGCAAGTGTAGTCGAAGTCCGTTGTTACACTGTAATACCTTTCAATATAGTAGAAGCCCGCTTTTGCACGCTTTTGGATTTTTAGAAAAATTGAAAATTCACATTCCTCAATTACCTTGGCAAAAATATTTTGTAAAGCTAACCATACCTTAGCAGAAAGTCTTCAAGTCCATTGCTTGAGCAAGGACTTCTTCAGAGAGCGTTGCAATGATCCATCCTTGCAAAAGGCGATCTGACCTTCTCCATTGTAAAAACTCTAGCTTTGTCATTTCCTCTAAGGCACAAACTTCTTTTTTGGAATCAAAAGGGGTGACTGTTGTTGGACTTGGCATATGGTACTCGCCATTAATGAATCCTATAGGATCTTGACTTTCAATTAGCGTAAGCATTTGGGCTCTCCAATAAGAATAGTTTATTTGTATCAGTTTTAGTGACACAAAATTGCCAATGTTCAAAGATAAGGGGAATTGATACTTATGATTGGTGGAAGCCATGGTTAAGAATCGATTTTTTTTTTGAAAATATGCTCTCATACCATAAAAGAACAAAAGTGTTTAATTCTTGATCTCAACATATAATTGTTGATATGATTTTTATTAAATATAGATATTACAAATGTTACACCTTGTAAGGATACAATATAACAATGGAAAATAACAAATGAATAGATTATTATGTTATAAGAGTTATCAATCCCTTGACTCTAGCATCTCCAGAAATAAGTTTGTGATTTTGATTGATATCTTCATATTCTTTTTTCTTGATTGATAAATCGGTGCCTTTACTTTACCTTCTTAATTTGTGTAGGTCCTATGGCGGCGGTGGCGGTTTTATTGGCGGTGGTGGCTACTTCGATAACGGCAGCGGCTTTGGCTTCATCATCGGCAGTGGAGTGCCCACTTATGAGCGGTGTAGGGAAATTAACAACTGTCAAAAAAACGAGCGGAGGAGAGACGGGCAGTTCAGGTTTGATTCTCAAACAAGATCCCTATAAATTAACATGTAAAGCCCAAATAAGAGACGAGTAATTCAATTCAGTTCTCTCTAATAATATCCCAACATGTCGATGGATTTCGTTTGTAAATTTTGAGAGTTTCTTCTAGTTTTAAATCGATTCGTTTCTTTTTAACGTGTTATTATCGTGGGAGATGATAAGATCGATAAAACAATCCAAGATCTTGTACCGTAGCAGTTCAGATTATGTGCGGGTCACGTCATAGGAAACACACATTCCATATGATTTGAATTGGTTTTTGTTTTCCAACTTTGACTTCAAGACATATAGATTGTGTCCCTATGATGAGGATCAAGTGATTGGCCACGATTGAATAGTTTTCCAAATTTGGCTTATTTCTCCAACGAGGCCTCAAATACTTAGCTTGGGTTTAACGTAATTATTGGTTTTTTGATTGTTCTGCTCTTAATTTTTTGTTCGTTTTCAACATGCTTTGTTTAAATTTGAGCCAATAGCACTAAAACCCTTAAATGGGTACACACATGCAAACTGATTTTGATAGAACATTCCAAGTTGAGCACATAGTACCCTAGGCTGATATGTTTGTACCACAAACTAATTTTGATAGAACATTCCAAGTCGATCACATAATGCCCCAGACTTATATGTTTGTACCCCATTTTACCTCATATTGCGGCAAATCTTCAATTTTTTAGGTATAAATGTGATCCGAGTGCACCGGTTTATTATAAATGAGGCACACCTGTATATCAATTTGTGATATTTTGTGACATAAAAATTAGCTTGTGGTAAATGCAGCATGAGTTTAGCTGTTCAAGAGTTTTTCTGACAAAAAAAATTAATTCATGATAAATATAGCACGAAAATACTGGTTTCATATTTTTTTGTGGCATTAATTTTTGTAAATTTTGTTTCTATTTGACCGGAAAGGCGTGGGTGTACTTTTATAAGTGCAACCAAATCAAACCCCTTAAATTCTTATTTGATCAATTTGTACTTAGAGGTACATAAGCAATGGAATAAACACAAGAAAATCGTAATAAAAAGCTATAAAATTACGATTCTTAATTGATCAAATTTGTGTCGATTGAGGGCACACAATCTGTCTCAACTCTTCATAGAATTTTTTATAGGGGCAAAGTAATTTCACTCCACATAAATAACGAATCACCTCAAATTTGCAACCATAGTAAACTAATCCATGTTCCATGTATGTCAAAGACATAAGATCGGGAAACATAAATATTATAAAATTGTAAATTCTCGATCCAATAATGATACGACAAGTCAAACTTGAAATGGTCGTTGCATGCCTATCGTATATAAAATGATATTGGTGATGGTGGCGATTTTTGTTTGTGACGACTGAGGATATCCTTGTTGGCCCTCAGCGGATTTTTATCACGTTCTAGCGCTTCCAAATGCGGTTTGCCGTCGTCGATGAAAGGTGACTGTCCATTTTCAAGGAGGTTGATCAAAGCTTTGGTGGATCTTTTAGGGTTTTCTCGGTCGGGATTGTGAAGTGGCTCTACTTCAGCGGTGCTGGGCGAGGGCTGCCGATGCCGGGGAGAGGGCTGGCGACCCTCGCCCCTTCGCGGTGCCTTCTTTTGACCGCTGGTGCATATGGAAGCTTCCTCCACCGACCTTCACCAATGCTGGTGGTTCTCGCTACTTCAAGTTGCTTCACTGATTAGGTAAAGCTCTTCCCTATTTTGCTCTGCTTTGACGAAGTTTGTGGCTGAGTTGTATTGATACATTTGCGGCATTATCATCATTTTTAAAAAATAAAAGGCTAAAATTTACCTAGTTTCAATTAAGTGTCTGAAGTAATCATGTCAATCTTAAAAAATGGCCTAAAGTGACTATGATTGTTTCACATAAGAGCTTAGTCTCGTTGACTCGCAAGCTAACAAAAAATTCTGATTGATCAGCGATATTTTTTTGTCCAAATACAATTTAAATTTAAATTTAAACTTAAATTACATTAGATTAAAAATTAAAAAAGAAATTTTTAAAAAAATAAAGAAGTAAAAATACAGAAGAGAGGGAGCCTCTTGCCTGTGGTTGTCGCCCCATCACTGCTGGGGCGGCAACATCAATCCTTGTTGACTAGAGGTGAGGGCCTGTTGGTCTTCGCCAAAAACTGGAGAGAGCGGCGACCCTCTTTTAGATTTGATCAAGGGTTGCTTGCTGTCATGTAGGCTTGATGGCCCTCGCCCAGGGCCCTCGCCTCTCTAGGTGAGGGTCACTGGCCATCGCCACCGCTCCATTGACGATGGGGCGGCGGCCACAAGCGAGAGGGGGCCCTCTCACCTATTATTTTACTTCCTTTTTTTTTAAAGTGTTGGTACTTTTTGAGTTTTTTTTTCATGAAAAGAAAAAGGAAAAACTTTATAAAAAATTCAAAAGACAAAATTGCCCTTCATCAACTGGTGAATTCAGGTAATTCTTTAAGACTGAAATGGCCACTTCATGCTCTTATTTGAAATAATGTTCACTTCAAACCTTTATTTGAGAAAATAATGACACTTTGGGTCCTTATTTGAAATAATATTCACTTCAGATCTTTATATGAAAAAATAATGGCATTTATGGCCCTTATTTCAAATAATATCCATTTTAAATTATTATTTGAGAAAATGAGTACACTTCAGGCTTTTATTTAAAATTTTCTTTAAATTTTTTTAAGAGCATCTTCTAGAAACAAGAACTTAAATTGAAATTAACACGTTAAGAGCGTTCTTCTGGAAGCAAAGTCCCCCCAAAATCAAGCAAATTCAACGCGTGGAAATCTGGTTAAGAACCCATCGGGATTCATCTTACTCTAAATGCTTCAAACCTGCAGATTTCCATGCCCAATTTCGCCATGTATATGGATACTTGACGAAAAAGGAGAGCTCTTGCACTTTTCATATACATCGGGATTCATCTTACTCTAAATGCTTCAAACCTGCAGATTTTTGGTGTCTGTCTTGATACAGAAACTTTTTTTTTCCCCGAAAAGGGTGACCTTCTGGAAGCTTTTCATTTTAGGTAATTTTCCTCTGGGAAACCGGAAAAGGAAAGAATGTGGCGAAGTACGGAATGTCGTTTATCAAGACAGGCACCAAAAATCTCATCATGAAATCAGAGACTTCTCTCTCTCCAGTGTCTGCTCGCGAAACCGGGATGTGTTTCTCTCTCTTTTCATCTCGACAACACATGTCAGCCGTCGTAGTTTGTCTTGAACACGGTGGTTGATTCGGATGAGACAGGGAACCTTTTTGGTGGAAGATCCGAACTCCTTTATTCCCTCGCTTTGCTTGTTCCATGTAACTCTGGTTGCTTCGCGTGTCCGAGTTTCGAATCTCTCTGCATTGCTGCATTCGGTTTTCTTTTTTCTTTTTCTTGGTGGTTTTCTTCTTCTTTCTTGATCTTTGTTCAAACGGCCATTCATTTTTTCAGAGGAAGAGGTTGTGACAGAACCATGAACGAAGACAAAAATGCGTTGGAGCAACCACGAGGCGGTGGTGGGAACAAAGGGTATGACCAGAAAGTGTCCTTTTATAAGCTGTTTGTCTTTGCAGACCGCCTTGATGTCCTTTACATGGCTGTCGGCACTGTGGCCGCCATGGCAAATGGGCTCTCGCAGCCTCTCATGACTATCATATTTGGCGAGATCATCCAATCTTTCGGCTCCGCCAACCGTGACCACATTGTTAAGGAAGTCTCAAAGGTATATTCATATTGTATTTAGCTCTGGTTCTTCAGTCGTAGGTTTGGCAGACTAACATAGGAGCATCTATTCATTGATTACAAAAAATTGGGTGCTAGAAAAGTCTCTTTTTCCCTTTTTTATGTTAATTAATATAACTAATGATCGAAGGTAATGCCTTGTTGAGTTTCAGGTGGCCGTCTGGTTTTTGTACTTGGCCCTCGGTTCTGCGGTCGCTTCGTTTCTCCGTAAGTGCAGTTGATTTTGTCTTCACAACTGTTCTTTAACATTACTTATATGTCTATATACTTGGTCAATTCGCTTGGTTTTTCTCTCGATTGCATAAATGGGGAATCAAAAGAAAGTTATGTTCTCTTTGATGAGGTTTCAGGATCTATCCATATTGTTCAGGTTTAGGCAGAAATGTATTCACTGACGGTAACATAGGACGTAGCATGGCACCTAAAGTTCTCTCTAATGCTTGTTTAGTTTCGGGTTCTTTGGTCGTTTTTCTTCTTTGATGTTGCCTTATCTAATTTCTCCATGAAATCTGCAATTAAAGGTTTGATTGTTGTCTGTGTTGCAGAGGTAGCTTGTTGGATGATTACTGGAGAGAGGCAGGCGACGCGGATTCGAGGTTTGTACCTGAAAACAATACTCAGACAAGACATTGCCTACTTTGACACTGAAACAACGACTGGAGAAGTCATCGGGAGGATGTCGGGAGACACCGTTCTCATTCAGGACGCAATGGGGGAAAAGGTATAGAAAGGGTTCGCAATTGCCTTTTCTTTTCCTTTTATTAAGTGTACCAGGAATGACGTGATGATCGGTAAAGCTTTGTCAAATGCCCTAAATTGACTTGTGAAGTTTCATTTGGAACTCATAGGTTGGTAAATTTTTACAACTCATGACGACATTCTTAGGAGGTTTTGTAATCGCTTTTACGAGAGGTTGGCTTCTCTCCTTGGTTCTGCTCTCTTGCATTCCTCCCATCGTGATTGCCGGAGGGGCTATTTCGTTGATCATGTCTAAAATGACGAGTCAAGGACAGATGGCCTATGCAGCAGCTGGAAATGTTGTGGAACAGACAGTCGGGGCCATTAGGACTGTAAGTTGTAGAGAGATTTATGAACCCAAAGACTTTGCTGGATATAATTTTTTCCCAGTATTAATCTACTTTCTTTTTCATCACAAGGTCGCATCCTTCACGGGCGAAAAGAGAGCGTTAGAAAAGTATGACAGCAAGCTGGAAGTAGCATATAAATCTACCGTAAACCAAGGGCTTGTCTCAGGCATAGGAATTGGTGTTATTATGTTAATTGTGTTCTGCACTTATGGACTTGGCAGTGTGGTATGGATCGAAATTGATCATAGAGAAAGGATACAATGGTGGGAAAATCATCAATATCATAATGGCCCTCGTGACCGGCGGATTGTGAGCACTTCCTTTCTTACTGTTTCCTTTCTGATCAGCTCGCAAATATCCACAAGTTCTCATCTTTCTGAGACGCACATTTTTTGGTCTGTAGGTCGCTGGGTCAGACATCTCCTTGCGTAAATGCATTTGCATCAGGAAAAGCCGTGGCATACAAGATGTTTGAGACCATTGAACGAAAACCACTTATCGATTCCTATGACACCTCAGGAACGATATTGGAAGATATTAAAGGCGACATTGAGCTTAGGAATGTTCATTTCCGGTACCCTGCAAGACCAGATGTGCAAATCTTTGCTGGAATTTCTTTGACAGTCCCGAGCGGCAAAACGGCAGCATTAGTTGGTCAAAGTGGCAGTGGGAAATCCACAGTCATCAGCTTGATTGAGAGATTCTATGATCCTGATTCTGGTGAAGTACTTATCGATGGCGTCAATTTGAAGGAGCTTCAGCTTAAATGGATCAGGGAGAAAATTGGATTAGTGGGTCAGGAACCAGTCTTGTTTTTAACAACTATAAGAGAGAACATAGCCTATGGAAAGGAAAATGCAACTGATGAGGAAATCACAAAAGCGATTCAACTTGCCAATGCTGCAAAATTTATTGACAAGCTGCCAAAGGTACCTGTTCTTTTGATTTGAACTTTGCATGAATATACGTGCATAGCCAATGAAAAGAACTTTATAAAATGTGACTTCGACTTGGCACCGAAAATAATATAGGTTTACAATATGCTTATTCCTCCATTAAGATACAAAGGTAGAGAAAATTGTCATGCAATACCACTCATGATTGAAGTTTCTCATTAGATGTTTGTCTAAGTTTTCACTAATCATGATAATCAGGAAAGCCATAAAGCACATGAACAGAAACATTTCATTCCATTCATAACTCCATTGTCGGCTTCTGATGAGATGTTTCGAGGGGATTTTTTGATGGTCGAATATGTCTGCAGGGGCTTGACACAATGGTAGGAGAGCATGGAACACAATTATCTGGTGGACAAAAGCAGCGAATTGCCATAGCAAGGGCTATTCTAAAGAACCCAAGAATCCTCCTACTTGATGAAGCAACAAGTGCGCTTGATGCAGAGTCTGAACGAGTAGTTCAAGATGCCTTGGAGAATGTCATGACAAACCGAACTACTGTTATTGTCGCACATCGCTTGACAACCATCAGAACTGCAGACATCATTGCAGTAGTGCACTGTGGCAAAATAGTGGAGCAAGGTAAACTCGTACTTCAACCTCATCTGACACATTCTTTTAATCTCTTTTGTAATTAATTCATGTTGAAATGCTTGAATCCTACATTTAGGAACTCATGAAGAGCTGATCAGAGACCCTGAGGGGGGCTACTTGCAGCTTATCCGTTTGCAAAAAGGAAACAAAGCTGCTGAAGAGAAACTTGGCCTGGTAGATACTAAACTGGATGTGAGTTTTGAAGTCGACAAGGCACTGGTTAGACCCATTAGCAGAAACGCATCTGGTAGACCATCCATTAGAAGATCTATAAGCAGAGATTCATCACGAAGCCGCCGCTCTTTCGATGTTCCTGGTCCAATTAATCTCGTCAAGATGGGCGGTGAGGAGGAACAATATGAGATAACTGAACGGGACAATGAGAAGCATCGAAGTGTATCCATCAGACGTCTTGCATATTTGAACAAGCCCGAGTTTCCAGTACTGTTTCTTGCTTCCCTTGGTGCATCAGTGCATGGAGTGGTGTTTCCGATATTTGGACTCGTGTTGTCCTCTGCTATTAAAACGTTCTACGAACCTGCTGACCAACTAAAGAAAGATTCCAAATTCTGGGCACTTGTTTATGTCGGTTTTGGAAGCATCACTCTAGTACTCGTGCCGATTCAATACTATTTCTTTGGAATTGCTGGTGGCAAGTTAATTAAAAGGATACGATACATGAGCTTTCAAAAAGTTGTACACCAACAAATTAGTTGGTTTGATAATCCTGCTAACTCAAGGTATGCTAGATTTATCTTCATACTTCTGCTCTCTCCGACAATTGCTTGTTTTAATGATCATGTACTTGACAAATTCAGAGGTTATGCACCATTGAAGCGTCCTAACTATTGCTTCTTTTCTTTTAAACTCTGTAGTGGTGCAGTTGGTGCAAGATTGTCTACTGATGCATCAGCTATGCGGAGTATCGTTGGAGACGCATTAGCTCTCATCGTCCAAAATGTAGCAACAGTCACAGCAGGACTTCTCATAGCATTTGTAGCGAACTGGATATTGGCTCTCATAGTGTTCACAGTGTCGCCTTTGATACTTGCTCAAGCATTTATCCAAGCTAAATTCCTAAAGGGGTTCAGCGCAGATGCCAAGGTCTGTCTGGCATTTCTAAACGGTCCCAATTGCTTACACGTCAAATAAGATTTCACATGACTCTTTCTGTATTCCCACCTTCAGGAGAAGTATGAGGAAGCTAGTCAAGTGGCGAATGATGCAGTCGGTGGCATCCGCACGGTGGCATCCTTTTGTGCCGAGAGCAGGGTGATGGATTTGTACGAAGAGAAATGTGAAGGCCCAAAGGAGCAGGGCGTCCGGCTTGGGGTTGTGAGTGGGATTGGATATGGCTTCTCCTTCTTTGTGCTCTACTGCACAAACGCATTCTTGTTCTACATTGGAGCTATAATGGTGCAACGTGGGAAAGCAACCTTTCCAGAAGTTTTCAAGGTCAATATTTTTGGAGTAAAATTCTTCTTTTGGGGCCTCTCTTTTATGTAACAATCCTTTTCAAGTTGACATACTACTAAGAATCGAGGCCTGCAGGTGTTCTTTGCTTTAACTCTTTCAGCATATGGGGTTTCCCAGAGCAGCGCGTCGGCCCCAGACACTAAAAAGGCCAAAGATTCGGCTGCTTCCATCTTTTCAATTTTGGATAGCAAGCCCCAGATAGACTCAAGCAACGATGAAGGAATTGTGCTTGAGAATGTAACTGGAAACATAGAGTTGGAACATGTCAGTTTCACATATCCAACAAGACCAGATGTCCAAATCTTTAAAGACTTGTCCTTGGCCATCCCCGCTGGCAAGGTATCAGCAACAAGCCTCTCTGTCTCTCTCTCTGCTTGTTTATCAAAGACTGTAGAATTCCCTGGAGAAGAAAATTATCCACTTTGTCGGTATTGAACATGCTTATGTTAGACTGAAGATGGAATTTATCGTTAATATTTCATGCACTTGCACAGTTGCATGACAGTAAAAGTTCAAATACACCATAACAAACTGAACCATGAAACTTTTTCTTGCAGACGGTTGCTTTAGTTGGAGAAAGCGGCAGCGGGAAATCAACAGTGATCAGTCTCTTAGAGAGATTCTATGATCCTGATTCTGGCCATGTATCTTTAGATCGTGTGTTCATTCAAAAGTTCAAGCTGAGTTGGCTGAGACAACAGATAGGTTTGGTAGGCCAAGAGCCTATACTATTCAACGAAACAATCCGTGACAACATTGCTTACGGTAAGCAAGGCGGTGCGACTGAGGATGAGATCATTGCTGCCGCAAAGGCATCCAATGCGCACAACTTCATATCTTCCCTGCCTCAAGGTTATGATACATCAGTTGGGGAGCGAGGAGTGCAATTATCGGGGGGACAGAAACAGAGGATAGCGATTGCTCGGGCTATTGTAAAGAATCCTAAGATACTCCTGCTCGACGAAGCGACAAGTGCGTTGGATGCGGAATCGGAGAGCATTGTCCAAGAGGCACTAGACAGGGTTACGGTGAATCGGACGACTGTAGTTGTGGCTCACCGCCTTACGACGATAAAGAATGCGGACATAATTGCGGTTGTAAAGAACGGAGCCATTGCCGAGCAGGGAAGGCACGACGCTCTGATGAAGATAACTGGTGGCGCTTATGCGTCGTTGCTGGCACTTCATGCGAGTTCGTCAAAGTGAAGACATCAATATTTGCCCGAAGGTTGTTCCGACATATTTTCAGAAAAATAGACATTGTCATTTATGCGAAAAACTTACTTATAATTTAAAGACTTCCGAATTGATTTAATAGATGGTTCTGATAAATTTGCCTAAACGACATTGCGTCATCTCTTCTTGAGCATTTGCTCCGAAGGGTGACCAGGTCCCAACTAACTAGTAAGTAGACTGTTAAACGGGTGGATTGGATTAGGTTTGGGTTGGGTTAGGTTTGGTCCGACCCAAATTGACCAATTAACCCGTTTATAACCCATTTAAGCATAGTATAAAATTGTTGATCCATACCCAACTCAACCCGTACCCGACCCAATCCATATTGTTAAAACACTTCCTTATCTAACTAAACTTAGGAAATTTTATTCTTATAATCTTTTTAATATTCCTTTAATATTGTTTTTTTTTTAAAAATCGAATTGTTAATAATTTTTATTTTAAATATTTCAAATTATTTTTATTTTTTAAAAATCACGCACACATATGGAGAACGAGACTCACCTGGGTTTTGATGGCCAATCAAGCCACCATCCGATGATGGTGGCGACCACGTGCGAGGAGGAGCTATTGTACGAGTGGTGGGAGCGAGATGACACGCTGTCGTGCAATGAGGGAGGTTTATTTGTTTTGATTTGAGAGCGGAGAGGAGATGAGTTATTTCTGAGAACTGATAAGTGGTTGGGTTCTAAGTAAGTTTAAACTTTGACCTATTAACAACTAATGTATTTTAGTCTTTTTAATTTTAAACCCATTTTAAACCCATTATATAGTTACGGCATTTAATATTTAAATGGATCATAAATGGATCAGGCTTTTTTTTAGTTTTTTTAGTTTTAAACCCATTAAAAGAAAGCCTGGCCCATTTAATATTTAAATGGGTTATAAATGGGTTATGCGCCCATTTTGACAGGTGTACTGGTAAGTGGTTGGAAATGACTGAATTTCAGTCACAATTCTTCATCCATGATCAGTGTATGAAGGTTTCCGAATCAATGGAAACGGCCAGCCAGAGGAACTCGAGGATCTATAAAACTCCCGATGGGAGGAATTCGCGTCGTCCAGCCGAACCCTTCTCGCCTTCTACTATTCGTTTTCTTTCGCTCGCAGCTTTCTCCTTCTTCTTCAGCAGTCATCTTCCACCTTTTATCTTCATCCTCCCATGCCTCTCATCGACCAACAGACTTCCTCTTCAACCCAAGTTCATCTTCCTCAAGCTTAGTCTATCACCTGTTCTCACGACCTCCATGACCATTCCGCTGCAAACATTGCTTTTCGTCGGTCTGAGTTACCACCAGAAATTCAGTCCAAAACAGTGCCTGCTCTCGTCCCTTGTCCACTGTGCTAGAGCCATCAATGTAGCCTTGCCGGTCATTCCGGGGTTGCGCCATTGTCACCTCACCATCTCAAGGTCACCCTGTCCCGTTCTCACTAGAGCTGCTGTTAGAACTGTAGCTTGTTGCCTGTGGAATCGGTTCACCATCGTGGTCCATTGTCTTTGTTGAGCTGCTGTCTAGATCTACCTCGTCTGTCCATACCAGTCCCTGCAGCCCAGGGCAAGAGCATCGCTTTTGGAGCAAGCTAGGAGCCATGTCGGCTTGAGAGTCACTTGCCAATTACTGTTTCTAATCGTCCACCTCATCACCACCAGGTCGTTTCTCCTCCGCCTCATCGCCAATCACGCGCCAGTTATGGTCTTGTGCATTTTCTCAAACCAAGTCATAGCAGAGCTGAGTTGTCATGGTTCGCCTTTCGAAGCTGTCATCGTCAGGCCGACACTTAGTCACAGAATCGTTGTGCCGTGGCTACCTCACAATTTCCATCACCCATTGTAATCCTACCGCCACGAGCCATCGCCTGTTGCCGTGCCTACTCACGACCACCCCACCTGCCCTACTTTCATGGAAAAAACATCCACACTGAATAAATTCCACTAAGATAGACACATTTCTTCTGGATGATTTAAACGGTGAGTTGTGAATGAAATTGGGTGAGAACTTCATATCCATCTGTTGGATGATCCTGCACACTTGGCCAAGTTTTATTAAATTTTTATGTGAGGTATCACGATTCCACATATTGTTAAAGGCTGTTGAAGTGACGAATTCTCGGACTTTAAGGGGCATGGGGGGAAAATTGTTGAACCTACAATTTTTTTTCATCTAGTATCAACCCAGTTGATGTTAAAAATCTTTTACAAAAGGTCAGCCCTAACAATTAACCAACCTTCAATAAGTTAGTGGCAACTCTAATCTCATTTGAGAAATGAACTGTACTTGTAAAGTTCATCTTCTGGCAAATTGAATGCAACTGTCGCAAGATTAGATTGTTTTAAGTCCTTGAAATTTTCAAACCTACTGAGGCAACACATACAATACTTGGATACAAATGCTCTTTTGCTTAACTTTGACAACTCACGAGAAACTCAAGGCTTGAAACAATGAAGGCAGGAAGAGATAAATCATCCAAACAATACTTAATCGATCCCCATCACAATTAAGAGTCATGCTGTCTAGGAAATGAAAATCGCAACAAATTTCACAAAAGATTGCATTGAGGTGTGGATATTGACAGATATAATATGAACAGCAACTGTTACATGGCCAGGAACAGGTGAACAGTAAGGAGAGAGATCGGCATGGATCAGTAAACCTCTGCAGCCATACCATTCGTAGGTAACCTCTGGCGCTTCTCCACAAATGCTGATGGAAACCACCCTGCTTTACCCTTGCATTCTCCTTCCGACCATCCTGATGGACTCACCTAAGATATATTGAATTAACATTGCAGTTGAGCAAACAGAATGCATTTCATCCATATACAGTTTAAATATCGAGAGTGACAAGCAAACCATTACTAGCATCATTCTCAAATAGAGGTGCATGTTTAAGGCAGCATTGATTGATCACAGCTACAAGGAACACAAACTAAAGCTCATTATCACCAGTGTAACCCTGATTCCACTACCCCAAAAGTTGTCTAGCCTTTTTGAGTTGACATGCCAAAAGTAGTATGCCATACTGAGTAATTGTGTGGTTTCTTTTATAATACTAAAAAGTGTTGAGAAACATATTTGTGAATATTAGTAAGAGATACTAGATGGCGATAAATAAGGAAATTAAGGTTTTATTAATGTCTCTCGTGCTTTATGTAAAGCAAACTATTTGCTCTGCTATTGAGTAATTCAGTAAAGATAAAGGGTCTTAGTATTTTCTTTCTCCCTATCTTTTTAGGTTCTTAAAATATTCACATGGTATTAGAGCCAAAAAGAGAGTGAGATCCAAATCACAACCCTAGCTTTATCTTTCTTCTATCATGCATCATCATTTCTACTCTGACACTGAGACACCACCGGTCATCATTCCAAGTCCTTTGGTTTTCGTCCACTGGTCTTCATCCTCAAGAGCAGCCAAAACCAGCTGTTTTCAAGAGCAACATCATCGTCCTCTGCTTGTCATCTGTCTCACCACTGCTTTGATTGTCTATGAGAGCTATGCAATCTTGTGAGTCACTGGTCTCTAAAATGTCATCAGGGGAGTTGTTGCCATTCACTACAGCCTTGTCAGTTTTGTCACTGGCATCATTATGTTGGTGAAGTCTACCACAAGTCGAGCATTTCTGTTCTATACCTTCATTCTGATAGGCGTACTTCTAGATCGCGGTCAATGGATTCGCAACTCCGTCAATATCAAGCTATGTTCCTTGCTAGTTTGCTGGCACTACCCTTAGTTTTCTTTCTTTGTTTTATTTTCTTTTCAATCCTAAAAGAAGCGAAAAGAAAAGTGGCTTTCTAGGGTACCGTTGGTGCTCCAATTTGCAGCACCTCATCTTCTGAAACAACCCGAGTTTGGTTGACACTCAACAATGCCTCTAGGGATGTTATTCATTGTCAGCATCTCTATCAATTGCAAACATCATCGACATGCAGAAGTGCTGTTGTCGAATGTTCAGGCATCTATAAACGTCAAAATCCAGCACACCTTAATTAAGTAGCCAAAGTTCAGTGCCGTAGAGTGATGTGGTTTAGTTTGCAACAATTCATGTTGGGTTTCCTCATGATTTTATCAAGGTCGTGTGAGAATCCAGTGCTAACTTTTTGATCATGTGTTTCCTCAGCATTTGTCAGATCCAGTGATGATGTGGATTACATTCAATTATGTAGTGTAAGGTCAGGCTAACACAATAGTCATTGTCTCAAATTCAAATCTATGTGTTCACATACCTTGTCCAGTGTATGGTCAAGCTTACATGGCGTTTTGGTCAGTCTTTTGAAGAAAGTCACACATGTCATATGCAAGCTAGACACTCTAACTTGAGGGGGAGTTTTGAATTATATATATGAATATTAGTCAATAAATAGTAGGTCATCAGTCATTAATAAGGAAATTTGTGTTTTGTTAGTGTCTCTCATGCTCTCTTAAGTAGAGCCATCTATATACTCTCTTTTCAAGTCATTTTAATAACAAAGTAGGGTTTATTTTTCTCTATTCCTGTCTCTTGAAGATCCTAAAATAATTACTCAAGGGAAAAATATATATATTTCCAATCACCAGCACAGGCAATGAAGAACACAACTTGAATAGGAAGAGAGACAATATGTATAGCTACCTCAAGGAAAATCATACTAAATCAACCAAGATGATGGCAAAGTGAGAGGGGAAAGAATAGGAAAATAGACACTCGGTGGATGTAATATTGCCACATTGACTGGCATCTTTAGATCTTCGAAGTATCTCTAATAAATTGATAACTTCTCCTAGAAACAGTGACTTTAAACTGGTTTGCTAAAGATGAAACTCTTAGGAAAACTTCTAGATGCTTCAAAAAAAGCATCATCTACCCATTAAAGGAGAATAGAAATTGTTGCTTTCCAAAATGACACTGCTTAATCATTTTTGTTAGCCAGATGCATCAACATTCACTTGCTAGATGATCACTCTACGAGGCAATTAAGTATGAAAAACAAGTACCATCAAATGAATATAAGGAAAACAAATACCTTTCGCACGACAACATAATCACCCACTGCCAGGCTCAATTCCTTCTCTGATTCAGCATCAAAATTATGCACTGCCTGCATTAGAAGATGCAAACAACAGGTAAAAGAGTGTTGTAGTATGTTTTAGTGAGCTTGAAACCATAGATGATTCGTGATTACAAGACCAAGAATTTTCATGACCAGTAACCCAGCAGATGAAAAGGAGGGACAACAGAAAAGAAAATTAATAACATAACTCCATCAGGAAGAATATATCTTAGCACAACCACTTGAAAGAAAACAGATAAATTGGCACAAAAAAAAAAACTATTTTCTCTGCCTCTCCCCAACAATTATTAAGACTCAAGAATACAAGGGTGTCCCTTCTCACTTGCTATACTTGTTTGGCAGAGTTTTATAATGAATACACTGAATTTAGCTTCAACCCATCCTTCGTGCTGATACTTAAGATTCTTCAAGTTTCCTACTAATTGGTGAGTCTTTGTTCTTTTGCCAACCTACTTTGACAGATGGCATGAAAATAATAAGGACGTTTTCTTGAAAAAATTTAAAAAGTGCAGTGGCTGCGGCAGTAGCATCTGAGCAGCAACTGGCTGGAAATGGCAATGGTGGCGATGGCCACAATAGCTGAACCCCTACTCCAGTAAGGTGATCATCTAATTGACAATGCGGACTATCTAATTGACAGTGGTGAGAAGGGGACTAAAAAGCCATGCAAGTTTTGTGGAAAGGAGATTGGGTTGCCCTCAAATTCAACTACATATTTTCTACTCACAAGAAAATGATTTCCTCCAGCTACTTTTTTTAGGAGTAAGTGCATCCTTGGTATAAACAGTAATCGTGTTGAAGCAGCAAACAACAATTACAGCATAATTCTTGTGAACCAATAGAATGCATTACAAACCTCAGCCAAGAAATACGCTGTTTTCTCCGAATTACTTTCGAATAAATTCACAGGAGGAGCAGATTCCTTCCGCTGTTTCTCTGAAACCATCTGAAACAAAACTTCCAAGAAACTTCTAATTATACAGTGCTTGAGGGTAAATAACCAAACCTGCAAAATCTAAGCATAGAACCAACCTCAGCTTCAACCTCGCCAAGAATAGCAGCTACTCTCAAATGGAAGGTCCTTTCTCCTTCAACCTTAAAATTGGTAAGCATCATGATACATTACAAATCCAACAATGGTACAAGCTGACAGTAAGTCCATCACTTTAGAGATTGTTTAATCATTATACCATTGAGACCAGCCTTTGGAAAGTAACTCTTTGTTGCTGAGATTCAACAGCTGCCAGTGCCGTGGCAGCTTCTTTTCCGAGAACAGCCATATTTGCCTTCAATTCCTGCATCTTTGCTTCAGCTGCATGCAGCTTAGCAACATTTTCAGGTATTGGACTTTCCCTAACTCGAGCTTGTCTTCTAGAAACTTCTACTGCCTGCAAGCTTTTCAGGTAAATTGTGAATTACAGCTTCACATGAATTAATCACGATGGTACGAGGAAGTGAGGACTCCAGCATAACAACCAGTGTCTGCTGAAACACTACCTAAGAAATTCTAGCTTTTGATTACCTGCATCTCTGCTTCCTTGTCTCATTCGACTGTAACACTGAGCAAGATGACGAGCATCTTCCAAGGGAGCACCAATAACCATAGCTCTCATGGGTTCTAAGATCTGTTGAAGGGGACAGTGATAACTAAAACATGAACACCTTGTCCTCATAAAGCTTATAAAGCTGTAATCCAAATAAGCATTGACATTTGATCTTAATAACAGATTTATTAGCACATAAGCAAAAAGGTAATTGGTTTGTAAGCTTCATTAACAAAGCACATTTCGGACACTGTGAGAACTAAATCCCCATGACATCATTAGATTTCACATGACTGAAACCATCAAGGCTGCTATTCCTCCATGTGGAGGTGGCCACACAAATCCTCTTGCATCATCAATTCTTCGTGGAAAAGTTTAGTCCCTCAAAAGATGAGGACCAAAAACGTCACTCCTCACTAACTTAGAACATCACTTTCCAAAAGCCAAGAATATGATTTCTACATGGATGACCATTTGCAGTTCTACGTCTTCTGCAAACATTCATCGTCATGCCAGCCAATACCATCAACAAGATGCAAATCGTAAGTTAAAATTTTTGAAGATATATCAGGGGGTAACTAGGCCATTTTTCAAACTACACATATGAGCTATTCGGTTGTCATTGAATTACCTAACCTCAGTTCACATAACATGCAATAAACAAGAGAGATATAAGACTTGGGTGCATATGCTTTGTCCACGTTGCACAATATATAGAATTTGTAAGGCAAGTACAGAGTCATTATACTTGCCATCCAAAAGAATCTGAGAAAGCTGACCTGTGAATATAATAGCTTATTATAGTCTTCTTGCTCCTTTTCAACATGTTTAAGAGAATCGCCATATACAGCTGCTCCCTTAGCTAAAATGTTGTCATGGATATTCTCAGCTCCATATTTACAACAGTCTTCGGATAATTTCGTTCCTGATATTTTAATTATTCAGAGTCATGGCCCCATCACACTATACAGTAGGACATATACAGACAGAAGAATTGTATGATTGAAGAATAGATGGAAAACATCAACCTGTTTTGAGGAAAGCAGTGACCGAGGAGATACCTGTTTCAATATGCTTATATCCTAGAGCTGTAAATCCCTCTGCAGCCCTTACAATATCTTTCTGAAAGTCCTGTCAGACAAAGTAAGAATTGGATATGAACACTCTGAAGTCCCATAATAAGTACTGTAAATCAAGTGAATCACCCAGTTCTCTGTATTTATCCAATAAAAGGCAACACATTTATGAGTAGATTACAAATGCAGTCAACGTATTTATTATCGACACTATTTTCTTTCTATTTATTGTCTTTTCTTTTATCATGCCTTCTGTCATAATTTCCTGTCCCATGAATACCTTATCCACCTCATGGGTCAGGCAAGATGAGACCCAAAGCTTGGAGAGGCCAAACAAAAGATTATTTGTACTTATTATTGTGGAGAATCGAACAAACACAGAAGCATGTTCCTTAACCATTAAGATAGCCCCGCAGAGTTATAATGAAACTCTACCATTCCAGGCATGGATTTGCACCTATGACTTCCTTGCTTAAGGGCAAATGCTCACAAGTCACCAATTATTTTCTCTATTTCATTTTCTCTTAAATTTGGAACTTATCGAGTAGTTATTTGCAAGGTGCAGGTGAAGTTAAACCGCTACAGTACTATAATAACTGTGTTAGCATAGAGCATTAACCAACAAAGATAAACTGTTTGTAATTAATATGAACATAGTACCTCTGAATGGGTAAGTTAAGCACGTAGGAGGGAAAACCACCACATATTACTAGCCACTGTATGGATATATCGATGGTCAGTACATCAAACTCAATCACTGAAAGATGTTCACACATCATTATATTTCATGTCTCCATCAAATTCTAGTGCCTCTCCGGGCACAATTTGGCAGGCATGAATGGTCCTATCAATACTTACATTAGTTGTAGGAGGTAATGCCACCAGCGGAGGACGTACAACAATCAAGTTACTTTTATAGATAGCAGTTTAGTAGGTAACTAGATATCATCAGTCGCCATAAGCTCGTATGCATCATGCTTGTGATAGGTTATCTTTATTGCTTCCCTAGTTTGCTAAACCTTCAATGACAATGAAAGCAAACACCAGTCTTGAAAATGCTTTCTCGTTGACATTTTCAATCCACTGTTCCTCATAATACTTCATGGGAAAAACTTTATACATTCCCGTAATGAAGACAAGTCATTCCACTTCCCCACAATTAAATAAATACAGTCTCATACCGTACATGATAGCAGAATAGATGCAGCTTTACATTGAAATTAGCCTCGCCACATTACCCAGTTGAAGCATCCAATTCCAAGATTCCAAGGAAACTAAATCTACCTAAACAACTTCGGTCAAACGCCACAATTGATTCGACCATTTTAGAGACCATACTCCCCACCCATCCCCTAATAATGTTTAATAACGAATTTAGTCATTTATCACCAACTATAGGATGACAAAACCAAGGAGCTAAAACCATCTTTACCTTGGCAGCACGAGTAGCCCGGTAAAGCTTCTCGAGCTGTTGATGTCTCTGCATTTCAACCTCATCTATAACCATCACATTGGAGCTCTCATAGCCAGTCCCACCGAACTGCTTTATCACAGCCTATAACCACACAAGCAAAACCATAATAATCATCGGAATCGTGGTAACAACTAGAAAAAA
Source organism: Corymbia calophylla (assembly GCA_014182845.1). Lineage (NCBI taxonomy): Eukaryota > Viridiplantae > Streptophyta > Magnoliopsida > Myrtales > Myrtaceae > Corymbia > Corymbia calophylla. The sequence continues at coordinate 3,842,287 of CM024696.1, read as the reverse complement.
AAAGAGAAAATGATAAAGTTTTGCAGACGCGTATTGCACACAAATTTCGCTTGCCGAAGTATTGTCACAATACATTTGCACTACGACAGCTGGATCTAAACTCGTATTGCCAATCAGCTAAGACCCAGAAATAAACAATTTTGACTAATGCCCACACCGTTTTTGACTTCAATTCCAATAGGAAAAACAGGCGCGCATCGCACACAAATTCGCTCGCCCAGGTATTACTGCAGTACATTCGCACTACGCAAGCTGGATCTAAACTCGTAATGCCAATCAGCTACGACCCAGAAATTAGCAATTTTGACTAATCCCCACACCATTTTTTTTTTTTTTTACTTCAATTCAAACAAGGAAACAACATCGCGAAATCGAATGAGAGACTCAAAAGATCAGCTCATTCGCGATTCCGGGAACTCTCTTCCGGAAGCCGCAAATGCGACTGCCATCGTTAATGGGTCGCTTCCTTCACCGACCCAGTTGCACTGGAAGTCAAAATCGAGAAGAGAGCTGCGACGGGAGAAACCTGTTGCTGCTTGGCGACTTGCTCCCTGAGCTTGCTAGCTTGTTTCCTCAGCGCGTCCATTGCGCTCCGCGGTAACAGAGACGGAGCCGCGCTCCTTCCGTGCCTCGAGCGGATGGAGATGGAGATGGAGATGGAGGAGGGGGAAGCTGGATCGAAGCTCTGGTCTGCTTCTCCTCTGGAAGTTGCTTGTGAGAAGAGAAGGCCTTGTGGACTTTCGGTTCTTAAGGAAAAGCCCAAGCGAAGAGCCGATCGCAAACCCGACAATTTGAAACCCAGAAATCTCTCTCCCTTTCCCTTATGAAAGTAATCACATCTTGGTGGAAGAATAACTAATTTTTACTTTTTTCTTATTTTATTAGATATTATGGTGGATACACTTTTTACAATTTGTTCCAGTGGCCACTCTTCTCATGTAAGAATAAAAGGTCGTAATTTGAAATCTCATGTTCTTAGTGGGGTTCGGGTGGGGAAAATGTGAGGATGATTTAGCTTTAGGTGTAAATTTCGACTTTCACGCCCTATAAAGAGGTAGGATAAAAGTTTGAGAGTGAGAGTTAGGATAATAATAGAAATAAGACTAATAAAAAACAATCGAGTTAATACCATCAAAAATTCTAAATCGATACCCCACAACAAATTTATTCTAAATTAATTTTCTTCTCATGAAAAATTTCAAGTTGATATCTTCATGACATATTTACCTAAAACTAGCTTTGGTCTCACAGAAAAAGAAAAAACCCTGGATTGGTATATCAAACTCAAATTTATCCTCTAGTAGCATTCCCTCCAGTATTCCTTGAATATATATGCATGATAAACCAATGTAATATGGATATAATTTAACATGAAGAATGAAAGATTCAACGTGGAAAATCCACGTGGTTGATGCAGATGCATTGTAAAGAATGGCATATTTGGGTCATAGGTATGAATTTTAGAATTTTTATGAAATGAAAAGTAGTTTTAGATAAATGTGTCCTAGGTAATTGGTTTTGAATTTTTTTATGATGCAGAAATTAATTTTGGATAAGTATGTATGGGATGCTAGTTCGTGATTTTTTTTAGTATTAACCTTTTCAAATTTAAGCAATTGAAACTTTTATTATATACAAACGTCAATACAATACAATTTTCAATTCATCTTCATTTCAATAAATGAATGCGGTTCTGTGAAGCTAAAGTTCAAAACATGGAAGAAAGAGATGTGTCCGTGTACAAATAATTCTTTGCATGAAGCTAAGGTCCTGGCAAATAACTCTCAAGCTCAATTTTAATCTTGTCAATCGACCCAAGTCAATCCTCACTCTTTAAGCAAAAGCCTTTATGGTGAATTTCTTCTATCATTAATTGATGGTGTTCCTTTAGACTTTTGTGATGAACTTCATTTATTTACCTTTGGCTATTAGTGTGTCCTTTATGCTTTGATGGGGGTAATTATTTATCAACAATCATATTATCACTCAAAACACATCCCATCTCACATCATTTTTTTTTTCAATTGGAAGGATACTTAAGATTCAGAGGGGAAAAAAAAAAAGAAAGAGAAGAATGTTACCTTTTTACTTTTTGGAAGTTTTTAATCAAAATCTATACTTACCCATGGCAAACAAAAAGAGAGTTCACACCATGCCTACCCATTTCTTTTTCCTCCCCCTAGAAAAGCCTAGGTGTCCTCTTTCATCCTCTGCCGACTTCATTTTTAATTTTTGCATTCATACTTCAGTTGGGTCATTAATGGCGTGAATAGAAAAAAGATTTTCTTTCCCTAAAAGTTCCAGCCTTTCCTTCAATCGGTTACAAGAGCCATCAGCCAAAAAAATCCCGTTTTGTGGCATTGAATTATATGGAGAAGTTGTCGATTTCATGATTGTCAATCTACTATCCAAAATATCAACTTACAAGTTTATTGTCGATTTCGAAACTATCAATCGACTACCTAATTACTAAAGGCCATTTTAACTGATTTCCTTGATTGTGTGTTGATCTTCTAAATTGATTATTCTGCTTCCAACGTTAGTGGATGAATTTGGAGAGCCTAATATTAGTTATCGTGCATTTGATTTTAGTTAAATGCATTTAGTCCTAGTTTCATGAGTGTTAATAATAATGTCGATTTCAAGATTCTTAATTATATGGATACTCCAATAGTCATTTCAGTTTTTAGGATTTCAAGAGTCGTGTTCTTTCATTAAGCAGAATCTCTTTATATGTAGAAGCATAATCTCGTTTGTATGGAGACTAGACTTGCATTTGAGTATAAGTTAAATTTTCTCAACTTATTTCGGTTCTTTATCTAAATCTTCTTGGTGATGAATCAAGAAGTTCTTTCTCTATAGGATGGTGGTTTTCCTTTTGGCCTTGGTAGTGAGTTTCTTACATTTCAAAGATCTTTATTCTTGCCTAGTGGTGTTCCTTTAGATTTTGATGGTGAATTTCATTTATATCAACCTTTATCCTTGGGCTAGTGGTGTGTTCTTTATGCCTTGGTGGTGATAATTATTTATCAATAATCATATTATCACTTAAAACACATCCCCATGGCACATCTTCTTTTATTTCAATTTGAAGGATACTTAAAGATTGTAATAAGTGCATTAGAAGTATTGTCAATAAAATGTAATTTAGTCCTAAAATTTTCAAAAAGTGCAATTAAATTATAAAACTTGTCACAAAAGTATAATCAAGTCTTAAAAATTTTAAAAAGTGCAATTAAGTTCTAAAATTTATTAAATTGGTCAAATCAAGTCATTTTATTGATATTATTTTTTGAAAATCTTAAGACTTAATTATATTTTCAAAACAAGTTTTAGGATTTGATTGTATTTTTTGAAAGTCTTAAGACTCGATTATACTTTTGTGATAATTTTATGATTTAATTATATTTTTTAAAAGTTTTAAAATTCAATTATATTTTGGTGATAAATTTTAAAATTTTTAATACAGTTATTTCTTAAAGATTTAGAAGGAAAAAAAGAAAAGAAAGAGAAAAAGGCTACCTTTTTACTTTTTGGAAGTTTATAATCAAAATCTATACTTACCCATGGCAAACAAAAAGAGTCCACACCTGGCCTACCCATTTCTTTTTCTCCCCCTAGAAAAGCCTAGGTGTCCTCTTTCGTCCGCTGCCGACTTCATACTTGAATCGGGTCGTTAATGGCGTCAGAAGAGAAGAGATTTTCTTTCCCTTAAAGTTCCAGCCTTTCCTTCGATCGTCACAAAAGCCATCAGCCCATATCCCGTTTCGCGGCATTGAATGCTCCGAAATGACAAATTGCATTCATCTAGACAAGTCGGCATTGAAAGATGCAAAAGATCCATCTGAAACACGTCTAGAAACCTGATCCTTAATCATTTCCACACACGCACGCACCGGCTCGCACTAACGAAGGCAAAACGCTAATCTCGCTACTCCACTGAGTTGGCAAAAGACCCACCACTCCCTCCCTCCCTCCCTGTCTCACTCATCCGGGGAGGAAAATTGTCCCTACCCCATCTGTTCCCCATCTGCAAATTCCTAATTTGGGATTCTTGGGACCTCTCGAGACGTTCACACAGCCTTCCACGAAAGCACATGATGACAATTTATGCGTTACAACAGATCTAAACAGGGGCAATGATGCATTATCCTCCTCTCTCCTGAGAAGATTAAATAAGCCTTATTTTCAGCAAGAAAAAATAGAAAAAGGGAGGATCTTGTATCTTGGGTTCTTATTTGCCTTCTCGGTTCTCGCTCTCTCACTCTCTCACTCTCTGTGTGTCTACCCTTCTTCTGTCTGTGCTGCCTTGTGCTGGGCGCTGGCTTAAATAAACCAAAAGTGTTTCTTGGAGAGAGAGAGAGAGAGAGAGAGAGAGAGAGATTCGTTTTGAGGGGCCTGATTAGGGACAACCCACGACGATCTGTGTTGGGGGGAGGGGACTTTTTAATCAATCATGCCATCGGGCTCGAAGAGGAGAAAAGCTGCCAAGAAAAAGAAGGAAAAGGGAGCCCCAATCAGTGATTCTACCTCCACCACCACCAACGACAGCAACGCTCACGGTACTTTGCTCTCGATCTTTTCTGCTGATGACCTGTCTGTCCCTCTATTACGACTTTGCCTTTTTCAGTTAAGAGATTGGCGTGTCTGTCAATTAGTGCTGGAGGGTTTTACAGAATTTCACTGTTCACTGCTACAGAATCAACCCTTTTCTTTGCGTTGCTCAATATGATGTTTTTCTTCTTGATGTTGATCTGTAAATGGGGTGTTTGTGTAATTAGCCGTATCTCCTAGTTTGGCTTGATTCTGATTGGAATCGTTGTTGTGGAGTGATCTATCAAAGGACATTAACCATACTTGGGTTGTCTCTCTCTTTGATTTTTTTGATTTAACAATGATAGAAAATGATGAAGTGAGGAGTCATGATGAGAAAGATAGCGAAGGTGGAGAGCCCAATACCCCTGGATCTCATGACCACCCTGGCCCATTCAACGGGGGGAGTGAAGATTTGGTAAAGAGTGATCCATCGCCTGTGGCATCGGCTGATGTTGAGAACAAGCCAGTGGACATACCAGTTGATTCCAATGCTGCTCGAAAAATTGAAGTAGAGGGCAATGGTGGAGCCGAAACTGTTAAGGAAGTGAAGTTTGAAGATGATTCTCCCATTCCCATTGAGTGTGTTGAGCCTGTGAAGGAACAGCATGATGAGGGCAATGAGAAATCCAGCATCATTAGGTCCGATGGTGAGTCTCTGGTCACTGAGGAGGAGAGGTTTGGAGCAGAAGAAGGAAGCAAAATTTTGGAAACAGCCAAATTTGAAGATATGGAAAAGCCGGCTGAATCTTTGCCTCAAGAGTTGACCAATGTGATTGATGATGGCCTAGGTGAGGATGTAAATGTGGCCGAACCAGTGGTCTCTCTGTCTGAGAAGGTTATTGACTTGACCAAAGCTGCTCCACCAGAAAATAAAGCTGATTTTGGACTCAATTCTATGGGAAAAGAGGATTTGTTGACCTCGATAGATGAGGTCCAACAAGTTGCATCTAATGGATTGGAGTCTGCATCAAACAGTGTTGGGGCTAAAGTGTTTCCTTTGTCAGTTGAAAATTCTGGAGTTGAATCTGGTGCCATAACTTCTGTCTCAAAAGAAAAGGAAGTTGAATTGTTGCCATCTTCAGGGGGTTCAGTTACTCTGACTCATAATGGTACAGAGAAGGCCAAGGATTTTGAGGTTTGTGAACTGAACGATGGGTTGGAGTCTGCATCAAATAATGTTGGGGCTGAAGTGTTTCCTGTGTCAGTTGAAAATTCTGGAGTTGAATCTGTTGCTGTAACTTCTGTCTCAAAAGAAAAGGAAGTTGAATTGTTGCCATCTTCAGGGGATTCAGTTACTCTGACTCATAATGGTACAGAGAAGGCCAAGGATTTTGAGGTTTGTGAACTGAATGATGGGTTGGAGTCTGCATCAAATAATGTTGGGGCTGAAGTGTTTCCTATGTCAGTTGAAAATTCTGGAGTTGAATCTGTTGCTGTAACTTCTGTCTCAAAAGAAAAGGAAGTTGAATTGTTGCCATCTTCAGGGGATTCAGTTACTCTGACTCATAATGGTACAGAGAAGGCCAAGGATTTTGAGGTTTGTGAACCGAACGATGGGTTGGAGTCTGCATCAAATAATGTTGGAGCTGAAGTGTTTCCTGTGTCAGTTGAAAATTCTGGAGTTGAATCTGTTGCTGTAACTTCTGTCTCAAAAGAAAAGGAGGGTGAATTGTTGCCAACTCCAGGAGTTTTGGTTGCGCAGACTCATAATGGTACAGAGAAGGCCAAGGATTTTGAGATTTGTGAACCAAACAATGGGTTGGAGTCTGCATCAAACATCGTTGAGGCTAAAGTGTTTCCTGTTCCAGTTGAAAATTCTGTCATTGAATCTGGTGCTGTAACTTCTGTCTCAAAAGAAAAGGAGGGTGAATTGTTGCCAACTTTAGGAGTTTCAGTTGCACAGACTCATAATGGTACAGAGAAGGCTAAGGATTTTGAGGTTTGTGAACCAAACAATGGGTTGGAGTCTGCATCAAACAATGTTGAGGCTAAAGTGTTTCCTCTCTCATTTGAAAATTCTGTTGTTGAATCTGTTGCTGTAACTTCTGTCTCAAAAGAAAAGGAGGGTGAATTGTTGCCATCCCCAGGAGTTTCAGTTGCTCAGACTCATAATGGTACAGAGAAGGCCAAGGATTTTGAGGTTTGTGAATCCTCTGAGGACCAGGTGTTACCTCTGTCTAACCTGAACTTCTATTTCTTTCTGGAGCTTTGGTTGTTGATAATTTAAAAGAAAAAATTGGTTTGGCTGTGACTATCAATAGTAATTTCTGTTTATCTGCAGCCACTGGTGGCGCCGGCTCCAAGAATTGCGGAAAGGACATCCTGGATGAGCTGTTGTGGACTATTTGATGTCTTTATGGGCTCCAGTAGATGATTGAAGGTAGAGAATCAATAAAAGTAGAACTATACACATGCACACATCCTATGCATGTACTCATATGTACATGATGCACACTCACAAACCATCTGCACCGGCAGCTTGTACATGCACACATTCAGTGTCACTCTCTCTCTCATAAGTAGGATGCATTTATATTGGTATGAGGATGAAATTGCATGATCCTCTGTCGACATAGGCCATGTGCCTAGTCCAAAAGACTCGTGTACACATTGATCATATTCTGGATGCATAGAGGAATTCAATAGAGGAATTGATGCTTTAACTGCTTGGACCAGAGATTTTTTTATCCTTCTCATTTTTATGGAGAAATGGGTGTCAGAGCTGAAGTAATATGTTGATGCATTATTAACATATAAGAGTGAATGGCCTATGGCTAGGACTGGCAATTGATAACACAACTTGTTTAGATCAATTTTGTAAAGTATTTAGTTTAAGCATGTTTATGACTGGCTTATTTGTGTTTGTATTGACTTGCAGGAAAAATAAATGGGTGTAATGCAGGTTGACTTTCTTAACTTTTTTGCGCAGATTTACATGACATTCACCTTAACCCGCTGGTTTATATGAACATATGCACATTTTTACACATTAACACATTTATGTTTGATAAGCTATTTAGAAGATGTGATACACGTGTCTTGTCATTCACTTAACCTGTTAAATAATTGTTTGTCTCCCATTACCCATATGTGGCATGAAACATAAATTGTCAATCCTTCTAATGGCAAAATAAGAAATGACTTTTGTATTTATATGGTCATTTCTAGAACTCCATAATCTAAGACTGACTGGGGGAACGTCAGAGCTAACCCAAACTTGTTTTATATACATATATGTGGACATTATCTTTATGGGATCAAGCTTCTTTTCTTTCATCTTGACTGATAAGGTTGGTTGTGTTTTCTTTAAAGAAATCAATGAAGTTCTCAACTCTTCAGGCATTGAATTGGGCCATGAACTGGCATTAAATTGCTGTGGCTTTGATGAATGGTATGAACTTAAGCCAAATAACAAGTTTATCTGTCCTCTCTAGAAGAAGTGTTCTTTGTTCTAACATTACAAGCTTGTGCTCCCATGAACTGTTGGTAGACTGTAAAACATACAAATTCTCTATGGTGATTGAGAATCCGATACTTGATCCATGGAAATAGGGGATGTTACAACATTTATAATGTTTGTTCATTTAGATTATATGCAGTATGTGAAAATCGAAATATATCTGGTGGAGAATCTGTATTCTTCACATTCTTTATGCTTCTTATGTGTTGTCTTGTATTTTTAACATGATCACTGAGGAACCATATATATTAAAATGCTTCGATCGTCATTTTGCCACTTTGAAGCAACATTTCTTATAAGAAACAAACAAAGAGAAGTACGTGCTATGGAGACATTTTGTTTGTTGGGATAACAGACGTGACTCATGTCTGTAGTTCAGTTGCCAGTCATAATACGCTGTGGTGATCCTTGTGGCCCTTATGCCTATACAAGCTACGCAGAAATCACCTTGTTTGTCTTTACTAAGACAAGGGATGCACTTGGTTTAGATTCAAGTACTAATCATACCTCAAAGTCAAAAATAGAGATTACTGTTCATGCTTGGAGGTCACTGACATATGTCATTCTGATGATGTTTATTGTCTTTTCTTTTGGGCAAAATAGATCTTTATTTTCCCCTCCTCCATGCCTTAAGGGATGGTGCATTTAGGGGCTGAAAGTTGAATGTATTGCAATTTCCTCTCACTAACTTTCAATTTCTTTGGGTAGCTTGTCCTTCTAACAGTTGAGATAGGAATATTACAGTGCAACAAAAATGAAGTGGGGGTGTAAAGTGCATCCTTTTTGAGTTTAGTTTAGTGCAACTCCATTGATGAAGGGGGTAAATTGCATATGCCCTAGTTTTATGTTTTCAGCATTCAAGTTCCTTTCCCATGCATTGCTGAAATCCTGGCCATCTGCTTCTGATAGCCTTAAGGGTTTGAAATGGAGAAATATTTGTTTTTACCCAACTCTGTATTTTGCATGTGCACGTGTATGTGTTAATCTTGTATCCCTCAAGCTGATAATCTCTGATATGTTGTTATTTGCAGAGTTACAATATTAGTGAACCTTTAGGCAAGGGATGAAGCATGGGAAAGCTAGGAATGATTTTGTTTGAAGTTCAAGAGCTTTCATCTTGAAGACAATCCTAGGTTTCTCCTTACCGATAGACCTGACTGAGAAAAAAAAAAGAAAACATTTTTAAGTCTCGTGCTGGAAATTGTTTGACTTTGTTAAGCCTTGACAGGTCTTCACTTGCAGTTTCATTTTTTTTTTTTGGTGAATTTTGCATTTTGGTTTTTCTCCCTTGAAGACGTGTGCTGTGTCTGTCCTTTTTCCCTTTCTGTGGTATAGGACCATTACATAAAAGAGCAGGATGTGTTTTTGTATGTTTAGGTTGATTAGAACTTTACCATGGGGTATCTTTTAAGTTTTGACATTGGAGGCAGAATCTCAGTAATTGCACTGTGCAACTTCTCTAGGAATAAATAGCCTTCTCTTAGCCGATTAAGGAAATCAATATGGGGTGATAACGGATTTGATGATTTATTTGTCGACATGGGATGTTTTGGATGCTTCTACTATGTTGCCTGATAATTTTCTGTTTGGAAAATCATTTCTTATTTGAAGGTGGGTCGCTAGGATAGAAACCTAGTAGATCTTTTATTCGAGCTAGGTTTCCTTGTTTATGTATTGTATCATGAGGCTGTCATTTTCGCGATAGTCCTTCATAGTAGAGCTCAACACCACAGCCCTATCTTAGTCAGATCTGAGAGCTGTTGACTGTTTCTTCTATTGGGGCATTGTAAGTAGATTGCATGGGTAATAATTCGTATCCTCAGTTTTTCTATGTCGAAATCACCAAGACAGACATCCTTATCGTAGTGAATAATGCGAGCTCATATTTTGACCATTCTCCAAGGTGACAAGTTCTTGTTGATTGAGAGAGATCTCTTATTCATTCACACAAATCAGATATGAACACAATAAATCGAATCACAGAGACAATCCAATGCCCTGTTTCTTACAAAATGCCTGAAAAAAAGAGGAAAAAACTCGACACGAAAGCACTCAAGCCTTCACACCACACTTTAATGTTCAGAAATTCATGGCCTCGATGCACCATGAATTGCTGCAATGTACATAAGTTGAGTCGCGGACAGGATTATCAGGAATGCCTCCATTGTTCTCTGCATAATCGTAGAAAGTGTCGTTCAGAACTTGTCTGATGATCGAAAAGAGAGTATGTCGAGGGTGGAATATTCTTACCAAGCGAGAGTTTCGGATGCGGAGCTCTATTTCTTTGCAAGCGAAACTGCCAAAATAAAAGAAAGCCAACTCTTAGCATGATGAGGCTTGAACTATGTGAATTGGAGGGCATGCAAGTAGCATTCAAACCGATAATATCTTTTCGGATTGAACTTCGTTAATAGGATTAAAGGCGATATTTGAAGAAAGTAGATATTACCCCATGGCTAGAACAGTGAGTGTCCAGGCAATCGCAGCGGCTGAAGCTGCGGACGGCAAGCTATCAACGCTCCAAGAGCGGATATGGTTGACTCCGGCGATGACTGATGCAACTCCAACGACTCCAGCTATCAAAGCGAACGTCACAAAAAATCCGGTTGCGGCATTTCCCATAGGGAAGTATATGGGCGAGAAATGCGCCGGAAGGTCAAATCCTGGTCCTGCAATTTGCACTCCCCCAGAATTAGCAGCAAATATATAAAGATGCAAAAAAACCCGAAAATTTTTCAAGTATGAGAAAGAAAAACACTTGAGTAATGGGCTTATGGAGGTGAGAATTAATTTACCAATGATGAAGCCATGATCAATAGCTCTGTTCATAGCCCACCCGCCAATGCCCAGAACTATGGCATACATACAGAAGTTAAGGAGCAAAAGCAGCGTAGCAACGGGTTTCATCCGCTCATCAGCCATCGTCGGCGTATCGTTTCAGTTCAATGAACAAGCAAAAAGGGAGGACTGAAAAGGGACGAAAGAATGTTCAGAAACCCAGGGATGCTAACGCGGATGTGCAAGAGATGAGTGCTGAAAGTGCATGAGATCTGGTTGTGGCGGCCGGTGTCTTATATACATTATGTGCGTTAAGGCCTTGGTTCTTTTCTTGCAAGGATGTTGTTTCTAAAGGGATTTGTGGGGTTGTAAAGAGGAATGCTTCATAATCAAGAAAACCGCAGAAAGAATACCGGATACTTTCTTTGCTTTATCATGAGATGGAACATTCTTGGCTCTTCCTATCGGAGGAGGGAACTGATATTCCTTGCCTATGGAAAAAATATCTGATGGAAGAACCTCGACCCTTTACATTAAAGTTAAACTTGAGTGTTGGAACATACGATGAGAAGTTCCAAGTTGATCCTCGAAAAACACTATGATTTTCTTTATTTCCTTTCAAGATGATAACACTTTGTGCATAGTAATTTCTCTGAAATGAACAGCATGCTTCATTCTAAGACTAGGAGGACCTAAATATCCGAAAACAGCAAGATTGTGTGGTGCCATGCTATCGACTCACCGTTTCAAATTTATCAAGAAAAAAAAAAAAACTCATCGTTTCTCTTAAGTGAATCCATTTCATTGCATCACAAAGGATGAGGGCAAGCATGTCCTTTCACAAGAGTCTGAGCACAAACCCAATTATTGTACTGTCGATCTGTACAGTGAATCTCAAAACTTACTCCCTGTACAAGAATAGTGAAATGCTTCACGTTACAAACAACTACTTATATGTTTAAATGTCGTCGCCGTAAACAACATTTGTCCTCCATCTCCTACCCATCTCTCTCGACACATCCTAAATTTGTCTTCTGCCTAACTAAATGTGTTAGAAATTAAATCAAAAATGGTGAAATGCTTCACGTTACAAATAACTACTTATATGTTTAAAACGGCAAGATTGTGTGGTGCCATGCTATCGACTCACCGTTTCAAATTCATCAAGAAAAAAAAAAACTCATTGTTTCTCTTAAGTGAATCCATTTCATTGCATCACAAAGGATGAGGGCAAGCATGTCCTTTCACAAGAGTCTGAGCACAAACCCAATTATTGTACTGTCGATCTGTACAGTGAATCTCAAAACTTACTCCCTATACAAGAATGGTGAAATGCTTCACGTTACAAACAACTACTTATATGTTTAAAACGGCAAGATTGTGTGGTGCCATGCTATCGACTCACCGTTTCAAATTTATCAAGAAAAAAAAAAACTCATTGTTTCTCTTAAGTGAATCCATTTCATTGCATCACAAAGGATGAGGGCAAGCATGTCCTTTCACAAGAGTCTGAGCACAAACCTAATTATTGTATTGTCGATCTGTATAGTGAATCTCAAAACTTACTCCCTATACAAGAATGGTGAAATGCTTCACGTTACAAACAACTACTTATATGTTTAAATGTCGTTGCTGTAAACAACATTTATCCTCCATCTCCTACACATCTCTCTCAACACATGTTAAATTTGTCTTATGCCTAACTAAATGTGTTAGAAATTAAATCAAATTCACCGGTGGTGGGAACTTCGACATTGAGATTGTCGAGTTACCAATGCTGATATCTTTGACACTAAGATTCCAGAATTGATATTGAATACTATTTGGTATTCACATTGAAGAAAAGTCATAATTGTTGCACTATTTTTAATGATTCTATTCATATTTTTAGGTGAAATGATCGTTTTTTGAGATATGGTGAGATATGTTGATATATGATGAGATATTTTAAGATATGATGAGATTTGGTGATTATTTTGTGAGTTTCTAGAGATTTACTTTTCCAAAATGCTAGCTATATTTATGGGAAGAACAAAGGTCACGTAATAAGACCATAAATAGGGGAGTCTTGTAATTGTCTTTGTTAAGGTGAAATAAATCAAAAAACAAATCTATCCCCTTCTCTGCGTTTGGCTTTCAAAATTTTATACTGTCGAATCGATATCGCTGCTGTGCTTTTGACAATTCAATAGAATCAAGGAAAGCAAAGATCACATGAACAGAAAACCTAACAGCTGTAATATAACTCTGTCGACTCCAGGAAACGTATTCTCATGCATCAACCAATTTCGCTCTGTCCACACAGAGTAGATCGATGCATTCCGCGCTCACTTCAAGAAAACTTTTTGTTTTGACAATCTAGTAATAAAGTTTTTCCCTCTGTTAAAAGGTGGCAATCGTCGAATCTTCCCTAGATACACCATTGCGTGAACTTTTTAAGGTAACGCGAGTTGTCCCTGTATGCCAGAAGAGATCACAAGGTGCTGCAGAGTTTGAGCTCGTCCCAATCCTGTCCATAAGGGAATCGAGAAAGTCTAATTGTTAGGCTGAAGTACCTCAAGTCTGCTCAAGAATGAGTTTCTGTTCATGTCACATAGTCTAGGGTCACAAAGCTGTTTAGAATTTTCTTCTCTCTTCTTCTATTTGTTTCTCCTCCAATATCCTGTTGTCGGAAAGGACAAGGCCATTTCTTGGATAGACTCTATGCGTTTGGTTCAGCTTTTTCAAGAGGTTTTCAGTCTTCAAAACCCCTTAAGGAAATGCTAGACTTGTGAAGTAGCCTTTGCGAAAATGCTGAAATTAAAATAAAAATATTTTTCCTTCCAAAACCATCCTAACTAATTCTTTATTTTTTCCGATTTTGCCCCTCCTTGTAATTGCTCATCTTCTTAGCACTAGGGCGACTAGCAAAGGGCCAGTAAGGCTAGATTTGGCTTGCGAAGGGCTGACGAGGGTCGTGTGACCTAGGTGACCTCCACCAGAGGTTGCATGACCTCGGATAATTGTCACCTGGGTCTTGCGACCTTAGGCGATGGTCGCTTGTGGTCACGTAACCCAGGCGAGGGCTAGGTCTCGTGTGACCCTTGCCACCCAAATGGTAGTTCCTTGGGTCACATGACCCTCACTGGAGGTCGAGCAACCTCTGACGACAGCTAACAGTCACGGGCACCAGATTTGGCTTGCCGACTACCGTAACCCTTCCTTGAACCCGGCGACAGGTTTGGGTCATTTTTTAATTAAAAAAAAGAAAAGTATGCCCAAAGCTCATTGCAAAAATTTTGATTTGCCAAACACAACTTGAACTCAAAGTTCATTTGCAAAGAGTTTTTATTAAACACAATTTGTATTTTCTCAAAGAGCTTTGGCTTTTAGCATTTACATTACGCCCAAAACCCATTTGCAAAGCTAAATTAAATGTACATTCAATTTATGTTGACCGACATGGTCAGATTCTAGATGGGACCCATATGGTCAATGGCTATGATTGATGTTGGTCACACAAGCCAAGTCCATAGAAGTAGAGGACCTCGTCTTTATTGCAAAGTTATGTGAATGTCTAAGAAGAGGACATACAGATCGATGTATGAGATTACCTTGTCATTATATCCAAGACAGCATGTAATACACGATTTTACTTTTAGTTTTGCATAAGAGTTGACATTGTGTGATATAGTTTATATTTTGTGGAATTAACTCGGTAGATTTTTCATGGTCTATAAGAATGATTAGATGTTGATGGTTATTAAAACTTAATTTGAATTCGATTCAATTTTGAAAAACAACATGACCAGGCACTGAATGTGAAATATGTGTTTTGCATCATTCAATGATTTTGAGCAAATACTTTATGTTGAATATGTGGTGCGTTAGCCTTGTATTAGCGGAATCTACGGCGGAGCAAATTCCGGGATGGTTTTCAAGAAGGTTCCAAGTTTCAAAATTTTATAATTGGCACCTATAGATTGTTTTAGGGTTTGGGCAAATCCACCACATCGCTTATTTAAGTACAGGGTCTAGGATGTACAATAGTTAATTAAACATATATGTACAGAAATCACTGTACATTTGTTATTTCTTATAAGATTTTTCACATTTAGAGCTGTGATTTGACGAGAGAATGGATTTATTTTTCTTCATATTACTATTAATGTTATTACAATATCATGTTACTTTTATATGCTGAACTTGTAATTTATTAGGTAACGTGCTTGAACTTGTATGTTGAAATTTGTCTGAGTAATAAGTAGAATTGTGGCATTTTTTTTCATTCATTTTTTTTCTTAAAAAAGTTATATAAATGCCTTGTAACTCGCGAAACCTATCGGTTTCAATTTCACAATTGTTCCAATATCTAATGAAGTAGGTCACAAGACCTAACAAGATATGTTGTAAGATTCGATACGATAGATTTCAGGTTCAAAATATTTCAAAGGTGAATGAGCATTGGCGGCAGCGGTGGCTGCTGCTGTACTGCCATACTGTGGTTATTAAGGTTTTGGTTCTTTTCTTGCACGGCTGTTGGTTCTAAAGGGATCTATGGGCTGTAAACATGAATGCTTCATCATCAAGCAAAACCCTAGAAATAATGACAGATTCTTCCTTGGCCTTTATCTTGGGAATTCTTTCTTTCCTCAGATGGAACATTCTCGGCTCTTCAATCGAAGGAGGAAAGCGATATTCCTTGCCAGCGGAAAGGTGTCCGTTGGGCTGAAAGTTCGAGCCTTTGCATTGAACTTGAGACTGCGGATATGCTTTACACCTGTGTTACAACAAGAGAAGTCCTCAATCGATCCGAAAGGATGACTGAGATTCCACACAACCATTAAATTTGCCAGTTTCTTTTAAAAGAATGACACTTCGCATTCGGTGATTTACTAGGTAAAATAAAATGATTTTTTCGAGAGTATTCAAAATCTTGAGGTCACAAAATTGCATGGTGTTGAGCTAGAGTACAATAAAAAGTTTTTTCTTTATTAAATAGGGTCAAACACCGGATAATTGCAATTAGGATGTGAGAGGAATGTTGAAAATTTCGATGTAAGTACCATTGAAAATTAAACTTTATCAAATAGACAAAACCAATGTACGACACCGGAAGGCCGGGAGGCGGTGGCAGCCCCCGGCACAATTGCCTTGCGTCCGCTCTTGCTTATCCAAACATTTTTTGCACAAACAGATAATCTAGGTTTTCCAACTGATATGAGTCTGAAAATAAGTAATAATTGTTTGTTGTTTAAAAATAATGTATTTTTTTTGGCTATCAGTACATCTTATTTCACTTCGGATGAGAGAACGTTTTAAGGGTAGTGACTTGCCCGGTTTGTTTCATAGCAAATGGAAGAATAAATGAAAATGTTTTTCATCATCCATAAAAATATTTAGACATATATTATTGTCAATAATAAAATAATTTTTATGAATTAATTAGTTCAAGCGATATAAGTGATTAATTTTATATAAGTGGTTTCCCACTCATTCATTTTTTATTTATTTCACGAAAAATGAATGATTTGTAAAATATTTTCTTTAAAATTATCAATTATAATGTTTACAAAAATGAATGAATGACTCATTGTCCACAAAATTATTTAGACATAAATTGTTGTCGATAATGTGAATAGTTTTATTGGCTAATTATACCAAATAATACAAATAATCATTTTTTGGAAAAATATGTTTCAAATTATTTGTTTTTCACAAAATAAATGGATAGTAAAGACACCTAATTTTGATTCAAGCCCAAATAGTCATAAGAATTATTAGTTTCTGGCATTAAGATGTGGAGCGTAATAGGCAAAGAATACTCGGACTAGGCTCTATTGTGCTCGAGCAGGCAAAACTTTAATCGGTCTTGAGTGGAGAAGAACCCAACAATGAATTTAGTCAACATAAAGTAACCCCAATTTTTCAAAACTGTACTTTTCTTTTCTTTTCATTTTTTTTTATTATAGAAAAAGTCTTCTTTCATTACTTCAGGGGTGAAAACAGAGTACAAGATATTTAGACCTCCGAACAAATAAGGTCCCAAAGAATTGACGGAAAATTAGTAGTCCAATTAGAGGGGAGATTCTGCTTTATGTGGCTCTTGACGATTTAATCTGTCACTTGATTTGTTTCTCTTCTATAGTGGGCTATTAGAAATTGCTTAAAATGGCTCATCAATCTCTTGCATTTGGTGATAAGCGGGGTCACCTCCCACTAGTATATATTATGATATGTAAATGCGCTTATTACTTTTAGACAGTTTGATTCCAAAGTGAAAGAGAGTTCAGATCTAGCTTCAAAAAAACGAAGGGCTTCTAGACAAACAAGGGTTTCAATCTGCTCAACTGAACTGTACTTTGAGGGTCACTAGATCTCCTATAGTTTGTCAGTTTACTCGTTTTTAGTTTCAATTCTGGCATTCGATTTCCTTAATCACACGTTATGGACGATGCGATTAATGTTTGGAGGGACAAAAGGGCGATGGCAGAGGTCGGATGACAATTTATTGAAAGGATTGGCGGTGCTCTGTCGCTGGCTTAGTGAGGAGTAAATTAGCAGTTGGCGACGGGATGACACCTGGTGGAAACAAGGTTGACGTCGAGAGAGGAAAATAATCCAACCCTTGTAGTCGGACGACGAGCAATCGAAATGAGACCGGCAACTCTACGTCTAGTTGGCATGTGCTTGCCACCCTATGAGATGGAAAATGCACCTAAAATGAACATGAATATCTAATTAAAGGTATCAGCAGTCAAAATCAAGGAGCAACTTCTTGATTGAGTTGTGGATACCACACATAAGGGAAAAATCAATAAAGATTACATCTATAATCATTTGACTTTTTCTCTTTACACTTTATTAGAAAAGAATATTTATATTTGAATAGTATGCATATGAAAGGAAATTAGCTATCTTAAAGAATAACAAAATATCAAATGATATCCCCAATATTTAATAATATTTCTAACGGAATTCTCTAATCTTCATAAATATACTTCATCACATCAATTTTCTTATATATGTTCAAGTAGTACAAAACAATAGAAAGAACATGAGAAGTCCTTCCGTCTTCTTCTTTCTTTGATTAGAATCGTTCTAGCCCACGAAATCTAGTCTCCTGAAAGCCTTTGTCAATTATTTAGTGGATTTATTATAGAAGATCCCACACTACTGTCCACTTATGAATCTTCCTCTCTATAGCTATCTTCTTCTCATCTTACTGTAGGATCGTTTGGCAATCCTACCTCGGCAACTTTTGACATGTCTGCCCCAATGAGGATTCCACGCCTTTAGACATTGACTCTACATTTGTCCATCGTTCCACCAGAGTAAGTCAATCTCTGACTTATCTTCATGATTATTATTGTCACTCCACCATTGCTTCTCTTTACGTACCTCGCACCTATAAAGAAGCTAGTATTAGTCCTATTTGGTAGCAAGCTATGATAGAAGAGTTACAAGCCTTGTGAAAAACTCTTATACATGGGATTTGATTGATTTGCCTCATGGTAAATCTGTTGGTGGTTGTAGATGGGTATATAAGATTAAAACTAAGATACTGTAAATTGCTATAAAGCTTGGCTAGTAGCAAAATGCCTTACTTAGGAGTACGACTTTGGTTATGATAAGACATTTGTCCCTATTGCTCATCTTACTTCTATTCGTCGCCTTCTTGCTGCTGCTGCTATTAAGCATTAGCCTTTCTTTCAAATGGATGTTAAAAATGCATCTCCCAATGGCAATCTCACAAAAGAATTTTATATAGTACCTCCTTCCGGGTACACTCATTCATCTACCAAAGTGTGCCAATTACGTCAAGTATCGTATGGATTGAAGCAAACTCTCCATGCATGGTATTCCAAATTTAGCTCAATCATGGAGTCTTTTGGTTTTAATGCTTTCTTTGTTCGGTGCACACATCATGGGTACATTATGCTACATTTATACGTGGATGATATGGTTATTAATGGCAATGATTAAATTGGCATTATGAAACTTTAGTGGTATCTCAATAAATAGTTCAAAATGAAAGATATTGAGTGACTCGACTATTTTCTAGGTTTGAATGTTGCGTTTGATGATTTTGGTTATTATCTCTCTTAAGCAAAAGATGCCATTGATCTTATTTCTTGCGCTGGCCTCACTGATAACAAGATCGCTTCCACTCCCATCAAGTTGAATGCCAAATTCAATAACAATGATGAAACTCTTCTTCCAAATTTTACACTTTATTGGCAGTTGGTTGGCAGTGTTATATATTTCACCGTTACCCGTTCTGATATCACCTATGATGTTCAAATTGGTAGTCACTACGTGACTGCGCCTTATGATTCATTTTGCTTCAAATTCTTCGCTTTGTCAATGGTACGTTATTTCATAGCCTTCACGTTTTTGCTCACTCTACCTTGGACTTGGCAACTTTCCCAATTCTAACCAAGCTAGTGAGCCTCAAGATCGTCGCTCCACCATTAGCTATTGTTTCTTTTTGGACAACTCACTTATCTCATGGCGTAGTAAGAAACAAAGCACTATCGCTTGCTCTAGTATAGTTATTATGGTTACAGTGGCTACTAGAAGACATGGGAGTGTGTCATCATAGTGTAATAATCATTCATTGCAACAATCAAAGTGCTATCCAAATTGAATATAATGATGTTTTCCATAAACATACAATGTATCTTGAAATAGACTGTCATTTCATTCAACGTCATGTTCTTTGTGGCACCATTCGACTTGTCTCTACCTAATCTGCTGAATAAAATGTTGATGCCTTCGCCAAAACACATCCACTTGGGTGTTTTCTATATCTATTCTCCAAACTCAAGTAGACATCTTTCAAATCACCTTGAGTTTGAGGCTACATTAGACATATATATATATATAGAATATTATGAGATTCTATATATTATTTTATGATTTTGTATATTTTCCTCGATTGATCCTGATTTGTTTCTTTAAATAATTGTTATGTAAAGCTTGTAACTAAGCTTGTGTATGATTTACTTGATAATATATAGAATATTATTTTTCTCTTCGTTAACAAATCTCAACTATTCTTAAATATTGCAATGTTGGCTAAATGCACTTCATATATCTAAATTCATGTAAAATGAACATAAATATTTAATTTAGGTGAGCATACATCAATTTCCTTGTACATGTAGGCAGTAGAGAACAATAAAGAAACTAAAGACTAATGTCCTTTTTTCTTGTTTTGATTGAAATCTGGCTTGTGAGTTGTGACCCACGAAATTTGATCTTGCGAAAGCCTTTACAAACTTTCAAGAGATGCATAGCTATGTTACCGAGAATTAGATTTTTGATCTATCTCAATTGTTTTTCACCTTCTTCACTTCAATTGACGACCAAATATCGTGAATCTCTGGTATAGTGTGCCTAGTTAAAGTTTAATAGCATATCAAAATCTAATCATGGAAGTTAGATGGACGCTGTTAAAGAGTAAAACAATCGTCTTTTCCTTGAAAACAAAGTGAACGACAACCTTCTATCGAAAATTGCTCCACAAATCAGGGCACCTGCACCTCCTGAACATCAGTGGAGACAACGTCTGCTTCAGCAGAACCAGAAACATTGTAAAATAACCCAAAAGAAAAGTGGTGGTGGATGAAGGTCTCTCGTATTCCCCAGCCATAATAAAACTGGACTTAAGAAACGACCTCATGGAAGGAAGGGGAATGCCTCGAGAGGTTCGTAAAATTGGAAGAGAAACTCTAGTAGCTGCAGGGCTATGAGACACAAGATCTTTCCTATTTCGCTCAGTTGAGGATCTAAGAGTCCATCATAAGAGTTTTTATGATGTAGACTATATTAATTGATATTGTAATTTACTATTTTATGAGATTGGTTTAATAATGTGAAGGTTTCTTACTTAGTTTAATATGGAGTTGGCTAATGTGGGTCGAGTAAAGCCCGACCTATGATGAGAAATTTTGTAGCTTAAAACTCTAAAAAAGTGATAAAATCTCTCTTCTAACCCAACATAAGGAGCGTTTGAAGTTGTTCTACATCAAGAAAGATTTCAAAAAACGATGGATTTCAAATTAAGTGCGCAAATATCAAGTGCACAAATCTCTTAGATTATATATGTGATTTTTATTCTAACTATGGAGATTTTGGGGATGCGGTTTTCGTGGTCTACGTCAATGAGTATTGATAGGATGGGTATCAATAAGGACGATAGAATGGGTAATTCCAAAGTGCACCTTAAGTACATGCACCGAAAATGTACCCTCACAATTTCCAAGACAAGATAGTTTAGCAGGTCACGGGTTCTATTGATAATGTTGTTAAGGTTCTCGATATACTTTGTTTAGAATACAGTACACTTTGTTTAGAATATGAAGCATCATCTGATGGTATGGCAAAAGATTGCCGTGTTCTTGCAACCAAGGTTTTCCTTTTTTGTCCTTGCCTTTGAAGATTAGGAGGGATGGCTTAACAAGCAATTGGAAGTCAATGAGAATTACAAATCTCAGTATCTGAGGCAATATAAAGATGGCATTAGTGACAAACACAAGCTTTTTGAAGATTATTCAAGCCATATAACTAAATGACAGATTGCCTGTAGTTTACCTTGCTGAAAAGCATGGCAAGCAGGTGCAACCTCCTTATCCAAGAAAGAGATAATGGAGCTATTCCTGAAAGCACTAGCAAAAGAGATTTTTATTTGGATGATCAGCTATTTGGATGATTAGCTCTAGCTGTGACACATTTCCTAAACTAGTGACAGTGGGGAGTGGGAACGGAGGATGATGGATGGAGGAGGGAGGGGCTCCGACTTTTCCACTTAATTGCAATAATCTTGAAGAAATTGATTGACTTACGGAGAGACGTAGAGGTAATTTGGATCTGGTGGTTGAGGATTTGATTCATACACTGAATCATCTCTTCCTTTCCTTCCCCTTGCACTGATGTCTCTTCTCTTTGTCTCCCATCTCTATAGGGAGTTCTCTTTTCTTTGTTTTTCTTATCCTTATGTTCAAATAGCACAAAAGCTTTAGGGACAGTCTCCATTTTATTTGGAGGAGAAATTGAGAAAATTGAGAAAAAGGTCAAAAGAATATTGTTCATAGTGAAAGAATTTGGAAAGAGGAATCTCCCAAGCTTTTCTTACCCTTTTTTGAAGGAGTACTATCATGAAAAAAAACTCTTCAAATAGGATGAAATAAGAATATGAGCGGAGGGGCAAGCGATCTTAATGGACTCGAATGCCATGTGAATGGAGAAGAGTCATGCGAGGATTGAGGGTTCCCACTCTAGAAGTCCATAAATGCCGAGAATGAAATGATCAGGCTTCTATATTGAGAGGGCTAAGTAATTGATGGACATGATTTAACCACATGACAATCTAGCAAAGAGATGGGAGCCTGTGTATATGAACCAATAACGATTTAGCATGTGTCACAAGGACACTTTCCAGTTAAGGGTTTGCCGCGTGTTGTAAAGACATGGGCCAACATCAAACCCATTGAACGGATTAGGAGACAGGATTATGCAATCCTTGATGAACCTCACTTCAAGCCCATTCAAGTCAAAAATTTCTGAAAGGTATCAATCAGACAAGGATATCTCAGGATCTGATCACCAATCGTAATTACCCATGGATTAGAGAAATACCGAAAGCCGACCCTCCGTAAGGAAACAATCAGCGACAGCACATCCCTGCTCAAGGGCATTCGTTAGCAAGTTCAGAAAATTATGCCAACGTCACGAAGCAGAACATGAATTTGAAGCCTTATTGGACCTCGTTGAGCTCCTCTCCGATGGGCCGAAATGCGAATCGAAACATCCTGGAATTGACCTCAGGATGACTCTCTTACCGATTGACATAGGGAAAAAAAAAAAATACACGACAGAAATGAGGAACAAGAAGCGAAAGAGAGGATCTTCTTACTTTGTGCCGTCTGGGAGGCAGGACTAGTCTCGTTACTGAAAATATTTTCCATTTATACGAGCATGATGCTCTCAGTTCGCACTCCAATAATGATTCGAGATTCACTCCTTGGGTCGGCTCGAACCCCCTTCGTGGAGGGCCTCATGGAACTGGAAAAAGTGGCGTCGAGGCCCCATAAGGCGCCGAGAGTTGTAGCCCACGTCAAGTCCTTTCATTTCCAAATGTTCGTCGAAACTATAGGGAACGCGGTAACTTGGTAATGTGTTCCAATTAGTTTTTGTTACTCAATCAGTTTGAAGAAGAGCTGGTGCAGCACAAGGGATTGTCTCTCTCTACATATAGCCAATTTCGAGACCATATAATCGACTCCTATTAGCTAAGGCTCAGTTTGTTTGTTTTGTAGAAAATGGATAATTTAGAAAATATTTTTTTTAAAAGACGATTACTCATTGCTTATGAAAATGAATAAACGCAAAATATTTTCACAGTTTGCAAAAATGCTTACATATAAATTGTCGTCGATGATAATAATATTTTTCATTGACTAATTACTTCAAACTATAAAAAAAATCATTTTTTGAAAAATGTTTTCCCAAATCATTCATTTTCCAACAAAAAAAATGGAGCCTAATTAGTTAATTGACTTAACTAGTGTATAAGATATGACAAGAAAAAGCAGGAAAATGGAGAATTTCATGCATAACCTCTTCTATTGTAACTCGCTAACAATACATTTTGATCATTGTATTAAGTTACTCGGGGATCTCCAGTAGGCAAACCTTATCTGAGGAACATATATTCAGACAACTGAACAGAAGGGAACAACGGATCTCATATGAGTTGGGAGAAGAAGGGACAACGTCAACCCACTCTTTGTCGACCAGCTCGACGTGTGAGTGTGGCTTCAACATGGCTTTGAACTGAAGTTTGTTTGTCTCTGTCATCAACTTCTTCAAGAAATTCATGGAGAGTATTATGTCGGGACTTTCCTCAGAGAACAGTCTATCTTCTAAGACCTGAATGCCCACGTCTGCTTCCCTAGAATGAACATACCCAAGAAGCAGTGTCCTTGTATCGAGAAATTGTCGAGTGGTGCTGCAAATCTGCAGTCGTTTTCACATTAATGATCACACAAATAATTCTCGTCATGTAAAAGAAGGGCAAGAAGTGCATCTCAAAGTACATGATGATTCATCTGCGGATGTCCCAGCAAGTGCTGATACATGCGGAAACATGCATGGACAATATAGGTGCACAACCTCGAATGGAATTATGTGGGAAGAAGATAACAATTTGCTAAATCAGCAGAGAAACAAAAAAATTGCAAGGTAATCAATTTTCAAATAATGTTTGATGTCAAATTCACGCAATAAAATTCATGTCATGACAAGGGAACCTTCTGGTGCAAGACAATTCTTTTTAAGCTCATTATGCAGTCTTCTACAAATTGCTGACCACCATTTAGAATTGCAGATAAGAAGGATCAGCGCTAATTGCTACCTATGCACTGTTTACCACTCCCTAGACTATCTCCGAAAATGCAACATTGGGCACCACATAAATCCTTGATACGTTTCAAAAAGCACGAGATATATAGAACATTCTTAAAATGGAACTTCAAAGAATGGAGATCAAGAAATGCAACACACCTGAATATAATCCACACCAATTTCACCAAGGTTATCAGCAATACCCTCTGATGAAATCACACTAATAATTCCTCCAGATCCTATTGGTGATTGGAGCATCTCCCAAGGAGATTTCATTAGAATCTTATGCCTTTTCTGTTCTTCATCTTGACAGCTAACCACTGGCAGCATCTGTTCTTCAAAAAACCAAACCTGCCCAATAGGATCAAATATAATTGCTCAACTTCTACGTCACTTCAAATACATAAAATCATACAAAGTCGCATTCAGCACTCTGAGACAGAGGAAATGGTGTAAGCTTCTCCAAATCAGATGCAGCAAGTCAAGAGAAGTAGTCAATGATTCCCATTGCTCAATCAAAATATCCTTGTGACCTTTATCGAAATTTGCTTGTCCAGGAAGTTATAAACTGGCTGATCTGAAAACCTAGACACCACAACTGGCTAGAACTGATGTTTTTGTGTCTGATTTCTAAAGCCATTTACGGTATCGCTGTATAGTATTGTAAAATTACGGGACATCAACATCTGAACTGCACTGCAATTAATTTCACTTTCTCACTTTCTTATAAATGAACACGAAGGCATGTTTGAGTTCAAATATTTAAGCTATTTAATGATAGAGCATGAGACATGCTAACCTTCTCAGAGTCAAATCCAAAATGATCATTTTCCGAGAACAGCATCTGGAAAGATGGGATTTCACCAGCTGGGCAGATAATCAGTAGAGGCATAGACGCACGGTCTTCTACCTGCAGTGACGCACATTTGTTGAGCTAGTTTATATATAGCATATAGAGAGTACAGCCAGCCTGTACATATAGAAAACAGTTCTAGCCCACTGTTTGGTGTATGAAAAATAAGCCATCAGGTAGCATCATCCTCACTTCCCTTAACTCTTCAGAGTTATAACCGGTTCCAGATTCTTGCAGTTACCAAAAGAATATACTGGCAAATCTCATGCATAGTTCTTTACCTGTTCACCTATTTTTGAAATATTCCATAAATCTCACATGGTCCATTGCATACATATCTCATGGATGACAAAAAATAGGTTGAAATCCTCAAGAACCCCAGGTCATTAACATGTGAGAAGATATATAATCATTTACCCATATTAAAGAGCAGATGTAACACTAACATCAGATCAGAGTCATACTATTCTACCTCATTAGGCATAAAACCGCATAAGCCACCTCTACAAAAAGGAGGATGCAATAGTAACTTTAACAAAGGCAGGTGCATGATCTAGGTCAAGTGTGAGGAATTGGTTTAGTGCTTAGAAGCCATCAACCACATCAGCAGCTTGTTATATAGAGGAGTCAACAACAGTATCAATACCTATATAAACAAGGAAGGCCTGAATGAAGCAAATGGAACTTAAGATTGAAAACCTATAACAGGGAGAAAAGATCCGATCCCAGACCAGTCCAGTCGAACAGTTTCTGGGCAAACAAATAGCATTCGCTAGTAAATGTTCTAGAACAGAGCCCACTAGATATTAATAAAAATGATAAAGCAAGCAATGCCTACATTGTTAAGTCAAAAGATACAATAGAGTGTTAATGTGCTTAAAGAACCAAAAAAGGCCAGCAATGAACCAGTATCTGAAACCTATATTTTCACTTTGCTTGAATCTGATTTGAAAATGGCAATCATTTAGGGGAATATTTCCCCTACATTTTACTCACTAATCTGAACCAACCGGTGGGGGCAGCAACCTTTTTCAACTTTGGTGTGATGGTCATATTATTGGACCTCAAATTTTTCCTATGAAACCAAATAATGCTTATGCAAAAAGAAGTAAGAGAAGATTACATAAAGAAATGAAAGAATCGCTTACAATCATAAGTTATGCTAGCAATGAAAAGAATTAGTATTAGAAAAATTAACTTGAAGCAGCCAATATATAAAGAAGCTAGAAAAAGAAACCTCACCTTCACCAGCTTCTGATTAGTACACTCTAATGTCTGAATAAGAGACTCAGACAACACAGCAGGGTCAGTGGCCTCCTTAGCACCACCAGTCACAACCAAGACAGTGGCAACTTTGCCCTTCGAGATCAGATGAAGCCCCTTCTCTTCAAAAACGGAATTCACACACTGTTTATCCATCCTTGCCAAAGGAGTGAGGTAGTTTTCTGATGTTGTCAGAGCATCATAAATGCCAGTTCTTGTACCATCATCACTCCATCTGATTCATGAAATGAAACAAAACAAAATGTATTGAATAAATATAGTTGAGACACAATAACAAAGGTAAAAATCCTTAATGTCAACATGACCAGTCGGAGCATAAAATACTGTTGCATTCGCAATTTGATACAGATGAGTTACATTTCAAGCAATTCTTCACATAGGAATCACGACTATGACGAGAAAAACTGTATTAACAAATTATTCAATTGGGAAACTGGTTCAGGAAGTTTTGTTTTTACTAAATGTCTTTATTTAATCATAGAATGAAATTGACAACCACAATATCTAAGCAAGCCAAACATTAGACACAAAGATGGCATGTCTGCAATGTTTTTATGCCTGTCAGTTTTATCACTGAATGATGAACACTTACTATACATCTTCTCTACAAGGGGCCAAAAGACAAAAAAAAGCACACTACACATGCTCTAAAGATTGACTCGCTCAAACATGCACAATAGCTTACCTTTGAGAGGATAGGTCTATACTTTGCAAAGCCTGTTGAAGCAATTTAGAGTTTACGCCAACAATCTGATCTGCAAGTAAGCTTGTTTGGGTTTTATCACCATATCTAAACCCATGAAACACATGTTGTTGCTCCAGTTCACAGAGCTTCT
Organism: Corymbia calophylla; assembly: GCA_014182845.1. Lineage (NCBI taxonomy): Eukaryota > Viridiplantae > Streptophyta > Magnoliopsida > Myrtales > Myrtaceae > Corymbia > Corymbia calophylla. Next base: position 3,815,091 of record CM024696.1, on the reverse strand, counting down.
TTTTTGCTGCTATGAGGCGTTTTTGGAACTTTTTCCTCTCTTTCCATTCCTGAAATGCATCAAAGCATTCTAACTTACACTGGTTACAACAAACACCATGTTACAATAACTGAAGCCGGAAATTTTACTGCACAGCAGCAGCCATACAAGCACATAAGGATTCATTTATCACAAAATAAACACCAAATTTTGATCTAAACTTCTGTGTTTCCTTATGTCATGAGTCCATCTGCCATATGCTCAAAGGTTTGTTAGATAATTTCACTATAAGAGAAGTTCAAACAAGAGCATATCTCCTAGAGAAAAGTCTGTTTCTTCGTATTTAATAGGCTGTACTACGAATATGCTAGTTTAGCTATCCTTTTTATAGTATGCAGTCTATACATCTAATATTTCATCCATCATAGTCCTGCCTTTTAATTAAAGAAGTCGATGAATCTTGGACCTTGACCACCAATATTTGATCTTTCTTGTTAGAACTGCCTTGCTGTTCAAATATTATGACACCTGACAGTTAATTTTTTAATCTTTGCCATCCATTTCTCTTTTCAAGATTATCAAAATGATGACTGGACTCAAGTCACCTACCTAACAAGAGAAGACCAAACTTTTGTTTGGACACGTTAATTGCCATAAATCCAATCAAGATGCAAGCAAGAGAATTTGCATTCCAGAATATGGACACAAAAGAGAATGAGGACCCCAATTCCAAAAACCCAAAACAGAAAGAAGAGGAAAAGATATAAACATCCCAAAGGGTATTCATGTACCCCAATAAAATACCTGCTATGAACATGGTGAAAATAAATTTCTAATCAGTAGTTGATATTTACAAATCAAATAAGATTAAAAGAGGGCGCTCTCACAAGTTGGCGCCTCTCTTTCTTGGACTTCTCGTGGGAGCGCAGATTTAACTCGAGCAGCCCTTTTGGAGGTGTGATCATCATTTCTCCTCTATCCATGTCAACATGTGGAACAATTGCTTCGACAAATGGCACCCAAACAAAGTGATTGGAGGCACCAGTTTCTGTTGGCTTTGACTTTCCAATGACGTTAGAATTACGTGTGGAACTATCAAGCATGACATGCAAAAGATCATTTGCTCCACTGTTGTAGACATTAACAACTGTTCCAATGGGTTCACCAGATTCCTGAAATGGGCCAAATGAGGGCCATCCTATATGCAGTCCCTCGACATATACACATAAGATAAAACTGCATGCAAACCTTGAGAAGAACTCTCGTGCCAACAAGATCACGAGTATAGAATTCGCCTTCTTCTAGCTCTGGTCTATCTTCTTCCCTTACAAGTAAAGCTGCACCGACAAGTTTCTTAGCCTGGATGGAGTTTAAAATCCTGATTAGAAGTACAAATTTTGGAAAGATAATGAAGGAGTTAGTCACTCTTACCACAAGATTCTATTTTAATTAGCAAAACAGATGAAGTGTGTTACTCTCCCATTCATAATTAGTAGATGGGGTTCGCTCATCAAAATTGAGTAGATGATGATGGAGAAAGGTGGAGGTCAGAGCAGAAAAGAATGGAGGTTTCTTTGATTAATAACCCAAATAGTCAAATATGTGACACCAATAAGTAACACACAAAAGCTCTCCCTTGTTTAGGCTGACTATCAGGGCAATATTAGTAATGAAGTCCAATTTCTAGCTCTCATGAAACTGTGCATCAAGAGCATGCCCTTGAGAAATTACAACATTACAAGAAAAAACAATTGTCAGTTTACCTTCTCAGGCTTTTCTTTTTTTCTTTTAAAGCGGCAAATGTTATTTCTAAGACTGTGGACTGACTTCCATCCCATATCCAGCAAATAGACATTCAGAATTAGTAGAAAATATTTAAACATCTCGACATTGTCATGTGTGCTTATAGCCTTTGCAAAGGGACAATGCCTACCATGTTTTCAGCTATCTCAGGCTCAACCCCAGTACCGCACATAGTTGCATCACTAGGACCACTGTCTGAGAGGATCTCTACTAGAATTATCCTACTTGACAACATTAATGGTTTCCAGGTCAGATTCCCTCTTTATTTGACAAGGAAGATGGATGGAAGGAGTGCCAACGCAAATATAAGAAGTACAAGGACTAAAAATGCTGGATTACAGTGCATAAATATAGCATATGCCCAGTGGTACAAGTTGGTTTGCCCACCCTAAAAACTTAATCATGATCAATTCAAGTCTTAGTTACACACAATGAAATCCAAGATCCAAGCATGTCACAAGAAAAATTCTAGACAAATAACAGAGTTGTTAAAATCTAGATGGCCCGTTTGGATTGAATTTTACTTTTTTATTTTTGCTTAATCTGAATCTTATGGCTCAGGCTTTTTAGTTTTTTTAACTCATGAAACTTTCACCACACTCAAACTTTGACACGTATGTTCACATATAATTTTTCATAGTTTTCTGAAGTTTAAACAATATTTTAGATTTTCGAAGGAAAGTGAAAAAGTTTTTTTGCTTTTGCTTAAGTGTAAACAAACAGGCCTTTGGACAAGCTCACCTGCTCAACATTGTTGATTCCTTCAAATTTGAGTATCCAACTTTTCTGCCCAGGGTGTCCTCTTCCCTCTACCAACTCCACTTCTTGAATTGTCTCCCTGCCTAAAACCTGCTGCTTCAACCATCTTTTCCCAGTCTAGTAATAAAGGAATTTGTTTTAGCATTAACTAATGATGCATAAAAGATCTATAACTTTCTCATATAAATAAGGCCATAAAGTGATATCACTGATGGTAAGAATATGCTTTACCCTAGAAAATCGCAGTTCAGGGAAGTCGGTGCTGGATTTGACATAGATCTCCCCTTGCAACCCATGAACACTTGATAAATACCCAATTTCAACAAGTCCTGATTCAGTTGTACTAGATTCAGCTGTCTCCTGGATAGCTGCATGGTATAAGAAATCCATACAAAAAATTACATTAAAAGGTATGCCAGAACTAATTAAAAAATGAGGCAATCGAAATGACAAACTGAAGAAGGATGTGTAAGCACAGCCATTGAAACCTCTCAATTCAACAGAAAGTTGACACGATGGAGAGATTTTTATGGTGACAGACATAATGGTCTTGTGAAAAACTAATATATAACCTCCAGATCCTTTACAATATCACATGACATTTTACACCATTGAATTCCATGTTCTACCAACTCAATATGCACCTAATTCAGGAGATAAAACATAGCTACAATTTCTAATGGACAATACAGACCTATCCAAGAATATGGACCAATAACACAAGAAATGGTGAAAAATTAAGCATGCCCATATAATAGGACTAAGTATTTGACTCTTTCTCAAAGCCTACTTATATCAAATTATCAGTTGCTCCCTGAGTTGATGATAAGTGGATGTCCTGGGATATGCTTGGCATACTTTTTGGGCGCATCTTCTCATAATTTAATTTTTTGAGATGAACAATTGTCTAACAATGAAAAGAAAATCACTCCAAAGGGAATATCATTGTAAACTAGGATAAACCAGACTGCCAGCTCGACCTCAAGCTTCTCACAGCTAGTCAACAAAGTAACCTTTTGCACCAATTTGCACGGAAGACAAGCCCGTGGGTTCTTAATCCAAGTATGCATGTTTATCTTGGCTATTAATCGCACAGAGCAGCGAAAAGACGCACAAGCGAGGGACCTAACTGAGGGGGACATTTCACACAGGCATACATTTCTCCAGCATTAACTGACAATCACATACAAAAAGCAAAGCAAAAACTACTCAGTGACTCAGTCATTGCAAACAAGTGCACACGCGACATACATAACCGACGTCTCCGACAAAGAAACAGTAACTGTTTAGGCGTCCCACGAAATCAATTATGGACTGACCGTATCCTATATGCATACGACCAAAAAGGTGAAGAGCTCAACTTTTCGAAAAAGGTTCCCAAATGCTCGGTTCAAAGCTTCCGAATCAATTTTTTCACCGAACAAGAATCAATACAACCAAACACATTGCTTAATGGACTAGAACCGATCGAGAAAACACGAGACTGGACTCGAGCTAATCAGAGCAATCGCCGCACCGGTGCTCTGCAGAGGAGAGGCGACTTGCGGCGGCTGGACTCGCGAGCGCCGCGACGGCAATCGAACACGAGAGGGAGACGAGGCCGCGCGGTGGAGGCGGCTCCGAACATGAGCGGCGCGGCTCGTACGGAGAGAGAAGAAGGCTTGCGCCGTCGCCGTCGCCGTCGGCGGCGGGGATAAGGCGGCGGACGAGCAGAGAAGCGAATTCGTCGCCTGCATCGTCTTTCGCCGGCTCGAAGCAGCGAGACTCGACAAGAGAGAGTGAAAAAGACCGACGGATTTTTTTTGCCCGCGCCTTTCGTTCTGTATTTGTAACGATGGTCTTTCGGGTTGCAAGATTTTTTTTTTTTTTCATTTTTTGTGGTTATGATGTACGTTAACGGAAAAAACGAGCAATTAATTGTAAATCGAAGGAAGAAATAAAAATAAAATAAAACAGACCCCCAAAAAGAAAATTAAAGGACAAAAATTTAAAATAAAGCAATTATTTAAGTGTCCTTATCATGTAATTATTATCGCAACAATATCAGTTAGGGTTGAATAAGTGATTTTAAGAAACTTGTAACATATTTCGGAATTAAATACGCCAAATTTTATATAATTGTGATCAAGTATAATCAAGTGTTAATATAAAGACGATCTAGTCATATCAGCATACATAATTTCATAGTGATTCGATTTGGTGTAAGTTCATGTGAACTTTTTCAAACTAATAACCTATTGACTAAATTCAACCAAAAAAAAAAAAACCTATTGACTAAATTCTGTTATTAATATTGGAGTAATTAGTAGCGTTGCTTATATTCTGAGCACTTTTACCAAAACTAATGCTACTTATACTTGAGTTGATAGATCTCATTATCTCACATAAAAACACAAACTATAAACACTTTTTGAAAGATTAAAATTTTGATGCTTTCAAAAGACAATGTAAAGTGTAAAGCCTTTTATGAATTTGGATTTTCAAACGCTTGATTCATCTACTTCTCTTCGATGCCTTGATTTCATTTTATATTCATCAATATCCAATCTTTCCATTGGACAATTCTTAAGAGGACCGTTGGATGATTTTTTTAGGAGATCAATTAGCCTTGGGAGTAACCATTGTAAGTGACCATTATTCTCATGTGGGAAGAAGGAGAAGGCAAATTCAAATTGCCATCTTTTAGAGGATAGGGATAGGGATGATTAGTTTTAGACATAGATTTTGATCTGCACACCCTACAAAAGAGTGAGACAAAAGTCTAAGAGTGAGCCAAGAATTAAAGTATGACAAAAAAAAAAAAACTTTTAGAGTGAATTAATATGAGTTATCGTAGATTTAATCGTCCCTACAATCAAATCTTAGATTTCTAAAACCAAGGTGACTCTTGGAGAGTATCTTGTCTTTAGATTGATTGTCAATCAACCAAGATATTATATGTGATTAATTTTTTCAACAAGATAATTTACGCCCTGCAAAAAAAGCAATACAAAAGTTTAAAAGTGAGTTAAGAGTTAAAGTAAGACAAATAAAAAAAAATTAACATTTGGAGTGAATTAATTTGAGTTTTGGTAGATTTAATCATCCCTAAAATCAAATCTTAGGTTTCTAAAAATGGGGTGACTCTTGGAGAGTATCTTGTCTTCAAGTTAATTGTCAATCAACCAAGATATTACATGTGATTAATTTCTTCAATGTAGATAATCTTTAAAATTGATGGTTAATTATTTTCTTCTAAATTAGGAATCCATATAAAATTACAAGCTCTTAAGAGATAGGTGAATTATCTTGAGATATTAATTTTGAAACATGTGATAAGATTATTGTCATAGGTAATGTAGATTTTCCGTTTATATGAGCAATTTCCAATTATATTCAGTTTCATGGTGATATTAGGCTCCTACATTGCTTATATCAAGCTTTTGCTGAAATCAAACTCTGGAAATATCAGATTTCCTAGTCATATCATACTGTTTCTCATTAGACACTTTGAGTAAAATGGTGATTTAGATATTGTGGTCCGTTCTCCTTTGTACTTCCAAGTTTTTATGAACTCTCCATTCTTTTAGATTTATTTGGTTATTTTGAATCTTTTCACCTAGCACACATAAGTTCTTTTTAAGCGAATATTACTTGAAACATAAACAATGTGTACATATATTAAGTTCATAGGAAACCATGGATTATTTTGCAAACTTCAAAATATATTATGAGGTTTTCTTCATATTTTTGCTCATTTTTCTTTTTATTTTTGAATTAAAAATAGATACTTGTTTTCGTTTATTGAAAAATAGCAAATTGTTCATATGATGTTTTCTTTTCATAAGTAGTACGAAAGGAAAATGATGTGAGGGTTTTTTTCAATTTTTTAGTGCAATTAAAGTTGTAACTTTTGTAATTAACTAGCAATGTTGCGCAAGAAATGAAAACTAATGAAGCATTTCGCGCTTGGCGTGTGCATAAAAATTAATCTAGATTCAGATTTTTTTTCGAATTTCACCACTCTCTCAATTTAACTATTATTTAATATACAGTATGGAAACCTTTTAAAATTACACAAATATGGACATATACAAAGATATACAATTTTCATAGTTATTTGAAATTTAAATAATAATTTGAATCCCAATAAGAAAGTCAATAACAAATGTTCTACTTAGAGAACACAAAACAAGCATTTACGAATTGGGGTTAGGGGTGGTTGATTTCCAGTTCGGTCTGATCCCACCCAAGAACTTGGAACTAGACTAGATGTGTTTGGAACTAGTACCAAACAATTGCCTGGGACAATGCTAGACTTTTCTTAAAATTTGTTCAAGGTACATATCTCCGTATTGGTTGACAATTCTCCACCACCTTGCTCATCCATTTTATTCAGTGTTGCCTCAAGCCTCACGGAGAAAGATAAGTCATACAAGCGAATCTATTTTGGCCTCTTGCACTATGCGGATGGATGGGTCTATGCATACAAAGCTGACACAATCGCTACTACAGACAAAAATGCAACACCCAAGACGCTTATCTCCTCTAAGAATCCGAGAAATGCAGACAAGAATTGCCCGTTAAGCTTCGCAGAGGAACAAGGAGGGAAAATGACCCAAGAAGAAAGGAAAGAGAGGGGGAAGGGTCGACAAGAAGAGGCTGCGAAAAGCAATCAATTTGGCTGTTGGAAGATTCGAGGAGAGGAGGCATGCGCATGAAGATCTGCTCAGCTGCTGAATCATAAAGTGAAGCATGGTTGAGGTAGAGAGGAGAGGACTGAGGCTTGTGCATGAGGAGCTTAAGGAGGCATGAAGGACTCCCAAGACCGATTGATTAGGTTTACATTTAAGTCGTAAGATATAAAAAATAATAATAATGAGACCGGTCCAGTCCAATTCCTCCCGGAAACCGGGAGCTGGCCAAAAATCAGTGGTTCCAACTTTATGGAACCAAACCGGCGCCGTCGAGAATTGCTAGAACCGTTTAGTTCAGGCAGTTTCTGATTCAATCCGTCTTGCTCGCCCTTAATTGGACAATTCCCAAATTGAATGTCGCATTTAAATAAAAATGTAAATTTAATATACTTGAGTTTTCGTTATATCATTCATTTTGGACGTTAGTAGATGTCTGGCAATGCTCTACTAGAAATCTTCTTCTTGTTTTTTTTTTCTTAAAATAAGCTGAGGGTACGGACATAGAGATTCGGCTACCTAAATGTCCTCTATATATCTTGTGAGTCCGTGAACCCATCAAATTCTAGCCATTGGGCTATGCAGGCTATCCTAACACCGGGCATGATTAGTAGGATTCGACCAGGTGACCTCTAATCCCGAGCCAGTTCCCTTGTCAATGCCGCCAATTCTTGGATTCTAGCCAGCCAATATCCGTCTAAAGGTCACCGTGACTGAAATTCAACTATCACGAGCAGTCATTTGCCTTTAGGCCATGTCACCGGTCGCGCCATATTCCCGATGTATCATTGGTCAGAAAGCGAAGGACAGGGCATAAGGTGAAGCGAAAGTTCAGCAACTCGATCGGAAAATCTCAAAGGTTGGTGATAGGGGTGTGCAACTAGACCGGGTTTACCCGGGAACCGGACCGGACCACCTAAAGAATAACCAGTTTTGGTGAAACCGGTTCCAAGCGGAAACCCATCCGGACCTATTTTGGAATCGATTTTCTTTAAAATTTTTTTTTTGAAAAGCCCCTAACTTAAAAAGGAAACACCTCACCCCCTCAAGTTTCAATCACGAAACAAATTGTTTTTGGGGAAGCAAAAGCCGAGCTCCCTCGTTCCGGTGGGAGGAGGAGGCAGAGGAACTGGCCAGATTTGGAGCAGAGGCGGGGGGAAGAAGTGGGGATGAGGCTCGGTAGTAGAGGCGGATTGAACCAAGGCGAGCGGGCTATATCCGCAAGCGTCTTCTCGGCCCTGATGATTGCCGTTGTCGATGGTTGCTTGCTGCTTGTTGCCTCAACTCGCTATTCAGTCAATATAACCAAGCTCAGACCATCGCCAAGCCCGCTACTGCTCCCTGCTGCGGGATCGCTACCTAAAATAGGTCAATGGAAAACAGGGAAGACCCTATTCCCGGACCCGAAAAACAGGGTCGGGTTCAAAACAGGGTCCAGTGCAAGCCAGGTTGGATACAAGGTCTAAAAAAACGGAACCGATTATAACATGGTTGGGTACAAGTTCCAGGTCTGATCCTACCCACCCTAGACCCGATCACCCCTAGTTGGTGAAAGATGGAACACATAAAGTGAAGACAGTTGATAGCACAACGCATCTCCAGTGGAGACCGGTAAATCCCGCAACTAGACCTGACAAGACTGAACCTTGACGATTCGACCCAACCTGTTCTCCTCTCCTCGCCATATTTTGTGTCACGCCAAACGCGTTCCACGGCATATATATCTACAGAGAAGTTCCTAGACGAATAGGTAATGTTGCATCAGAAGATCATCAGTGAATCATTGAGATTATAGTGAACGTTTTCCTGCGAAAAGCATGTTTCAACAGGCGTCGAGGTTCATTCCATTCTAAGTACCACAAATCCCGCAAGTCAATGCTCTACGCTCCTGTCTGTGAAATCAACATAAAACCAGGCCGGTGAAAACCCGTTGCCTACTCTCTCCCCGTAAAGCATTCTTCTGCCCGATCTCGGGCTGCACAAGACTCAGCATACATTTTAGATTCAAGATCTTCGAAACCAAACATATTCATGTAGATTTAATGAGCTAGTATGGTGGATCTAAAAAGATCCACCAGATGGACGGTGCACGCTTTGAAAGGCGAAGTTTGAAGAAAATCCATCAGTAGCATCATCACAACGAATAGTCTGCCCCCATCTATTCCTACTATGACTTGTAGTATGAGACAGCAATACTATCGCAGTATTCCTGATACTCTCGATCCATCGAAACTGCGAATTGTAACATAAGACAGCAATGCCATTGCGGCATGCACAAGATGCAGCAAAAGGAGGATCCCATCTTTCATTGCCCAGCCCATCCATGTGAATAAAGCAATTGCACAAAAAACAAAGGCATTATTTGGGTTACAAAAGGAGACCGGGCTAGCTTATCTTCCATAAGGTTTCTTTGCTGACCAGGGGAACCATTACTTACTGGCACAGCTTATCCCTGGATACTTGTGCAGGGGTTCCTAATATTCTCCACAGTTCTTGCCAAAAAAGTGAACCTAAATTCGAGAGACTACGCACGATATGTTGTCTGTACTAAAGACCACTTTCTCGAGCAATTTTGTGCGTGTCGTGATAAATAGGGTGTGGCAGAATGCACTGATCTAAAGTATAAGATTTTAAGAGACACGTCATGTCAACATGCCTGTTTCTGGTTGGAGCATCTTGTGTCTCTCTCTATGCATTTTAAGATCGAGGTCGATGACAAAGTAACATCTCTTGCTCTCTCTAATATAGCGGACCTGACCATTCATTTTGTTGAGAAGTTTCCGTGACAGGTTTAGACTGAGGCCCTCCTGTGTAGTTGGACTCCATCGATTCTCTCCGTCAAACATATCATCGATCAGAGCAGAAGGCAGACCTTGCCTGGCATGTATCATCCTACATAAATGAGGAGCCCAAGAGATTAGTATGAAAAAACTACTATATAGTGGTTTGGTTCACTCAGAGACGCTTAGGAGTAAGACAGACCAAAATTATAAGTCAGCAAATTAAAATAATAAAGACTGGCACGCGTCCTGGCTTCCATGCAGGCTGGATTATGATACTGCTACCTTTAGTATAGTATTCCTTTGCTTAGTGGTATATCGCCTTCTATGAAAAAAAACTCTGAAGCTTACAATCAGGGACGGTTTATTCAGATTGAATCTGCATTATTACCATGACTTGCAAGGAAAAATGTAGCTTCACTGAGTTCACTGAAAAATCTATGCATGATATGCATGTTCACTTGTACCTCCGATATAAGAAAAACCTGATCTCAGAGGCGTCTTTATGACATTAATGCAATGCTGACTGTATTTCAAATTAAAAAAAAGTACCCATTCGGCCAATGCTTTCAGCAGAAGTTTCGTGATTTGTAAGAAGCCAAAATTAGAGCAAACTTTCTAGCATCTCTTACACATAATTATCACCAGGGAAAGACAACAAACGGACCATTCAGGGATGAAACAAATTGTCATTCAATTTTATTATTGCCGCACATATGATAAAAGGATAACAATAATAGTATCACAAATTCTACAAGATCTCAAAAATTTATTGCCTGCATGTACATCAGAAGTCACAATCCACAATTTTGGTATTATGATATGTAAATGCCGTTTAAGATGGACAAGCACCATCAAGAGCCTTCATCTTGGCTACATTGCAGGTGGCAGTAGGATCTCTTTTAAAGTATCAGACAGAAAAGCATATCTTCCTCAGTTTAGAAATGTATCAAAAAACCAAGACAATCTTCCTCGTGAAAGGACCATACAGAAAAATATGAATCCGTGACTAGAAAAAAAAAAAAAATGAAGAGTGGCTGTACTATGGGCGCAGCTGTCAAAATACTCTCCTAATTAACTAATTCAGTTTTTAGTAAGATTATTTTAACTGCTGCTTGTCATAGATCCAGAAGATCAATTCAAGAAGAAATATAGAATGCCTGACACGGTCATTCAGTACCTGATTTGTATCCGCATGAATTCAGTTCCATCCTGTATAAGCTTCAACCCAGGCAAAATCTTTATTTCCACCCAGCCATCGGGTGAAGAGGTATGGCGCACAACATTTAGCAAGAAGTCCGATAGGACAAGTTGAAGCCTAACTTGGTCACCAAAAAGGCTCAGATTTTTCATTTCCTCCGGAATTTCGTGAAACAGCTGCAAATTCCTTTCTCTCAGTGGGATCATCACTTGACTAATGACGGCATCTAAAACACTTCCCAGAAGAAATTCTTCCACGTTCAGCTCCACTCTGCTGCATTGACCAGCATAATTTACAATTATAGGCATCACTAAGCTTAGAAAGAGTAATATGAGGGAATAAAGAAACAGCGGTAAAGCATCTGTAGTACTGACTTGCACATAAGCAGCAATATCATGACAAGCATGTATTTCATTACGTTTCACCAAAACCACTGAACAAATCGACTGAGAAAGGATCAACGACTACAGATCTGGTGAGTATTAAACCTCTTTCTAACGTTGGATTTACTCAATGCCTGTTTAAGTGGCAAGACAGAGAGTTGTGTCTTAGATTCACATGAACTGAGCATTTAGAGTCCTTGCACTACCATGAAATGTCACACTATGATTTATCAAAGTAGCCACCTAATGAGAGTATGATAAGTCAAAGTAGCCACCAAATAATATAGTAATCATCCCGTAGGCCAATGAATTTTCCTTGGTTGTCCTACTCATAAAAAACTCTCAGAAATTACACCCGGACATGTGTATGAAACTTGTTAAAGCATATTCATATCAAACCATACCTTATCTAATAGATGGATCCATAAAACTTTATATGGTATCAAAACAGGGGGTGCTGAGCTCCCATCTTCCTTAGCCCCTATTTGTCTCACATACTATAAATTTCCATCCTTTAATCTTAGGGCAAAGTCCAAACTACAAATGATGGAGAGTGCTAGAGTATTTAATATTAAACCACACCTTCATTTAAGAACTTAAACTTTTAGAGCAATTGGCTGTGATTTCACAAAACTTTAAGATGTCAAATTATCTGAAATTACGCCTAGACATGTGTATCAAACTTGCTAAATCATATTCATATCAAACCACGCCTTATTTAATAGATGGATCCATAAAACTTTACATAGTATCAAAATAGAAGGTCCTAAGCTCGCATCTTCCTAAGCCCCTATTTGTCTCACATACTATAAATTTCCATCCTTTAATCTTAGGGCAAAGTCCAAACTACAAATGATGGAGAGTGCTAAAGCATTTAATATTAAACCACACCTTCATGTGAGAACTTAAACTTTTACAGCAATTGGTTGTGATTTCACAAAACTTTAAAATGTTAAAATATCTTATATCACTTGTCCACGGGATTTCCACAGGCATTTTATACATGTAGTCTCTATTTACCTATTAAGCTCAAGCTTTAAGTTGGACTTTCCAACATGGAATCAAAGCTAGGTTCCACCACATGCCATTCTCTGTCTGCTTTACTCAAGAGAGGGAGTGTTAAAGTATACCACATTATTTATCTACAGGTTTCCATAGGCCTTACATTCATGTAGTCTCCTTTCACATATCAACTTAACCTTTTAGGTTGGACAATCTAACAAAACCCATAACTAAAACAAGAATTTTGACATGACTTATCCTCGATTGATGCAATTTTCTCTCTGGTTTGAAATACAATTAGCTCAAATCTAAAGTACAGCAAGCTTGAATTTTAACATGTCTAAAATGCTCATATATAAAAGAGAATGATGAGACATATTCCTGATGCGAGCAGCTTGCAAATATAAAAACAAGAACAATAAGAATTACCCAATGTTTAAGCAAATCAGGGGCCCTTCATGGCAGAGATACCTACCCATCATGTAAGCTTCCGAAATCCATATCCTCTATGATTGTCATGATCTGTCTTTCACAAGCATCACTTGTATCAAGAACTTGCTTCTGGTTTTCTGAAATAGCTGTAGTTTCCAGAAGTTTGTGGGTAAATCTGATACCATTTAAAGCATTTTTCATTTCTTGACGTACATAAGCCAACTCCTTCAGTTTCAAAGCACACTCAGCATCCTCTTGGCCTTGTCCTTCAGGGATCAGCTGTGCCTCTGGTGTAACAATTCGCAAGAAGCAGAAACATCCAACAATGTTTCCACCTGTATCAGTTCTCCGGCTTGCTGTTAAGGAAACCTCCACAAATTTCCTCTTTCGATTGAAAAAGCCAAAAGGGAAGTTCTCGGTGTCTTGTCCACTTATTCCTTGATACAACAGAATCATAAATTTAGTGAGAGTCTCCTGACCTTTAAGTTGACAGTACCCACCAAAGATCTCTCCAGGAAGTGTTTTACCTATGACCTCATGTCTCATCCAACCAGTCAGCTTCTCCATTGCAGCATTCCATTCAGAGCAGCAACCGTTATCATCTGAAGCGAATATAGGAGGAATTAATGGGCTAAGGCTCTGTATGATAGCTTTGTAATCCCCTTCCAAACGTACAAACTTATCCATCACCATCTTCTCGCATGTGATGTCTTGACCAACAAAACATACCCCGATGACATTGTTTGTGTAGTCTCTACTAGTGCAGGCATTTGCCAAAATATAAACAACTGAATTCTGCAGATGAAGACCAAAAGCCCTGAATTTTAACTCAACATTTTTATCCTCCTCACCTGGATATCACAGAATCAAGTAAAAGTGACATTCACGCCATTGATGAGACTAAAATTATAAGTACGAAATCAAATCCCCAATTTCCATCTAAATCTCACTCACACTCTGTAAACAGAAATGAAGGATGACAAACAAGGAAAATCACCAAAATTTTGATGGTATACAGGGTGTTGTCACAACTCTAACATAGTGGATACTTTAAGGAATGATGGCTTTACAGGCTTCTCTTTGATATGTGTCAATCATTACAATGTGGAAGAAATAATCTGTACTTCAATCACATTACACTTGCACAACCAGCATTCAAACCTGATAAAAGAGGAGACCAAGACACGTGCCGTGAAAAAATGGCATTCGTGTGGACAACATATCACTCAAACATCATGGAACTCCTAATAATTGCTTAACTCTAAAAAATGAAAACATGGTCAAAGTGTCATGCTAGTGATAGTAACAAAGGTAAGGGTTGAATTCAAGTTAATCTCTGAGAAGGCAAAAACTAACCAACAGAATGACTGGGGCAAATCACAGTGGACTCAGTAGAACAGACCGACAAAAGGACATATTCGAAGTAATAATGTAGTTAATGCAGATACAAGAGAAAGTAGCTTCACTAGACCGTTCTCTGCAAATGTTTACAAAGAGAGCTGAACATGAAATACAAACTAGAGAATCACAAGACAGGAAATTAGCTGATAGACCAAACCGACAAATAACTTCTGCAACCGTTGATATGGGATAAAGGACAAGAAACTTACCCTGCAAAGCTCTGCATAAAACATTTTCAAGAGTTCCACGTGAGTCCTCATGGATGAATTCATTAACCAGAGACTTCCCAATAGCTTCATTAGTTGGCAACCCTGTCAATTCAGCCATTTTTGCATTCCACCCATTAATAAGACCGGCAGAATCAACTCCAAATATAGGAGCTGTCGCAGTTTCAATCAATCTAACCATTTCACATGCTGCCGAACTGAGTTCATCTATTTCGTGCGTCTTGGTATCAGTTCGCCCTGCAGATGTCAGGGCCTTAGAGCCCCTGACATCCACATCCAGAAACGAGTCTCTCATTATAAGCTGCAATGAGTGGATTGCATTAATTTCTGAGACTTCCCATGGCAAACTTTTACGCTTCACTACTTCAAGAAAAGCCTTAAAGGATGATCTTGGATGCATCCTTCCACCATCATCCTTATCTTTAGGATGATGCTTAGCTCCACCCCATTTGATTTCGTTTGCTGTATGTGACCTGAACCAGAACAATATATCCCTTGAAGTTATTCTCGCAGTAGCCATGCCGCAAACAGCATCACCCAATGAAGACGCCCCAGGGTAATCAGCATCAGCCAGACTATCAGTACTCAGACCTGTAGAATCCCCATGATTTGCAAGCAGCCACTCAGCAATGTCCTTCACTTGTGCCTCAGTAGGAGTCACGCCCAACAACCAACAATTTCCACCATAGTATAATGCAGCTCCGTCACACTTGACAAGATCCATTATACTAGGTGATTGAGTGATGATACCAAGAGGGGCATCTCGAAGCAGCATGTCACATAATAAAGTTTGTGTCCTCAGAATTTTCTTTTCTGCCAACTGTGATGCCAATTGAAGCTCCATATGGAGCTGCAGCGCAAATGCTTGCATGAGGAACTCACAAGCATATCGAAGCGGGAAAGGGACGTATCGTGGGGAAGTATGGTGGCACACTACCAAACCCCAGAGTTTCATTGAATCACCGCTATTGACAATAACAGCCATCACCAATGATGCAATGGAACCCATGTTTGCCATGTACTGCGTGTGACACCTGTGAGGCGATCGAAGGGTCGAATTAACCAAGCAAAGAGGCTGCTTCAGTTCTTTGCTTTGGACAACCTGAACTGGATCTGCATTGCAATCACAAATGATCCTAACATGATTTTGCTTGAACAAAAAACGAGCAGCTTGAGGGATATCTGTCGCAGGATAATGCAATCCCAGGTAAGGTTCTAGATCAGACCTTCTGATTTCAGAAATGACTTCACCATGATCATCATCATGGAACTTATATACCATAACCCTGTCATATCCAGTCAACTTCTGCACATCCTCCACAACTGTATCACAGAGCATGCCAATATCTCCCCCAGGAAGTGACTGCAACCTAGAAATCGCGCGAACAGCTAGCTTCTGCGACTGCACTGCCCCCGCAAGAGACATCGCAGGATCGCCAGACCTCGCAGGCTCCAAATCTATCACAATCCCCACATCAATCCTATGAAGTATAGCATAATATGGTTTCTGGGTGCCCCTAGAATAAACCCAAACTGGGTTCAACAGCGAAATCTCCCTCGAAGCTGCTGCTTTTGCCAGCGAAGCACCCGAAGAAAGGGTAAAAAGGGTTCTTGCATCGACCCCAATCAGACCCTTGTCTGATCTTGACCCCAAAAACTCACTCTCAAGCCTAATCCCCAGCAACTCAAAGCAATTCTCACTGTAACCGATGATCCCAAAACCCGGTTCTTCGACAGCAAGCATACAACCAAAGGGCTGAGTGAGGCCACCCCTTTGGATTCTCGACAAATAGGCAGTGATTTTCTCCTCAGGCACAGACTGAGGAACGCCCATGACCGACTTGGTGTAATCGAAGGACTTCCCAGACACGCTGGACTGCTCAAACTCGGCCATAAGCGCGGCGTCCGCATTGTAGTGAGCAATCGCTTTGTCCCTGTTGTTGCCCCGTCTCATCGTGTCGCTTCCAGCAGACGAAGAAACCGGGGCTGTGACGTTGCTCTTCTTCTGGTCTCCTCGCAGTGCCATCTCGAGATACTAACGGCTGGCGGATATTTGTGAGAGATTCTTGTGGGCATGGTTGGTTTTGGAGTAGCGGCAGCGGCAGCGGGAGTTGCAACAGTTGGTCCTTTATCATCATTGTCCTTCTTGGTTCCTCTCCTTGATTCCCGTTGCAGCTTCCATGCGTCTCTTTCATTCTTTCGCGCAGGTGGGTCTGTCTCCCTACCCTTTTCTCTGTGTGTTGCTTCGAGGAACACATGAACTAGTGGCTTCTAATCGAATGTTGCCCCTAGTACGATCTGTTCGCCTCGATGGTGATTGGACAGGTGAAGACGTGGTGTGTGTGTGGGGGTGAATGGACTTCAGTCGCCCGCTTTCGCTGTCCCCCCCACCCTTCATCACTCAACCAGGGCCACATCTCTTGGACGTTGGCCCCAGATTGCAAATTCTGGTTGCAGCAGAAGTCCGCCAAATGTGCCCACCAGCGTTTGCCTTTAGAGGAAACATAAGGATGTAGTGACAATGTTTTTTTTTCCCTTCCTTCTTGGAAAACATGAAGAGTTTGCTTAGGAACTTTTAATGATTGTTTGATACCATTTCTCCGCAATTTCACCTGTTAGAACTTTTAATGAGATTCTTGACAAACATTTCACAGCTGCAAAACCTGCAAAACTATATCAGTTAATAGTAATTTTTAGGAAGTTGCCTCGTTTATGTTAAGGGTTTGCTACTTCAAAAAATATATTACCTAACATGTAAATTGTAACACTCTGTACTGCTCCAATGCAAGTAATGCCTCATCAAACAGGCTTGTGAAATTTCACACCGGATTCACTTTTCCGAGAGTACATGCCTGATATCCTTACGTGCATGTGCGCTCTCTATCAATTGTTATGCAGATATAGCTTGAAAAGAGTAGCTTATAAATGCCCATCAAATGCGAAGGGGAATCTCAAAATATCATAATTTTGTCAACTTCATTGATACTCTATGCTTGTTAGAAGTGTGTAAATTGAAGTCAGAGTCGGTCCAACATGAGTAAATTCATACCATTGTTGGCGTTTGTGCATCTCACACTATCCTTGGGTGCTGACAAAGAGGTTATTTGTATTAATGTGTAATCTATATGTATTATGGGGTCTTTCTGTAATTATGTATCTCTCTATACCTTAACTATAATTAATCACTCTTATAATTACAGATCATATAACTCTAATTGGGATTGAGCTACCATAAATGCTTAGTTGTTATTTTTTGGAAAAATTCCAAATAAGAATTTGAAGTAAACATTATTTCAAATAAGAGCATGGAATGTCATCATTTTCTCAAATAAAGACATGAAGTGGATTTTATTTCAGATAAGGGTCTCAAGTACCATATTATAGTGCGTTTGGTAACATTTCTACTTCTGGGAACAGTTTCTTTTGAGAAATAGTTCTTTTCTATTTCTACTTCCTGGAATAATTTCTGAGTAAAATGGGGCGTTTGGTAATTACAAAAATTTCTTATTCTCGGAATAGAAAAAGAATAGAAATGCGTTTGGTATCGACAATAATTTTTTATTTATTTCTTCCTTGATGGCGCCGCCCCCGGTCGCCGTCCGCACCCCACCACCGCCGACTTCGGGCTATTATTTGAAATTTTCTTTTATTTTTTCTCTTATTCAAAACATCAACCAAGTATTAGAGTGGGAAAATGCATATAATTCTTCAACATCTTTACCCCAAATCAACATTGTATTTGCTCCAACTACTAAATTAACCATGTTCGATACATATCCAAAATTTCCTTTTTCTCTACTATCTTTTTAACCATCATCTTCTCTTTCTTTTTATCCCAATTTCCCATCATCTCTCAACGATATTACGCCCACTTTCAACTCTTCTTCCCTCTTACCTATTGCTCCGATTTATGCTACTCAAATTAAGGCCATGCAATCAGCCTCGCTGTCTCTTGTTCTTCCCAACATCACAAGTCTCATCAAATTTGACACACATAATTATCTTCTATGAAAGTTTCAATTTGAAAGTATTTGAATCTGCAATGATTTGCTGAGCTATGTGGATAGGTCTTTTCCACAGCCACATAAGCTAATCAATGATCAAAATGGACCGTGGTGGTCAATACGCAATTGAAAGTTTCCATCAAGTTCATGACCTTCAGATCTCTCGAGAGATTTGGCTCGCTTTAGGACAAGGCTTTATCGATTACTGCATGGCCAAGGAAATTGGAGTAAAACTTGATTTTCAGAACACCATTAAGAAACTCGATCGGTCAATGTCCGACTATCTTCGGCAATGTTGGTGGAATTGAATTTGGAAATTTGAACCTACGACTAGTCATTTACTAGCCAATCGCTTTTCTATGGGGCGTAGGCCTTCCAAAAGTTCTTTTTATCACTAAAAATTTAAACAAAGTATTGAACCAATCTAGTTAGAAGGATCCTTCTTTATTGAGTGAAGAAAAAGTTTTTTTTTAGTTATCAGACTTTGATTTTGTCAGTAGACCTAGTCAAATTAGTAAAAGAGCATTCCTAATTAGGAAGGAGCCATATGAGGTGAAAATCCCATGTTCAGTTAACTTCTGAATAGGCCATAACATGAGTAGAATACAGCTAGGAATGAAGTTGATTTCTCATCTATCATCCTTTGTGCTATCTATTGCCAACTAGCTCAAAATAAATTAGCTTTTGGCTAGGAGGTTTTGATGTGTTCTTGAAGTACAGCGATAACGACATGGGGCGGGTCAGATCCAGTCATGTCATGTCGACTTGTAACTAAGGATCTCTATATCAATCCCTTTGATAGATATATGGTCTCTGTCAATGTCTTTTCTTCACGCTTGAGACAATGGTCATTAATCATAGTGCTCAGTTTGGTGAAGGCAATAGTCTCAACTGGAGCATAGAGTCATCCCCACTGTGTCCATCCCTTCCTACGGCCATTGCATCGACTATATTTCACTTCGTACTTTGGATGAGTTATATATAATGGTCACCCTAAGTATGAAACAAGGTAACAGACATTGAGCATCTAATTCTCGCAGCTCGTCGATCCCATCTCATCAAGCATCTATTGTTTCAAAGTTTTTATCTTGGATGTCTCGGGTAAAAAATAAAATTATTTCGTGAAATCGGAAACTCAATTCTAAAATAATTAATTTCACTAAAAAAAGGAAAACCAATTTTAACTTCAAGGAATTTACAAAAATGGTCACCGTACTATTGTGCATATTCAGCTTTCGGTCACCATATGCCGTTTAGGAATATCTCAAATAAAGTTACTGTAGTCTGAAAATGATTTTCAATCGGACCACATTGCATCAACCATCTATCGCTTGCCACGTCTGCCTCTGAGATTTGGTTGATATAATGGGGATTGCTAAATATTCGATAATTCAATTGGAAATTTTGATTACACTAAATTATTTATTTGATAATTTATGCAAAGAATCCAAAGAATGTCGAAATCAAGTGTAAAACCACTTAAGCTATTAACGAAAGTACATTTGAATGACATGAGCATGAATCGAGATGGAAGGTATCGAGAAAAGGTGAAGTAAATAATGTATCTGAAAATTTTTTAGAATATTGAATGATGTTAGATATCTTTGCCAAAATGCAGTAACCATGAGGTAGATCTAAACTTAGTTTTTTCTCGAACACAATAACGAGAAATCGCGTGAAGAAAGAAAGAAATGGCGACTGACTTGATCTAAATTGCCTGAGAAATTTGTAGTGCAAAACAGGAACAAAGTAGGAAACAATCCGCTATGAAATATCGGCCACTAATAACATGAAATGAGAATCATTTTTTAACATTCTTTTTTGGCATTTTTAAAAGAAAAGCTAAAGTTGTCGTCTTCTACTTTGTAGGGCATCAAGCATGCATAAATGGTGGTCCCTCACAAAAATTGGCCACAAAGTATCTTCCACCAGCAATTTTTAATACTTTTTATAAATTAAAAAATTCTATCTGGAGGTAGATATTTCATAGGAAATATATTTGTATTTGCCCTAAGAAAAAACAAACTCTAGCTAATTGAAGCTTAGGAAGTACATTGATAATTTTAATTTGATAAAGAAAATGATATATAGATGGGATAATATAGATCGATGGGAAAAATGATATTATAAGTATCATAACTTCTGGTACGGCATTTACTCCAATTCCATACCTTTTTTCTCTTTTTTGATTAGTAAAGTGTCACATTGGCTAACAATCATTCACTTGAGTGTCATTGACAATCTATGGTTAGCATATCTAACATGATATTAATTCAATATAAACTGACTCATGCAATTCATTGGCGAAATGAAGTCACCAAAATAGTGCGTAAATGACGTATTTAATCCATTGGTTTGCCCCCAATTAACATATTGGGGTTAAATCACAAATATTATGTAATTTTACCTCGAAAATTTAGACGAAACAGTTTAAAGACTTACTTAGATTCTTTCCTTCTCTCTATCTTCCTCTTCAAGAAATGAGGGAGACTTTGAGTACTGAGAAAGCTCAGTGAACAATTGCGTTCCTCATTGTTGTGCGTGTTGAGGTTTTCAATGTTCATCTTCCCCTTAAGCAAGCATGCAGACACTAGCATATTAAAATGAGAAACACAGTCAGGCTGGACGCCCTCATTGGAGAGATTACCACCGGTAACCCTCGTAGGTGAAAACACCCTTACAATGAGGAAGGCAACTGTTCGTTGAGCTTTCTTAGTACTCAAAGTCTCCTTCACTTTCTCGAAGGTGAAGATAGAGAGGGAAGATGCAAGAAAAGCCTAGGCCCTAACGCTCGTTTCGGGTTCATCGAGGCCGAACCCAAAGCCTTAATACTCCGACACCTAGGTCAAGGTCCACAAAGCCATGCCCAGGTTCATTGAAGCCGAATCCGAGACATTGGTGCTTGTGCTCAGGTCCATCAAGGCTAGGTATGGGACCTAGGTGCCTGTGCTCCGATCCTTGGCACCTATGTCGGGGTCCACCGCAACTAAACCCAAGATTTTAGTGCCCGTACCCAATTCCCGATTGCCTATGCGCAAGTTATTAGTGCCCGAATAGTGTATGTTTATTTAGAGAAATCAAATAAGATTCTTCATATCAAACGACGAAAAATATTTTACATTTCATTTTCAAATTTTATGCAAACACAAAAAAATCCCATTTTCCTAAAAAATGATTTCATAAAAATATTTTCTAAAATATCACATTTGTTGCGAAACAAACAATAAGTATTGAGGGAAAACTATTACTAGACTATCAATTTTTTTTTTTTTATTTTGCAGAAATTATAACATGTTGATGCTATATGTTAGTCTTTAGGGCTTAGTTAACATTCTTCCTTTGAATTTGGACCGAAAACGTGAGATTTGTAAAAAAATCAAGAATAAAATCAGTTTACGGAACAATTCTGTTAAAAGTAAAATACGTGGACCAGAATTGAATAAGGAAAATGATATAGGATCCATATTTGTAATTTTCCCCTCAACTATTGATTTGCTTATGTAACTCCGAGAAGATCTCAAATAAGGTTACTGTAGTCTGAAAATGATTTTCATTTGAACTCCATTGCATTAACCTTCTGTCACTTGTCACGTCCACCTTCGAAATTCGGTTGATATAATGAGAATTTCAAAATATTCGATAATCCAATTGGATATTTTGACTACACTAAATTATTTATTCGATAGTGTACATGGAAAATCCAAAGAATGTCAAAATCAAGCGCATAAAACTGCTTATTTAAGCTATGTTTTGTCAAAAAAGTCGTAATTTATTAGTTAGCTCAAGGAGTTTAAGTACAAAAGACTTGACTCATAACCAAATAAGGTCCATAGGGCTTCAGGAGATCTAGATGGTCAATTATGAGGTAGGGACCGATTTCTTTGGACTTTTAATAACATAAGTTTGAATTGAGATGAAAAATGTCGAGGAAAGGTGAAGTAGATAATATATCGAAAAAATTGTAGAATATTAAATGACGTTAGATATTTTTGCCAAAGTGCAGTGATTATGAGGTAGATCTGAACTCAGACTTTTCTCGAACACAATAACGAGAAATCACGTGAAGAAAGAAAGAATTGGCGACGGACTTTATCTAAATTGCCAGAGAGATTTGTAGTGCAAAACGGGAACAAAGTAGGAAACGATCCGCCATGACATATTAGCAACTAATAACATTAAATGAGACACATTTTTTGCATCCTTTTCTGGCATTTTCGAAAGAAAAGCTAGTGTTGTCGTCTTCTACTTTGTAGGGCATCAAGCATGCATAAATGGTGGTCCCTCAAAAAAATTGGCCACAAAATGCTTCCACCACCAATTTTTAATACTTTCCATAAATAAAAAAAGACTAGCTGGAGTCAGATATTTCATAGGAACTATATTTGTACATGTTCTAAGAAAAAATAAACTCTAGTTAATTGAAGCTTAGGAAGTACATTGATGATTCTAATTCAATAGAAAAAAAATGTATAGATGGGATAATATAGATTAATGAGAAAAATGATATTATAAGTGTCATAATTTCTGATACGGCACTCACTTGATTTCCATACAAAATGTGACATTTTTCATGAAACAAATAATAAATATTAAGAAAAAACTGTTGCTAGGCTATCAAAATTTTTTTTTTTTTTTTTTTGCAAAAATTATAACATGTTAATGCTATATGTTAGTCTTTAGGGCTTAGTTAACAATCTTCCTTTGAATTTGGATCGAAAAACATGAAATTTGTACAAAAATCAAGACTAAAATCAATTTAGGCAACGATTCGTTTAAAAGTAAAGTATATGGACCAAAATTGAATAAGAAAAATGGTATCGGATCCATTTTTATGATTTTCCCTTGATGATTTGTTTATGTAACTTCAGGCATATCTCAAATAAAGTCATTATAGTCCGAAAATAATTTTCAATTGGACCACATCGCACCAACCATCTGTCATTTGTCACGTTTGCCTCCGAGATTTGGGTGATATAATAAAGATTTCAAAATGTTAGATAATTCAATTGGATATTTTGGTGACACTAAATTTTTTATTCGATAATTTAAATGAAGAATTCAATGTATGCCAAAATCAAGTGCATAAAACTGCTGTTATAACCGACAAAAAACTAAAGTGCTGCTATCGACATAGAGTACATTTTAATCATAGAAGTATGAATTGAGATGGAAGGTATCAAGGAAAGGTGAAGTAGATAATATATCGAAGAAATTTGTAGAATATTGAATGATGTAAGATTTCTTTGCCAAAATGCAGTGACCATGAGGTAGATCTAAACCCAGATTTTTCTCGAACACAATGAGGAGAAATCACGTGAAGATATTAAGAATTGGCGACTGACTTGATGTAAATTGCCGAGATTTGCAGTGCAAAGCGGGAACAGAGTAGGAAACAGTCTGCCATGAAATATCAGCCACTCATTTTTGACATCTGGCATTAATATCAGCCACTAATAACGTGAAATGAGACCCATTTTTGACAATCTTTTCTGGCATTTTCTAAAGAAAATCTGGAGTTGGCGACTTCTAATCTGTAGGGCTAGGGTATCAACTCTCAAGCATGCACAGATGGTGGTCCCTTACGAAAATTGGCCGCGAAATATCTTCCACCACTAATTTTCAGTATTTCTTAAAAGCAATGCTATCTCCAGGCAGATATTTCATGGGGAATTTTATTTGATTTGGCCTAAGAACAAGCAAACTCTAGCTAATCGAAGCATAGGAAGTACATTGATGATTATAATTTGATAATAAAATTTAGGAGGGTCAATATAGATTAATGTGTAGACGGATTATTTGGATCGATTTATGACATATTTATGAATCTATATTATGAAAAATAGATAATGATTCAAATGCGATAAGTACGTGTAGTGATTAATTGTATATATAAGTTTGTTGAGAGTACTATATGAGAGAAATTTGATCTTCTCCGTCCATGAAGAAACAATGATCACGGAACATAACAAAAGGTATGATTGTCCTAATGACCAAATCAGACAAAGCTGAATACATGGTAAATAATCATCAATCTCATGAGAGATAAATAATGTCACAAGATAATATTTTTTTATTTGTCCCTCCCAGAATAATTGCAACATGAATGTATCATAATTAAATAATGCTCTTGAGAGAAATATTAACTTGTAGGGCATTTGTGCTCATGATCCTAGGTCAACGAAAAAAGAATATATCATCTCCTAAGTTGGTGTAGCTGGTTGCCTACTCAAGTCTCATCAACTACATACAAATTGCTTTGGGTTATGGCCACTTGATAGGCCAAAAGGTCTAGACTTGATTGGTTTACAAGGCCTGCGGAGTGTTTTATGGGTCTCTGAGCAGTCAGTTTACGTGCTCATGTCATAATTATTAAAGAAAATATCAATAATGATGCATAATATTAAATGATGGCCATTATTTTCTCATAAGTAAATTGATATGTATTTTATATATCTGTCTGAATAAACCATCTATACATTAGTTTATACTTCCCTCAATAAATCTCCAACTCATATTAGAATCATTCCATGTGCTTTCTAAGCTTCGACTAGCTAGAGTGCTTTTACTCTTGGGGGAAAACCAAATATATTTCCCATGAAATATCTGCCTCGAGATAGTTTGGTTTTAAGTAGAGAAAAACTAGTGGTGGGAGATTTTTCTTGGCCAATTTTCGTAAGGGGACCACCATTTATGCATGCTTGAATCCCTGCAAAGTAAGAGACGACAATCTCAGCTTCTTCTTCTTTTTTTAAATGCCAGAAAATAATGTCAAAAATGTGTCTCAATTTATGCCTTGGAGACTCGTATTTCATGGCGGATTGTTCTCTAGTTTGTTCCCGTTTTGCACCACAAACTCCTCTGACAATTTAGATCAAGCCCGTCGCCAATTATTTCTTTCTTCCCGTGATTTCTTGCTATTGTGTTCGCGAAAAATCTGAGTCTAGATCTACCTCAAGCTCACTGTATTTGGCAAAGTTACCTGACATTATTAGTACCCACGATTTTTTTTGGATACCTCACATCTCGATTCGTATTCACGTCATATTTAATGTACTCTTCGTAAATAGTTTAAACATGTTGTTAGCAAATGATTGGCATTCTTTGCATAAATTATCAAATGAATAATTTAGAAAATTGGTATTTTCAATTGAATTGTCGAACATTCAAAATAGATTTCAATTGCTACATGACATCACTCATGACATGTTTCAAAACTGCAGTTTAATTGTTCTTCAAAGTTGCAAAATGGGAAAGAATTCGTTCTCATCTTTCTTCAATTGGCCAAACACCACCCCCTTACACATCTTCACCTTCAAAATATCTATTTTCAACTACCTAGCAAGTAAAGAAAAAAGTTTCCAACTTAAATTTTATTTACAACCAAGCTCCAATGTTGACGCCAATCTGAGATGTCTAAAATTTTGTTTGTTACCTTATTAAGTGCGTCATAAGGTAAAACTTCCATGTTGTCATTTTTACCAAACCAGGCACATTTTGAAAGATAAATAATTTCAAGGGCTTAAAGCATTGTTGAGTTCAAGTTCTTCAATCAGAAGTAAGTGAAAACTTTGGAGGAGAAAAGCTAGATTGATTTACTTGGTCCTCTTAAAACTTGGTTGTCTAATCCTTGCTAATTAGGTTTCCATTTGAGGTTAAGTTTAAAACCATTTCATGGACGAACTTACATCTTTTCATATTTAGGTATTGTGATCTCTTGCTTGATTTGAAAATTTTTCTACTTGTGTATAACAAGTTTGAATGATTGCTAAACAGATTTCATTGCACTTAGGAAAAATGTTAAAATGGCAAAACTGGGCCTAAGAGTATCATTTAGAAAATTCTTGAAATGCCTAGGGGCAATTTTGTACGATCGACAAGTGAAATGGCTCTCTGGACAGCCTCATTATAAGTTTTAAAGTGCAATTAGTGGGTTATTAAGTTAGATTAACTTGAGGAAATCAAATCGGTTACAAATAACTAGTTCATATACATTTTCGGGCAAATAAGATATTCCATAAAGTTATGGGGATAATCTGCTAAATTCGATTTTTTTTTTTTTTTTTTGGGCTAGATGTAATGCAAACCATTGCGACATCCGGGAACACTCAGACGCAAAATGTAATTGAGAGTCAAATCTGAAGGCTATTGCAGCTTCTTTTTGCACTACATGATGTGCTTGGCCAACTATTCCTATTTTCGCACGATGAAGGACATGAAGGTAGCGACGAAGAGAGAAACTGAGACTATCGCCCAAATCAAACACAATGGAAAAGGCTCCACTACAAGAATCGATCTCCAGAAAAGAGACATGCCGCAAACGCAACGGGCATGGCAAGAATCGAAAGCAAGATCTTCATAATCTCATAAAGCATGTTCTCGTCAATAGCTGATGCCTGCCACGGAATGTTTGCAGAAACAGTAGATGAGAAACAGGGCAGCAGAAGCAAGAGAAATAAGAGGTAAAAGACCTTAAATGAAAAGGGTGGGAGAAAACGAAGTGAGATGTACGAGTGCTTTCGCTAGTTCAGTCTAGTTGAACAAAAGAACCATTTATTGTATTGGTAACCGAACCCATTCGACCAACAGGAAGTTGTCCTGCCATCTGCATCAAACCCTTACATGTTTCTTAATCAAGTGCCAATTTACATTGCAAATGTTACTTCCATGCCTCCAAACCTTTCCCCTTACATCCCCCCTACGCCATGATCAGCAACAGCCACTCTGCAAGGCCCACGATTGTCCAGTGGCAGCAGTTATGCCATAGAGCCAACATATACACTGTCTGAAATGCAGCTGCATCGCGTTAACTTTTACCCTGAACCTTCGGAACAATAACCACCAATAATCAATTTGAACAACATTTTCATTGTTACCTATCTAATTCACCGATGCAGAGTTCACTGCCTCGTGTATTCCATCTCCTTTCTCTTCAACTTTTGCCCCTTGCTGTATCTTCTGTTGCTGTACCCATGCCATCTCCACCTCCTGATTTTGATGTTCCGCTTGCTGTTCATCCAGTGTGTCAGGTTTCTGAGGTAATGGTTGTTGCAATGGCAATGGCTGCTCTTGCTGCTGAAGTGGTTGGTTGTCATTTGACTGTTGATGTGGAAGTAGCTGTTGGACCTGCAGCTGCTGGTATTGTTGATTTAGCTGCAGCTGCTGTTGCCACTGCTGCTGTGGATGATAAAATACCTGCTGCTGTTGATATGGTTGCTGTGAAAGTTGTTGATGTTGGGGCTGTTGCTGCTGAGGTTGCTGCTGCTGTTGCATAAATTGTTGTTGCTGGTAGTAATAATATTGCCACATCTGATTATTATATGATATGGTATTCTGCATTTGCCCGTATAGCTCAGTATTTTGCGGAGGGTACTGGAGCATCTGAGGTTGGGGGTGTATTGCAGATTGTACAGGCAACTGAGGCAGAGGTCCATGAGTGAGACTCTGTGGCTGCACATTTTGCATAGGCCATGCATGAGATGACATTAGATTACCCTGAGTTGCAGCATCAAATGAGTTCTTTGCCCCAATTCCTTGCTGATTCAATTGACCTCCCATTTTGCCTTGTCCATGGCTTGACTGGGAAGACTCGTGTTGATGTTGTGATTTCTTCCGCAAATGCCCACAGGATCCAAATCTGGAATCCCTGCGAACTCTGTCATGATGCCAACTTTGACCCCTATTGGTAGGCTCATGCTGGTTTGGAAGTGACCCTGATGAATAGTGATCTTGATGGCTTCCTATATACGATGCATTACTTGTTTGCCTTCGAGTATCAGCACCATCACAACCTTGACTGCCAAATGGACTGACCCTCTTTGGATCCTGGCAACTCCTGTGACCACTCCCTGGCAAACTCTCGTTTGACGGGCTGGTTTCTTGAGAACCACCAACAAGCAAGATTTCATTTGTGACTCGGGGCTCATCAGAAGTTTCACCATTATGAGAGATATTAGACATTGATCCAGAAGTTCTATCTTCTTGAGGATGCAAAGAAAGTGTTTCAAGCAAAAGTGGCATCGACTCATTATTGGTTATGTCATGCCCTGATCGGTTATTGTCCTTGGAGCATGTTAAATCAGATTGAACTGACTCAGCTTCCTTACCAGCTTCATTACCAACTATATCCACATCTGACCCTTCAGAAGAATTATCTCTGGATTGCTGTAAAGCATTTTGAGCTCTCTGACTTTCACCATCATCAGATGCTCCAGAGTCTGACTGATGTGTTGCACCACTGTCATACTGAACCTCATGGCTTTGCATTGGTAAGCTATTGGATCTTTCCCCTGGGCTAACCTGCTCAGGCGATGGATCACCTCCTCCTTGCATTGAAGATCCGTCCTCCTGATCGGAATGCTTTAATGGGATTTTACAACAGTTATCTCCCAACAGTTCATCAGGCTGAATCACACATGATCTTCGCTTCTCTTCCGTGACAATCTTGAAAGATTTTATAGTGGTACTAGTAATCGCGTTGGAAAATACACTTGTCCTTAGAGAATGAGGAAACTTTCTTACATGCCAATTCCATGCCCTCATTACATCATAAATGCTTCCACATTGATCAACATACTGCCACCAAAAATCATCTCAATAACTTACTAAAAAGCCTGTCAGATTGTATGTTAATTCAATACAACAACATATGAGGTAACATTGGGTTTCTAAAAGAATATCAGAAGAATTGACCAAACCAAAGAAAAGAGTACAAATAAATTCAAGATAATATGCCTGCCTGTGACCGTAGGATACTTTATTGACCAAACGAGAAGACAATACTATAAAAAGAACACATGCAAACGCCCTTCAACCAAACTAAAACCCACAAAAGTCCTATTTGGGTCTTAAATGAAAGCTAAGCATGACTCAGGTAGAGTTTCACCTTTAGGTATAGGTTTGATATATCCTCGCCATCTTTCGAGTCCAAAACTTGAGATTCACTAGATTGCAAATATAACGAATTGGCTATGACAGTCTCAATGACATTTATATGTTCCATCCCGTCATGGCTCATTGCAAATCTTATCAATTCCTGGAATCAGAGTGATCAACAACAATCAGTGATTACATGTGATTAAGGTGAGTTCATTAACTGATCATATAGTAATGGCAACACCAATCTTTATGCATGGAAAATTCCAGTAACTGTTTACAGCTATACAATTTGCTATATTTTATGTGACAGCACCAAAAGAAAACTTTGCCAACTGGTGGCTTTGCCGTCCAAGCTAAGAGCTGAGATATGACAGCAGACACCAAGTCCAAAGTTCAAACTTGGAACTCCTGAATCTCTTTTTACCACAAATGCCAAGTTCTACCAGTGGTGTGGGCATCCAGGGCCACAAATCATACTCTTGACAACCAGGGCAAACAATGGCCCCACCAAATTTGACTTAGCTGCTTAACAATCAATATGCCAAGTCTTTCATCAAGTGTCTACACTTCCCCCTTCCTCTTTCCTTTCTCCCATTTCTGCTGAGTATTCTATCTTGGAGGGCCTACATTTCTTCGGAATGCACCCCCCTTCCCCTAAATATATATATAAGGTGCAGTGACCAGTTCCTCCCAGTCATCAGTACAGAATAATAACAATATTAATAATACTGATAGTAATAATCCACTTATAATCCTCTCTTAGTCAGGTTAATGGATCATTCAATTGGAAATGATAAGAGAATGTATGTGCCGTTAAAAGGAGCTACAAATCACATACGCACAGTATACCAAATTACTTACAATGGTACTGCTAAAGAACATGATGCTGTAGTAGCATAACCCTCACATTAAACCATTGTGAAATGGTTCAGTGGATTTCTGGGTTCATGTTAAGTCAGTAATGTCAAAAGGAAACCAAGATCTGTAATTGCCATCACACAGAGCATTCGATAATAAGTTGCCACCCCAGGATTTCGAGCACATTATAAGGCCTTCTTTGCACTCGTTCACCACATCATATGTGAAAGCTCACAAGAGAACATCTAAACAAAGGCAAATAGCAGTATCACCCAATTGAAAAACATAAAGTTAAAAAAGAGCAACAAGGAATGTCATTGGACCTTCCAAACTATTTTCAAACACAATACAATCCACATATGTGACTCAAGTACATATATTTGAGGATAAAAGGGTAAGTGAGGAGGGAGCTTAACTAGGATGATGAGGGATGAAATACCTCATAAAGCAATTTGCAATGCGGCAAACGTTTAATAGCTTCCCCCAGGACATTTATGGCTGCATGTGCATTGCCAGTTGTCTGTAAATATGGGGAAACAAAATAAGACAAGCATTTCTCAAAAACTTTACTGATATTGAACTTGCAGAGAATCTTTTACATCGTGAAATGGCGCATGCAAATGTCTGGGGTTACATAAGCACTATAAAGCGGCATGAATATAAAAGCAATATTGCTCATCAGAATTTCAAGTTTTATTGCAATTATACCAAATACAAATGTCGTGAATAATGCACATATAAAGTGGGTAGAGAACGGAATTTTTCGTTTGACATGGCCTTGTCTAGTGCTTCTTTGTATATCTTCGATGCAGTCACAAGGTTTCCCTGTTATTGAAGAAAAAGGATTAGGAGTGACACGACTATTACCCATGAAATAACAAAGTTGGTTGTGCCAATTGATTTGGTCACCTACACAGCGTTTCTCCATGTTTGCTTTCATGATGGCATCTTCTACAAAGTCAGTATCCAGCTCTGTACGAATATGGACAAGAGCAGCACGTGCACCTAACACATCACCTATTTTCTCCTTAAACCTGGCATTGTATGCATGGATCACCGGAATCCTCTGTTAGGGCATATGACAGGGCAAATAAGCTCCTCTCCAAAATGAATAAATCACTGTCTTAGCTATTCTCATTAGGACAAAGAACTAAAATCACAACCGTAAGGAAGTAGTTTCCATAAAGTCCTGTTACTCATGTCATAACATTAACCAGTGAAGATCAGTGCACTGCACACCATGGCCCTCTTTCTTAATGAACCATACTGTCTATGGAATATTATAGAGGGACCAAACATATGTATCTACATCCTTGAATCTATTGACACCGTCTGATATTGCAATTAACATGTACCTTTGGACATTGTGAAAAATATTAGATTAGCTTGAGCTTTGTGGGTCTCTTGAGGACCCATCAAGTGAATGAATCCACCCATTTGAATTGAGGACCCTCGACCTTCATGGGTCTCTTGAGGAGCCACTCAATTGAAGATGGGTTATACAGGGTCTTTGTTACACTGTCGTTTCTTCATTGATGTCTCTTTGGGCAAGGCAAAGTTTTCAGTGAGCTTGTTTAATAGAGTAAGTGCACTTGCAAGGTGGGTTGTGGTCAACCAGTCTGACTTTATGTCAGTCACTCCCTAGATGGTGCTCTTAACACGATTAACCAAAATCTAAATGTATAAATTTACCCTGACTGCTTTCAAAAATCCAGGAATTTCTAGGGTAAAAACTGCATATATTGAGAACACTGTACTAGAGTTGGCACTGATTTCATGATAATATTGGAAATTACCAATTTTCAGCGAAACACAAGATGAAAAAGCAATCAGCATGAGAGTGATTAATCTGGGCGCTAGTCAGTCCCAGAGTGGCCT
Source organism: Corymbia calophylla (assembly GCA_014182845.1). Classification (NCBI taxonomy): domain Eukaryota; kingdom Viridiplantae; phylum Streptophyta; class Magnoliopsida; order Myrtales; family Myrtaceae; genus Corymbia; species Corymbia calophylla. The sequence continues at coordinate 3,782,836 of CM024696.1, read as the reverse complement.
CTACATTCTTCTAGAAAAGTCATACATATGTATTTAGAAGCAAGCGGGATGTGTTATTGATGTCACTGTTCTAAAATAACACATCCCTCTAGCAAGAATAAAAGCTAGCCACTGGAGTTTGTGTAGTGTAGTTAAGCATCATGACTAACACAAAAAATAAAACCAGTAGGTTTTTTTTTTTTTTTTGGGGGGGGTAGGTGGTGTGGTTTATTTAGGCAAAGTGCTCCTTCGAATCCAATCCTCCCTAGCTTATTCAGGCTTATCTTATCAGTCAAAGAAGTAAAAATATTTACAGGACCATTAGAAAAAATTTCACCAATCCTCAGAAAACTCTATTGACTACAGGAACAGTCACCACTGCCACTTCACTAGCTTTATCATACCAACTAAAGCCGGTCACATGGTTTTATACTATGCCACCACTCTTTTTTAATCAAGTCTTTAAAAAGCTCAAAATATTGAGAATCACTTTTTCCACATTTTGAAAGTACGGTGGAGCATAGGAGATCACTGTTCAGCACATTTTGAAAGTATGGTGGAAGAAATCAAACAGCAGGGCAAGAGGGAGGGCAATCTAAGACAAACATCAAATCTTGGGGACCTAGCATTATCAACCATAAACCATATTTAACAAAACTTGCAGTTTTAAGCATGTCCATGCATGCTATAAACCTCAAATCTTGGGCGCATGTCACTAATGGTTAGTCAACCAAACTTGCATTTTATAGCATCTTCATGCAAGCTTTTCTAGGAATAGAGTTTGTCATGCTAGTCTCTTTTTCCAGTTCCTGTATACTCCTGACATACTTGAACAATTTCCTCTCCTTTTTATCTTATCCAGAAAAAAAAAAGAAAAATGTGAAAAGATAACACTATATCTCTTACCCTTCCAAGAAAATAGGATAGCAAAGAAATTAATAACTAACAGTTCATAAAACAAGGTCATTGCAGCATTTTTTGAAAATTTAAATCTAAGTAATGGACGAGCTTACCTTGAGAAAAATACCCACTGCCCTGTCCAATGCAGAGTTAGCCAACTCTCTTCCTCCTTTGGTTTCCATGAAATGCACATAACGCATCCAAAATTCAGGATAGTTTGCAGCAGGAATCAGACACCTCTCATAAAGTTTAACAACCTACAAATTATCAATCTATGCCAACATAAGAAACAATAGGGACCAAAAGTTCACAATTGGCACAGGAAGAGAGCACTTGAATGCCAGTATTACCCAATCAAAATCCTCTTGCTTCTCAACAAAATCCAAATATTTATGCCAATTTTCCACCTGATTGTCGTCAAGTGCCTTCATATGGAAATAAGATCTCCGAATGCATGACTCAAAGCCACGAATCTTTTCATCCATTTGGTGTGACTCCTTGTAAAGCTTTTCTCCCATTTTCATGTACTTGTGAAGTGCCCTTGACCTATCCAGGCCATTGGATGAACCCAACAAATTTCCAACAACACTGGCAATTTCCTCATTTTTATAAAATATTTGCACTTCACTCTGGATCTCACTTTCGTGGTTGAATTCCAAGTCAGGCTCACTTGTGCTTACTATCTCCTTTTTCCAAATGGTAACTAACTTCTTAAAGCTGAAAAGGCGAAATGACAAAGACAGAAAAAGTAAGTCAACAACCTAGAACAAAATAAATATCCAAAAGCATAGTAGGTTCATGTTAAAAGTTTTCTTTTTTCTTTTTTTCCTGAGATCAACATATAGACAATGCCATAACACACTAAATGGAACGCATAATCGATTATGAATCGCCACCTCCAAAAAGGAGGTGACCTGGTGAGACAAGCAACTTATTAAGTTAAGCCAATCCTTATGAGACAGCATCCAGTGGAATTGGGGTGTCTTGTTCATCTTCAAGGAACACACGTAATTTCACTTCAAGGCTGGTTCTGAACACTGCGTAACATCATCTTAAACCACCTTCACGGCACACTTTCCATATCTTTTTTCCTGCACTTCATTCATTAATTGAAGTTTTTAGTACGGAATCAAAGGAGACCTGGTTCACCTCTGTGGCATCATCACTTACGCAACTTAGTTAGGAGGGATCAGAGTCTCTTCTATATAGATCCTTTCACTCTTTTCCCTTCTTCCTTCAATTTCAGGAATGTCTTTTATTTTCTCTTTCCATTCTAGAATGATGATAGCAATGGTTCTATCTATCATTTAACAGAATTCTCCTCTCTAAGGTTATTCTGTAATTTGTCAATTGATCTTAGTTTCTTTCGGCTTTGACTCTTGAAGATAACTTTTGAACCTTACATCCTCAATTGCTGAATACCTCAGCATGGACTTATCTAGTCAATGCCTATGCTGTTCCTTTTCTTGTGGTCTTCTCGGGGTACAAGACAGACCAAGCTTTCACACTTCGGCCAAAGAACACCCCCTCCCCTTCGGACTCCATATTTCTTTTGACTCTATATATGTGGGCACCTGATATCTATGAGGGTTCTCCCACCCTGGTTACAGCATTCCTAGACGCCCAGTTCATCATCGAGCACCATGTGGAGGCGGCGTTGGTCCAGGATCACTTTACTAGGGACTCTGGTCAGAAGTGGGGGTGGGGGGGGGGGGGGGTTGGGTTGTGTGCGCTTCTTCTTCCTGCTGGTTCAGGAGCTTAGGCCCAAGCGCTAATAGTTTCTCTCTGGGAATCATAGCCCTAAGCTCTCACTCGAAAGGGTTCAATACGTATTCTTTCACTACAACGTATTCTCATGCAAAAATGTATTCATGAACAACTTCCTAAAGAAGGGGTGACTGCGTTGTTTTCGTCTTATGTCGATACCCGCTATTGAGAGCCCTTTCAGGTTGTTGTTCTTTCGCTACGGTATGGTATATAGTAATGATTCGACATATCCCCATTTCTCTTGAGTGAGGTAAGTGAGGCGAGGGTGCTTACCTACTCTATCGAATTTTGCTATTCGAATAGGCTTTTTCAGTCCAAATGCCCTATAGAAGGAATCGAACAAAGCCAATTGAGGAGACTTTGAGTCTTAGACTAAGAGAGAGAAAAGGGAACTAGCTACCATGCTAAGATACCTTCAGGGATGATAAGCACTATAGCTATAAAAGAAGGAAAAAAAGGGGAAAGGGAAGAGTGTCTTTAAATCCTCCTTGCTCTTTGTCTAAGATTGGACTAAAGGTACCAAAGCAGGCCTATCTCACTGCAATCGGAGTTCATATTGAATAATCTGATTCTAACTGCCTTATCAGAGAGCTTTTGACTTGTACGCTCTTTCTTCTTGTTGTAGCAATTGACCTCTTGTGGCATTTTGAAAGAGACGGGTCTTGGAACGGAGGCCGCTACAATCATGCTAATAGATGCTAGGCTAGTGATAAAAAGGGTCATGAACATCGTAAGGTGCTGCTCTTCGCGAATCCCAGCATACCGCTGGTTGGGATGGGTAGGCACACCACTTCACTTTCACTAAGGCCAGGGCCAAGTCAGTGGGGGGTCCCCCCCCTGCCCCCAATCACCAGTAGTAAACCATAAATGGAAGCTAACTCGGACTGATCCAGAATTAGTTCGGTTTGGTCTTATGTGGAAAGTTTTTGATATGCTACAGTTGGAGAAGAAGCTTCTACTGCTCTCGAATCTAGCTATTTCCTACTGGAATGGATGTCCAAGGAAGGAACAGCAGGCCCAGTTAAGAGGAGAGATGGCATAGAATCAACTACTGGTGTCGGGTGCAGATGAATAAAGAAACGAATTCCGGACCCTCCTTAATAAGAACTGCAAGGGACTCTATGCATTTATAACAGAAGATAACATTGATCCGAGATTGTGGAACAAGGCTTTTCAAGCTGAATGGGAGAATAGGAAAAAGAGGAACGAAGTAGCTCGCCTAAAAGGAGAGGAACGACTTCAACAAGAGGAGCTACTGTTCTGTGTTAAGGAATATATAGAAATTCCTCTTATAAGAGAGAGATTATGTACAAGATTTTGACTGTCAAGTCAAATCCTTAAAGATATGGATAGGAAAAGTGGGACTTTTAAACTCTGACGATCCGATCCTATCTCACAAAACCAACCTTAGTCTTATCTTAGTTGTTCGAGCTGATGCGTCTGTTGATTCTGCTGCGCACAGAAGCGATCTCATAACTTATAATATTTTTTTTCCTACTCATCGTAGGCTGTCTAAGAACCCGGAAAGCCATACCACTGATCCTTATTTAGATGTAGATATCAAGATAATTGAAGTATAAATCATAACTTTCCATTGCATCACGCCATGATCTTACCAAACACGGAATTAACACTATCATACATGAATATGCAGATAAAATTTTTCAATTTTTTGCAGTCACTCAATATCCTTCAGTTATTATTAATAAGGCAGGCAAATAATGATTCACTATTCTCTTATAATTAATCCAAAAGTGGTGCTATTTTTTTCCCTGAGAAAAGTTCAAAGATCATTTCAGAGTTCTCAATCAGGTGTTTATGGTTTAGATGAAGGTTTGTATGGTGCTTAGAAAAATGGCAGGAAATTCACATGCCCAGACTTGGCTGTTATGTAATATGCTTTGTGCTCATATCAATTACGTTCAATGTCTTGACTTGAGTTCCTAAAAGTTGCAGCAAAGATGTGACTTCCACTAAGCAAAGCATTAGCTAGGATGCAAGCCTCCTGCTCAACCATATATTGCAATCTGAAAGAAGTTGCTACAACTTGCTATCTATGGCCAAATCTACAAATTATGGCCATAAATACAACTTATCTATGCTCTGACTTGGCTGCTATGTAATCAAGCTTTGTATTCATATCAATTACATTCCTTATGGTGACGTGTGTCCCCTAAAGATGCAGCACGTCATTTGCACTAAGCAAAGCATGAAGAGCTAGGATTCAAACCTCCTTTCAATTGTGTGTATTGGAATCTGAAAGAAATTCGATCTGTGGCCAAATATATGAATATTGGTCATATATACAACACAGAGGGTTCCAGCTAACCATTACCACTTGTTACAAGTTCGACACTTTCCCATTACTGTGCAGAATAGGTGCTTTACCTTGACTTCACAATTCAAACTCTCACAAAATAGGCTTCTTTCACCAAAAATTAAGAAATAAGATACCAATATGCTGTGTTTGCAGTCAGACCATGGAGTAGAACAAACAATGCATTACTAGCAAATGTTTCTCCAACAGACACTTTAAATAAAGAAGGTTTAGAGACAACACAACTTGACATGAAAAGGAAAACATAATAGGTCACCTGAAAAAAGCCTAAAACTAACATCATGTCGCTCCTTTTGTATAAAATATATTTGCAAGAGCTCAGTGAAATACCTGTCATAGTAATGTTGTAACTTTTTGGTAGGAAATCTAAGAGTCTGCACATAAATCTGAGCAAGAGAGCTCCATTGTTGCTGGGATAGTTCGAATTCAATGTACTTATCCCACAAGGAATGGCACAAGTAATCCTTGCCAACAAATGATAATCCTCTTCCGAACAATCTGTTAGTTGATGGTCCATCAAAGGTGTTTAATCAAAGAAGATTGATGTTGCTTTCTTTTGTCAACAAAAAAATCTCAGAATATTATGATGAGGAGGAGGATGATGATGATGATGATGCAAGAAGTGAAATTAATTGTTGAATTGCAATATAACTAATATACCCGGAATAGTCTTAACCTCACTGTTAAGGTCAATAATCAACCACTCATCATTCATAGGTGAGGAACTCTAAGAAGATGAAAATGAGAATTAGGCCTCAAGCAACTGACAAGAAAAAGCTTGCCCTCCACACTCACGACACAGGTGTGTGCTCAAGATGAGCACAAATAAGCACATGCAAACTAGCAAACACACACACAGACAAGCACGCACACAAACTCATACAAGCACAAGTGTGAACAGAGAGAGACAGAGGACAGCTCCAAACTCTCGCTTTGATTGGACTAGAAGATAAACCTTTTATGAGCTCAGCAGGCAGTAATCTAGAGAGATCAGATTACTAAATTAGTAATTAGGTAACAGATAGAGTATTCTAAAATTGAAAACCAAATACTCCAATTTAAAATAGAGCATACAAAGTATCATCAGAGCAAGCTGAGGATAATTTTGGTTATTTTTCCCTTTTTGCTAGAAAACATTGCAGCATACATTCGAGAACTTAAAGAATAAATCCATCTCTAGTAATAGTATCCACATAGTACGAAATACAAGAAACTGATCAGCAGTTCAAACAAGTTTCGGCATATGAGATTATGTGCAACAATAATGCACCTAACTATATAATGTCAAAAGATTTGTAAAAATTTCATAAAGAATGTATTGTTTCGCTAAAGGAATACATCTCAATATACGAAGTGGCATAAATGCAGAATGCAATGTAGTTTATGTGTGTCATAAATAGAACTTCAGAGAAGCACATCTCCAAATGATGACCATTAGAACACAATTTGACTTGGTGGAAAATAGAGAGATGCAATAAGAGCCATCAACTCAATCTAAACAAAAGTGTTGTAAAAACAAATCACCTCCTGATGGCACACCCACAGGGTATTCACAGATCTAGTAATCTTTTCTTTCCTTTTCTTTTTCAATGTTTGGGAGGGGGATATTTAAGTTATTTCAGTAATAAGAGACTTCTCCTTAAAATTTCATAAAGGATTCCTTGTCAAAAATCAACTAAGAACCTAAAAGTAAAAATTCAAGTCTAATCCCCAAGGAGGACTAGTAGAAAACAGGAATTTGCTTCAGCTAACTTCGGAAACAATCATTCATCTTTGCACTAAAGATAACTGTAAACATCAACAATATGGGTGCCTGGAAGACATGATGGCTGCAGGGCTATTGATCAAGTTCGTAAGCATATAGTACTGCCATTACCTACGAACATCATCTGGATCCTCAAAAGCCAACATGCTGAAGTGACAGTACTCCATCCACACATCAACTGAATAAGTTGCTGACAGTACAGCTTGTTCAAACACATCAACAACCTTTTCAATACTGCACAAGCGCATCTTGTGATCTGCATACTTCCTCCAGTATCCATGGCACAATGGGAACTCACACAAGAAAGAGTCATACACCAGGCATAATTTCTCTATGTCATCCTGCATAATATTTCAAACAAATGATATTGACTTAAGCAAATAATTCCATGATTTCTCATAACAATTAAGAAGTTTCAATGGTGCTTGTTGATTCACGCGGTGTTCCTTTTCTTTTACCGGAGAAAAAGAAACACAAAGGACCTTCTTATTTAGCCGCCTCCATTGAGTTTATTTCAGATTGAGGCATTTCCATTAAAAGGCATAGTGGCCATTGGCAAGCTATTGAACTCTAAATCATAAAAACAAGGCAAATGTAGTTTCACCAATCAATTCAATTTATTGATCATAGACGGCATGACAGTACAGTACTTAATGCACATTTAATATACATCCTGATGCAGTTAAATTAAGAATTTGCAAATAGAACTACTAAATCAGCAGAAAAGAACATATTTTCTTAGGAAATAAGAGAACTTGGATTAAATATGGACATTAATTGACCACTGAAACTCATGGCTTCTGATTGTGTTTCAGGACCATCAGTAAGTGAGGTAGTTAAAATGCTTTTCCACTTTAAGGATGGTGACTTACCCTTGAAATGTGAAATTGGATCGTAGATGGCAATCTCATAGAAACAATATAACGTGACTTAAGAAAGCCGTGATACAGTGGAATAGACAAATGAGTAAGTATGAGGAGTGGAAGTAGATATTCAAAGTTCAACGTGATAATGCAGTAAGTACATCTATATAAGTAATGACAGAAGTACTCAAGCTATTTTTGGAGTCATTATGTCTATCTATCCACTGAAAAGGAAAACATATGATGGATATATTTTGGACCAAGTTTTGAATCAGAGTGATCAATGGATGTGCACAAGACCTTTTGTTAAATTAGACAGCAAATCATTAAAGTTTTGTTTTGGTACCACCAGAATCTTAGCAAGTTTACAAGGTGAAATGATGTTATTGCAATTTGATTTGTAAGTCTATGGACTAGACTTTGAGATTCATCATCAGCGATATTATCTAGCATTGAAAAAACCTTTTTGTTACTCAGAGCATGGAGCATATAATTTAAGCTTTCAGTATTCAGCTTAACACCTATTTTTCCGAAGTTTAATTTATCCATAAAAAAAATTCTAGAGAGACACAAAAAGTAGTAAATGCACTAAGTGAATTAACCATGTTATTGCTAGATATCAGCATGCAATTCACATGGTTTGAAGAGCTAGAGAGCAGAGGTGTACGATGCATTCAAGATGCTTTTTTTGGTTTGAAGAAATTAGAATGCATTCAAATAATTCTTCTAGCTGAGAAATTATCAGAAATCTCCATTAAAATGCTTGAGGAATTAGTAATGATTAACGACGGTAGAAGACAGCTACAATTGGCCCAAGATGTATAATGATGATTAATGATAATGTTGGGATTCCTATAACTAATCTAGGAACATGAACACGTGTTGTGGATCAACACTGCAACATAGGTTGGGTAATTATCTATTCCAGGATGTCCACTTCTTTCATGCTGCTAAAATTTCTTTGAGTAGTAAATTACATTTCCTTCCAGACACCTTTTTTTCTTTAAAATAGAGAAGGTTGCAGTTAATTTAACATTTCAAAATACAAGCCACCCTCAAATAAATGGTCCAACTAATATTGCCAACAGGAGCTATAAGAGATATGTTCAAATGCCCAGCTGAAGATTGCATTAACCCTTATTCATATCTCTAATGGAATTTGCATGCAACAGATTCTGTGAACAAAATATCAAGCAAGCATCATTTGAGGCAGAAATCAAACCTTGATAAATTCTTAATTAGTTTTTTTTCCACCTGAAGCTGATACTAGTGATGATAGAGGACTTCATTAAAAAAAAAAATTATATGACTAAATCAAAATACAAGACCTGCCTTTAGGGCTCGAAGTTGAACTTATGTATCACGTGTAAATCAATACAATATGAAGACCAATTTTAACATAAAATTCATGAGACTTAGCACAAGAGAGGTGTCCAAAGAAACCAGTAAAATGGGACAAACAAAACTCAAAGAAAGCTCTTCATGTAAAATTTGGAAAGATATGCTCAAATGCTTATTTGTTTGGAGTTGCCAGATAATTGCACTTAAATATTTTTCAACTGCTAGGTCATCCACTTATTCAAAGGGTTAGATTAAAATGGAGTTGCTAGCACTAATATGCTGATTGCTATCATCAAATAACTCCTCAAATAATTTTCAGTGAATCAACAGTACACCAGCTACCAACAATTAGTAAAAGAAGCTGGGGATAACATATTTGAAGATATATTTTTCCAGAATCACCAAAGCTTCCTTATTTCATTAAATGGTTGCCAATGTAAGGAAATTGACATGAGAAACTTTGAAAACTCTAAGAGTGACACTATTCTTTTATGGTTAATATAATTTAAGGCCTCTGCCATCTTACTACACTTTTCCTAAAGTATACCAGTCTTCTTTGTCTACATTGGAAACCGAAATCTCTTGCACGTGAGGTCATGTAAATGACATGGAATTTCAGTGCGTTGGAATGGCGAAATCCTTTACAAGAAAATCCGAGCCTACGGTCATCTTAAGACTTTTAGCAGGCCTTCAACGCCGCCATCAGATTTCAATTTATCATTGATCATACAAGGATATCTAAACACCGGCCAATCATAGGTGAGGCAACTATTACCCGATTCTTACTCGAGCAGAAAAAAAACCTAACAAGTGGTTAGAAGGCAAGATGCTCAATGCTTTCGAATATAGACCTTTATAAACACAATGGCGAATAAATAACAGAAGCATATTCGCACATCAACCCGAATGTCCAAACTTTTGTAAATTCGAAAACTGTCCAATAAGGAAAGATGACATCCTCGAACGAAAGTTCTGGACCTAGGATCAACCGAATCCAAGGTGAACGAGCTCTGATCCGCGACATTAATGTCAATTACTGCAGGCAGTGTTCAGTTCAAGCACATCAAAATGCAGGTAGTATAGTTTCGGCGGTGAACTATAGACTCACAGGATATGCATTCTCCACAGCCGAAATCAGGGAAGTCCAATCGTCGAAGCTCAACGAGGTGCTCGCCACGAGACTGCGAAGCTGGACCTCATCAAAACCATCTGAATCGGGAACAACAACAGAAAAAGAGCAGCATCAACCTAACGCTCGAACCGGGCGAGAAAGCACTTAACATCACCAAACTCGCCACGTCGCACGCGATTTGCCTCAGGTGAAATCATCGGGATCTCGGCTCGGACCGCTTTGCGGCGGCGAGCACAATGCAATCGATCGCGCTCAGAAGAGTTCGCGGAAGAGGCGACCGTGCACGAACTCTGAGAGAGAGAGAGAGAGAGAGAGAGAGTACCGTCGAATGTGTGAGACGCCATGGGAGGAGCAGAAGCTTGTGGAGCCTCCACCTCCATCGGACGGAGAAGAGCTCACGCCGCCGTCTGTAGCCGCCGCTAGCCGGAGTACAGAAGCACGAGCCCCATCGGAGTAGAGTGGCGGAGGGAAAACCACTTCCCTTTTATTTTTTTCCTTTTTATTTTTTTCCTTTTTTGGGATAAAAAAACAATTTAATTTGTTTTCTCTTTTTTTGCACTTTTCTTTTTTTTTTTTTTTAAAAGAAAATGCATCAGTGAAATAAATAAGTGAGGGAATTTCTCTATCATGAGAACAAAGTTCGTGAAGTTCTTGATTTTTTTTTTTTTCCTCAAATTCAAATTTTTTAACTGTGTCCTCCAAAAATAAAAGGGCACTTTCGATTTAATTTATCTGATTTTGACAAAAATAAGAATTCAATTTATCTAATCAAAGCCGTGCGTGCCGTGTAAACATATACAAGACATTTCTTGATTTTTAAAATTTTAAAATCTCACCCAATTAAGAAAATAAAATTACAATCTTCCCTTTTCGATAGCTCAAAAAAAAATTTCTTATAGCAAAAGATTGAATATTGAGTATTGGAAGCCAATAAGTGGTGCAAAATCAAGAACATAGGGAATGTATCCATTTTTTCATATGCTAGCTCTTCGTTTTCTATGCAACAATCACATTACTTTGACATATCACGCGAAAGATGGAGAAACCGAGCCAAAACTATGGAATCATTCATGTCCAATATTGTGGATTGGACCACGTAATTGTAATCTACAAGCCTCTATCGCCATGTGACAAAAATTGCTCAAATAAAAAAGATTATCTAAAGTAACTTCTATATGTGATTAGTGATTAAGTTTTACTTATGTCATCATCGTGACTGAACTAATTTAAGACTAAATCAGCCACTAATCGCTAGCCAAATCATCGCTAAGCTATGACATTTATCATATGATACAAGTATTGCGGGCGACAAAGAGGTTCAGAAATTTTACCATATGGTGATCATGTGCTAGTTGGGGAGTAGAGAAACTTGGCCTGCGGCCTCTTCCCATGCATCAAATCTTGTGAAAATAAGTCGTGAGGGCTCCATGCCTCATCCGGCATGCGATATTAGACTAAGGCCACAAATAAATGTACCACGAGAAGAGAGTCAAGATACAACAAAGGTACGCTCCGTTAGACTTCAATCTTTCAAAATTGAATTTGGAAATGCTACATTCAAAGATCATGAGACCGTCCAATAATTTTTTTGGGGGCGGGGGGAGAGAAAATATTGATGACACTTACAATAAATTACCATTAGGAGAAAATGTATTTATTAAGGCTCTGGCTTCATTCATTTTAAGGAAAATAACTTTTAGAAAAATATTTTCTGAATTTTTTAGCGTTCACTTCACGGAAAATGCTTTGATTAGAAAAGACATTTTCCATGAATGGAAAAAGCCTTCTAAAATTGGAGAAAATGTTTTCCACTTTTCAAATTGGGGAAAACATTTTTCACACTTACTCCCTCTTATCTCACACCTTACTAGTCCCCACTTCTTTCTTCCTAATTTTTTTTAACTCGAATTTTTTATTAATTTTTCTTTCTCTTTTTTACTCTTCTTCTTTTTCAGCCAGTCGCCGGCCATGTGACTGTTGGCGATCGGCCACAAGTGAGTCGAGCTCATCAACGAGCTCGCAGCTTTTCGATCTGTAAGGCCTGAGCATTGCCAAACAGCAGCGAGTCTTGAGCCTTGTAGATCGGCAATGCTCAAGCGTCACCAGAGACCATGAGGTTCAAGCCTCGCCAGATTGATGATGCCTAAGCCTCACGATGCTCAAGCATCGTCAATCTGAGCATCGATGGTGCTTGCTGGTTATTGCCATGGCGGCGATTGGTTGAGGAAACGAAAAAAACGAAAAAGAAAGAAAACAAAACAATAGGAAAGAAAAGGAGAAAATGAAAATAAAAATAATTAAAAATTCGAATTTTTAAATAAAATAATAAAAAAGAACAGAAAAAAATAAAAGTAAAAACAAAAAATGATCAAAAGAAGTATATAAAGAAAAATCAAATAAGATACCAAAGACGAAAAATATTTTCCACTTCAATTTCAGATTTCAGCTAAACATCAAAAAATATTATCATTTTCTTGGAAAATATTTTTTTAAAAACGCTATATTTTTCACGAAACGACAAGAGCCTAAATGAGAACTTTTGGAAAAGACACACTTACCAAACGAGGGCTTGTGGAGATGATTGTATTAACTGGAAAGTGTCGCCTATATTTTTTTCTCTTGCTCTTTGGTCAGTGGTGTCTTCCCAACAGGCTCTCATTTTATTTTACTAGGATTGAAGTCTAACGATGCGTAATTTAACCGTGCTTGGAACTCTTCTCATATCACATGCTCTTTTCACTATCTCCGCTCCAGTGATTCTTAGAAATATCGTTTTTTGAAAGTGGTTGATGGATGACACATAGAGCCTTTCCATTCTCTTATAATTGCACTAGCGAAACACTTGCATATTCTTTTCGAGCCACACATCTTTTCTCCACGATGTCTCGCAAATTGGCCATCAAGAAAGTAATCAAATCATTTTAATGCTTTAGTAGTTACACTTATTTCCATCTATGTAAGAATGGGAAGTAAGTGCGAGGTAAAATTTGCTATATTTATTAGGGATAAGTCCATTAAAAGTCATAAATTTGTTATCAAAGTGGAATTGAGTTTTAAAACTTTCAAATTGTTTTTTTAATTCTCTTCAAATCCTCATGCAATAATTGGATTGCTTATTATCCAAATACCTATCCTAAATTTGTTCCAATGGGATCCTGCATTGCCAAGTTTAGATTGGAAAATGACCGGATCGATCTTCCCTGAGACCGGATCGATCTTCCCTAAGACCTGATCGAATTGCTGGTCAAATGTCTTCCGATCGAGGATGCTATCATGCTCTGTTTGGTGTGTTCGTCGTGGCGCTCCGCAGCGCTTAAAGCCCTGATTATTAGTTAGAATCATGGCAAACAAGGCTTATTAGCTAAGATATAAGCCTTCTTTGCATCATAGTCTTATGATACAATGATTGTAGGGTAACAAAGAGCTTCGAAATCATCCCTTGAGATTTAACGGCTGCTTGAATTCAGATGAAAACCACCGAATTGGCACCAATTGCAGATCAAATGACTAATGTTGTTCAACTCTAGTATTAATGCAACTTGGACAGTATTCCAATATTATTTCATGTATAACTTTTTGATTGTGGCATATGGTCATTTGTTTATAATCGACTTATCGTCCATCACATTATGACTATATATGATATAACTATTACCTATAGACCGCAAAACCGACATTCAAGATCTTCACAGCTAGAAACTCAACACATATAATTGAGTAAAAAGATTTACACACCTATTTTGGAATCTATCACTCTTGATGCAGAACAGCAACGATCTAAAGTTCAAGTGCTGAGCACTTCTCCTCTATTACCCTTCGTATCACTCACTAAATGATACTATCCCTTACTCTTTACTTGTGTGTTAGGATTAGAGAAGAGACCTAAGCATTATTTATAAAGTTTTTAGCCATGCCCTCTTATTATGGGCTAAGGTCAACTCGGTCCACACTAGCCGGCCTCATATTAGACTAATTAAGAAATCTTATTTCTCACTTTATTTGACCAATCCCATAAAACAGTAAATAATGATATTAATTAATATTAGCTCACATAGGAAGACTTTTACATTATCCCACTTGGGTTATATTAATGAAAATGTACTGTATGTGTGCACATTTATATTGGTCCAAAGATAATTCTTAATAGTAAATTTGATCCCATAAAGTCTCAAACACCGAATCATGGCGATAACTACATGTATACACAGAGCTTTCCATGATCACAAGTGCTTTTAACTTTATTAATATGGATTCAATATGGTAGTATGGCAAATGAGTAACACCTCTCACAAAGAGTAATACCTTATTGGTTATTCCCTTTGTTAGTTACCATTCTCTCACCTTTAAATGTCATAAAAAATCTTATGTGTCACTAGAGAATATCTTTATGGTTCAATGAATCTATATATATCTTATCTTTATGGTTAACCTTTCTTTATGCATAACAAGACATATCCTTAAAAGCTAATAACTGGATGCCGCTAGTCTTTACTCAATATTTACACAAGACCTTGAGATTTTCATAAATATGTATTCAACAAAATAACAATACATCCATAAATAATTTATTAAATGCAAAAGGTTAATACATATCAAAACATTACTAAACGTAACAACTACATATGTAAACTTTATTAGAGCAAAAAGAAACAAAAAAAGAAGAAGCTCCCACTAAATAATGACATCCGATAATGCTCTTAAGTCCATGCTAATGACATGTCGTTCAAACACACAAGGGCGAAGGCCTTTAGTTAGTGGATCTGCAACCATATCATCTGTCAATATTTTCTCTACTGTAATGTCATCATTTTGAATTGTTTCCTTTATGGTCAAAACTTGATCGCCATAGTTTAAACCCCTTGAGGCATCTATTGTTGTTAATAAACAACACTATAGATTTATTGTCACAATACAACTGTATAGGCCTATCCACAAAATTAAATATAGCTAACTCCCTAATGAGGTTCATGAGCCAAATAGCCTAAGTAGTAGCTAAAAAGCATGCTACAAACTCTGCTTGCATGGCAGAGGATGATATAAACTTCTGTTTCTCACTTTTTCATGACACTGCACCTCCTATCAACATAAAAATATGTTGTTGACTTCATATCATCTTGACTGCCAGTAAAGTCTACATCTAAATACCTTACTAGTAGGGGTGTCAATGGGTAGGATTGGATCCGGTCAGGTTGGGTCGAGTTTTGATGTTACTCGACCTGACTTGAATGAGGGTCATGCATTCTAACCCAACCCGACCCGAGTTGACCTGACCCAAATCATATAGTCCTAAACTTTTTGATTATGTGTCAATTTAGTCATAAAACTTTTAACCTATTGCCAATAAGGTCCTTCCGTCTAATTTTGGCCGGATTTTGCTAATGTGGATGATGGTCAGCTAATGTGGCACGGCCGGCGATAACGTGGACAACTCTTAATAATATTTTTCAAATTATTTCTTTCATTTTCTTTCATTTTTCCTTTTTCTTGTTTTCTTTTCTTTTTTTTCCCTACTCTCCGAGGGCAACCGGCCAAAGACGAGGGCCGATGAGGTCGAGGTCGACCGCGCCGGCCTCGAGCCTCATCGGATCTGGCAAGGTTGGGCCTCGCCCATGGCCAATGAGGCTCAACCCTTGCCAAATCTGGCAAGGGCAAGCCTTCGCCTACCTCGCGCGAGGCCACCCTAGGTGTGTTGGAAGACGGCGAAGTCGACCTCAATCTTTCCGACCTTGGCCTCTGGCTAGTCACCTAGCCAACGACCGCTTGGAGGAAGGAGGAGAATAGGGAAAAATAAAAATAAAAGGAAAATAGAAAGTAAAGAAAATAAATAAATAAACAAATAAACAAATCAGAAAAATATTAAAATAAGAAAATAAAAAAAAATCAGAAAAATATTAAAATATTATTAAAAGTTATCCACGTCATTTGGCCATACATACACGTCAATCGACCAAAGATCTACGTTAGCAAAATCAAACTAAAATTAATTGAAATGACTAAATTGACATCAAATCAAAATGCTTAGGACTAAATTTGCACCAATTAAAGGTTATGACTAAATTGACACCAAGTTAAAAAATTTATGACTAAATTGGCACCAATAAAAGATTTATGACTAAACTGACGTCAATACAAAAGTTTTAAGACTTTTCGACACTTTTCCTAAAATTCATATCAATTTATGAATATAATGTGCCTTATGGTTCTCATTGGGTTATAGTTTGATGTCAACAATTGTAGACTTCTAGTCGACGACAAACCAAAATTGCCGATATGGTTTTGGCTGAAAGTACCTCCAAACCCAAGAATGATTATAAGGAAAATTGCCGTGAGGACTAAAAGAATTACCTCTCGGTCTTTTCTCTAAAATGGTTGCCAACTGCCGAGTTATATACATCTCATTGTGCCCCCAAAAATATATATATATATATGTGTGTGTGTGTGTGTGTGTGTGTGTGTGTGTGTGTGTACATACATACATCTCACAAGTTCATGCAGCAGTCCAGTGTCAAGTTATTGCTTTCTGAGCAACACGAGCCGCACAACGAATGAACTATAAATTTGCCGACATGACATGACAAGTGCAACCAATATTTTTTGGTCTTTCTTTCCTTTCTTTGTCTGTTAATGTGGAACATGAAGTCGCAAAGAACTCTACGCCTGCTGTGTCTCAAGGACAGACTATCGGCAAAAGGGAAAGTACGCAGGACATCTTGCTATTGAAATTGCAAACTACGAGACGGACTTTTAATTTCATCGGCACAAAAGAATTCAAGATCTGGAGAAACGAACTCACATCCTACAAACATTAAACGATCACAACATTCAGAGGAACAGATCCCATGAAAAGAAACAGCAAATCCAGCATTTTTCTCTACTGCTATACCACAACAGAAACAGAAATGAAGATTTCCATTTCTTCAGTTCTATTCTCTTGAAGCAAAAGTTCGAGATCGATTGCTCCGGGTCGTGAATCAGATCTTCTTGGTGCGAGCCAATCTGTGGGATTTGAGCTCTTGAATCAGGGCACCCAGATCAGACCAAGAAGAACCACCTTCTTCCACAGCCCCTCTCGCCATCTCTGCAAGTGCTCTCGCTCTCCTTCTCATTTCATCTGCTTCCTCGCCCACCAGGACTCGCTTCACCGCCTCCTCCACTTTCTCGCTCTTCACGCTGTCGCCGAACGAGAGAACCCACTGCTTCACCCCGATGTCGATACCGATCTTGAGCACTCGGGTCACGAGCTTCTCGTTGTAGAATTGCTCCGCCGCAACCGGCCACGTCACCATTGGCACGCCGGCCGTGACCGCCTCCAGGATTGAGTTCCACCCGCAATGCGTCACGAACCCCGCGATCGCCTCATGATGGAGAATCGGCACCTGAGGAGCCCAGCCCCTGATGATGAGGCCCTTGTTTCGGATTCTTGATTCGTACCCATCAGGCAACCACTCTTCTTTGCCTTCTTCCACATTAGGGTCCTTCTTCACCACCCAGATGAACTGTTGCCCTGATGCTTCTAGTCCGACAGCGAGCTCGTGGAGCTGAGCAGCATTGAAATTCGTCATGCTTCCGAAGCAAACGTAGATGACTGAGTTGGGTTGCTTCGAGTCAAGCCACTTGAGACACTCGTGCTGGTCAATGGATGCTTGGTTGCCCCCGTGTGCTTTGTCCTTAGTCTCCTTATTGCATAGGGAGAGCGGGCCGACAAACCAGGATCGTCTCCCGAGGAATGTCCTGTAATGGTCAGCGTAAGCCGGCTCGAGCTCGTGGAAGCTATTCATGACGACTCCGTAGCTCCTCTTCTCCGATTCCTTCACCTCGTTGTGGAACTTGGTGAACTCGTTCTCTTCCCTGACGAAGTCCTGCAACTGCATCCTGGTCAATGTGATTTCTCCGGGAAGTTGGGGATGACGAAGGGCTCCGAATCGCAGGACACCTTCTTGTGAGGCTCATAGAGCCTCACACATTCTGCCCCGGCCATGGAGAAGGCACTCGTCCCATGGAAAAGGAGCCTAGGAATGCCGAACTTGGCTGCGACCTCGATTGTCCAGGGGAAGAAAATGTCCGAGATCAGACAGTCGGGGTTGAGTTTCTCTATCAGCAGCTCGAGCTGTCGGTCCAGCATCCTGACGGCTCTCATGAACGGCTTACGCATTTCCATCGTAGTGATCTTGCTCAGACTGCCACAGTCTTCTGGCAAGCCGACCTCCTTCAGGGGCAACGTCACCGTGACAGCATCGATGTCGAAGCCCGAATCCTTGGTTTTCGCGATGGATTTCCAGAAGGTGGGCTCATCATGGGGGGTGGCGATGAGGGTGGACTTGCAGCCTCTCGTGGCGAAGAGTTTGGCCAGGTCGATCATCGGGATCATGTGGCCCGGAGCCATGAAAGGGAAGAAGAAAATGTGAAGCTTATGGCTTTCACTATCCATTTGGCCACACAAGAGAACGTTCTGCTACAGGAACGTGGACAGGAATGATGCTGGCAAAGCGGGAGAAAGATTTAGTAGTGATGCTGTTGACCTTTGAAAGCTGAGGTTTGTTTAAAGGCTTAAGACCTGGGACAATATATATAAGGGAGGGGGCTTGGGAGTAAAGAATAGGGGGGATGAGGGGAAGACCAGTTTGATTTCTGCTGGTCAAATATTACTTTAATGGCGACGAGAAAGACGAGTGGGAATAGTTATGTCTTGTCTTCTAGTCAAGATGACATAATCTATTACGTCAATAAGCCTACAAGTCATAGGGCAATTATTGAAAGAGGCAAATTTATCACTCGTCGAGTTCTGCAGAGACGTCATGCATGACCAATTCGCCCGACATGGGCCTCACATTCCTTTACTTTTTCGTGCGCGGTCGACGAAGCTTGAAAGATGCACATGCCTCGTTCCAACCACAGCCGGAAAAACAGTGTCCCCACTATTCCTCGGGAGAATCACATGAATGAAGGGAAATTATTGGGAAAAGCGTCACAGAGGCCTAGATCTTTTGCATTGATATCAATTTAGTCGTAAATTATTTATTTATTTATTTATTTTTGGTAATCGAGGTGTCAGGCGGTAGAACCCATTGCCATGCGCGCACTCGACTATTCGGGAGAAGCCAAGACAAGAACCCACCGCCACGCCTCCCACTTAAATCACGCGCGACTTCGGGAATCGAGCCAAGACCAGCGAGTCGAGTTCGCCCTAACCAACGGGCTACCCATGGGTGGGTGTCGTAAATCTTTTATTGATATCAATTTAGTTCTAAATCTTTTGACTTGATGATAAGTTAGTCATAAACCTTTAATTGATGCCAATTTAATCATATACTTTTTGACTTGATGCAAATTTATTCCTAAAATTTTTAATTTAATGTCAATTCGGTCATTTTGGCTAATTTTGGCTAGATTTGACCGACATGGATGTTGATCGATTGATATGGCACGGCCAATGCTAACGTGGATAGCATTTAATAATATTTTAATATTTTTCGAACTATTTATTTCTTTTCTTTTTTCTTTTCTTTCCCTATTCTCCTCCTTCCTTCAACCAGTCACCCAATCGGCGATTTGCCAGAGGCTAAGGCGGCGCGCTTAGGGCAACCTCGTGCTAGGCAGGTGAAGGCTCACCCTCGCCCAATCTGGTGAGGGTCAAGCCTCGCCAGCCATGGGCAAGGCCCAAACTCTCCGGATTCAACAAGATCGAACTTCGCCCAGCCACTAACAAGGCTCAAGCCATCTAGGCGCTACCTCACAGCCTCTAACGATGGCTCGAGCCCTCGCCAGGGGCTGGGTGAGGCTTGATCTTATCGGATCTAGCGAGGTTAGGCCTCGCCCATTAGGGGTGATCAGTTTCCGATTTCCATTTTTTGGGACCGGAGACTGAACCGGACTGTTCTAGGATTGGGAACCGGCTGACTTGGCAGACCCGGTCCGGTCAATAAAACTAACCACTTAGCAAAAAAAAATTTTAAAATTTTAAAAACTAGAATTATTATTATTTTAGAGTTTATTTTATTTTTTAAGAAATTAAAAAATATATTTGTAAACAAAAAATAGTCGGTCCGGTTCCACTCGGAATCGAAAACGAGACCGAAGCCCCTAGAAATTGGACCAAACTAGCTAGTTTGGTCTGGTCTAGCAGTTCCGGTTTGGGTAGTCCGACACCCCTATCGCCCATGGCTGGCGAGGCTTGACCCTCCTTAGATCTGGCAAGGACAAGCCTCGCCCACCCTCACGACCACTAGTAAAGGCTTGAGCCTCGCCATTTCTAGCGGCTAGTGAGGTGCACTAAAGGCCGATGAGGTCGACCTCACCTGCCCTTGTCTTTGGTCGGTTGCCTAGCCAAAGATTAGCTGGAGGAAAGAGGAGAATAGGGGAAAAAAAAAGAAAAGAAAAAGAAAAGGAAAAATGAAAGAAAATGAGATAAATAATTCAAAAAATATTAAAATGTTATTGAAAGTTGTCGACGTCGGCCGCCGGTCATGCCACTCAGCTAAACGGCGTTTATGTCGGTAAAAAATCCTATCAAAATTAGCTAGAAGGATCCAATTGGTACTAGTTTAAAAGTTTTAGGACTAAATTGGCACCAAGTTAAAACGTTTAGGATTA
This sequence comes from Corymbia calophylla, assembly GCA_014182845.1. Lineage (NCBI taxonomy): Eukaryota > Viridiplantae > Streptophyta > Magnoliopsida > Myrtales > Myrtaceae > Corymbia > Corymbia calophylla. The sequence continues at coordinate 3,762,161 of CM024696.1, read as the reverse complement.
AATTATCACCAATTAAACAATTTAAGACTAAATTGGCACTAATAAAATGTTTATGATTAAATTGGTACTAATGTAAAAAGTTTAGGACTTTTCTAATACTTTTCCCATTTTTACTTGTAATGTTTTTTTTCCTCTTTTGTTGCGACAGTTGGTGTTTCACTTTTCTTTGATCTTGAACACATGAATTTTTTTTTTCCAAAACATATACATACTAACAAATAATTAGTAAAGGTAACATTTTTTCATTTTTCATAACTTGGAAGGAAAATAGAAAGTGTTTCTATCAAAAAACAATCCGCGTTAATTTTTTCCTAAGTTGAACCTAACAGGAAATGCTTGTTAATTTGTGTGTGCTAATAGCAGTAGGTTCTTGTTTGAGAATAGGATCCTCAATCGCCGTTATGCCTTTATTGATATCTCAACCGATCTCAATCATTATTACTCCATTTGTAAACTTCATAACCATCATCTTTTACATGTATGAATAATTTGCACGAATTAGTTACCAAGTAAAGACAACTTCGCAGTTGCGCACCCCATCCTTTTTTGGTTGCCTAATGTGTCGATGACGGTAAATTCATGTTTGAACCGAGGTCCGTATTTTTTGAAATTCATCATCGTGGTTGATCAAGCGACTACACATTTTTATCCCATTGGAGCAATGACTTCAATAGCATTTAGTTCATGTATCCAGATTAGGGCTGGCCACCAAGCTATTCCAGGCATAGTTGGCGCGGGCCCGACATTTTTTCAAACTTAAAATTGGAAATTTTTTACATAGAAAAATTCAAAAATTACTAAATATTATAAAAAATTACCTTTTTTCGAACATTACAAGTAATCCAAGAATTATCTGAAGAAAATTAATAAGTTGCTAAAAATAGCAAGAAACCCCTAAAGACTTCATCGACTTACGCTGCTAGCACTATGAGAGGTGGAGCACTTATGTTATGAGAGTTGGAGTAGAGCGTCAGCACACCCATCCCCTCGCATGCCTTCTTCAACATCTACGTCCAGAGGGAAATTCTTGACTTTCCCTCCTCGTGTCATGTAGAGAACCCAAATTCATGGTGTTTAAGTTAGGAGTCGTCAACAAGATTTAGATGTTAGATAGACTTCTGATCAGTGAGCTGTTCGTACTAGCATTTATCTAACGTGATGCCAAAGATTGTATCAAAGATGCCAAACTTATTGACAATCGTCATAATTTTGGTGTCACATTCGAGTAACCATAAGAGTTCAATGATGGAATTCCCATTTCTCATTGACCCAATAGACAATGACAACATAGTACAAATAATTCACAAGATTGATCCATAGATGAAGATTTAAAGAGACTTGAAAGTTGCCAAGTAACAATAGAAGTACTAACGCCGACTTTTCTCTTTGCACAACGACTTGAAGTTTCTAGTGTTTACTGTTCGTATTCCTAAACCGAGGTTGTAGAGCTGTCTTAGTGTAATGAACAAATTGGGAATTTTTGGCAAAGCCAAAGGGTTGCTCGAGAGCAAGACAATAAAATTCAATCTCCCCCTGATTCGTTGCCTCATAATACTTCAACGGTCTTCTTGTATGCGACGTTGCACTTAAATATCTCCCCCGACCTGTGGATCTCTTTTGTGTGTCTTGTTTGATGCCTCCTCAAATGGCCCATCTCATTTAGCCATCGCTATGGTTGGTTGGGGGGTTTTCTCTAGGATAGGGGCTCCATGTGGAGTCTCATTGTCGAATTTGGCTTATTGTCAAGGTGGAGCTAACACGTGTAGTTGTTATTGCTAAACTCACCAAACCATTAAAAAGGGGAAAAGTGTCAAAAAAGTCATAAATCTTTTGCATTTATATCAATTTAATCCTAAACGTTTTGACTTTGTGTCAATTTACTCTTAAACCTTTTATTGATGCCAATTTAGTCTCGAACCTTTTGAATTAATGCCAATTTAGTCATAAAACTTTTTAACCTAGTGTCAATTCGATTATTCCAGTTAATTTTGGCTGGATTTTGTTGATGTGGACGTCGGATGGCTGACATAGCACAACCGGCGCTGATGTAGACAACTTTTACTAATTTTATAATATTTTTCAATTTATTTATTTTTCCTTTTTTCTTTTTTTTTCCCTGTTCCCGCCTTCCTCTAGCTGGTCGCCGGCTAGGTAATTAGCTAGAGGGGAGGGTCAACGAGGTCAAAGTCGACCTCACCAGCCTCCGACGCGCGCCTAGGGTGACCTCATGCCGGGTGGGCGAGGGCGAGCCTTGCTAGCCCAGCCCTTTGGCTGGTCGCCTAGCTAACGACCGATTGGAGGAAAGAGAGGACTGGAAAAAAAAAAAAGAGGAAAAAAGGAAAGGAAATAAAATAATTTGAAAAATATTAAAATATTATCAAAAGTTATCAACGTCAACACCGACTATGCCACATTAGCCATCCAGTGTCCACATTAGCAAAATTTAACCAAAAGGACCAAATTGACACTGGGTCAAAAGTTTTAGGAATAAATTGCCATAAATTAAAAATGTTTATGACTAAATTGACACCAATAAATGGTTTAGAACTAAATTGGTACCAAGTCAAAAGGTTTATGACTAAATTGGCACCAATAAAATGTTTAGAACTTTTTTTAATACTTTTCCCCATTAAAAAGTGTTTTGCCAGGTGAAATGGATTGGGATAATCGAAAACGGTTATTAATTTTGTTCTTAATTACGATGTTTAGAGTGTGACCAAATGAAATAGGAAGTAAATGAATTTGACAAGCGATTTTTAAAAAGCAAGAGCATTAGGAAGTAACATCCGAGCGAGGATTAAAAATTGATGATTAATGAGAGGGAGAGAACCGATTTCACGAGAGAGGATAATTTTTTTCCCAACGACTGGCCGTTGGGCCAGCGTCGGTCACTGGACCAGTGAACCAATTCTTGGCGCCTCATATTGGGCCATACGGCCCAGTCGTGCCCGGCCGACATGGCCGTTGGCCACCAGGACCACCTCTAACATCCAGAATCATGCAGGAGTTTTCTCGTCGACGCAGGTCTCTGTAACATGCCCCGCCAGGCGAAAAGCTAACCAACGTCTTCTCGTCTTCTGAGCAACACGAGCCGCACAGTGAATGAACTATAAATTTGCCGACGTGACATGACAAGTGCAACCAATATTTTTTGGTCTTTCTTTCCTTTCTTTGTCTGTTAGTGGGGACCATGAAGTTGCAAAGATCTCTACGCCTGCTGTGTCTCAAGGACAGACTATCGGCAAAAGATAAAGTACGCAGGGCATCTTGCTATTGAAATTGCAAACTACGAGACGGATTTTTAATTTCATCGGCATAAAAGAATTCAAGATCTAGAGAAACGAACTCACATCCTACAAACATTAAACGATCACAGCATTCCGAGGAATAGATCCCATGAAAAGAAACAGCAAATCCAGCATTTTTCTCTACTGCTATACCACAACAGGAACAGAAATGAAGATTTCCCTTTCTTCAGTTTTATTCTCTTGAAGCAAAAGTTCGAGATCGATTGCTCCGGGTCGTGAATCAGATCTTCTTGGTGCGAGCCAATCTGTGGGATTTGAGCTCTTGAATCAGGGCACCCAGATCAGACCAAGAAGAACCACCTTCTTCCACAGCCCCTCTCGCCATCTCTGCAAGTGCTCTCGCTCTCCTTCTCATTTCATCTGCTTCCTCGCCCACCAAGACTCGCTTCACCGCCTCCTCCACTTTCTCGCTCTTCACGCTGTCGCCGAACGAGACGACCCACTGCTTCACCCCGATGTCGATACCGATCTTGAGCACTCGGGTCACGAGCTTCTCGTTGTAGAATTGCTCCGCCGCGACCGGCCACGTCACCATTGGCACGCCGGCCGTGACCGCCTCCAGGATTGAGTTCCACCCGCAATGCGTCACGAACCCCCCGATCGCCTCATGATGGAGAATCGGCACCTGAGGAGCCCAGCCCCTGATGATGAGGCCCTTGTTTCGGATTCTTGATTCGTACCCATCAGGCAACCACTCTTCTTTGCCTTCTTCCACATTAGGGTCCTTCTTCACCACCCAGATGAACTGTTGCCCTGATGCTTCTAGTCCGACAGCGAGCTCGTGGAGCTGAGCAGCATTGAAATTCGTCATGCTTCCGAAGCAAACGTAGATGACTGAGTTGGGTTGCTTCGAGTCAAGCCACTTGAGACACTCGTGCTGGTCAATGGATGCTTGGTTGCCCCCGTGTGCTTTGTCCTCAGTCTCCTTATTGCACAGCGAGAGTGGGCCGACAAACCAGGATCGTCTCCCCAGGAATGTCCTGTAATGGTCAGCGTAAGCCGGCTCGAGCTCGTGGAAGCTATTCATGACGACTCCGTAGCTCCTCTTCTCCGATTCCTTCACCTCGTTGTGGAACTTGGTGAACTCGTTCTCTTCCCTGACGAAGTCCTGCAACTGCATCCTGGTCAATGTGATTTCTCCGGGGAAGTTGGGGATGACGAAGGGCTCCGAATCGCAGGACACTTTCTTGTGAGGCTCATAGAGCCTCACACATTCTGCCCCGGCCATGGAGAAGGCACTCGTCCCATGGAAAAGGAGCCTAGGAATGCCGAACTTGGCTGCGACCTCGATTGTCCAGGGGAAGAAAATGTCCGAGATCAGACAGTCGGGGTTGAGTTTCTCTATCAGAAGCTCGAGCTGTCGGTCCAGCATCCTGACGGCTCTCATGAACGGCTTACGCATTTCCATCGTAGTGATCTTGCTCAGACTGCCACAGTCTTCTGGCAAGCCGACCTCCTTCAGGGGCAACGTCACCGTGACAACATCGATGTCGAAGCCCGAATCCTTGGTTTTCGTGATGGATTTCCAGAGGGCGGGCTCATCATGGGGGGTGGCGATGAGGGTGGACTTGCAGCCTCTCGTGGCGAAGAGTTTGGCCAGGTCGATCATCGGGATCATGTGGCCCGGAGCCATGAAAGGGAAGAAGAAAATGTGAAGCTGATGGCTTTCACTACCCATTTGGCCACACAAGAGAACGTTCTGCTACAGGGACGTGGACAGGAATGATGCCGGTGAAGCGGGAGAAAGATTAAGTAGTGATGCTGTTGACTTTTGAAAGCTGAGGTTTGGTTAAAGGCTTAAGACCTGGGACAATATATATAAGGGAGGGGGTTTGGGAGTAAAGAATAGGGGGGATGAGAGGAAGACCAGTTTGATTTCTGCTGGTCAAATATTACTTTAATGGCGACCAGAAAGACGAGTGGGAATAGTTATGTCTTCTAGTCAACATGACATAATCTATTACGTCAATGAGCCTGCAAGTTATCGGAGACGTCATGCATGACCAATTCGTCCGACATGGGCTTCACACTACTTTACTTTTTCGTGCATGGAAATCTCACTTTGGATAATCACCGCGCGGTCGACGAAGATTGAAAGATGCTCATGTCTCGTTCCAACCACAGCCGGAAAAACGCGGCATCAGTGTCCCCACTGTTAGAGGACGCTCAAAATTTTACGCGGCTTGCCGGAATCACATGAATGAAGGGAAATTATTGGGAAAAGTGTCACAAAAGTTCTAAATATTTTGCATTAGTACTAATTTAGTCGTAAATCTTTTATTGGTGTCAATTTAGTTTTAAATCTTTTGAACTTGATGATAATTTAGTCATAAACCTTTACTTGGTGCCAATTTAATCTTATACTTTTTGACTTGATGCAAATTTTTTCCTAAAACTTTTAATTTAGTGTCAATTTGATCATTCCAACTAATTTCGGCTAGATTTTGCCGACATGGATGTCGATCGATTGATGTGGCACAACCGGTACTAATGTGGACAATATTTAATAATATTTTAATATTTTTCGAACTATTTATTTCTTTTCTTTCCCTATTCTCCTTCCTTCCTTCAGCCAGTCACCCAATCGGCGATTGGCCAACGGCCAAGGCCGGCACGCTTAGGGCAGCCTTGCGCTAGGCGGGTGAAGGCTCACCCTCGCCCAATCTAGTGAGGGTTGAGCCTCGCCACCCATGGTCAAGGCCCAACCTCGCCAAATTCAACAAGATCAAACTTCGCCTAGCCACCGACGATGGCTCGAGCCCTCGCTAGGGGTTGGGTGAGGCTTGACCTTATCGGATCTAGCGAGATTGGGCCTCACCCATTGGGGTGATCAGTTTCTAATTCGGTCTGGTTTCGATTTTTTGGGACCGGAGACTGAACCGGATTGTCCTAGGATTGGGAACTGGACCCAACCGATCGGTCCAGTTCAAGAAAACTAACCACTTAGCAAAAAAATTCAAAAAAATTTAAAAAGAAACTAGAATTATTATTATTTTAGAGTTTATTTTATTTTTTAAGAAATTAAAAAATATATTTGTAAACAAAAAATAGTCGGTCCGGTTCCTCTTGAAATTGAAAATGGGACCAATGCCCTTATAAACCGGACCAAACCAACTCTAGTCTGGGCAGTCTAACACCCCTATCGCCCATGGCTGGCGAGGGCAAGCCTCGCCCACCCTCACGACCATGGCAAAGGCTTGAGCCTCGCCATTACTATTGGCTAGCGAGGTGCACTGAAGGCCGGTGAGGTCAACTTCACCGGCCCTTATCTTTGGCCGGTTTCCTAGCCGAAGGAAGGAGGAGAACAAGGGGAAAAAAAAAGGGAAGAAAAAATAAAAGGTAAAAGGAAAGAAAATGAGATAAATAATTCAAAAAATATTAAAATATTGTTGAAAGTTGTCCACATCAACATTGGTCGTGGCACACAGCCGAACGGCGTTTATGTCAGTAAAATCCAATTAAAATTAGCTAAAAGGATCTAATTGGCATTAGGTTAAAAGTTTTAGAACTAAATTGGTACCAAATCAAAACATTTAGGATTAAATTATCACCAATTAAATAATTTAAGACTAAATTGACACTAACAAAAGGTTTAGGATTAAATTGGTACTAAAGTAAAAGGTTTAGGACTTTTCTAATACTTTTCCCATTTTTACTTGTAATGTTTTTTTTCCTCTTTTGTTGCAAGGTGTTTCACTTTTCTTTGATCCTGAACACATGAATTTTTTTTCCAAAACATATACATACTAACAAATAATTAGAAAAGGTAACATTTTTTCACTTTTCATAAACTTGGAAGGAAAATAGAAAGTGTTTCTATAAAAAAAAACAATCCGCGTTAATGTTTTCCTAAGTTGAACCTAACAGGAAGTGCTTGTTAATTTGTGTATGCTAATAGCAGTAGGTTCTTGTTTGAGAATAGGATCCTCAATCTCCTTTATGCCATTATTGATATCTCAACAAATCTCAATCGTTATTACTCCATTTGTAAATTTCATAACCATCATCTTTTACATGTATGACAAATTTGCAGGGATTAGTTACCAAGTAAAGACAACTTCGTAGTTGCGCACCCCATCCTTTTTTGGGTGCCTAATGTGTCGATGATGGTAAATTCACGTTTGAACCAAGGTCCGTATTTTTTGAAATTCATCATCGTGGTTGATCAAGCGACTACACATTTTTATCCCATTGGAGCAATGACTTCAATAGCATTTAGTTCATGTATCCAGATTAGGGCTGGCCACCAAGCTATTCCGGGCATAGTTGGTGCGGGCCCGACATTTTTTCAAATTTAAAATTGGAAATTTTTTACATAGAAAAATTCAAAAATTACTAAATATAATAAAAAATTACCTTTTTTCGAACATTACAAGTAATCCAAGAATTATCTGAAGAAAATTAATAAGTTGCTAAAAATAGCAAGAAACCCCTAAAGACTTCATCGACTTACGCTGCTAGCACTATGAGAGGTGGAGCACTTATGTTATGAGAGGTGGAGTAGAGCGTCAGCACACCCATCCCCTCGCATGCCTTCTTCAACATCTACGTCCATAGGGAAATTCTTGACTTTCCCTTCTCGTGTCATGTAGAGAACCCAAATTCATGGTGTTTAAGTTAGGAGTCAACTCCTCTCACCCTGGGTGAGCTTTCTCTCTATCCCAGCTAGGGATAGTTGAAACCCTAAGGCCCTTTCCCTGCAAAACACAGCAGATTTCCATGGTAGATTCTTCTCATCAACTGGAGTAACAGGTGCTGCCTCCCCCTCCTCTCCCCATCTTCTTCTTCTGCCCCTTGGTTTTCTCAACCCTAGACAGAAACCATGGCTAATGCTTCTCATTACCCACCGGATTAGTCTTCCTAGTCCCAGCCGCATACCGCCTCTTATTCACCTGCATTTTCGCAAATAGTCAGATTTCTTGACCCTAGCCGAGCTCCTTTCATTCCCAACCCTAAAATACCACATACCCATCCACCGGAACATTGTATTAGTTGAAAACCCATACTGCCCAATCCTCCTAAGCTATGAATATGGAGGGTGAACAGGAGAACCATTTGAGAATGGCCACGCTGTGTAAAAGAATGGGGGACTTATGGGCGGAAGAAGACATTACAGAGCTGAATGCAGTTATCCCCGAATCGATACATCAGGAAAGTAAGCTTCTTCTCTATGGCAAACTACTATCTAAACCTAATGTTAATTTTCCAGCCTTCTTGAGCACCATGAAGAGAGCCTGGAGGATTGAGTCAGTAAAATGCAACATGATAGAACAGGGGTTCTTTTTGTTTACCTTTAACTCTGTCGAAGAAAAGGAGAGAGTGCTAAAAACAGGGCCATGGTCCTTTGCGAGTAATTTGCTGATTCTGAAAGAGGGGGACCCCAATATCCCAGAGCACCGTTATGATTTCTCCCAGTATGCCTTCTGGGTCCATTTAGTTGGTCTTCCTAGAGTTGCAATAACCGAAGCAGCTATTAGAAAAATCGCAGGGAAACTTGGCACAGTAGAGAAAGTCAAAATTGAAGCAAAATACAACAGCTCGAGTAGAATGGGCAGAGCTAAAGTGATTCTAGACCTGCAAAAACCCCTTAAAACTGGAACGGTCATTGATTTGGGAGGGATGAAATGGTGGATTGACTTTAAGTATGAAAGATTACCCCATTACTGCTATTCATGTGGGTGTATGGGTCATTATGCAACTTCATGCCCAATATTCCCGTATGAAGACTCGGGAGCTCCTCCCAAGTACGGATCGTGGCTTAAAGCGGAGGTGAAAGAGTCAAGCCCGTGCTGGAAAAAATTTTTCGGGGATTTAGAGGCTGCTGAAGGCAATGAAGAAATGGTGCCCGAAACCCCCATCTACAAAACAGCAACAAATATCAACATAGGTATGGCGACGCCAAATGAAACAGCACTTGTAATTTACAATCCAGCAGAGCACGAAGACACCCATGAAGGAAACATTTTGACCCCTATATCCCCTTCAAGAGGGCAAAGAGTCCAGCAAACTCAGCAGCTGTTATTATCTGATACTGACTAGAATCACAAACTAAGTTCCAGTAAGAAAGGCAAAGCTTCAATGAAATTGCCAGTGACCAAAAAACAGAAGAGGTTCAACCCATATGTTATACGTGGTAACCAAGACTGTCTCATTGATGAAGGGCACCTTTTAGAAACTCCTATCCAGATGTGGGAAGGGGAGTATACCCGGGCTTTGGTGGCTGGCCCTAATAAGCCACCACAGAAGACATGAAAATCATAAGCTGGAACTGTCAAGGGCTGGGTAACCCCTTGACAGTCCAGCACCTCCGAGCCTTAGTGGCTCGTGAAAGGCCCGATTTGGTTTTCCTCATGGAAACCAAAAACAAAGAGGTGATACTTCAGCGCTTAGCTAAGCATCTTCAGCTTAAATATTTAAAGACTATAAACCCAATTGGCATTGCGGGTGGCTTGGCTTTATTATGGAGTGAGGAGGTATCAGTGGCAATAGAGGCTAGTTCAGAGGAGTGGATGGGGTGCTGTGTCGAGAATAGGGCAGCAACTTTCTGATGAGAATAGCCTTTTTACATGCACCCAACGTTTTTCAAAACAGACTTGCTCTTTGGCGGGTATTAAGGAATTACAACCATCCCAGTTCTTTCCCGTGGCTATGCATCGGCGACTTTAATGAAGTTTTATACCAATGGGAGAAATGTGGCATGATAGAAGTTGATCGCTATCGGATGGTAGCCTTCAGGGAGTTCGTGGACACTTGTGCTCTAATCGATATGGAGAGTAAGGGCTGTACATATACATGGACAAACAGAAGGGAGGGGGACCAGCTAGTAAAAAAAAGACTAGATAGAGCCTTTTGTAACCTGGAATGGCGAATCGCTTTCCCAAATGCTGAAGCATACGCTCTCCCTGCAATTGGGTCAGATCATAGCCCGATCCTCCTCTCACTGCATCCTACTGTTTCCTGCACACAGAAGCGTTTCAAGTTTGAAGCATTTTGGCTAAACAAGCCAGAATTCTCAAAAGTGGTTAGACAAGCCTGGGAAGATGATGCTGGAAATACAGGGAATATCATCGACAAGCTTAAAAGTGTTGTTCAGGTGCTTAGGCGCTGGAGCAGCAGGACTTTTAAAAATGGATTTCATCAAATAGAGGCCTTACAAAAGAAACTAATCGTTCTGACTAATACTGATGATAGGGCATCAATGGGGGAGGAATATAAGCAGCTCGTGGGGCAAATAGAAGACCTATGGAGACAAGAGGAGATGTATTGGAGTATGAGGTCTAGGGTTAATTGGTTGAAATGGGGGGACAGGAATACCAAATTCTTCCACGCTACTACGATTCAACGGAGAATACGAAACATAATCGCTATGCTAAGGATTGATGACCAGAACTGGAGCCAAGATCCTAGTGTTCTCAAAAACCACATCTCAGACTTTTACAAGTCTTTGTATACGTCGGTAGGGGAGAGAAACTATGGTCCACTGCGAACAATGTCCTCGGATTGTCACGAAAGACATAAATACAGCCTTGATGATGCCCATAACTAAAGAAGAAGTGAAAGGTGCGATTTCAAATGGGACCTACTAAGGCACCGGGGCCGGATGGACTCAATGGGCTTTTCTATCATAGCAATTGGCCAGTAATTCAAGAGGACATCTTTAAAATGGTACAGTCTTTCTTTGACTTAGGCGCTTTTAACCCTGAGATAAACAAAACTCAACTCACCCTTATCCCGAAAATCCCTAACCCTGAACATATCTCCTAGTATCGACCCATCAGCCTATGTAATTTCAATTCCAAAATCATTGCTAAAGTGCTGGCAAACAGGTTAAAACCATGGCTTCCATAGCTTATTCTCCCAGAACAAAGTGCCTTCATAAGTGGAAGGCAAATTCAAGACAATATTTTCATTGTGCAAGAGGTCCTACACCAGCTTCGAGTTCGTAAAAGGAAAAAGAAATTCCAAGCGGTGCTAAAACTAGATATGTAAAAAGCTTATGATAGGGTGGAGTGGGATTTCCTAGGCGACTACATGCTACACATTGGCTTTTGTGAAAAATGGGTCTCTCTCATTAAATGGTGCATATCTTCCGTATCCTTTAGTGTGAAAGTTAATGGTGAAACCACGAGAACAATTTCAGCCATCCCGAGGGATTAGACAAGGTGATCCTTTATCCCCCTATTTGTTTATCTTAATGGCAAATGCATTGTCTACTCTTATCACAAAAGCTGTTTTGGAAGGATCTATTAAAGGCATCAAGCTCAATCCTCACTGTCCTACTCTCTCTCACCTTCTATTTGCGGATGATGCCATTTTCTTCCTAGAAGGCAATATCAAAGAAGCCCAAAACCTGTCTAATATCCTAAATCAGTATTGTTACGCGTCCGGACAGGCCATAAATATGAATAAATCGGGAGTTTTCTTTGGGAAAGGCTGCCCACAAGGCCTATGAGCCAATCTCGCAGCTGAGTTACGGGTGCCAGTTATGGAGAAAACAGGGAAGTACTTGGGGATACCTTCGGATTGGGGTAACACAAAAAAAGAGATGTTCTCATGGGTGCTTGCAAAGGTGGATAGGAAACTAGAGGGATGGAAAGAAAACCTTGTCTCAAAAGTCTGGAAAGAGGTTTTACTCAAATCAATCATCCAGGCACTTCCACAATATGCTATGTCGATGTTTAAAATCCCTGTTTCCATATGCAGAGCCATTCAAAGGAAAATCGCAGCTTTTTGGTGGAAGCAAAATATGCATCGAAGAGGTATTCATTGGAAGAGTTGGGACCTGTTAAAGGAAAGAAAAGACAAGGGAGGACTTGGCTTCAGAGACTTGATGGATTTTAATAAAGCTCTTTTGGGGAAACAAGCATGGAGACTCAGTACAACAAAAGAGGCTCTATGGTGTAGACTCTTTCAAGGTCTCTACTTCCCGAGTGGTAACTTATGGAATGCTAAACGAGGACCCCGACCATCTTGGGCCGGCAAAGTATTCTAATAGGAAGAGATGTTATTGAACCGGGGATGAAATGGGAAGTGGGGAACGGGGAAAGTATACGAGTTAGAGAGGACAGATGGCTGGTTCCGGGGGACAATTGGTGGCTCGGCTAATCTAAATGAGCCACGACTTGTAGCTGATTTCATTAATCGTGGCTCTAGGATGTGGAACGCGGACCTCATCAAGGAGACATTTTGTGAAAATTTTGTACGAAATTCTTGCAATGCCTCTTAGTATCAATCCTGGACCCGATAAACTTCAATGGATAGCAAATAAATCGGGAACATACCAAGTGAAGAGTGGCTACAACATGCTAAGAGCACAGAACAACCTATACCCTGTTTCCCAAGCATCAACATCATATCAGAATCCTAAGCGCCTATGGATTGAAATATGGAATTTATGCACATCCCCCAAAATCAGGTTTTTTCTATGGAGTGTCTGTCAAGAGGCCCTTCCCACAAAAATGAATCTCCACCGAAGGAAAGTAGTACTTGAGCCAATATGGCCCGTGTGCGCATCAGCCCCGGAAACCTCAGAACACTTGTTCTTCTTGTGCCCCTGGACCAAACAAGTTTGGATAGCCTCCGGTTTAGCTTTTAACACAGCCTCGACGAGCATAACAAGAATAGATAAGGACATCAGCACTTTCCTTACCTCAGATGGCTCAGCAAGGACCAAAGCCCTCTTCGCAACTCTCCTATGGTGCATCCGGAAGTCCGAAACAGCAACCTTTGCTGGTCGCCACCAAATCCACCGCAAACCGTCGAAGAAGCTGTATCTCAGCAACGTTTAACGAAAAATGGAGCACCCGAGCAACCGAACAACCTTACCTCGGCTAGAAAACCGGGAACCGCCGGGTGTGGGTGCTTTGTGAAAGTGAACATTGATGCTTTGCCCGGAGGAGTTCGTCAAGGGGAGGGGTCGATCGCCGGAGTTTGTCGAGACAACGAAGGTACCATGATCGCCCGCCTTCTCGAGCTCGATTCACGCTCCCTCACCGCTTGTAGCTGAAACCTTAGCACTTGCGTGCGGCTTTGCTTTGTGGGTTTTGGAGCGAGAACCGGAACTTCACGGCTTTGCTGCTCAACCACTTCGGTTCGCACGTGCTGATCTCCACCGATAACTCGGCGGTAGTTCGCCCGTCGTGGGCTTGGAGGAGCCGTCGTGGGCCCTAAAGCCGCTGGTCCAAGATCGCCGCAAGTTGCTTGGGCCAATTGCCAAACATCCAAATACTTGTATGAGCCCGGGAGTAAGAACAAAGTGGGCGATTGGGTGGCAAAAGCCCACCTCAATGGCACCCTCCCGCCGAATTGGGTGTCTCGCCCCTCGCAAGCCCTACTATCTATTTTATGTCTTGAATTCGGTTCTAGTTGTAATCAATCGCGAAATTAGTAATGAAAATCCTTTTACGACCAAAAAAAAAAAAAAAGTTAGGAGTCATCAACAAGATTTAGATGTTAGATAGACTTCTGATCAGTGAGCTGTTCGTACTAGCATTTATCTAACATGATGCCGAAGATTGTATAAAAGATGCCAAACTTATTGACAATCGTCATTATTTTGGTGTCACATTCGAGTAACCATAAGAGTTCAATGACGGAATTCCCATTTCTCATTGACCCAATAGACAATGACAACATAGTACAAATAATTCACAAGATTGATCCATAGATCAAGATTTAAAGAGACTTGAAAGTTGCCAAGCAACAATAGAAGTACTAACGCCGACTTTTCTCTTTGCACAACGACTTGAAGTTTCTAGTGTTTACTGTTCGTATTCCTAAACCGAGGTTGTAGAGCTGTCTTAGTGTAATGAACAAATTGGGAATTTTTGGCAAAGCCAAAGGGTTGCTCGAGAGCAAGACAATAAAATTCAATCTCCCCCTGATTCCTTGCCTCATAATACTTCAACGGTCTTCTTGTATGCGACGTTGCACTTAAATATCTCCCCTGACCTGTGGATCTCTTTAGTGTGTCTTGTTTGGTGCCTCCTCAAATGGCCCATCTCATTTAGCCATCGCTATGGTTGGTTGGGGGGTTTTCTCTAGGATAGGGGCTCCATGTGGAGTCTCATTGTCGAATTTGGCTTATTGTCAAGGTGGAGTTGACACGTGTAATTGTTATCGCTAAACTCACCAAACCATTAAAAAGGGGAAAAGTGTAAAAAAAAATCATAAATCTTTTGTATTTACGTCAATTTAGTTATAAACATTTTATTGAAGTCAATTTAGTCCTAAACCTTTTGACTTTGTATCAATTTACTCTTAAACCTTTTATTGGTGCCAATTTAGTCCCGAACGTTTTGAATTAATGCAAATTTAGTCCTAAAACTTTTTAACCTAGCGTCAATTCGACTATTCCAACTAATTTTGGCTTGATTTTGCTAATGTGGACGCCGGATGGTTGACATAGCACAATCGGCGCTGACGTAGAAAACTTTTAATAATATTATAATATTTTTCAATTTATTTATTTTATCATTTTTTCTTTTTTCTTTTCTTTTTCTTTTCCTGTTCCTGCCTTCCTCCAAGTGGTCACCGGCTAGGTGATTAGCCAGAGGGGAGAGAAAAGGAAGAAGAAGAGTGGAGCCACCAAAAGAGACAGAGAGCCCAAATTAAAAAGGAAAAAGAACAAAAAACTTGAAAAATGTCCCAAAAGAAGAATAAAGCCTGGCATCATCAGGTCATTTTGAATCCTGATATTTTATTTTCTTTGCTTTTTTTTTTTTGTGTGTGTTGACAGAGCTTTAGTTCAAACATGGCAAAAAAAACAGAAGAAAGGAATTTTAAGTAGTACCTTGATGTTTTGATAATATATATAAAAAACAAATCAAAGCAAGTCTTTACGTGGGATAAAGCATCATAATACATTATTATTAGCAATGGACAAAATTTATTGATTTGAGACTGCCAACATCATGACCATGATGTCCCACAAAAGAGTCTAGATTTCAATGTGAATTAGCATCTTTTCCATCCTGATAATTTTAAATTCGTTCTTCTGAAATAATGCAAATCCTGTTTTATCTTCCTTATCAATTTTTCCCTATTTTTGTCATGCATAAGTGCATGCTTTCATACAAGTAACAAGATTATATTTTTCAATATCACATGAGGTTCGACTAGTATCTGTATTTGAGTGAAAAGAACGAAACAAAGAATATATATATAAGTATGAAAAATGAACCATGCACTTTTATAGATTCACTCTGAAAAAAGACGAAACTAATCCTCACCTAGACTTTATTCTTTGTTTCCCAATTTGAACTCACTATTAAAGTTCAGCACTTGCGTGCAAATTTTTTTCAAACCCGGTGTACGTAAACTTAAATCCATGTCCGCCTTTTCTTGACTTTTTTCCTTGTATGTTTACAAAACTCATACCTAAATTAAATGTTTAAGTCTGTTTGGTGCCCCAAAACAGGCACCTTCTAACTATCGAAGACTATACAAAGTGCAACTGTCCACTACCATATTGTTGGGGGTCTTTCATCCAATCTAGGTTCCTTACTTGTTATTAAAATACCTGTCAGAAATTTGTTCCAATTAATTCCTGCATTGCCAAGTTTATACTAAAAAAGACGCGACGGATTTCCCTTGAGACCTGCTCGAACTATTCGCCAATTGTCTTCCACAGCGCTTGAAGCCCCAATTATTGGTTAGAATCATGGTAGCCAAAGCTAAGCTAATAAGCATTGTTTGCATCAGTCTTATGATACAATGATTCTAGGGCAGCAAGGCTTCGAAATCATCCCTTGAGCTTTAACGGCTGCTTGAATTCGGATGAAAACCTCCCAATTGACCGCAAGTTGTAGATCGAACAACCATTGATGTTCACTACCCAAATAGCTCATCTCCTCCGATAGAAAGCATCCATTTGTAATTGGCATCCATTTGGTCCATTTGGTAATGGGCATCTATTCCAAGTTTCATGAACTTGAAAATGTGGGTGGAATGGAGATTTCTAGTGGATTCACATCATTATAAAGCTCCCCGCTAGTCTTTGGTCTATGCTTTAATAAAAAAAAAAAAAAAAAACAGCTTAATCATGCCGCTAACTCTAGCATTAATGCAACTTGGTCAGGATGCCAATATTATTTCGTGTATAACTTATTGATAGGGGAATATGAGTCGTTTGTTTACATATCGACTTATAATCTATCATATTACGAACTATGTTTGGTATAATTTTTATTCAGGAAAAGTGTTACAAAAGTCTTAAATCTTTTGCATTAATGCCAATTTAGTCCTAAACCTTTTAACTTGATGTCAATTTTGTTATAAACCTTTAATTTGTGCTAATTTAGTCTTAAACTTTTTGATTATGTGCCAATAAGGTCATTCTGTCTAATTTTGGCCAATATTTTCTAATTTTGACGTGGTTGATGGTCAACGGTGTGTGCGATGTGACGGCCGTCTTGCGTGGGACAACCTTTAATAATATTTTAATATATTTCGAATTATTTCTTTCATTTTTCCTTTTCTTTTTTCTTTTCCTTTTCTTTTTTTTTTTTTTCCTTACTCTCTGCGGGCGATTGGCTAGAGACGAGGGGCGGTGAGGTCGAGGTCGACCGCGCTGGCCTCGAGCCTCATCGGATCTGGCAAGGTTGGGCCTCGCCCATGACCAATGAGGCTCAACCCTTGCCAGATCTGCTAGATCTGGCAAGGGCAAGCCTTTGCTTGCCTCGCGTGAGGCCACCCTAGGCGTGTCGGAGGCTGGCTAAGTCGCCTCAACCTTTCCGACCCTAGCCTCTGGCTAGTCACCTAGCCAACGATCGCTTGGAGGAAGGAGGAGAATAGGGAAAAATAAAAGAAAAATAAAAGGAAAATAGAAAGTAAAGAAAATAAATTAACAAATCAGAAAATATTAAAATATTATTAAAAGTTATCCACAATGTCGGCGCGATACCATACCATGTCAACCGACCAAAGATCTATGTGAGCAAAATCCGATTAAAATTAGTTGGAATGACTAAATTGACATCAAATCAAAAGGTTTATGACTAAATTTGCATCAATTAAATGTTATGACTAAATTGGCACCAATAAAAAATTTAGGGCTAAACTGACGTCAATACAAAAGTTTTTAAGACTTTCCTAACACTTTTCCTAAAATTCGTATCAATTTATGAATATGACGTGCGTTATGCTTCTCATTGGGTGATAGTCTGATGTCAACAATTGTAGACTTCCAGTCGATGACAAACCGAAATTGCCGATTTGGTTTTGGCTGAAAGTACCTCCAAACCCAAGAATGATTATAAGGAAAATTGCCGTGAGGACTAAAAGAATTACCTCTCGGTCTTTTCTCTAAAATGGTTGCCAACTGCCGAGTTATATACATCTCACTGTGGCCAAATATATATATACACACACACATAAATACATACATCTCACATATATATACATATATTTATACACATAAATACATACATCTCACAAGTTCATGCAGTAGTCCAATGTCAAGTTATTGCTTTCTGAGCAACACGAGCCGCACAGTGAATGAACTCTAAATTTGCCGACATGACATGACAGGTGCAACCAATATTTTTTGGTCTTTCTTTCCTTTCTTCGTCTGTTAATGTGGAACATGAAGTCGCAAAGAACTCTACGCCTGCTGTGTCTCAAGGACAGACTATCAGCAAAAGGGAAAGTGCGCAGGGCATCTTGCTATTGAAATTGCAAACTACGAGATGGACTTTTAATTTCATCGGCACAAAAGAATTCAAGATCTAGAGAAACGAACTCACATCCTACAAACATTAAACGATCACAACATTCCGAGGAATAGATCCCATGAAAAGAAACAGCAAATCCAGCAATTTTTCTCTACTGCTATACCACAACAGGAACAGAAATGAAGATTTCCCTTTCTTCAGTTTTATTCTCTTGAAGCAAAAGTTCCAGATTGATTGCTCCGGGTCACGAATCAGATCTTCTTAGCGCGAGCCAATCTGTGCGATTTGAGCTCTTGAATCAGGGCACCCAGATCAGACCAAGAAGAACCACCTTCTTCCACAGCCCCTCTCGCCATCTCTGCAAGTGCTCTCGCCCTCCTTCTCATTTCCTCTGCTTCCTCGCCCACCAGGACTCGCTTCACCGCCTCCTCCACTTTCTCGCTCTTCACGCTGTCGCCAAACGAGACGACCCACTGCTTCACCCCGATGTCGATACCGATCTTGAGCACTCGGGTCATGAGCTTCTCGTTGTAGAATTGCTCCGCCGCGACCGGCCAGCATCGGTCATTGGATCATTGATAATTGGGTCACCAAACCCAATTTTCAGTGCCTCATGTTGGGCCATGTGGGCCGAACGATTGCATACGACCGAATCAAATTGGGCCGACTCATTTAGGGCCATGGACCCAACCCGATCTAGGCCCAGGCACTGGCCCAGTCGTGCCCGCCCGACACGGCCGTTGGCCACCTCGCCCACCTCTAAAATCCAGAACCATGCAGAAGCCTCTCGTCGAAGGACAAGCGCATAAATGCTGGAACGCGACGCACGTCTCTGTAACATCTTGCCCTCAACGGGAAAAAGCTAGCGAACGTCTCCTCGTCTTCTAGCGGAATCTGTACTAGAGAGAGACGGGACCCGTCGCTGTTCGCCCCACATACGTTCGCTAGCATTTATAAACCGCTAAACGTCATCCACCCGCGAAAACTTCCCTCTTTATCTTTGCGGAAAAGCTTTAACCAGAACAGGGGCGTGAGGATTCTCTTGTGGTCGTTTTTCTCATGGGTGTGGAATAAAGCGTCGTTTTTGAACTTTACCAAGTTGGTACTGTCTCCTCAGGGCAACTGGGTCGACATCTTTTTTAGCTCCGAAGCTACCGATGTCGGTGCTGCGATCTGGGTTGTTGATGTTTGCTTAGTCGGGCGTTCGTGTTGTGCATTTGCTTCGACATTGGCTCCGCGCGAGTCGAGATCGAATGCTGTGATCGAATCCCCGCCGGGAGTTGTCGTCGTCGTCGTCGGTGCCGATGGAGCGGAGGAGGGGCGGTGATTCGGCCGATGATCACTCGGGTTCTCGCGGCGATGACGTGAAGAGACCGGGCAGTCACGGAGGGTTTTCTGGTAGGGACGCTGCTCCTGGGAGTGATCTCTGGAAGGATGGGCTCATTTGTGCTTTTGAATTTGTTAGAGGGCGTAAAAGATCGAGTGGTTATTCCAAGTCGGGCTCGAAATTGCCGAGTAGAGCGCCAACCAAAGTCGAGCACTCGAAGGCGCAGGACGGTACGAATGGGGGTGTGGTGGAGGCATTTCCTCAAGCAGTGAGCAGAAGAAATGACAGTGAGGTTGCCGCTGGTGATGATTATGGCGAGAACCCAGTTAATGAGCTAGGCCAGCTTCATGGTGTTGATAGGTTGGAGGGTAGTCACTGGGTACCAATTGGGTGGGAAAGGATCTTGGCTCTTGGCCAAACCGTGCAAGTAGATGCTGGTTGGGGGATGCAGGTAGAATCAATGGATGACGATGCGGACCTGACGGTCGCAGATATGGCAGCTCCTTACTGGGAGAGGCCTGCGGGGCCAATATGGTGGTGTCATTTCTCGGCAGGTTATCCCGCTGTGGAATCATGGCTCAGTAATGCTCAGTGGTTGCATCCGGCTGTCAGTTTGGCTCTGAGGAATGAAGGTCGGCTCATAAGCGATCGGATGAAACATCTTCTTTATGAGGTGAATTTGTTATTTGCGCTAGCTTGGGTGTTTACTGCTACTGGTAGAAGCAAAGTTGTGAGGTTTTCTTCTGTTTGTCGATTCGATGTATAGCTTTATAAAATCCGCATTTCTTTGTTCTTGTGTACTCACATATGCTGTCTAGCTGCAAATTCTGAAGGAACAAAATGAATTTGTGTTAGGTCACAGCAAGGTCCCATGGAGATGACTTCTTCATCTATTACAATGACATAGAAATAAGCCTTCCTGCTATTCATCTTATGCTTACTTTGTCTTTTTTACTCAGACAACATTCTCACCATCTCTGGATCCTGATACCCATCCCACCCACAATAAAATCAAGCTAATGCATTTCTGCTAATCTTAAGTCTAGATGAATGTTAATACTGGGTTAATTTCTCTTGTACTCGATATAGTCTACTCTTACAATTAGAGTTCTTCCTTTTTGAAATTGTCTTACTAGAATATGTTTGGTTCAGCTTCGTTTTGGATTTACTTTCTGCAAACTTGGGAGAAGTACTTTTGCTAATAGTAATTTTGTGGACATTATTTTGATCATGTGCCTCTCCTACTTCATTGGTGCCATGGCCATCTTCCTTTTCCAGTTAGCCAGCATTTCCATTTTTGCATTCAAGTTTATGGTGTTGAGAAGTGTTTATTGTTTCATTGTTGCATTTAGGTTTCGTTGATGGTGCAGCAGTGCCTATATAGGGAACACCATGTTTTGCATATTTATTGCTACTGTGAGAATTTATCTACATATGCAAATTCAAGATCGCTTGCTCTTTGCAAGA
Source organism: Corymbia calophylla (assembly GCA_014182845.1). Classification (NCBI taxonomy): domain Eukaryota; kingdom Viridiplantae; phylum Streptophyta; class Magnoliopsida; order Myrtales; family Myrtaceae; genus Corymbia; species Corymbia calophylla. Next base: position 3,741,387 of record CM024696.1, on the reverse strand, counting down.
ATAATCCATCAAAAGTGTGTTTTTACATCCTCTTTAGCCATACAAATGGTAAAAGGTTTTATTGTGGATGATCATGAAGTAAGTACAATTTTTTAAGATTCAACCCCTTGTCATTGTGAAGTAGGCCAAACAAATGGTTAAATCCCTTTCCAGGAAGCATTTCCTTCTTTAACAACCATGAATTCTTTGTTATTCATACTGCTGTTTGAAGGAATTAATAATTACTTTATTTTCTCCCTTTAATTTGAGGGAAAATCTTCAGGGACAAGCTACTGTAGTTGATAAGGATTCTGGCATATGATAAGCTCATCAAATTTACATCAAATGCGATGAATATGACTCTGACTTTGACACGGAGTTCTATTCACTCGTGCTCTTCTGCGTCAAAACCCTCTGGGCATGCATAATGTCTCTAGGAATTTTCTTTTTGTGAATTCAAATTTTAATGTATTGCAAAATCAAAGTGATTTATGTGGTTAGAGCCAAGCCAGCATCGTTGACTTCATTTTATCATCTTTCTGCAATGCGATAGTTCCACTTTTTACCCATCAAACTCTGAAGCAACAGAATGGTTTCAACTTTTTTGCACAAAATGTCGTGGTCTAAATGTTCAGGCATGTGCTTTATATGCTTTGTTGTTACACTGGTCTGAGGATAAGTATTGCCACCGATCCTATTTTTGTATGTTTTATGGAGTGTGAGGGGGTTGAATATCTTTCTTCGTGCTCTCTTTTCCAGGTCCCAGTTAGGGTAGCCGGAGGACTGTTATTTGAGCTCCTTGGACAATCAGCTGGAGATCCATTTGTCAATGAGGATGACACCCCAATTGTGCTAAGGTCTTGGCAAGCACAGAACTTCCTGATAACCGTACTACACATAAAGGGGCCTGTGAAAACCATGAACGTGCTGGGCATAACTGAGGTTCAGGTAGTTTGTAGTTAACAAAACACTTCCCTGAGACCTATAATATGGCATTTTCATATTGATTTTCTGCTCTTATTTTGCTGCGGTTTCAGGAGCTTCTTCTTGCTGGTGGTTATAATGTCCCAAGAACAGTGCATGAAGTCATAGCACATTTAGCTTGCCGCCTTTCTCGATGGGATGACAGGTAACAGCACTCTCAATGCACAAATCTGATGTAGAGAGTTCTTTTGTATGGTTGCTACACCATCTACCGGTTAATAGGACACATTATTGTCTTGGATTTTGAATGCACACATCAGAGGAACAATTTTTATCTTAGCAAACGAACTTGGTTGTTGGTTTGCCAACTCCGTCCTCTCCAACTCCGGAGTTTTATTAGTTGTATTGATGATGCTTTTGGCCAAGGCAATTATGCTTCATTTAATCCAGGTTCATCCTTGATTATCAGCATTAGATGTTTGTAGTTTGCAAGTCAATTTTGGTATGTTATGTAGACGGCTATTGATGTACTTACCTGGGGAATGTCTAGGCCAACATATAAATGGTGCTCTGCATGCTCAGGGCTAGATGCTCTTGACCATTGGCATTAGCTTGCTTTGTCCTAAAGCAAGTTACTTGATTTATGCAAATTCTGCAATAACATTGATAAACAGTGCAAGTGAAAAGTCTTATACATGATGTGACGGCAGGGATTGTTACTATTGACCTGGGTTGAAGTCTTATTGTGAGCGTTGCTGCATGCCTTAGAATGTTGACACTCTTTTGTGTTCTGATCCTTCTACCTGAACTTAAAAATGAACTCTTGAACTAAGTGGGCCTTGACCGATGCACTACTACTGTATGATCCATACAAAATTCATAGATAGTTCTCTATTTGAGTGTTCCTTTACCATCTATTGGTCAGCAATCTGTGGATTTCCTTCCTTGGGCTAATCCTCTGCCTGGTGTTGTGTATTTCTGAATAGGAACTACAATTTAGATAGATTTTCTCATCTGTCTTTATAGTGTATTTCCATGGTATTCTTTCAGTCAAGTCCATTCTTCAAGGAACTTCATTTAATTTCCCTGATGAAACTTGACTTTACAGACTATACTGCCATATTCTTCCACTTCATTGCCTTTACTTAATTTCAAGAGGACTAAACAGATGCTGCTTGCTTCTCCTGGGCAATTTGTCTTGCCTGGAATTGTTTATCCTCTGTGTAGTTTTCCTTGACATCTTTTTTTACTTTGAACTTTGTTGGCTTTCTCACCTTGTTTTTCTTTGTTACTATTCTTATCTCTAACTTCTGCTAGGTTATTCCGTAAGTCAATTTTTGGGGTGGCTGATGAGATTGAACTTAAGTTTATGAACAGGTGAGATGATTGTAGATTTCTTCTGTGGAATGTTGTAACTTTGTCAATTCACCTGAGTGACTGTTAATTTTCATTATGTATAGGAGAAACCATGAAGACTTGAATCTTTTTACTATAATTCTAAACCAAGAAATCAGAAGGTTGTCCAGACAGGTAAATTGCCCTTCCTTGTTTTGCATTTTTTTACCTTTTCAACAGGAATGAGATCATTCTCTCCGCTGAAACATGTCATTATATCATCACTGGTTAGCTCCCAATGACTTTTGAAAATTGCCAGTCCTATTTAGTGTCAGTAATGTCATGCTTGTTGGACTCCATCTGTTCTGTGCATATGTTTTGGAAGTCGTTGAATTAAGGATGCAAGACTTCTTTTTGGCCAAAAGAATACAAGACCTTGAAGTTCTACATTTAGAATGATAATATCAGTTTAACCATATTACTATAGCTGTAATTGGTTGCTGCAGCAGTCAAGCCCACAAATTTTGCATGAGTGGCATTGTGAGAGTCGGACCATCTGTTGCAGGTCATAAGAGTGAAATGGTCACTTCATGCAAGAGAAGAGATCGTGTTTGAGCTGCTCCAACATTTGAAGGGTAATATGACTAGAATTTTGTTGGAGGGAATTAACAAGAGCACCCGACAAATGATAGACGAGCAAGAAGCTGTCCGTGGTCGCTTGTTCACCATTCAAGATGTGATGCAGAGCACTGTCCGGGCATGGTTGCAGGTGAGAATTGCTATTGTCATGGTATAGTATAACCTTCTTTTCATTCTTCTGGTTCAAAAGTTTCTCACTCAATCTCGGAACTCTCATTCAGGATAGAAGCCTTAAAGTAACTCATAATTTGGCTGTTTTTGGAGGCTGCGGAGTTGTTCTTACAGTCATAACTGGCATTTTTGGTATTAATGTCGACGGGATCCTGGATCAAGCAACACACCATATGCATTTGGTCTGTTTTCAGCTATTCTTGTCATTTTGGGGATTGTGTTGATTGCAGTTGGCTTGCTTTACCTTGGGTTGAAAGCACCAGTGACCGAGGAGCAAGTTGAAGTCAGGAAGTTGGAGTTGCAAGAGTTGGTGAAGATGTTCCAGCACGAGGCGGAAACACATGCTCAAGTTCGTAAACCGCTTTCTCGAAGTAACTTGACACCCACAGCTGGAGACATCTTTCCCAGCGATGCTAATTATTTACTCATCCAGTAAACTTAGTAATTACAGGTATGTGGAAATCGAAGTTCTCAAATCAAAATCACTCGATAATAGTTTTCTTTTTCTTCTTTTTTTCCTCATCCAATGCCTCTTAAAGGTGATCTCGTCTGTTAACTTTATACAAAAACAGAGACTTCAAGTTTCTGCAAAGTTTATCTGTCTTGTGTGGAATTTCAGCTGAAACTTCAGTATCTTTGTCATTCCTTCTTCTTTCTGTCCGGTTTCAGAGCTAGGCAACAGATGACTTATTGCAGCTTTTGATTTTCTGATGTTCAGTAACAGCACCTGAACCTTTTTCATTTTTCTCTTTACTTTAGTTACCGAGTTCATCTGGACAATTCAGGGTGGCTTAGGACAATTTGAACATGAGTATCGAGAGCTGTATTCTGAAGTTAGACAGAAGGATCGAGATGCAGTGTAGCAGTAAGGTTGGCAAAGATGGAAACTCCAGATGAAGGCACAAACTAGAGAGGAGAATGTCTGAACTCATCCTTCCTCTTGCTTGGATAAACACAGTATATGAATGACACTGTTTATCGCCAGCTACGCATTGCAGAAGAAGAGGGCAAAACTTTCGAGTATTTAGGTTATGATTTACTTGAAAGGATATTGCTAGAATTCCTGTTCTTGAAAGCGCAGCAAGAATAGTTCACTTCATTGTCCTAACTTGGCGAGACATGGTCTGTTACTGTCTTGATTATCGGTGCTATTGTGAGAACTATGGACACACAACTTTAGGTAGATAGGTTGTGTAAGATTTGATAAACTGTCGACTATTCTAAAAACTTAAGCTGGTAGATGAAGGTGTGGTTTATTATTTAAATATTCCAACACTTCCCCTCATACTTAGTCTGGTCTTTTGCCTAGTACTAAGCGTGGAAATTTATTTGGGGAGGCAATGGAGCCTGGTAAGATTTGAATTCAAGACATCCAGCTTTGATATCATGTAAGATTTGATAAAGACCATTGCCAACTGTTCTAAAAGTTTAAATTGGTAAATGAATGAGTAGTTTATTATTTAAATATTCCAACAAATTTTTTTTTGTTAAGAGCATTCCTACATAGATTTATCGTTTAAGAAACCTGCAAAGCCAAGAATTCAATATGTTCAAAAGACAAATTTACACTAAGATAGATGGTATCGAATAGCATAATCTTTGAGGAAAAAAAACCAACCAAAAGAGACAATCATCCACATCAGCCACCATAATCGGTCTAATTCTCTGCCTACAGAACTCTTTCAAATATTTGAGCGAAATGGGTTAGAAAACGCAGTATGGCTTTCCCATTGTGCTCTTCAAGTGCAGACACTTGACATTCTGCCAGTTTTTCTTCAGCGGGGAAACAAGGAAATTCAGGCTGAGCTGAACATTTTGTAAAAACTGTTTCTCTTCCATACTGAGGTTGCCGATGGCAACACCAATGCGAAGGACCTTCTTCAGTTGGAATTTCACCATGGCTTTTGTCTCATTGACTTTAGACTCCAGAGATTCCTGCTGAGTAACCAGCGTTGGGAACTTCCCTGCCTTGTTTAGACCAGGGCCTAGAAGTTGGGGGATCTGCTTAATCACAGCTTCTGAAGCCAAAAAGGCATGGTACTTCTTTGCCAGTTTCTTGTTCTTGTTGAGCTTCTTCAACGCTTCCACATCCATATAATCCAGGCCTATCTTCTCTGCCTCTTCTACGTGTTGTGTGCATCACCGAGCATGCAGACCTTCATCTTCGGATGAGGAATGTGTGGCAGCTTAACAGACATTCAGGCTCACCAGGTCTCTCTGGAAATACTTGTTCTTTCTGACTGCTGCCCCATGGTCCAGCAGAGGAAGGAATGGAGGGATATGATCCAGCAATAGCTGGAGTAGATGATGTCAGCTGTGCTACATCATAAAGCGAAGTTGCTCCCATTGCAGGCCGGGTGCCAGGAGATAATGCTGGACTTACAGGCGCCGAGTAAGGGCTCCAACCAGGCACGGGAACAACTCCAGGTGAGATCAACACATGACCATAAGCCCCTGGAACGTATGAACCAGGCAGAAGAGGAGGCCTAGCCACTCTTAAACTGGTGGATGCTCCCCTGTATTGATCAGGAGTAGGAACCGAAGGAGATTGCACCGGTGAATAAAATCGAGGTGCAGATGCTGGCATTGATGCACCAGCAGGTTGAGGATGATGGAATTTACAAGTCGTACCAAATTTGCACTGCCCCGTCTTCAAATAGTAGTTGCATTCTTTCTCACCCAGTCTTAATGGGTAGCCATAAATATTAAGTGGGACTCTATTCAACAAACCACCGCCATTTTTGGGATGGTGAAACTTGCAGGAAGCACCAAATTTACAGGTCCCAGTCTTCAAATAAAACTGACATTCAGGTTCCCCTGGTCGCTCTGGATAATCCCCTGTAGCTCTCACAGCTGCCACCACCGCGGCGCGATTGCACGGGTGATTGTACCGGCACCTGCTACCGTACCCACAAGACCCCGTTCGCATATAATACGCGCAGTCGGGCACTCCGGGACGGTCCGGGTAGGACTCGCTGCCGAGACCCTGATGCCGCATTGATTCTACCCAATTCCAACTCCCCTACCACACCCCCAAAAAAGAAGAAGAATCAGACATGGTAAGAACAAGAAGGAGGAGACGAAGAACGCGAAAACCCTATTCGAATTCGCCACATTAATAAATTAGGGGAAAGAATCGAAAGCGGAAAGAACAACTGGAAATTGAAATTAGGGGAAAGGAGGGAATATTTAAATATTCCAACCGGTTGTATTAGTTTGAGACCTCGAACTGAAGAATGTCAATCAAAGACTATATATAGCATTGCTCTGTCACCGTGTCGAGTGAGAGTTGGTAATTTCAAATAGAAGTTAGTAAATTTTTTTTTTTTTTTCGGGTTGGTAAGTTGTCATAGATGTTAGTGACATATTGGAAGAGTCGGTAGTTTTGGAACAATCAAGTAAAAGTTGGTAATTAATTCAAATATCAGTTGACGATTTCATGTGAGAGTTGGTAAATTAAACTCTATTGACAAATGCTGATAGAAGTCAGTAACCTCTTTTTTATTTTATTTTATTTCTTATTGGAAAGTCGTCATAAATGTTAGCTAAGCATTGGAAGAGTCAGTAGTTTTGGAACGATTGAATAAAAGTTGATAATTAATTCAAATGTCAATTGGCGATTCAATGCAAGAGTTGGTAAATTAAACTCTCCTAACAAATGCTGATAGATGAATTGAGTAGTCAATAATTTTGAAAAATAGTTGGCAGTTTCGTCTCTAGTAACTTCAACATGTTGGAAGCTTTGACAAATTAATGTTGGTAAAAATACAAGAACGGTTGGTAATTTTCATAATAATCTAATAAATGTTAAGTACGTGGATTTATATAATAGTTAGTAATTTCCTTAGTAAGTTGAACATGTTGGTAATCTGTGAAAATAAATGTAGATAAATTAATGTAACCATTGGTAATTTCAAAATATTCAAACAAATCTCGATGGTGATTCAAAAAAAGTTGATAATTTCCTTACTAAATTACTACTTCAATAAATAAGTGTCGGTTATACTATTGGAACCGTTGGTAATTTCAAATATTCAAATAATTGCAAATGGACTCAAATAAGAGTGGGTGATTTCATGCAGGAGTTAGTAAGTTCAAAACGTCAATACGCCCCACAAATAATTGTTGGTAAATTTGTGTATTAAAACCCTTGATAATTTCGAAACAATTAAGTAAACTTGGCTTAACTTACTTAAATAAGAGTTGGTAAGGCTAAAATCAGTTAGTAACTTAAAAGAATTGGTGAATCACCCAAGCTGGTGTCGGTAATTTCTTATAAGAGTCAATTATTTTTTCGCCACATTAATAATCTTAATAGATAAATATCGTTAAGTTACCAGAACATTGGGTAATTTCGAAATAATCAAATAAAGGGTTAATAATCTTTGGGTGAGGACAAATCTCAAGTCGTGAGTACTTATCTTCAAGACCAGCCTCACCTCATTTGTGGAGGTCCTATTCAATACTCGTGAATTTAGTCGATTTTTTTGTAAGGAAAGTCTTATTTACGAATATCTCGTAAAATATTCAATTTTCGAAGCATCGAGACGCTACGGGAACAATGTCGAAACATGACCCCATTTCTATATCTGGTTAAATTTAAATAATTTTATACGGTGATAACGATAGCGATAGTTGTAATAATAATAATAATAATAATAATAATAATAGTAAAAGGTAAAACGACGCATCGGTCTGGCTAAACGACGCGGACGCGGAACGGAACGGAACAGATGGAGGAGAGGGAGGGCGGCTCACGTGAAGAAAGAGGAGGCAGGCGGGCCCCACCTGCTGCTCCACCACCACATGATTTTCGACCCGTGACGAGACTCCACGCGCCGGGCGCGTCAGGCAACGGCCCCTAACCGCCACCCCTTCTTCCTCCTCGGGAACTCTCCAACCAAAGGAGCGACCTCGTCAACCTCCCCACAGAGAGAGAGAGAGAGAGAGACAGAGAGATAGAGAGGTGGTCCAGAAGAGAGAGAAACGGAAGATACAGAAGAGAGAGAAACAAGAGAGAGAGAGGATACAGAAGAGAGAGAGATAGAGAGAGAGAGAGAAGACGGAAGATACAGGAGAGAAACTCTCTCTCTCTGTGTCTCTCTCTCTGTGGCTTCGACCGATTTCGGGAGTAGTCGCGGCTCGGATCGGAGCGCGGTAGAGCATGGACGACGAGCCACTCCTCCAATACGCGAGCCCGGGAATCCGGCCGTCGCCGCTCTTCTCCCTCCCCGAGGACAACGAGATCGCCCTCCCTCTCTCGCTCACCCCGTCGGAGCTCAAGGACCGCCTCATCTTCGGCCCCTCCCCGCCCTCACGCGACGTGTCCCCGCTCGCCGCCGACGCCCTCATCGCCGCCCCCTTCCACTCCGCCAAGCCCTCCTCCTCCTCCCCCCTGGATGACCCGCTGGAGCTGCCGCAGCAGCAATCGTGGCTTATCGACCCTAATTTCTTCTGGAGCAAGAGCAATCTGCACCGCTCCAAGACCGCCCCCGCCATGGCCGTGATCAACGACCTCAACCAGCAGAGCGCGCCGCCGAAGCCGCAGTTCGCTTCCCCGTCGATTATCCGCCAGGCCGTCGTGCTTCTTGTATTGTACTTGTCGCTCGGCGTGATGATTTATTGGCTCAATAGGGATCATTTCACTGCGACCGAGACTCATCCGGTTGTGGACGCGTTGTATTTTTGTATTGTGACGATGTGCACGATCGGTTATGGCGATATCACGCCGAATAGTGTTGCTACGAAGCTTTTCTCTATAATGTTTGTGCTGGTGGGATTTGGTTTTGTGGATATTTTGCTCACTGGGATGGTCAGTTACGTACTCGATTTGCAAGAGAACTACATGTTGAGGTCGGTGAAGTGGGACAGAGAGAAGAAGGATCTAGCGGGGACATACATTTTCGATTTGAAGAAGGGGAGGATGAGAATCAGAATGAAGGTGGCATTGGCACTGGGTGTGGTTGTTATCTGTATTGGGATTGGTGCTGGGGTTATGCATTTTGTTGAGAACCTCGATTTGTTGGATTCGTTTTACCTTTCTGTGATGTCAGTTACCACTGTTGGCTACGGTGATAGGGCGTTTAAGTCATTGCCTGGTCGTATTTTTGCTTCAATTTGGTTGCTCGTATCTACTCTTGCCGTTGCTCGAGCATTTCTGTTTCTGGCTGAAGCAAGAGTGGATAAGCGCCAGAGAAGGGTGGCCAAGTGGGTGCTAGGTCAGGACATGACCATTGCCGAGTTTCTTGCAGCTGATATTGACCACAATGGATTTGTAAGGTATGCATGCTTTTAGGTTGGCTTCTTCAATGAGCATAACTCTTGGGAAGACGATGCATGACTATGCTTCCTTTTCAGCTCTTCTTGAGATGCTCTGAGCATTTCCCAACTTCTAGCTTCTTAGTAATTGAAGTAATGTCAATTAGTGGGAATGGGTGCTTCTGTTTAATATGTCTTGTAACAGTTTGGCAATCATGTAGTCTGAATGATATAAGAACCTTTAACTATCTGAGTTGTGGATATGTGACCTTGACAAGTAAAATTCAATAAATAGTTCTCAAAAGGAAAGAGTTGAAGGTCATAGAAAAGGTATTGGGTTATGCACGATAGTTTAATATTGCTAGCTGAAACCTTAAACCTTCTTCAATCATTTCAAGCAGTTGGGCAAATATGAATATTTCTGTTGCTCAGTCGTGAAGAAATTACTGAAATGATGATATTAATCACTGTGGACTGAAAAATGCATATTGTCTTAAGTAAATGTTGACAGCACATCCATTGGCATTTTTCCTTCTCTGTCATTGAGTTTGTACCGCTTTTTATAACTTTGGGTACTCAATTGATAAAGGAAAGGAGGAAGAAAAAGGAAATCTGTGAACTTAAATGGCTCTTAAATGTTATCGTAGAAGCCTCGTTTATTATTTGGCATTTCAGTATCTGACTTGATCATGCCAAAATGAATGTTACTTTTTTGCATAATAAGTTCAAGAGAAGAAAGAAAAAAAGGGTTTAATCCAAGAATAGAAGGATTGTGGAGAAGATACTACTTTGATCTCACCTAGCAAAACAGAGCATCCAAGAAAGAATAGAACTGTATATTCTAACCGCATTGCCATCCAGAAGAATTTTAAGCAGGATAGCCTTTAATAATCTATCATTGCCTTTAAATATATATTCTTTTTTTGCTGATTTTATGATAGTGAAGGAAATTGATACTTAGGATTGGGAACTCTTTTCTGCTTTCTAACATGCTTCCTTTATTCTCCAAATGATCATTTCATTATCTCCACTTTCAATGCTTGGATTTTCTCTACTTTTCTGCTGTGCATTCTCATTTCTTAGATAGCATTTGCTTGCTGGCCTATGACATGCGGAAATTTGTTATTCATTTTCTGTGAGAGTGACATTATCACACAAATACTAGTCCTAAGGTGTTCCATACCATAGTCAAGTGATGGGCTGCTGAACAGGGAGCAGAAGTTCAAAAATCTTGTTTCCTTCCATTCCTTATCACTCCCTAATGAAAGGAAGAAAGAATCCATCCCTCATCTGAAATGTGAGATTATGATTTTCTTTTTTTGTATGACTTCTATTCTCTTTTTCTTTTTAGAGTTCTTGACTAGAAAGTAGTAGGGAGATTGTCGAAATCTTTGCATTTAATGGTTTCATACCTGTAGAGCCCTAAATCAAAGTGTATTCTTAGTAATAAGTCATGAATCTTCTTTACTGTGAGAGAATATGCATACCTTCAAAGTTACGATAGCAGTAACATTTCTATATCATAAAATATGATCTGCTTATGTTGCTTTGGTTTTCTGCACTTTCTTGTCCTGTGATTGTTAGAAATATCAAATTAGGAATTTTCCTCATTCTATGTTGCTTCCCATTTTGCAGGCATGATTTTTTGAGAGATTGAAAGTCTTTCTTAATTTAAAATGAAAGTTTAGTGTTGTGAGATTTTGTGAGACCACTGTCAACTGTTCTAAAAGCTTACGCTGTTAGATGAAGGCGTGATTTATTATTTAAATATTTTAATACTCCCCCTCACGTTTAGTTTGGTCTTTTGCCTAGTACTAAGCATGGAAGTTTAATTAGGAAGGCAAATGGGATGTGGAAAGATTTGATCTCAGGACCTCAAGCACTAATATCATGTGAGATTTTGTGAGATCACTGCCAACTGTTCTAAAAGCTTAAGCTGTTAAATAAAGGCGTGGTTTATTATCTAAATATTCTAATAAGTGTAGATAAGTGGGGAGTATGTAGCTTTAACAGGGCGGCTGAGGATGTGATGGTACAAGGTTGCCGACCAGACCACCCTCGTGGGAAAGGCTGATATGTTGAAGAAAATTATGTGTGATCTGGCTTGCTGTTTGACTGCCCACTCTGGCATAATTGGGGCTTCAAAGTCCAAACACACCCTGAAATTCATTCGACTGTCTCCCTTATGCTCATGGAAAGATTTGTTCTTGATTTAGTAATGAAGCTTGGATTAGAGAGGGATTGGATGTTGAGTCTTATTACTGAGAATTTAGATAAACAATTTCAAAAGATAGGGAAAACTTCAAAAGCTATAATCAGTATAATCACTATGGATTCATTTTGCCATTCCAATAAAAGGAATTTATAGACTGACACATCCAATCTCCCATCATTTTTTTGACTAAGTGGAATATATAGGTTGCCACATCCAAATTCCCACCAGTTTTTCTTTTTTGAAGCATTTAGTACAATTAACTGCTGATCCTAGTGACAACAATCCTCTTTGTTGGCCCCTTCTTGGTGCAGTAAAAGGTTACACTCATTTTAAGCCTGAGATTGAGATCCCCGTTTTTTAATTTTTGGCCTGTGATTGAGGTCCCAGTTTAGTAAGTCATTCTGTCAAACCTTTTACGGTAATTTGCATTAAGAAAAGTTCAAGTTTTTGCTGGTGTTTTTAATTTTGCGAATGTGTTCGTGCGAGCTCACAGTGTGTTATGGAGTGTGTTGTGGCAGCAGAGATGGGCTTGTTTGACTTGTCACTTGTATCTTTGTACGCAAGTGCTCTCTCAGAACATTTACTGTTTAACTTGGTGAGAATAGTCTCGAAAATTTCTGTTATGGAATTAATTGATTAAAAATGCACTACACCTATTTAGTTTAAAGTTATGGAGAACCTAAACTGGATGTATGTGATTCTACCTGAGTTTAAGTTTATATTTATATTCAATATATCTATTAAAACCTTCTTTTGCTAATTTCTAAATGTGTATCTATCATACTTGGGGCTGTGGTGAAATTCACTGCTGGTGTCTTTGTGCAGTAAATCCGAGTATGTCATCTACAAGTTAAAAGAGATGAAAAAAGTGTCAGAGAAAGACATAATGCAGATCTGCAATAAGTTTGATCGGTTAGACACCGGCAAATGTGGGAAGATTACTCTTGCTGATCTCATGGAAAGTCGTCAGTGATCGAGATAAGGTCTTTCCTTTGCAAAATGCACCTAGAAGAGGAGAGAAAATTGCAAGATAATGCTCATCTTAGAGAAGGTGAACAATTTCTGTGCTGCCGGTATTCAGATACAGAAATGATGCTTTTGGAGATTGGTCGGTCCCTCTACATTGTGTCCCTCCACATTGAAGTGCGTTCCATGCATTGCATATCCATATTTTGTCGGGTTCATCAGTCAATTGCACTGCCTGGTTGATGACTAGGAGCATTTTCACAAAACGTGGATTTGCTTTCATTCTGCCTTCTTTGAGTCGGGCCTGAGGTGGCCTGAGGTGGAGGAGTATGCGATAGGAAAGAAAATACTATTTCAAGCAGCAATGATTTTGTACATATTCTTTCCCTTTATGAGAGACTTGGTTGAATTATTCTTTGCCAAAGGCCAGAAAATTAAAGCGTTTTTGCTACAAATGTATAGAGAGCTGTGTCGAACCTTTTATTGGCTCCATCAAGTGTAAGTATTTCAATTAGAAATAAAGTTCTAAAGGACCTCTCTCTCTCTCTCTCTCTCTGGACTATTCTAACTTCTCTGTGCTGATTACATCCATCATTTGATTAGGGCTTTTCCGGAAATAGGATCGGTTCTTGTGTAATATCTTTGAGGAAATTGAGGTATGTCTGACTTTTTGCCGTGAGCTGCTTGGTTACATTCAGATGTGTTTTTGGAAGCATTTCCAAGTGAAGTGGTGATGTATCTTCAAAAGGCATATCTCTCTGACCGACTCCGAGAAGCTGGATTTGAAAAGAGAACGCGAACGAGACAACGTACTGAAATTAGATTTACATGTGGAGGCGTTGTGCATTAAGTATATACACGGACATGATCCAGAAAGGCAGTTTTCTTTAAACGAGCCTCTGAGTTTTTGCTCATTTTCACTTTTGCAACCCTGCGTTGAAAAACTCACCACAAAAGGCTTTACGAAGATACATCCCGTCGTCCTTCTATTGATTAGACGGCTTCTTGTGTGATGAATGGAAGGAAGGAGTGTATCACCCGCAAATGATTCGTCGCTTCAGAGATCGAGGAGATAAGGAAAAAAAAAAAATGAATTATTGCAACCTTCCTTCCGGAGCCATCCTTCACTTTTGCAATGATTTGACTTGTTAATGTAATCTTCTTTGTTCTTTTCTCAATTGCCTTTCTCTTCCTTTCTTTTCCTTTCCTCCATAATCAACCAAACCAATGGAAGAAGGTTTCGTACTTCTTAAGTAATTCAGCTCCATTTAGTTGATCTTTTTTGAGAAAGCCTACGAAGAAATGCGTAGAATTTTAGGTTAAAGTGATTTCTTATAATGCAAATGGTGCTTGTTAAATTGTAATTTAAAAAAGTATTGTGAAGCAAAGTGTTTGAAAAAATTACACTCGTAAAAGGCAAATAAAAAAGAACTCAAACTCTTCACGACGCCTAGCGAAGGGCTTCAATTGTTGATGAGCCAGTTCTAGCATCAACAATCGTCTCTTGAGGTTGCATGACCTTAGGTGACCCCTCACACTGCATGTCTAGTTGCGCAACTCGAGGCTACCATTGCCCAAGGTTGCGCAACCTTAGGCTTGACTCGCTGGTGGTTAAATTGGGCGTTATTGGCTACGTTGTGCGAGGTAATTGGTGATGAGAGCATTTTTGGGAATTTTGAAAATTTTGTGATGGCAAAATAGAACCTACAAACCTTCTTAGGCTAAGGGGCTACCGGGGACTTTGCAAATGCAATGCATTTCCTCAAAACTCCTCAAAAAAATTTGTCAAATACTTTATCATTTAGCCAAGGGCCTTTCAGGAAGCCATTCCCAAACACACCTTCATTTCTTCAAAATCTTATTTTAAGGGGTCACACTTTTCCACTCTTACCATGGTTAAAATGAAGGGTAATCAATTTTCGATCCAATCCAATTCCAAGGTGGAATAAGGAGAACTGGTTCCCATTTTTTGAGATCAAGGACTGGACCAGACGGTCCTATAACCGCAAATTGGATGGGACCAACTGGTCCGGTCCAATAGAACTGACCATTTAGCCAAAAAAAAATTAAAAAAAACGCTAGAATTATTATTATTTAGAGTTTATTGCATTTTTAAGAAATTAAAAATGTATTTTAAATAAAAAATAATCAGTCTAGTCCATCATCCGGTCCGGTCCCCCCCCCCCCAAACGGGGAATCAAACTAAAAATCACAGTTCTATTTTTATGAAACCGAGAATTGGATTGATACCCCCAGGAACCTAACCAAACCAACCCATCCAGGTAATTCCCGGTTCAAATGGTTCGATATGCTCACCCTTGGTTAAAACGCTCCCTATCACAATATTTTGACAATAGTAGCCTTTGTGGGTCACTTTTTTTAAGCATTTCTTTTGTCGTCCCTACTCTAACTCTCACTCCCAAGCTTTTCCTTGTCTCCCAACAAGGCATGCAAGTTGAAATTTATATCTGAAGTTAAATTGTCCCCATCTCAACCCCCTGAAAATATGAAGATTCGAACTTCCATCTCCCCCTTTCCCATTTGGAAAAGGTGGCAATTTAGGCAAATGCCCCATTAGTTTTTTTTTTTTTTAAAGCATTCTTCAGTTGCTTTTCTTCTTTTTATTTTTCATTGTGCCACTTTCTTTCTTCTCATTTATTTCTCTTTATTCTCTTTTTCTAAAACACCCCTCTTATATCAATAATGGACAAGTTTTTTACACCGCAACGTCCATGAATAGCGCAAAAAAAATCAAATATACTTATCTACTTATATGTTATATAAGTCGACAAATAGACAAAGAAACAGATTTTGAAGACCGACAAAATTTCCAAACACAAATCACGTTGTGCGTGCTCGTGCCCATGCATGTATGTATCACGACTCTATTTACCACAACTCCTTTTTGAGATATTCCAAGTGCTTTGACGTAAAATCACAAGTAATTAGGGTATCTCATATCTTCCATTTGTCATGGTGCTTCAGTCTTTGTAATTTATATGATCTATGCCCTTCAATTCATAATAGTATTTTTTTTTATCCTACTTCAACTCTTAACTCACTTTCAAACTTTTACCTTATCTCTTTATAGGATGTAGAAGTCAAAATTTATATTTGAAACTAAATGTTCTCACTCAATCTTCCTGAAAGATAAAGATTCGAACTCATCACCTCTTCTTATTATGTGAGAAGGGTGGCCACTATGGCTACCAAAGTGGTTTCCTTCCATTTTAAATAATAAAGAAACTATTTTCATCTGTTTGCACACATGATGCTCTTGACTTTTTGGGTTTTTTTTTTAAAAGGCACATGCGAGTTCCAATAATTCTTGTTGATCAAAAGCACCTTTTCTCGCTAGATAGAACAAAGACAGCTCTATTTGCCAGTTGCAGATTAGTAGATCACCATGTCAAGGCTAAATTTCGATTTGGACAAAAGCAACCAGCTGACCCAATCTTTTACATAGAGAGGTTCCCCGGAGAGCTTTTTGTCTTCGTTTTCTCAATCTGTCCAGAAAGGAGAGCACGATCCTCCCATTGGACCTCCTTTTGGTAAGTGAACTAAAGACAACACTTCCATGAAGCCACAGTGGGCTGAAGACTTTGACAGACAAGTCATAGAAATCCCACAGTAATGCAGACCAAGTCATTGGCCTTCCAATTATGCTACTTTATATGAGAAATCATTGGAGTACCCTTTTTGAATTCTTGAATCGGGGAGACAGTATTTTGTCTTCACTGACCTTGACTGGGCGAACCCACAGCGAGAGAGAGAGAGAGAGAGAGAGAGAGAGAGAGAGAGAGGCACTACTGAACGAATGAGTACATAGCGTTCAATCTAAAGGAGGGCAAAAAAAGAAACATAATTAAAAAGCGGGCTTGAATTTAATGCCCATGGCCGAGTCAACTTGTCCTGTTGCAATATGTGACAGTTGATGACTCAATCAAACATTGTTTTTTTTAAATGCTCGGCAATCTAATCCATCCAAAAAAACAACGGGGTCCTCGTCTTCCTTTTTTCTTTGCATAGTAGTCAGTAAACTGGTGGGGCACATAATTACGAGATTCAAGTTAAAAAAGAACTGTTTTGAGTGTGGCGGATGAATGTGAAGAAGGCTTTGGTGGTTAGAATCGGTCAAATGTGCTTCTTAGCCTTGGAAAAAGAATCAAACCCAGAAGACCTTTTCACATCTGAGGAGCAATTATCAGCTATATACATTGAACATTTAATCGAGTGATTAGCGTACCCATTTTCCTTACTTAAGATTTAGTTCAAATCACAATACCAATATGCTCTCTTGAGAAATTACTCAAAGCACGACTTGCATGCTTCGTGGTTACTTTCAGTGTGTGCATTTTTGGGATCTTTGAACATTAGAGATTAGTTGAATATGTAAACGACTTGTCATAACTATGACTATTACTATGAGGGAGAAAAATAATTATGAACCATCTAGATGGGTCAGATGAAAAACACAATTAGTATTGTGCTCCTTGGAAAGTGTGCAGCTTATACTGCCATTTAACATATATTATACAGCCACGAGGGATTATTTTAACTTCTATGGGAACATTCCTAGTGGAGTATTTGTTGAATGGTGACAAGAGCAATTTGACTTCATATGCACACAAGTCAAATTAAATGATAAGCATAATAAGATGGCAGAAAAATAATAATTAAAAAGGAAAAAAATATTTGGAAATAAAATGATAAAGATTTCGGTCAAGGTGACTAATATGACATGATGTGTTCTTTACTTTCTTTGTATCTATTGCAAAAATTCTGTCAACGATCACAGGTGGAATATGAACATTGGCAATGTCAACTAGATCTGAAAAGTAAGATTTTTGAGGTGGGTGATCTTGGCGGTAACTTGATAGAAGGTCCTCGTCCTCAGAATGTGCATTTCTTTCTATTTTATTGATTTCACTTTATTAAGTGAAAAAGGATACCCCGTGATGTTGCAGTTTGATGACTAGAATAAGTCGTGTATGTTTGTCATTTATAGCTTTTACATATGATAGTTCCACAAGCAGAGACTAAAATGATGAATTTAATCACTTTGAATGTTCATGTAGATTATAAGATGGGTTAATCCAGTTTGGTGTGCATATATTGCATAGTTCGATGGTGTCGTTCACTTCCGAAACATTGTCCACGGGAGGATTTTCTTAAATGGAAGAAGACATCAAAAGGGTAATTGAGGATAATCGATAAGATTGCTTTAGCCGTTAAGAAATTGAATTTTTATTAATGTGGATTAAGCACATGTCAGAAATTCCTACACATTGCTAACAACAAATAGTTTCACGGTTAGGTCATGTAACTAAGATTTGGCTCAATCTTAATTGATTTATTTACGAGGTTAACAAGATATTTCATGAATTTATAGATTATTTATTTGAAATGGGTTCTCACGTCGTAAAAAAAGTCTCAAACTATATATAAATATAATTATAGTGACTGAGATCACTCAAGTCACAATTTTACGAAGGATCATATTTTTAGTGGAAGAGTCTGAGGAAACTATCACTCGCGCAGAAAAGGAAATTATTATAAGTCAAGCATTTTTCTTGCCTTACAAGGAAGAAAAGCTTTAAAAAAGGCTAATCCTCTTTCTTTTGCGCCCTTTTTGGCATTTTAATCTTCCATATCTTTTCAATTTTTTCAACTTATCTATTAACTTTTTATTATATCCCCAATTCAGATCATCCTTAATTTTATTCTTTTGTGACCTTAGCCACTTCACATGGTATGAGCTTATATTTTGATATCGTGCATGTTTTGAACTTACTGTTGATGTCATGGAGCATATCGTATGTAGTCTATGCATTATGCATAAGTTAATATGGTCTACCATAGAAATTGGGCATTAACTTGAATCATAATAACACAATATATATACATACACATATACAATATATGAATTAATTAGTTTATTGATTAATCACTCTTATGAACTTGCTTATGTTGGGTAATAGGTTCTTTGAGACCATGGATATAAACATATTATATTAATTCATACAGCTATCTTAGTATCCCAAAATTTCTTTTTTCTATCTTTTTCCTCTGGTATCTCTAAAAACGTAAATAGTTTGATATCATTCAACATTTTTCCAATCTACCCCTGCAATTCATTATTGATATAATAAATGAATACGCAATCATAGCTACGTGTAGGTGAAATCTACTCCATATTATACTTATCATTTTAACTTTTGTGCGTAAAGAGATCTAGTTAGGATTAATAGAGTATCCTTAGCTCCTTGAAGGGTTAAGTCAATGACACGATTCTAAATCAGTGAAATTATGCATGACTCTTTCTTTAAGATTTTTTTTCCCTCTCAATTGGAAAGAAAATTTGGGGACCTAGGGGCTAGGGCCTTCACCAACCCTCTTACGTCGGCTAGTGTCGGTGAGCGGCAATGAAATGAAAGTTGTAACAAATATAGAATTTGACAGTACGGGAAAAAGTCGAAAATGAAATTAAGAAATTATCATATCTGTCAGATGATCGAATATAAAATTAACCGGAGATAATAGAGGTCTAGTTAAGATGATGCGCTCCAATGTGACAACATCTTAAGTACCTTTATGGAATGATGGAGGGCAGTTCACATGAGTTTGGAAAATGAAAAATTATGGCATGAGCTTCAAAGCCTTTCACGCCTCAAATTTGTGGGATTTTGCCGCCAAAGAAAATGCGTCGCCATCTCATAGGTTACACACCTAACAAAAAACCTGCCCCCTCCCCCTCGGGGTCCCTCTTTCATACGAAAGTGACCTCCAATAACCCAATAATTTTGTAAAAAATGGGAAAGAAATATATAAGAAAAAAGACCATACTTTTTAATTTTTTTTCTTTTTTGGTTGAATGTAGAACATACTTTATGTCACGAATAATGGACGCAACTTAGGGTCAACAATTTCATGCTCTTTTTTTAATACTAGAAAGTCCTCCCTCTTAAGCTAACCCCCCCCATTTGATCAACCATTACTTTCACATACATATCAACGTCTCTTCATCCATGCGTCATGCCGCAATAACATCTCACCCTTCCCATAATCCACGTATCATTCTTGGATGTCAAATTTTCATTTGCAAAGTTATTTTGTTCTTATGTCATCGGTTTGGTTAGGTCGGAGAGGCTTGTGGGACGTTATCTTACTCATTACCTTAAAAACCCTTGTATTTTTCAGGACCGAAAACTCACTTTAAATAGATAAATCTCGAGTTCATGAAATACCCATATGATATCGTAAATCGGATGATGGGAAGCAAACCTAATAGGGGCTTGAATCCCGTCGAACACTCATTACTAACCTTTTTTCCAAGTTAATCAAGATGAATTTTGGGTGGCCGTCTATTCCCTCATATGTGAACAATCTTCAGCTTTATCTTCTCATTGAGACTTTTGCTTGCAGATAAGGACACTCCCGTGGCAAACGAGTGGCCAAATGTTCTTGTTGCTCAACAACTAACCATATGAGAAGGTTGGTAGCTGTCACACATTTTTGCCCGGGAATATAGTAGGCCTAATAAGTCCTATGCACACCTAAAAAGAAGAGATAGAGAGAGAGAGCTACAAAATGAAGATGGAGTTTGAATCATTCAACTCAGTTATGTCATTAAATTAGCATTATAAATCACTTGATTAGATCTATGTTTTTTAGTGCATGGTCAAGTAGATCGCCAATGGGAAGCTTTTGTCCTTCCATCCCTCTAAGGTTAAAGTTAGCTTTTTGATGGGCTATGATGGTGGCCTGCTGAAATCATGTCATTGGATGGAACACAATTAGCCGCAAATTATGGCGTGGCCATCGATATTTCCTTTAAATAATTTTAGCACAGATTCATATTCAAAAACCATTTGCCTCTCTTCTGCTTTTAGATCGAAAGGGCCCCTTGGTCTTACTTTTTTGTTTTTGATATGTATATTCTTGATTTTTGTGGGGACTCTATGCACGTTTTCTCCATGTAAATAAAGCCCGTGACGATTCTCGATCACATTTCTCTGCATCGGAATTGAAATTCAAAAAATCATTTGGATTTCCCTTCTTTTCAGTTAAATTTGTACATGGTTAATATCTTTACAATAGTTATATAAATATTAAAAGACGATTCTTTAGTTTTTTTTTTACTTTTAAGAAAATGAATGTGAACTTGTTGATATATGGTATAGTAGGTTACGTATCAATTACTTCGATTGCACCGAAAGACTCTCTAAATTCTATTCACATGCACGTTCATCATTTGATCTCACCTGATGGCCACTCTTCGGGTCGACTCGATGACCACGCTCCGAAGAGTCACTCAATATCAACAATTAACTAGTTCGACGACGCCTCTTTCCATTTAACATGGATTCTCTAGATGAATAGTGGACATGGTGGTGTGCTTAACATGAATATCACTTTAACCTAGCAAAAGGGTGTCAATTAATTCTTTAACCTAACTACTCCCTGGCTGCTGAAAACTTAAATGTGAAAATCAATTGAGGATGAGTCCAAGCTTTTCGCCTTTTTCTGATCTTTGAAAAACTTTTGGTTGCTCTCAACGACCGAGTCCCCAAAGCGAGAGTTGGTTTTGCTTTCTCATCATTTCGAGGTTGCATTTCCCCCCCGCTTTCCCTTTTTGCCTCCCTGGGATTTGTCGATTGCTAGAAATTTGTATTATTGTTGACCAAATAAAAAAAGCTAGAGAAAATTTTGAAAAAAGGGTGAGGGGGAAATTATCATTTTGTTCTAAAAAGGCTAATTATCATTATCTGATTGAACAGATGAATGGGATGGTGAGGAATAATCCAAAGTGATACGATCTCACACGTAAGGAATCCCGAATGTGGACACAAACCTAATTGATGATGAGTCATGAGGCCCCTGGATTTAAACCCTTTTTTTTTTTTTTAATTTCTAATCAATCACGTGTCAAATTCTTCTTTTCTAATCTTGTCTTTCTTTTTACCCTTTGCTTGACTCATACTCATACTCACTAAATTAACAAGAAATTTATAACATTTTTTCCATCGGCGACACATGTCAATTGACAAGAGATTTCGATTTTGACATAATTCGAAACTAAACAAACATGGCTGGGGCAGATCTATAATAATCCAAACTTTCAGGGGGCTGAATAGAATGTTTCGTGAGGATGAGAGTGACATTGCTGTATTTGCAATTATGACCCTGGATTTCTGCCAACCTAATAACTTTTAGGAAACTTGGCTCCAGCCACCAAACGAGCGGGCTTTTCCCATGGTGCTAGCGTTTACCGACTCGATGTAGCCGTAATCAAGAAAGGAGAAAAATGACAAAAAAATAAAATAAAATAAAAGAAGAAAATAAATGCAGTCAAAAGAAAAAAGAGGCAGAAAATTAAAATATAATATAAATGAGTCAAGTTCATTGTTGGAAGCATCTTTTGAAATTACTAGAAAGTCTGGGTCATTATATTTTAAATCGATTCCACGTCTACATTCTCCTGACTCCATAATGTCAATGTGATGAATCATTATTATAGAAGAATTATTATTATTATTATTATTATTATTATTATTATTATTATTAACAATAATATTTATAAAATAAGAACAGCGTTAAACAAAAAAAATTAAAGGAGAACGAATCAAGAAGAGATATGGTGATGACCAGATTGAGACCAAGAGGCGTCACATGATTCCAGAGATTAGAAGATGACGTTTGTTACGTGTCAGCAAATGGGAAGCTTGTTTCCTTGCACTCATAATTCTGTTAAAAAATATATATGTTATTTAATTTTTACTTAAAAATAATACCATATAATTTGAAAGTATAAAGATGGTTTTTTTTTTTTTGGCTTAAAGAAAGCCACGGTGCATAAATGCCAAAATTTGGGTTATACAAAACAATAAAACTCAATATAAACATATTAAAATCTCAATTAAAATGAGTAATTAACCAATTCTTAAAATATGGGCTGATTCCATTAATTATACAAGATGCGTCTAAAGATTCGAGCGCGCATTTCAATAGGATTGTTTCATTGGCGGCGCATGGGATCGAACTCAAATCATTCGTCTAATCAATGCACAGTTCCGTGTCGGAAGTACTAAATTAATGTCCTGTCGTCACTTCTAATTAAAAAAATAATTGTCACTTTGTCTCAACTTGAATGAATTTTTTTTTTCTGTCCAATAAAAAAGAATACTTGATATTTTGAATTTAACAAATGTGTCATAAAAATCTAATTTTGCGATACGAAGATCATTACCGTATTCCGATACGAAATACGAAATGATTTTCCATACCGACAATAAATTCAATCACAGAGTATATATGCAAATCGAGGCATTATTTATCGAAATGATTTTTTTTTTTTTGGGGGGAAAGAATTCCCATAACTGGATTGATTGAAAATTGAATTGTAAACAATGACGGCCCATTTTTTACATTATAATAAATATTGTCTCTCCTTTATGGAAGACCCCAACCCTATGAAGAGGGAGGGGTCAGACCCACGTGCCGGGTCACATGTCAGCTCCGGTCAAAATGGCGGTGCCAGAACAGTACACGTGTAAGCCTTATATTCCAAAAGGGACAAATACAAAATTAGTGAAGTTTGAATCGCTGACCATCCCCATTCTCTCTCTCTCTCTCTCTATCTCTATCTCCCTTTAGATTTTCCCTGCCATGACTGCAATCGGTGGTCTTCGCTGACTTCTCTTCCACACCGCCACCCCCACATGGTAATTCTCCACTTTCCCACCTTAAAATCACATGTACTTTGTAGAGAGGAGGAGAATCAGCAGATATGAGATAGGGCATGTCTTTAGATGTGGCTGAAAAACCGGGGCGAAAGGGTTTTATGATATATTAATATCTTGAAAGGTCGGTCGATATCTAGGGGGTTTTCGAGCGTGCTAGTCCGATGTGTTAACACACGATAAGTTTGATGAGCTCAGAGGAGATAAGTCGACTTTTTGGAATAAATCTTGGTATTTCTCGTCAGGGTAAGACTATAGCTTGTATGAGAAGTATTTTCGAAAAATAATAAGTTAATGGAGTGCCGGATTGTCATCTTAATTAGCAATCTTCTATATGTGTGTGTATGCTGTGATAGATGAAAGGAATATCTATATATATGGTGTGTATTATGTGATTAGAGTGGATAGCTAGGTGCCATTAGTTAATTGCAAAAAGTGGTCAAGAAAAGAAATCTTAGACAAAGTCCAAGTTCAACAGGTAGGGGGTTTTCGTATGGAATGGAGATGTTTCCACATTAGAAACGCCTTTTTGGGAAGGTGTTTTGTCAACCTCCTCCATAAAGTGACAGCATAGAGTCTCATTCAAAGCTGGAAAACCCTCCTTCATCTCCCAATATAAATCACCACCACAAGAAAGAGAAGAAACCTAGTAAAAGTCATACACCCCATACCAAAGATCTCCACCAGCACTTCAAGAAACCTCTCTTTCATACTTCTCCTCCTCCTCCTCCTCCTCCTCTTCTTGTTTTTTTCCTCTCTTTTGCTCCTTCCACATGTCTGATGAGCATAGAAACCCTAGTTATTACTATGACCCTTTCCAGAGCTCCCATTTCTCCTCTACTTACAATGATCATCCATACATGAGCTTCACTGATTGCTTGCATGGGTCTGGTGACTACAACTCGTTGGCGACGACTTTTGGCTTGTCGCCGGCAACCTCTGAGGTTCTTTCGTCGGCTGAGTATGGCCATCAGAAGCATGAGATGGGAGGCGGTAGCGAGAGCACCAATCACAACCCGGCGACGCCGAACTCTTCGATCTCATCTTCTTCTACTGAAGCTGGGGGCGAGGAGGATTCGAGCAAAGGGAGGAGATCGGAGACCCAGATGAAGGAGAGTGAAGATGGAGGAGAGAGCTCTAAGAAACAGTAAGAAGTCTCTCCTCTTTTATCTTTCCGCTCATGCATGTAGTAAGACGGAGTCGATCTTTGATTGGAGACTCGAACAACCCATGTTCTCGCGAGCATATACTTGCATAATTACTTGTGAATCCATAAATCCAACTTAGTATGAATGATCTTGCCTATTTATTTTTATTGTGAATGATCTTGTTTGTATAAAGAATCACTAAGTAGGCTTTTCTTGGTCCATGCATACTCGATTCAAGAAAGGTTGTTTATTGTGCCGTGACTCAGAAAACTATGCAACTTTTTGCATGATTTAAAGTTGAATTATTTGTCAAGTGTAGGGTAATTACATCCAAATATGCAAGTGTTTTGTTTGCAATAACATGTTACATGCTTTTGAGAAAAAAACAGGAGCAAATCAAAAAAGAAGGGAGAGAAAAGAGAGAAAGAACCACGCTTTGCCTTCATGACCAAGAGTGAAGTTGATCATCTTGAAGATGGTTACAGGTGGAGAAAATATGGTCAAAAGGCTGTAAAAAATAGCCCTTACCCCAGGTATGTTTGGTCTCTCTCTCTCTCTCCCCCCACCCCCCCCCCCACCTCTCCCCTACCCCTTGCTTTTTCTCCTCATGTTTTAGCCACAACGAGATAACAAATTGGACATGAATACAGACACATTTGGCAAAAGGCAACAACAATTCAACTCTGTCCTTTCAAAGATTTTGTCCGACACCATGTTCCACTTTTTCTCCCTGAAAGTTCAGATTGCACCAACTTAAATTTGACCTCATGTTGGGACATGAAAGTCAATCATAACCCTCCTCAAATAATTCTAAGAAATCAATCTAACTTCATAAAAATAATTCTGAAACGTGCATTTTCTTTTTGCCTTTTGGTTTGTCTCTGTTTACAGGAGCTACTACAGGTGCACCACACAGAAATGCACTGTGAAGAAGAGGGTGGAGAGATCATTCCAAGACCCTTCCATAGTGATCACCACCTACGAGGGCCAACACAATCACCCGATACCGGCGACGCTCCGGGGGAGCGGGGCCGGGATGTTCACGACTTCCATGTTTGCTTCGCCCACCACGGGGGTCCCAGGCTACAACAACCCCCAAGAGATGATGTTTCAAATGCCTCACATGATGACAACAAACCAAGCTGGTACAAATTTTGCTTATAACCCTCAGACTTTGACTTCTACACATCACCACCATCATCATCAGCAATATAACCAAGGCCCACCAGACTATGGACTTCTGCAAGACATTGTTCCATCCATGTTCTTCAAACAAGAGCCATGATCTAATACTCCAATTAAGTATCTTCAAAATCCTTCTAGTTTATTGTATATATACATAAGTATAGCCACAGCCTATAGCCAGTAATCAATTACTACTACCTTTTTTTTTTCCTGACTGGTAACCCTATTTCATTAACTTCATCCTCAATCATATGATCTCACTTTTTTGGGGTACTTTCACAAAGGAAAATCAAGATCACTTAGGTTAAGCTATTGGGGACATTGCTTTGCTTTATGTTTTCCTCTCTCAGTAAGGAAATTTTGCACCAGCTGCTGGAGAAGAGAGAAGAAGATTAGATTAGATTCAAATGCAAGGTCTTTTTAAATGTTTTGTCTTGTACTAAGGTTTCTATATTACTAGTAGCTTTAAGAGGAGATCATCGATGATGATGATTGTGTTGTGACTCATGGAGTCACTCAATATATCTTTGTACTCTCTTTTTCTGGAGCACCCATTTGCAGCGATTTATGGCTATTGGACTATGTGAGTTCCGCTTTTTCTTGTTTTTTCCTTTCTATATAGATCTAGCTCATTATGCCAAGAAAGTAAAAAAAAAATCCAAAGAGGTTGGCAATGGCATAACAATCAATCATCTAGAACTTTGTTGAGAAAATGTAGAGAAGTCACTGTCATTTTGATGTTTTGGTTCATTTTTCGCTTGAAAGTTTTGAACTTCTTCAACAAGCACTGCTTGAAGTTTTCAACTGAAGAAGATGAGCTATCCTGCTTTTGTCAAAAAGGGGCTACATAAAGCTTGCATTGGCCTATGGATATATTATATAATATACTGTTACATAAATATTCGGTTCATTTTTCGCTTGAAAGTTTTGAACTTCTTCAATAAGCACTGCTTGAAGTTTTCAACTGAAGAAGATGAGCTATCCTGCTTTTGTCAAAAAGGGGCTACATAAAGCTTGCATTGGCCTATGGATATATTATATAATATACTGTTACATAAATATTCGGTTCATTTTTCGCTTGAAAGTTTTGAACTTCTTCAATAAGCACTGCTTGAAGTTTTCAACTGAAGAAGATGAGCTATCCTGCTTTTGTCAAAAAGGTGCTACATAAAGCTTGCATTGGCCTATATAGATATATTATATAATATACTGTTACATATATATTAATATGTATATATGAAAAGTATATATAAACACACATTGATGGGTAATCTCATTTTGAAAAATGAAGTGAATAAAAGACTTTGTCATAGAGTCAATCATTTAATCTAGTTGAGATTAGAGAAAACATATTTCAGTTGAGAATGACCCCATCACACAAGATTGTATAAATTATATTGAACCGAAGTTATCGACTTGATATGCACTTGAAAAAAATCACCGTTATTTGTATAGACCCATTTCAACCCCTATCGAGCTTCAGTTGGCTATCAAATACATAGGCAAAAGTTCATAGATTATTATCATTTTATTTGGATAACACATGGATGGAACATCTAAACATTTAGTATGACTTATCTAACGAATAAATGTAAATCACTCCAATATGCGCATAAGGTAAGACTCTATCTATACGAGTAGTTGGCATCTCCTAATATTACTCTAGGTCAAAGACGTTTTGATTTGTATACCAGATTTGCCACGTTAATATTAGGCACTTAATATTCAAAATTTATAGAAATTCGACATGGATGTGCTCTTTATACATGTAGATAATGAAATTTATATAGATTCTGCCACTGATGTTTTGGTCGGAATGTAAGGAAACGATTTTGGGTTAAGGTAATCAAAGGTGAACTAGAATCGAGTAGGTACTATCATTATTATTGGACTAAATTGATGCAGTATGAAGTCCAAACAAAGGCAGCATTTGCTTCTTCTTCAATATTGAATTTGTATTCATCAATAGAGAGCTTAAGTCCAAACCTATCAACATATTCAATTAGACCCACTTTCATTAAAAAACTTAAGTTAATGAGTTATAGGCCAACTTGGATATATTAACTGCTTAATATCACACCAATTCTCTAATGTGGGATTTCTTTAATTACAACTCATACATATAATCTAACAATCTTCTTCTCACATGTAAACTTAGTGTTAAGTTTGTTTTCCCTTAATTTAAGTATTCTTATGTACCAAGATATTTTAACTTGAATCTCCATATTATTGTAATGCACCTAAACCATGCACAGCAACAATCATCAATTGCTAACTTGGGATTGCATCTCTTATCACCAGACTAACAGTCGATGGTCTCTTCTTGCCAAACTCTCTCGTTATTAGACTCGCTAGACTCGCGTGTTACCAAATCAACTATCCATGATAATTTCTCGCTAGACCAATCACAATGACAATTTTTACTCAAAACAAGCATCAATCATGAGATTTCTTTCTAGAGATATTGACCAAATACTGGGATATACTAGAGGCCCATCAATCAACCATCGGCTTATTGAGAGTGCACAATAGAAGTCCGACATCTTTAACTAAAGAGATTGTCAAGAAGGAATCTATTCACTCAAAACTTTAAATCAATAAGTAATAGGCCAATTTGGATATTTCAGTTGCCCTACACTATACTAATTTTTCGATGTGGGATTTTTCTAATACAACTCACATTCGCATCCTAATAGCATCAATACTCATCTTACAAGGACAAATGTGCATATTCTAAGCCCTGTTTGTACAAATTCTTTGATAGTACTTGGGACTGAAATCTCATTTAGTTAGTAGAGAATTTTCTTAATTAGGGTTTTGTATGTGTCTATAAATAAGCATTAAGAGAGTAATTACTCAGATTAATACCTATCATAATCCACATGCATTTTATGTAAATTTATATAAACTATTGTAACTTGCAACAAGGAACAGTTTAGCGACAGGCTGTAGAATTGAACCTAGTTATTTATATGTATGTATTTGAGGGAAAATCATTTAAAAAGTCTTAAATCTATTGTACAATAGCCATTTTAGTCCTAAAATTTTCAATTTGGCTATATGTAATTTTAAACATTTTGATGGCTTACTAATATAGTCCTTCCGGCCATTGTTGGCTTGAATTGCTGATGTGGTCGACGGTCGTCCTATATGGCACAAACAACACTAATATGGACAATTTTTACCATTTTTTATAATTTATTTGATTCATTTCGATACTTTTCTTTCTTTTTTTCATTGTTCATCTTCTCGAAAAGGCTAGCTTGGGCCTCGGCGAGGGCCGCCATCCTCACCCTCAATGTTGATCATCGCCGAGGCTTTGGGAAACCCTATAAGTCCTTTTGGGGAGATGAATAGTAAAATAAAGAAAGAAAAGATTAAAAAAACTCAGAAAATGTCAAGAAAATCACAAAAATTATCCAAATCAATCATTCCCACTAGTTTTGGCTAGAAAGACTACATTGACAAATTGTTTAAAAAATTATGACTAAAAAAAATTGAGTAAATTAAAATGTTTAAGACTAAGTTGGTTGTAACACAATGGTTTAAGGACTTTGAACAATTATATCATGTATTGGAACTATATACATCTATAGAAGATCTTATATTAGTTTAGAGAGAGAGAGATCTTGTTAACTAATTACGTTGATGATCCATAATACAAATCAACTATACTATGTGCATGACTTCTAAGATAATGAATGATCTTTAGGAGACTCGTGTATACCTCATCGTTCTCATATATTCCGATCAAGGGGACAAGTTCAGCGCAAATGCCTTTATTTTATTATTGACCAAAGTAGGTACCTAAGAAACATCACGAAATTAAAAAATGAATTTGACTTCCTCTCACTATGAAATTTAAGGTGTGCTAATCTTATATCAATTAAAGATGACTAGACATAAGCCAAGTCATTGCAATAGTTATGCAAATATTTTCTTACCTACATTCATGAAATCTTAGTTTTGGTCCACAAGAAAGCAACTTGACTTTGGAAAGAATTAGCATGATCCAATTTCGAAGTTGGCATGAAAATGGGTGAAAGTATAGCTCAAGTTTGGGCTCGTAAAGAAAAGTCAATCTAAATGTGTTTCTTAGGTGAGTGGTTCCTTAGTTTGAGTAGGTTTTAATAAAAAGGTTTCATACTTTGTACTATGAGATTTTGTGATACCATTGTCAATTATTATAAAAGTTTTAGCCCAGTACTAAGTATGGAAATATATAATGGGGAGTCAAATAAGAAACTTGGAAAGATATGAACTTTGACTTCATACTTTGATATTATATGAGATTTTGTGAGACAATTACTAATTATTTTTAAAAGTTTAAGCTATTCGATAAAACTACGGTTTGATAATTAGATAATCTAACATGGATCCAAATATTTTCTATATATAAAAAGTGGGTCTTCTTGAATTATATATAAGAGGAGCTTTTGGTGTTCAAGTTCAAGCCAATCTAGTGGCAAGATATGTCCTTTGTAGGATTGAGAGATTGTTTGGTAAAGAATTGTGAGGGTTGAATATTGAGTGATTTGAGTGTGACTATTATCTTCGTTGTGTTGTTTCATCTATAGCAGAATGCTCTTCTTGTGGAATAGTTCCTAGGATGAGCATAGTTCCAGAGGAGAACTGGGAACCTGAAAACTGGAATTAGTCCGATTCTAGGTTTTAAAATATGTAGGGTAGATTCTAAGTTCCAAAAATTAGGGAACCTCTTCCGATGGGTGAGTTCTAGGTTGTAGGTGGAACCGAGAACCTAGAACATAGAATCTGAAATTAATTTTTATATTTTTCTTGTTTTATGTCTACTTGCAATCCTATGGCATTTTATGGTGTTCAATTAAACGTTTGTAATTGGAAATCATTAATCCAAGCTTCCATTTCCAACTATATAAATGACCAAGACTTTTACTTTGACAATACTTCATAATCTTCATATGTCTAAATATTAGTTGTCATTAATAGATTGTAGTATATGATGGTCGTTAAAGATGATGATTCACTTCGATCGTTCAATTAAGAGTATGAATGGAATATGGGTAAACCTTGGGTACAGGGTAGGTTCCAAGTTCCTAGAGCTGCTTACCCTTAATGGTTCCCACCGGTCGAAGTACAAAAATCCTTTTTTCAATTTATTTCTTTGCTCTATTTATTATTGTACTCAACCAAGTGTTTCTTTCCACTACAAACATAGTGCTAAGATTGCATAATATACGCATAATTTTATTAGTCTGTGCTCAAAAGTACAATTTCTTTTTCCATGTTAGTAAATTTCAATAAGTGGAACTGAGTGGCAAAATCTATTGATACTTTCACTAGAAGAGATAGCCAAGAGAGTTGAAGTCCAAGTCTGATCAAGTTGGACCAATTTTCATTCAAAAGTTTAAGTTATGAATTACGAGACAGCAATAATATATTAATTATTTCACATCACATCAATACTCTAAATTATGACAACTCGCACGTATATCTCAACATAAGCTTATCATGATAGATCTAGCTATCATCTTCTGCATATACATAATAGGCAATGCTTCCCTAGGAGGCAAGCATCCTCAATATCAAGCAAATACAAAGTTATTTGAAAACAGTGACCTTTTGGCCCTAGCTGATGCATTTGCCTTCTTCAGCTCTATTTTCGTTTACTTTTTACAATTACGGCTAATACTTAACGAGTTTTGATTCAAGCTTTTCAAGGAGAGACTACTTCGATGACACGATTCCCCAACTTGATGCTTCCTCGTCCAAATGATCTTTCCTTCGAATGTTCCCCCAACTCCGATTCGCTCGAAGCTTGCTCTTTCCAGACTCACTTCTTCTTTCTTTTTTGAGCTCGTGTTTGTTCCACGAGCAGCGGCTTCACTCGCCGTTGAGGGGGGCATATTTTCAAATAAAGAAAAAAGCAGGGGAATATACTGAAAAATGAAAATGAAACATCATGGCAGATTATGACACTCCGACAAATGCCGGGACTAAATGCACTTCTCCTTAGGATGTTTCTTTTAGGAACTCCCTTGAGCAGGCTCTCAGAAATTCAAAGCCTTTTATAAGAATCAAAAGCTTTTGGGCTGAAAAATCAACAATTGAGAAATATATATTCTAATTTTGGCGTGGGAAAATATTTTCGTTATCAGTAAAAGTGTTCAGGCATGGCTTGCTGTTGATACTAAAATCATTTTTCACAAACTCATTTTTCATTAGTGATAAAACGACTAAAATTAGGAAAATATTTTCTAAATTATTGATATTCGGAACCAAAAGAAGAAGTAATAATCTTTGAAAGGACAAAACTACGATTGTATGAGCTCCCTGTCAGCGGGGTTAGAGATTGGGCCTTTTAAATTGTTGAGCCCAACAAGCCTCTTACTAGGCCTTACGTTGCTGGTATGGACCCAGCTCGTTCTGATTGAGCCTGAGATGACTTTCAACTTTTGGCCCGCAAATAATTGCAATTTCAATTTGCCACCCTTAAAATGTCCCAAATTCGACCAAAGAAAATGTCCCAAAAAAATGTGTTTTTGGCTCTAAATATTATTGCTAATCGGATGAGTATGGCAACTTAATCCTCATCGTCATTCTATTTCTCGCGGGATTAGAGCTGCAAAAAGCCACCACGATGGGGCTGTGTAGGGGAGAGAGGCAACAATCGCTGGGCCAAGGGTGCCTTCGTGGCCATGATTTAGGGCTTCTAAGTTTATATCGGAGAAGGTGATACTAAAACCCAATTGTTATCGGAAGTGAAAGGAGACGTGTTCGAGGTTAAGGGTGCGTATGATAATCCTTTTGTGCTTAGAAATAATTTATATTCAGAAGTGATTCTTTTTATTTTGTCCTTGAAACAATTTAACATTCAAAAGTGTTTGATAATGGTCAAAATTTTTATTCTCGGGATAGAAATATGTTCAAGAACTTTAAAATTTTTATTCCAAAACATTTTATTTTAAAAATTCTCTTTTTTTTTCCCTTTTCGTCTTCTTCTTCCTTAGTCGCTGGCGATCGGCCAAACGAGGGCCAGCAACACTGAGCCATGGCAAGGCTCCCGGCCCACTGCCACATTGGCGTCGGCTTGGTTGGGCGGCACCGATCTAGCGATGCGCTGGCGAGGCTCGACCTCGCCGCTGGCTAGGTGAAATTGGCCTCGCGAGGTTGGCCCACCGCTAGGCTAGCATTGCCCAATCTAGCCAACGTTGACCTGGCAGTGGGCCAGTGAGGCCGAGCCTTGCTAGTGGCTGGGCTGGCTTGGCCTTGCTAGATTTGGGCGAGGTTGGCCTCACCCAGCCACGACAAGGCTCAGGCTGGCGAGCCTCACCATGGCTTGGTATTGCTAGGGGCCAGCCCTCGTCTAACTTGTTGCCGGTCATGGCTGACGTCGGTGCGGCTAAAAGGAAGAAGAAGAAAATGAAAGGAAAGAGAAGAGAAAGACAAATGAAAATAAAAATTTAGTCTTGATTTTGGAATTGTTCTGAAGTACAAAGAATCAACTTTTTATTTATTTTTTATTCTATTTCAAATCTATTTATGGGAACAAATTTATTTCTCGAATAAAAATTTTACCAAACGAATTTAAATGCCAAATCTATTATCGAAACAAAAAGAATAGAATCAAACATTATTTGACCAGTTAAAAATAGGCCCTAAGTGACTCTCATTTAATCTCTCTCTTTCCCTCAATTCAACATGCAATTTGCTAAGTGACAGTTGGAAAAGTGTTGACAATGACCTCTTCGTCTTAATTTAACGTGCCGATTGCTATGCTAATGGTTGGAAAATGTTAATCACAGTTGATGACAATAGGACTTATTTGTGCAACAAAAAAAGTTAGAAAATTTGGTTTCATAAGAAAGTTGGAGGATCAAATTATATAAAAGGGAATTGCGAGGACCAACCATGAATGCAAACCTGTTTATGTTATCGTAACATCAAAAATGAGTTTGAGTGCGTTTTGTGCAATGATAATAAGATGAGACCATGAAAGCGAAACATACATTTCCCCATTTTTCTTCCTTCGCTTGTCGCATCTGTAGATTTTGAAAAAAAATAAAATAATGTTAGATAACTATAACCACAAAAAATCTAATGAAAAAAGAAAAGCAGCTTATAAAAAACTTTGGTGTAGACCCTACGATGTCAATTTTGTCATATCAACCTCAAGTTGATGCGGTTGATAGGGTGTCAAGGTATTTTCAATTCAAGAATGAAGTTCACTTATTATAATCCCGACAACCACGTCCAAATTGCTTCAAGTCAGTATCATTTGCAAATGCCATAGACCTAGACTTGACCAACTTACGAGAATTGTAGGGTGTTCTTTGCACCTCCAAGGTAGGCAAGCCTCTGTGCTCATGCCCCTTAATCATCCTTGATCGAGCTCAATAGAACTTAATTGAAATGCTTCTAGGATATACCTTGGTTGTCAAGATGGTCAATGATCTCTAAATTGCATTTTTGATGTTTTCTAAACCAAAGACTCGAATCCAATAGTTAGTGTATAATATACCGTGTTAAAATTTGGAAATTATCTATTCAATTCTAAACATATTATATGGATGTTAATCCAATCCTAACTTTTCTAAATTTTCCAATTTAATCGTAAATAGTTGTGTGAAATTATAATGTACTCATTTCGGCCAATTTTTGCTCGAAAATTGCTGATATGGTAGTATGTCACGTGAGACAGTCAATAGATTTAGGACTTAGGGTAATTTTCTCTAAAAGTCTGTATTATTCACCATCAATGTGCAGCTTGAAGAAGACCACATAAAGAAATAGTGATTACATAATCGATTCTAAAGTCCACCGGAGTCATTTTGCATTAATTATTGATCACGAGACATGAACTGTTCATAGAATCTCTTTAATAACAATTTAATAAAATGGTTTCTTCGGTAGCACTTCATCTCATGATTAGGTGGGAAGGAACCGATATTGAGTGTGATTTACTTAACTTTTTTGCTTATTGTGCCAAGCAAGGTTTCTTTGACTAATGGACTTGACCTTTGTATCTTTCTTAATGACCGATTCAAATTCAAAGCTTAATTAATTATTTACACCACCCAACATGCCAATGACTGCATTTTGGTGCGGTTGGGCTCCATCCAATTCATACATTAGTGGGTAGGGGCTCCTTATCACATCAAATTCCAAGCTAGGGTTGTTATCGATGCTAGGACTATTTTATTTGGGTGCATACATTGTGCCTATTCAATATGTTAAGAAGTTAGGGATTATGACCTCGCTAGCCCTTTTATATTTTTCATGTGGTCTCTAAATGATATGCCTTTTGGGTTAAGTTAGTCATTCTATTAAAAATACAAGTGGATTGCCGACGTGAACCATCGCATCGGCACCACATCAATTATGTGACGGCTCAGGCAACAGTGCTTAGAGAGGAGGGATGGCGGTGTGTCTGCACCTTAGTCCTCGGACGTGCGCAGGAAGATAGTGCATCTCATGTCTCACATCACCTAAAGAAGGAGTTTTGGACTAGCTTATAAGTATATGTATTCTCTACTTGTATATACGCGTTTTTTGGGCAAAAACCCAGAGGAACAAAATCATGAGGACCCGGTTGGGTCCAAAGTGAACAATATGTATACAGTGGCGGACCCAGGATGTAACAAGTGTATAGTGGCGTACTCAAGATATAACAAGTGATGACATGGATTTTTTTTTTTTTTTTTGGTTTATGCTGAGTGGATCAATATATTAGAAAATTGAAAAATATCCTCAAGCCGTAATAAGAGATAGAAAATGTGGGAAGAAACGGAGGAAGTGGCAGGGGCTTCAAGCCCACTTAGTTTTTCTTTTTTTTTAATTTTCCTTTTTTTAGTACTTCACGTATTTATTCTATTTGGTTGGTTTTTTTTAAAAAATATTAGTTTTTTTTTTCATTCTTTGGGCTTTTGAAAGACATGTTAGATTACATGTCACCAAATAACGACTTGACGGCCGTGTTATCATTTTTGTTAGCTTTTTTAATGTTGGCTGATTTTAACAAGAAATAATATAGTTCAAAGATTACATTGGCAAAAACAAAAGTATAGAGATGATATGAAGCAAATTGAAAAT
This sequence comes from Corymbia calophylla, assembly GCA_014182845.1. Lineage (NCBI taxonomy): Eukaryota > Viridiplantae > Streptophyta > Magnoliopsida > Myrtales > Myrtaceae > Corymbia > Corymbia calophylla. Next base: position 3,705,754 of record CM024696.1, on the reverse strand, counting down.
CGTAGGAATTAGCAATGCTGTTACTCAAATTATTGGCAGAAAAATATATATATATATTTGTTTTATGAAATTAACCTTAATGTGAGACTTTGTAGGATCGTAACTGACTATTCTAAAAATTTAAGCTATTATATGAAAGCGTAGTTTATTATTCAAATATTCTAACATTTCCCCTCACATTTAATCTGATATTTTACCTAGTATTAAGTGTGGAAATTTAATTGAAGAGGCAAATAAGACCTAGAAGGATTTGAATTCAGAACCTTTAGCTCTAATATCATGTGAGATTTTGTAGGATTACAACCAACTGTGCTAAAAATTTAAGTTATTAGATGGAGGTATAGTTATTATTTAAATATTCTAATACTTAAGAAATCAACATGAAGGGTTACACGAAAAGGGGAAAATGCTTCAAGAAGTTGGAATAAGTCAAAATAATCTACCAATGGTATATATCTCAATTAGAATTACCTTTAAATTCTAGATAGAGATAGATTTTTGGAATTTGAGGTTACAAGATGAGGCACTTACATTGGTCAAATATTCGACTTTTGAACGAGTTCACTTCTCATGTTTATGAACGATTTTCTTGGCAAGTGTCGGTGTAAGATTTTGACCATAGATGTTTGTGCCCCGTCAAGCATCTAACGATGAAGACAACCCTATGACAAATACTTAATTGCTGGTTGGAGCATCATATCATGGTTTGAAAGACGATGAAGCAACTCGGGATACTTCATCGTTAAAAATGCATTGTTCAGTATTTTTTGTTGTTGTTGATATTTGTCCTTGTGAGAGCGATGTTCTAGCACTCAAAATCACAACTTTTATCGGTTTTGGGTTTGCCGATACTGACTCTCTTGGATTGACGCTATTAGATGGTGGTCGGAAGATTTTCGGATCGGGATAGGAATGTCCATCATTCAAATCTCATTCATGTGTGTAAGCTGCTCGGAATTAGGGGCATTTGAATAGTGATGCACTACTCACGTCAGAAACACGACTTGATTGTTTCATGAGGCTTGTGGGGGTATTTGACGGACTACGCTCATGCCTGCTGGGCTATATAGAAAAACAATAGTTTGTTGATATTTAGTTGTTTTTTTGAACCATTTATGCCTTACACTATCTTTTAAAGAGCAATCTTATCTCATGAACCAATATTATAACCTTAAAAAAGGATAGATTTATGTTGTTCCTGATATTATATATTTAGAAAGTTCGGGCCTAGGTAAATGTACTATACAATAATAAGAATAAGAAAAATTATTAAATTATATGAAGCAGATGAACAATCGTCTTCACAACTGACTATGTTAGAAAAATTCAACTCAAAAAACTTATATGACTTTTGGTTTGGTTTAAAAAGATAGTAAATGTGCACCCATGTTACGAAATTGATATTGGAAAGAAATATTTCATTAGATACTAGAGGGGAACATGGATTCTAGATAGAACCGTCAATGAGATAGGACCGACCCCAAAAATTGGTCCAATTCTCAATCCCGAAACTCTTTGGTCTGGTTTCTGGTTTTAAATTTTTTGGAATGGGAATTGAAATGGACTGAGAATTGTAACCGAATAACCGAACTAGGAGCTAACCCTAAAACTAGTAGTATTTATGGATCTTTGCAGCAATTTTCATACTTGTAGTATCAAACTTTCAAAATTTAGAATATCATTTCATTACTAATGTTATTCAATATGTTCTTCTATTACTATGATTTTCTTAAACTTACTCTTGCGCAGGTGGAAGAAATATACCTATAAGAATGCATCTACAACATATATGTATATTCATTGCAAGAGAAATCCAGTATATTATGCACTTTGGAAACCTCAAATTAACTAATCACCACTTTTTCACTTGTGTTTTTAGTTTGCTCTTGAATCAACCACTTCCATTTACTTTACACAATAATATAATATGACTTCTCTTGTTAGGCTTGACAGATTCATTCCCTTATAAATGATTTTTTGCAGATAGTAATCTTATTGACAAAACTCAATCTATATGAAGGGAGATTGTTGTTGTTGTTCTAATTTTTATTTTGCTTGACTAAGAATTAAGGAAAAAAAAGAATTGATCGGGTTGGGGTAGAAGTTGGAATCAACTTTGGAATTGTAGGTTCAATTCTAAGATCGGTTTTAGGGTATACATGGTAGATTTCGGTTCCAAAAATTGATAGCCGGTCCCAAGAGAGTAGGTGTCAAGTTTTAGGGGAACATGGACCTACTATGGAACCGCTCGTCCCTACTGAATATATATTTAGAAAGAGAGAGAGAGAGAGAAAATATATATTATGAAGAAATTGTGCATATAGATTTGGAAAGATGAAATGATTTCAAGATTTGCATCTTCTTAGGACAATTGTTGTAGACGGGAAAAGCATAATTATTAGCTAACGGATTTGCCCAGTGCTCCGACATTTATGATATAAATAATTACGGATATAAAAGGAAGGAAAAAAAATAATAATTTAGATCTCTCAGAAGTGGGAGGTCCTATTTTGCCTTATGTGATAGCACATATTATGTGTTTTAAAGAATTGGAAAAGAATTTGTATTATTTTTGGTTATGATATAGAACTGTTTATTTAGCAAATGAACGCTAATATAAATCATATTTTTAAGTCAAAACATTGCATCAGTTTCCCCATAAATGAACGAACGCACGATCGATGTAATTGAATCAGGAAGCATCACCATCGAAGGTAGATGCACCTACGCTAATTAATCATGCGAATGCCGACGTACGAGAGACCATCTTAGCAAGTGTCAAACATGTAAATATATGAATTCATCGTGTCCTTTTCCGTATATGCACGTACAAAAAAAGTATCTGATCAATCATTATTGGACGAATAAAATAAATAAATTGCACGGAATTCTCAACCCACATGCGACTCGGCCATCTCTTAAAAAAGAATAAGCCCACGAGGGAATCAATAAGATTTCCGTATTGTTACTAATTAGTAACAATCCCCGCCTCCTTAAATTAATATAAAACCAACATGAACGGACTTTGATTCTCGGTATGCAATGCAACCTCCGACTTTTAATTTATTTAATATGACATCTTAACTTTAGCTTAGTGAGCAATGTCATTCGTGGATTTTTAAGTTATTTAATATGGCCCATGAGCTTTTAATACATACTCGATTTAGTCATTGTACTATATGAAGATGTTCAATATTATCCTAAGAAAGATATCAAGTATTTCCAACTAAAGTTGCTTCTCTCGGGTTTCGTTGCCATAGAATTTCAGTTTCGAAAGAGTTTAGAGGAGCTTCGTGAAGGTTTCACTCTCATGAGTGTTGGATCTGTGTGCATTTAATCCTACTACCAGGAATGGTGATGGTGTTGGGGACGCCAAACCTAGGTGCATACTGTCGAAAGGCAAAGCCATAGTAAGAGATGGAGAACTTGATATGTGTCAATTGTTGAAGGACAAATTCGACAATCAGCCATTGATTTTTGGTTTTTGCTCTTACAGTGAGCATGTAACTCCCTAATCATGTTTTGATGATTCATTTTCTTATCCAAAACTTGTTCCATTTTGTTTTTGATTTTGTCTGAAATTCATCTCAATTTGCAGTTGGACTGCAATTTTTTTATTGTATACCCATGGAAATGAATGAAATATTTCTTTAGTAATATTATGAGAAAAAATACGTGTTTGATGATAACACAAAATTTATATTTATGGAATAGAAATTCGTTTAATAACGACACAAAATTTTTCCCTCCTGAATGGTAGCAATGAGGTAGGCGACGATCAATGGTGGGGGCGGACGGTAGTCGGTGGCAGTAGACAGCGACTGGCGATCTTGGTCGACTAGTAACGAGGATGAGTGATTGAAAAAAATAATTTATTTCTCATTTTCTGTTCTAGAAATAGAAAAGTTGTTTCTATTCCGGATTTATTTTTGAACTAAAAATTTGTACTGCAAATAAAAAAAATCAAATTGCATTATTAAATAGATTTTCGTTTCAAACTTATTTTTGAAATAGAAAAAAATAGTTCTAAAATAAAAATAAAATGATTATCATACGTTTCTCAAAGAACATATCATGCATCAAGCCAAAAGTTATCGTCATCCTGATTAATAAAACCAATACCTAATTCGGCAACAGCAATAATGATAATAATATACGTTTGGTAGTTTCACCGGCTCCCCCCACATCATATGCATAATGGACTCAATCGAATCAAAATAAATAGTTTTATTTTTTGATTATTATTATTATTATTTTTTTTTCTGGTGAAATGAAAAGAGCAGTGCAACGAACGACGGAGGAGACCCCCAACCACTTCCTCACGCACACAGGCTCTTCCGAACCGACGGTGAGCGGAGGGCGACAGCGACCACCCGTCCGAAAATCTTCTCATTCCTTGAAGCAATCTCTCTCCTTCTCCTTCTCCCTCTCTTCCCGATTCGTCGGAACCCTCTCGCTCCATTCCCGTTCGTATATATCATCCCTCACCTCCACATTCCCCCAGTCTCTCTCTCTCTCTATTCTCTCTCTGTGTGTGTCTTTGTGGCAATCTGGTGGTGACCCGTCTCGATCCTTGGATCTGCGATGCGTCGCTTCGTCTGCTGATTCATCGATCCCGGCGGTGCTGCTGATCCGATCCGGTGGCCCCCTGCTGATCCTGGGTTTCTCGGAATTTCGACGGACGGCGGGTGGGTGGTGGGGGCGGAAGGATGGTGGTCCCGGGGCCTATCACGGCTGGACAGGTACCGGTTCCGCTCCGCTCTTTGATTTTGCGCCGTCCAAGGGCCCGATTCGGCGGCAATGTCGGTCGGTCGTTTCCTTTGGCGGTGGTTGGGTAGGGGAGCTGAGTCGAGTGAATCCGAGTGAATCCCCTGGGAATGCGAGTGTCGCGGCCCGATTTCCCGGTTTCTCTAGTCCTCGATCTGCGCGGGCTTTCGATGCATGTTGGGATTTCGCCCGGCTTTTTGTTGTGATCTGTGGTGTTTGAACGGATCGCTGCGCACGTGATAGGATCGTAGAGCTCGGGGCGCTGCTGTTGATAGGCTTTCTGCTTACCCGCTGAAAAGGGCAGAGGGAAGTTTTGGTCTTTTTTCGTTTCCCTTCTGGGTCGTGGGAATGGTGTGTGATTCACTGAGAACCGCCCGGTCTGGCGCTTAGCTATTGGGGGCGTGCGCCGATCCGTAATGCGCCGCTTGAAATGATCACGTCCCCAAGTTTCTTTTTTTCTTTGTTGGACAGGATAGCGTGATGCTATCTATTATTGTCACAGAAATACACACCACATTGACCCAACGGAACGCTGAGTATCTCTCATGCGATGGAGTTCTGCTGTGATTCAGTGTTGTTTTCCATGTGTTGGGAGGAATCAGGCTTCTTCTCTGAAATCGTGTGTGGTTATTCAAGTTAGGAACAGTTTCGCACAGTTTCTAATCCGGAAGTGTCTTATTAGTACCATTTCTAGTGTAAACTAGTGCGATGATGCCACAGAGTGCATATAGGATGATATGTGCAATGTTTCTCCTCCTATTTGCTGGATGTTTTTCTTCTATGTTAGGAAGTTCGAAGGATTGAGCTGGTTGTCTAGGGGCTCTGCCAGTTGTTTCATATCATGATTTAAGCCTTTTTTCATGCACTTTGTTTGTTTATGTTTGCTACGTTCCTCTAATTTTTTGGTATCATGAGACATTCATACATCTACTGCCAAGTATTGGTTTCCATTCCTAGTGCCAGATTCATCTATAGCAGATTATTAGCTGATTTTGGATCCGCTTTGTGGTAGATGTGGATGTAGTTTAACAGGTATACCTTCGTAAGAATTTATATAATAGGTTTAGTCAATTACTTGAGGACCCAGTGAGGATTCTGCTTGCACGAATGAGGACTATATATTTAAACTTCTTTCTAATGAAATATCTAGCCAGTGTTTGCACGTGCATGGCATGTGTATGCATCTATAGTAAATAGTTATGCGCATCACAGAACAACACTTGTTTCACTGATGTAAGCAATTGTTATCATGCTCAGGTGTCCTTTTTACTTGGCATCATCCCTGTTTTCATTGCCTGGATATATTCGGAATATTTGGAGTTCAGGAAGTCCACTTCGGTTTCTAAAGTGTAAGTTTTTCAATATCATCATGACAACTCTCTTAAGGTTGATTGCATATGACTAACGAATGGGTTGTCTTCCAAATTTAAAGCTGGCATGTTATTCATTTCATTAACTTTCCTCCTTGCGCTGTTTTGTTTTTTTTTTTTTTTTTTGAAAAAGAAGTCTTCAATGAGACCTTCACTAGTTTTGGTGAAACAAAGGAAAAGAGACGTTCACCTGTGAGCATTTAAAACTGAATCATTGTGACTTCAAATAGTTTGTTTGTATTTTACCTGAAATGTTGTTGAATGGGAGAGAGATGATGTTGGAAAGGGGTTAAGGAGTCTCTTTTAATCTTGACAGTTGGAAAGTCAATTACAATGGTAGAATCCTTATGGGGTACGAAAGGCAGCGTGTTTGGTTATTAGCTTAGAGAGAAGGTTCCAATCTTTATCATGTATAGTATAATGTATAGTCGCCATGATCACCAACTATATAGTTTTGCAGTTATAATGTTAGTTGAAATATTCCAGATCTTAAAACCAACAAGTTGTCCTTTCAATAGTTTCACTTTTTCCCCTTAAGAGTTGGCCCAAATCTCGTTGTTCTTAGAATCCTGAAAAGAGAATAAGCTTTTCTCTTTTCTTGTCTTTTACTAGTAAAAACAATTCAAAGGAAGCAGGGAATGGCAACTCATTTACAGAATAATTTTCTTGATAGTTGATTTTGGCACATATAATTTAAGTTTAAGATATATTTAGAGAAAGAGGAATAGGAATGGCTATTCAAGTGGCCATCAACCTAATGAACAGGGAAGTTAGAATAGCATGTCAACACTCTGTTACTGCAAGGATGCAGGGGCACTCAATATTGAGATTCATTTCCTTCCAAAGTTCCCTTTGGACTTGCTGGTGTGACTCTTTCTGACTAAGCTGTTAGATCTCAAGATTTAATAATATGAGTTGCCCACATCTCATGGGTCAGTGTATATATTTGCAACAATTTTTTTTTGGATGTGCATGCACGTAACAGGTGATTTCTCTGGTACTGCTATGAGGATATGTCTGAAATTTCTCCGATACTACTATGAGGAGATGCGTATGGGCACATGCTCATGCCTTTGTGCAGTTCTGACGGAAATAGGAAGCAGGATATAGTTCTAGCAAATGATACTGATATGAGCTGATATTCAAATTTTATTAAATTCTTCCAATGAACTATTGAATTGCATTTGGTGTTGAATAATTGGCTTCTTGGCTATAGCCACTCGGACAATAATTTGGTGGAATTGGGAAATGGCACTGCCAAGGAAGATGATCGAGCTGTTCTTTTGGAAGGAGGCCTCGCCAAATCAGCCTCTGCAAAGTTTCATAGTTCATCCATTAAAACAAATTTGATCAGGTGCCTCTTTTATTATGTTGTATTCTCATGGAGTTCCCTATCTATTAGGTCTTTTACTTACTATATAGCTTCTGAACCTGTATTAGGTTTTTGACAATGGATGACTCTTTCTTGCTAGAGAACCGAGCGACTCTTAGAGCAATGTAAGTGAAATAGTGTTTTTGATCTGGGAACAATTACTCCCTTGGCATTTACTTATAAGTGTGCACATTGTATGGGTCTGAGTTTGGAACAGTGTTATTCTAATTATGTATCTGCAATCGAATGAATATGTTGATTTGGGAGCAATTACTCTCTTGGCATCTTCTTACAAGTGTGCACGTTGTATAGGTCTGAGTTTGGAGCAGTATTATTCTACTTCTACATCTGTGATCGAACAAATATATTGGGAGATTCTACTAAGGTAATGATTTTTCTGATTTCTATTGCTATATTACTATCTTTAGAGCTAATAGTGGATTTTGCTACATTCTGAAGTTGTACTTCTGTCCAGCAACTGTGATTTTGGAAAGAGTTGCATAATTTGCTTTTTATTTCTGGAGGAGTTGAATGAAACATTCTTCATGTATTTTGGTAGTATTCGGTCGACATGTCTATAAATTAGCAACATTAGGGCACTTTTGAATGACTTTTTGCCCTGAAATATCCAATGGGAGTCGTATTATTGTGTCCTTTTTTTTTTTTTGAACCATTACTTGTAGAACGGTGTAATGTACTTGCTCAGCTGATATTGTTTTTTTCCTTGGCAGAGTTACAATAGGGACCTTTTCATCTTTCTCTATGCTCTTCTCATCATAGTAGCGGTGATGACTTCCATGAAGAAGCATAATGACAAGTCATCATTTTCTGGAAAATCCATTCTTTACCTTAATAGGCATCAGACTGAGGAATGGAAAGGATGGATGCAGGCAAGTTTTCTTGCAGGTTTATTATCTCTGAATCAGAGTAAGATGAAGCATTGTTTTCAGTACTAAATAAATAGAAACAGTACAATCTGGAAATCGTATAATTAAATAAAGACAGTACAATCCTAATAATGCTATCGTTACTTTCGCTGAATTATTTGCCAAGTTGAGGTACACTTGCACCTGAAAAGATTGCAATTTGTGATAAGTAAAGAAATGTGTCATCTGGGAATTCTTAGCTCAAAATTTGCTTTTTCATTCTTGATATCTGTTAATGTACTTTCACGCACTTCTGATCTGGGTAGGCTTGGTAAGCTAGGCCAATGTCTGGGTTTTATGCATAGTTCATCAGTCAACCTATATGTGCCTGTGTTTTTTGGCATAGTTAAGGGCACTTGATTTTTTTTGGTGTTTTTGTGAATGTACATGTTGCTCACCTGAAGGAAGCTGAGGTCATCATTTTAACGCTGCATGCCTGTTTTCTTTGTGTTTTGCAGGTTCTCTTTTTGATATATCACTACTTTGCAGCAGCAGAAATTTACAACGCGATCCGTATATTTATTGCTGCGTATGTTTGGATGACCGGATTTGGCAATTTTTCCTATTATTACATAAGGAAGGATTTCAGTCTTGCTCGTTTTGCTCAGGTCATCATCGCTTGGCTTTAATCTTTGTACTGCCTTGACTTGCTCAACTGCTTTTAGTGTACTGAACTCTGACATGTTTGTGAATTATCATCAATTTCATGCAGATGATGTGGCGACTAAACTTCTTTGTGATATTTTGCTGCATTGTTCTCAACAATGACTACATGCTGTACTACATCTGCCCTATGCACACGCTTTTCACTCTTATGGTTTATGGAGCCTTGGGTATTCTCAACCAGTATAATGAGATAAGATCGGTGATGATTGCAAAGATATTTGCTTGCTTTCTGGTGGTTATATTGATATGGGAGATTCCGGGTGTTTTCGAAATACTCTGGGGCCCATTAGCATTTCTATTAGGTTGGTACCAATGACCTCTATTGACTTCTCTTTTGCCTTTGTCGGGAATATTGTTGAGATAACACACTTCAGAGTTCTCTAGCGGCAAATGCTAAAATTTGGACAGTGAAAGATATTCTCTTAATCTTCATGTTAGAAATGAAGTAATTTTACTAGGGACTGAATTTGGTTTTCTTTTTAGCTTTGATGCAAATCTTTACCTTCTTTACCAGTATGGTTTTTGTAGGCTCTCATTGTTATTAGTGGAGAGATTTTTTTAATATATGGATGACATCAAAGGATCTTTAAATAACCATAGGCTGCCCTGAAAATCGTTATCCAAAAAGTCTCATGACAAGTTGTTCTTTTTCTAGACTTAATACAATTATCTTACGCATTCGCATTACTCTGGCTTTGATCATGCATTTCTTACATCTTGAGCAGAGTATCTATCTGAGTTATTGCATGTTAATCACACTTTCCCTCTTTGACTGTTTGATAGCAATATGCCGTTTCTGTTGTTGCCAGGATATACTGATCCAGCAAAACCTGATCTGCCTCGATTGCATGAGTGGCATTTTAGATCTGGACTTGATCGTTATATTTGGATCATTGGAATGATATATGCCTATTACCATCCGACGGTAATGCTTGTTTACATTTTTAGGTTGCTAGGTCTCATTCTTTTGGAAGTTTCGGACCTGAAGATCTTTTTAATCAATTTAGGTTGAGAGATGGATGGAGAAACTGGAGGAACTGGAAAACAAGAGAAAGCTCACAATAAAATCGGGCATCGTTGCAGTTGCCTTATTTGTGAGTTGAATTATCATATTCACTGTTGCATCCTAGGATTCTAGCTGCCATTTGTTGATATTTCCAAGTGAAAACTGGATTCATGTTGTGCTGCTCCTTTTTCCTGCAGCTTTAGTTTTTGGTCAGTTGACTAATGCAGTTAACATTTAGGTGGGTTACCTGTGGTATGAATATATCTACAGACTGGACAAAGTGTCATACAACAAGCTCCACCCTTACACATCCTGGATTCCTATAACGTGGGTGTTGAGTTGCCATTCTTTTACTCTCTCCAGCATTTACAAGTCTCTCCTTTTATTCTCTATCATGCTCTAATATCTGTTTGCTTCGTTCAGGGTGTACATTTGCTTGCGAAATTTCACTCAGCAGTTCCGGAATTATTCGTTGACTCTCCTTGCGTATGTTCAACTTATCTCTTAATCTGGACTAACGAAGGATAAAGTCTCTGTGTACACATGACACTTCTATCGTTCCTTTTTAATTGCATTTCTTGTATTTATAGGTGGCTTGGCAAGATTACATTGGAGACATATATATCCCAGTTCCACATCTGGTTGAGGTGTGTACTGTCATTTTCAGTCCATTGCTGAGTGCGCTCTCCATATTTTTGGAATTTTCTGGGCATTTGTTTCTGTGGTTCTGATCTTGTAAATGCTTCTATCTTTTCATTGGGTCGTAAACTTGAGACAGAATCTATTGTGGTTTTATGAAAGCTACTACTGCATGATAAGTGCAGTAAGAATTCAAATACAAAATTGTGCATCTAATGAAATTATATGGCTGTTTCTTTCTCCTTTTGGAGGAGGGAAGCAAACTATAAGTTTACATGAGTAGAATTTTCCAAGTGTCTTAAGATAAAAGTACCCCTGTACTCTTCCATCATTTCAGGTGCCTTTCTAATTCTTTTGTTTTCTTATGCAGATCGAACACGCCAAATGGACAGCCTAAATGGCTTCTTTGTCTCATCCCAGGCTATCCTATGCTGAACTTCATGCTGACAACTGCGATATATGTTCTTGTAGGTGTTGCCTTCCTTAAATCTTAAAGACAAAACACTTTAGTTGACTGTTCAAATAGATCTAACAATTTCAAATTTTTTTTTTTTTGACTTGCTTTTGCAGATTTCTCATCGTCTCTTTTTATTGACCAATACACTGAAGGGAGTTTTTGTACCGACAAAAGATGACAAGAAGCTGCTGTCCAATTTTCTTGCCGGCATAGGCATTTCTGTGGCTCTGTACTCCATTTCCTTCATTGTTCTTCAGATCCCACATAGTCCTGTGAGTGGTCTTGCTATGCTTCTCCACTAATATTATTACAGAGTGAAACAGACAAGATATTTGGGGGTCTGATCTTTAGCAAAGGCTGTAGGATAAAACCATTTGATAAGCTCAGAGAGTAGTCTCACTGAAACATTGTCCCAGATGTGCCCATACAAGTCAAATTTTATGCAGTCTTTCCCATATTTCCAAATTGTGCTCATGTCTCTCCACATTATACAGGCATGAACAAACATTTGAAAAACCGGTAAAGTTTAGCTGCTGGAGGCAACACAACACAATAGAAGAAGTGAATAAGCATGTGGGAAGAAGACTGGCGCTAACAATTCTTCAGGCAAATTGCCCAGGATGCTGCAACGGAGATGAAAAATGATAGTGTGAATTCAACCCTGGAAATATGGCACGTCATAGAGGAAAAAGGTGATTTGCTTTAATAGTTTGTGAGGGTGACCTTATAGAATTACATCCTGAGTCACCCATCATTTGTTAGGTCTACTATCAAGAAAATTGTGGGTCCACATTGCATAAGTTTTCTGGCGCCCGCTAAACCGATTAAAGTTTTGTTCCCGATGATTTTTGTCGTTTTCCTGTTTACTTGTGAATTAGTTACTCTCAAGAAATTGTGGAGCTACAGAGATGTATATTTAAAAGAATTCATTTCCTCCGTCCTGAAATTGGTTGATTGAAATCATCAATTTATCTCTGACTCCTGTTTCATCTTGTCTTGGATCACCTCGTCCGACCTTTTCGTCGAGACAAATGCCATGTTCACCTCGTGAATGCCTCATATAATGCGAAACTGATATAAGAGAAATGACTAGCAGGGAAGGGGCGGGTGTGTCACCTGAGCGAAGCGCTTTTTGCATTGGGTTTGTTCACTTGCTGGAGGGGCGGTTGCCCAGTAGAAAACGAGAGAACATCTATTAGTGCAAATTACTGATTATAACAGATAATTGCTGGCTCAATATGAATGTTAACTGTAATTTTTACGAATTACCAGATACAGATATATTGAAACCCCCTTTTATAGGAAAATTACTAATCAAATCTTAAATACCAGTAACTGTAGACGTATCTGTGGTTATTGCTTAATGAGAAATGTCACTACTTACATAAATAAGCTACTAAGCCTCCTAAACACATATGAATTCTTGCTTTATCTACATGAAAAGCCATAATAGAGAGAAGAGTTACTGACAAGTGATGGGTTGAAAAAAATCACTTTTCATAGTCAGAAGGTGATGATCACATGAAAAACTTTTACGATTAAAGACATGCGTTCTCAATGCATAATCGTTACTACTCACCAGTGAAAATTTGCTTACTACAATAGCTAATTTACTCTTCTGATTGTTTGAATGTTAACTTTTCTCATGGGAAGTACTAATTACATGGAGAAATTATTGTCTTCCAATAGCTAGGTATCAACTTTTCAATAAGAAGTTATTTGCCACGAAGAAAATGTTTGTTTAATTACATGATGAATGAATACTTACTTTTCAATGGGAAAAGAGACTAACTGTGTCAGAACATAATGAACTAGTTTAAATCACTTTTCCTCATGCAAAACTACTCCCGTAAAATTTCCTCAAAATCATAAGGTAAATTCAATGAAATTAAAACTTCTCTTCCTACACAAATTGGACATATACGCAAGGGTGCTTCTAAGGGTTTCTAGGGTGGTGGATCCTTAACCTCGTGGTAACAAAATTACATTTGAGCTTTCTCAAGGAGGATGCATGCAGTGAATTTTTTTTTTTTATAATGTTTTTCAAAATGACTAGAATAAAGGATGGATGTTTGGTAGAAAATTTCTTTGAGGCCCAGGACGTGTTTATTCGTGAGAAATGAATGATTTCAAAAATATTTAAAAAAAAAAAGGATAGCTTAAATTGTGTACAAAAATAAATATAGGAAAAATAAGTTTATCATCAAAGAAGGCATTTACATAATAAATTATCATCGATAATGAAAATATTTTTATTAATTAATTATTTTTTAGCAATATAGTCCATCATTTTTAAGTTAATACTTTTTAAATTATTTATTTTTTACGAAATAAATGGAGTTTAAAAGGATATCGTTGGAGAGGAAATTTACTGGAGCTTTTCAAGAGAGTCAAGCCAGAGAAAGAGAAGATATAGGAGGAAAAATTTCTCTGAGCTTTAAATAGGATTAGACTAAAGGAAAAATGAAATTACTTGTGTCTCCCTGACTCGGTTTTTTTTTTCCTTTTTTTTCTGTCACGACACACCCAGAGAAATCAAGATAAAGATGTCCCAGAGGCAAAGATCCAACCCCTAACAAGCGCAGATGAAGGCTAAACCGCTACACGGCATTTTAGCACAAGCAATCGAAACCTCTCAATAAATGAATCTAACAGGGGTAAAATTGCAGCAGAGCTTCATCTTGCATGCAAAAGCGGACTGTTTTAGCAATACCACTGTAAAACTGAAGCTTAGGATACACCGAAATTCTTTGTAAAATTTCTGCAAAAGAGAGCTACCACAGACCACACAATTGGCACCGTGGTCTCCTAAATTTACAACCTTGATGTCACACTAAGCCCCATTAAGAGCACAAAGGTCCTACTCTAACCCATTTTACAGACTCCAAAAAGAACACAGAAAACAAAAGAAAACCTGTTGACCCTCAAAAGGGGAAAAAATGACTCATCTATCAGTTTGTTTGCTGAACTTGCCGCCCATCACAGAAATTAACGACTAGAAGTCCTCTGAGATCAGACTATCATCCAGGTTAAATGCCGGTATCCAACCCACTTAGCAGCAACACGGATTCCAATGGCTAACGCTGCTAAAAACAAGGGCATTGGAAGCCTCCTGTTTGTCACTACATCTTCAACTTCTGTCCCTTCCGAAAGTTTCCTTGAATGATGATGAGATATAGCTAATGCAAGGTATGAGGCTATTACCACCACTCTAACCCAAGGCTCCCCTATGGCAGCCATTACAGCTGCAGCAGGTAACATAGATGAAACATCATCTCTCTTCTTAATACCACGGAAAACCCATACAATCCCACTAATGAAGTCCATAAAACTGGCTCAGAGATGTAGCCTCTCACAGCTGCATAACCAATCAATCCAGCTACTGTAAGAGAATACGGTTGACTAGAAACACAGTTTGGAACAACAGCCTCTGCAATGGCTAACACTGCTGATGCCAACATAATGATCACAGTCAACTCGGGGACAGGAGCATATGCTACTATGCCAGAGTAAAAGGCCCGGACAGAGTAGATTGCAGTTTCGATGCATCTGATTGTGGAAGTGATCGGATCGCCAATAAAATGAAAGATAAGGGCTAGGACAAGTTTTAAGAGGTATTCCACAAAACCAACAATTGCCAAGGCAGCCTTCTTCCAGTTAGATAGTTCAAAGATAACTGCTCTCCATCCATAAATAAGGAAAGCCAGTGCTGCAAATTGAATAAAGACTGATTAGAAAGGTGTTTTGACAAATTGATGATAATGATTGAAGATAAGATCAACGATCACTAGTGGTTTCATGAAGTACAACAGAGACAATATAAGAAGAGCAAGAACCATGGTTGAACAATATAAAACAACCTAAATTAACAAGCCATCCAAAACCAAGTACAAATAATTAAGACCAGTTCATCAGACATTCACAAAATGATTTGAAGGCTCTACGCACCAGATAGAGAGAATAACTTTTGTTTCTTTATAATAAACCTTCCAATAAAAAAATGTCCCACAACAGGCAATAGGGTAAGTGACTAAACCTCCCCAATTTGCAGGCTCGAATAGCCAACCCGTGGTTAAAAAGCAACATCTTGCTCAGCTGTGGTTCCTGTTGCTAATCCTTGCTAACCATTTTTTATTACTCAGTTTTGATGTCTGAAAATCACGAAAAGTTGAAGAAAGACAAAATATTATGTTTAAAACGAAATAGAGCTTTGAACTTGGATGTTCACATGGAAGGACTTGGTTTTGTTTGATCTAGAAAATTTCATGGCTGTATTCACAAGTATTAGTAGGTAAGCTCTACCCATTTACATCGGAGAAAAGCACCTCTTTGTTTTCTCAAGCACAAAACTGACACAAATTATCTTGATTGAAGCAATTGGCCAAAACAGTAGAGCACCCACTACAGCTGCTTTGCAGCTTCGGTCAAAACTTCTGAAGCAAGGGAAGAAAATAGAACTAATCAAAGGAAAACTTGAATTAAGGTCCCTGTATAGATGGAAGATAGATAGGGTAAACTGATTGTGGGTACAGTGGAAGTTGCAAACTCTAGTGTGTCAAATCAAACTCTTCATGCTTGCTAGGACTTCACTCCTAGAAGGAGGGACATGGTGCAATTTGCCCAGAAAAATATCTATTGTTCTCAATCAACAACTTGATGCATACAAGACAGCAAACCATAAGGATCATCCAATTTAGTTGACCTCCTAAGCAACTCAGTTTAAAATGACATCATGCATCTTACAAGGATATAAGGTGAGAGGCCATAGCTCAAAATCAGACCCACTCGTCATATCATAATCTTATCAAAGCACTCCCTCGTCCACATAGACGGCAATACACCAGAAATGAAGTTGTGGGAATTAGCAGGGGATAAAAATATCTTTTCTCACTTACAAATGCAGGTCGAAGTCCCCCTGATTTGTTCATCCACAATTTCACATCATTAAGATCAAGTTTCAGTTTTTCCATGAATCAACACTACTTCAAGCAAAATCATTTAGAATTCACGTTTGGCGAAATCCCAAAAGCTCCCTCCCCTAAGCAGACATCAACAGCAACAAGCCGAAACGAAACTCAAGACTGAACATTACCCATGGAAACTAAAAGGAAGAACGGATAAAACATAAACAACGGAGCGTCCGAAAACGCAATCTCTTACCCACGAACCACGGCCAGCGAATCGGGGATCGGGCGCTTCCTTGTTCAAGTACCTGAACCTCTCAGGCATGGTGCTCTCGCCCCGCGCCGCCCGCTCCGCCTCGTCGACCTCGCCGCCGCTCCCCTCACCATCCGCATTCGAGGCGAACGCCGCGCTTCTTCCCCCGCCGCCGTACGGGAACCGTAATGCCTGCCCATGACGTCCGGCCGAGCTCGGGTTCGGGTTCGGGTTCGGGCTCGACGCTAGGGTTTTGGCTTCGGGAGGACGGTGGAACCCAGAAGCGGGATCCGGCATGGGTTCGGAGGAGGAAGGTGAGCGGAGCCGGGCGAGGGAGACGGACGGACGAGCGAGGAGGAGGGGAGAGAGGAGAGGAGGAGAGGGAGAGAGAGCATGGACGACATGGGAATTGGTGATGGAGGAGAGGGTTTCACTGGGGTTTTGTCATGGTGGTGTTTCAGGGAGGAAGAAAGACTGATATGGAGATGTTTTCTTCGGTTTATTTCGTGAGTCGCTAGAAAAAAAAAAAGAGGAATATATTCCATAAAAGAAAATTATATTTTTTCGCATCTCGAATTTATATCAATGATCCAAAAATACCTTCCGTCATAATTCCATCGCGATGACTGTTCAAAATCCGATATCTTATGGTTTCATACCATGATAGACTTGCAATCAGCTAAATCAAGCACATCCTATGAAACCTGCCTCATGATTGAATTTCAATACACCTATTCTTTTGGCCATAGCTCTTGCACATTTAGACATCTCCCCTCACGGCACACCTTAAATACAAGAAAATGGTCCAATTAATTCTAAATTTATTATACGAATGCCAATTTAGCTTTAAATTTTTTAATTTCGCTAACATAGTTTTAAACCTTTGCAAGAAATTCTAATGTGGTCCTTTCAGTCATTTTTCGTCAAAAATAGCTGATGTGATGATTTATAATTGAAATAGCATTCGTATAATAAAATCAGGATTGATTAGACAATTTCTTCTTCTAAATACATGCAACGGAATTACTCAATCCAACCTTGTCGATATGGTCCTGTGATAATTTCAAATACTTGAAGTTAATTAATTCAATGAGGTGGGGTTTGATTGACTTTTATTAAGTTTACCTTTTTAGATCCTCATCGCTTTCACTTTGATTTTGCCATAAAATTTTAACATTCTCTTACTGTTGGATATGTAAATTTAGGAAAATTACTAAAAAAATCCTAAACTTGTTACATTTTTGCCGATTTAATCATAAAATTATTTTTAGACGATCGGTGTTAAACCTTTTGTAATTGTATTAATTCGGTTATTTGACCAAATTTGATCGCCCAACGCTAACATGATATTGACTAGTGGTGATAGACAATTTTTAATAATATTTTATTTTTATTTTTATTTTTTTTATTTTTCTCTCCTCCCTCATTCTTCCTCTTGCTCCGGTTAGCTAGGCGAGGTGGCAAGTCAATGTCAAGCTTCGCCTCGGGTAAGCCCTAATCAAATCTAGCGGGGATGAGTCTTGCTAATGGATTGGTGAGCTCAACCTTGTTGTTGCTAGGCGGAGCGAGCTTTGCCTAACCATTGGTGAGGCAAGCCCTCGATAGATCGACGGTAGCTCGCCTTGCCAATGGTTGGGCGAGCTTGCCTTATCTAGCGGCCGGTGAGGCTTGCCTTGCCAAGGGTTGGGCAAGGTTGGTGAGGGCTTGCCTCACCGATGGCGGGTGCGCTCGCCCTTTTCAGCGATGGTGAGCTTGCCACTCACCGGCCACCTCATTCTTGCTACTGGCCCTCCCCTCTAGTTAGTTACCGGAGCAAGAGGAAGGAGGAGGAGGAGGAAAAAAAAAGAGAAAAAAAAAAAGAATAGAAAACATAAAAAATTAATAAAAAATTGAAAAAATAAAAATATTATTAAAAAATGGTCTGCCGGCGTCCACTTCTAATATATTCATGAATACTAAAAATCTGAAAAATATTGATATGCAACAAAATCCTTTTAGATGTTGGCATATTAAAATATGTTCATTTTGGACATTCCAAACTTCCTTGCAATCTCTACATAACAAAAGAATAGATTATGGGTTCCACATAGGGTTGACTTGACCGACCAACTCCATATCTCACGAGATATGCATCTCATCCCGTTTGGTGCTTAAATCCTAAAATCGTTTAATTTTAATTGATGTATTACATCATATGCCATTGACATATGATGTGAACGCTATATGAAATATTTATTCTTATATAGTAAACTCACCCGTCATCACCACCATCCACCTTCGAGTCATACACCCTAGTTTTTTAACCTTCTAATTTGTAAGCCGTGCATGTTTCAGGAAAGCAACTGGCAGTAGTGGACCACTTCCTGTGTGCTAGGAAAGTAGAATACACAAGTTATTTGGAACAGCTTCATTTTCCCTTTGAATAATAAATAATTTTTTTCCTCAACGAAAATATATTTTCATCAGGTATATTCAAGTCAGAAAAAGTAGCATGCGGGACAGCGTACTTACATAGAAACCTCCTCTTCTTCTTTAATCTCTTGTTGGTTTCTTCTTGACGCTCTCTCAGCTTTTATAGTATCTGTCGCCCTCTTCTGGGTTCTCTCTCTCATCTCCGACATGGGAGAGCTAGCTGATCCATCATCCTCAGGAACTGCAATTCCACATCCGGGTAAGGCGAATTATTGAAGAGTTTACCAATATCTGAATTTATTGAGTTTTGCAATGGAAACATCGATCATGAGTAGAAAAAATGATGCATCGAATTGAGTTGGGCAATACAGAAGGGCTGATTATAACCACCATGCATATATTCTCTTCTCTCCATGGTAGTCTCTGTGTTGTTTTGTATTGGGTTTTGAAGATCCAGATGTTTAGATGTTTCATTTGAACAAGCTCAAACTTTCCATGTCGGGAGCTCATAGGAAAATTGTCTAAAAAAGTCTTAAATCTATTAACTTATATGCCAATTGAATCCTAAACATTTTCTTGATTTGAGAATTCAGTATATTTGGCCAATTCTAACTGAAAATTGTTGATGTGGGTGTTGGTCGTTTCAATGTGGTCGGCTGTCCTACATGGCATAATATTTAAAATATTTTTCAGTTTTTTTATAATTATTTTCCTTCCTTTGTTCTTCCCCTAGCTTGTTGCCAAGGGCCGTTGACCCCACTGGCATTTGGTGAAGCTACGCCAAGCCTCACCCGAGGCTGGTGAGTTCAACCTCATTGGCCCTTGCCTTTGCTAGTCATCGGTCATCATCGATGCCCAATGATTGGCTAGAGGAGGAAGAAGGAAGAAGAAAAAAGAAGAAGATACAAAGAAAAAGGAAAAGGAAAATAAAAATTTAAAAAATATTCATAGTAGTGCCGGTTGTCTTACATAGCATAGTTGGCATTTGCATCACTAATTTTAAGTCAAAATTGGCCAAATAGACTTGATTGGAAAAATATGAAAAAGGTTTAGGATTCAATAAACCAAATAAAAGTTTAGGTTTGAATTGATAAAAATGCAATACCTTTTAGAAATTTTTGGACAATTTTTCCTAAGCTCTCCCTCTCTTGGACTTCGATGAATCTAGTACGTTTAACTTCTGCTTCTTCTCTGGTCAAGTAAAGGCACAAAAGGTTTTTGACCTGAACTATTTGATCATCCTTCATTTTTTGTTTTTGGGCCAAATTTGAAATTCACCGTAGTCTTTTAATCAACCATGTGAGTCTACTACATTGGTAGTGAATCCCATTGTCGATGCCGACCAAAAATCAACGTCTATGTCAATTTGAAATTCTACGGTCCCACGTGTGATTCCATAAACACGCCATGGAATTTAGTAAAGATGGTATTGCATTTACCAAGGAGCCAGTCTTGACACATGTTACTTTGTTTGCTCAAATATCACAAATATATAATTAGGTAATTCCTATGTTTGATATAGACGTAACATATTCTAAATTTTGAATTTGGTCATAATTGTAATAATCACACATATTTTTATTCACTGACTAGTCATCAATCTTATTTGGATTTTGCCATTTTTTGTGACATTTATGTTCTTTCTCTCTTACCAATTAAAACCCTTAATTAGGTAATACGGTGAATATAGCCAGTTGGATCAAGAAGCCAAAGAAGAGAATTCATCCCACCCCCACAAGCATCAACGTCGATACTCAAGCAACAATTACTTTTAAACCCACGAACTGGTGGTGGATTAGAGTGGCTCTCTACTCACTCTTTGTGCTCTCGGCCATCGGTGGGCACGCTCCTTGGGACCCTCTACTACCAAAAAGGAGGCAAAGCAAGTGGCTTGCCGCCCTTGTTCAGGTTGGGGGCTTCCTAGTCCCTCCTCCTTCTCTACTTCATCCCCACATCAAACAACCAAGTGACCCTAATAACCCACACATCCAAACGAGATGCACAAGCTCAATCTCAATCTCAATCACCCTCTCTCAAGAGCCTTGCCCTTGTGTACCTCTCTAGTGGACAATTGTGGCCCTAAATGGCTATTTATACTCGCCTGGCCTCTTGTACCTCCCCTGTCTCCACCTACTCCCTCATTTCGCTCCTCCCAATTGGCCTTCAATGCCCTCTTCTCCTTCTTCCTCAATGCCCAAAGTTCACCCTGCCACATCATTAATTGCCTAGTCCTCCTCACAATCTCCTCAACCCTCCTTGTATTCCAATCAAATTCGAAGACCCAAAGGGGGTTTCTACGGGAAATATGCACTAGGTTTGTGTGGCACCATTGGAGCATCCCGGTTTGGTTATGGGCTTCTCTTATCCTTAGAACAACTTTGCTTTAGGAGGGTCAAGGGGTATGGAAAGAGACGCTTAGGGCAATTTTGAACATGATTGTCTTCCCATCTTTAGTGGCTAGTGTGATTATTGTGGTGGGGTTATTTGGGAGTGGTGAGTGGGAACATTTGGGAGAGAGATGAATGGGTACGAGCTTGGCAAGGTGAGCTATGTGTTGAACTTGGTCGGGGCCGGCAATTGCTTGGCAAGTGTTCACCATCGGCACGCTCGGGTTGTTATTAGATGCGTCATCTTTGTTCTCGGACTCAATTAGTGTGGTGGGCTTGCCGGTGTGCGATTTTCTCGGTTGTGTTCTTTGGGGACAAGATGCATGGGGTCAAGGTAATGGCTATGATCTTGGCCATTTGGGGTTCGTTTCTTATGTCTATCAATATTATTTGAATGATGCCGAGGTTCAAGGCTCAAAGGACAAGTGTTGGTGGGGGATGAAATTAGGGTTAGATTGGCACTAAATGCTCCAATTGCAGGAATGGTGGATGACTAAAGATGGTGGAGTGTTTTAGTTTGTGTTTTTCGCCAAGTTTAAGTAGAGAGAGGTAATTTCTTATTGTAAACATTTGGAGATAAGAAACGAGAACGATAAAGAGGATTGAAAATGTTGCTTATATTTAATTTCTTTACTATGTTTTGAATACAAAGAAGGGCATTTTATTTTTATTGCCCATTTCGCATTCGAGACGAACCTTGCGCTGCTACTTCTCCTCCCTTCTTCTCCGCTAAATGGAATGCTAATGCGCGCCCATGAGGTCTGGGCGAGCTTGGCTTTAGGCTCGGCGCTAAGGTTTTGCTTCGGGAGGACGAACCCGGGAGCAAGATCCGTCATGGTTGCGGAGGAGGGAGTAGGGTGGCGGAGTTGGGTGAGGGGGAGACAAGTGGGAGCGCAAGGAGGGAGGGAAGACGGGAGGAGAGGGGTGAGAGGAGCATTGATGACATGGGATTTGGGAATGGAGGAGAGGTTTTCGGGGAGGGAAGAAAGATGATGAGAAACGAAGACGTTTTCTTCAGTTTATCTCGGGAGTTGCTTGGAAAAAAAAGAAAATATTTAATATAAAATTAATTTTCGTATCTCAAAATTATATAGGTTAATACCATGAAAAACCCCAAATTGGCATACCTTTAACAAATTTACCAAAAACTAATTTTTAATCAAAAAACCCTAAAGCGGTACACTTTTGACAAATTTATAAACTAATACACTTATGATAAATTTACTTTTTGTTGGCTTTTGTTATATTTTATTATCAAATTGTTGAATTTGATGACACGTGATAATTGACTAATGTATCAATTTGGGGTTTTACTCTCCATTTATTGCTTGTTGCACCACTTTTGTGGTATTGATATAATTTAACGAGAGGAATGTTTGTTATAAATGTATCAATTTGGGGATTGTTGGAGGTTAAAAAATTAGTTTAAATTAAAATTTTCATAGGTGTGCCAATTGGGATTTTCCATGATATTAACTCAATTTATATCAATATCCAAAAATACCTCCATCACAAATTCATCATGACGACCGCTCAAAATTCGATTTCTCTATTTATAGTTTTGTTATAAAAAAAATAATAGTAATATAATATTATGTTGAATGTAATCCACAATTATAATTATTCAATTAATAATTTTATATACGAGAACATGTTTTAAGTTCTTTTAAGTATATCATTTTAGTATAGATGTGTCCAAAAATGAGTGATTTAAATAGAGCAAGGAAAGTGGAGTAATATATCAGTAATTGATGGAGAAAATGAAAGTTTTGGAGATAGCAAAAGCGAAATCGATTTTTGGCGGAAGTGGCACTTACCTGAATCCATTTCGCTCCGATGTGGCACTCAAGTGAGCGAAAAAAAAGTTTTCAGACCAAAAAGTGAGCCCGTCAAAAGTTATGGCACTCTAGTGTACTTATCCCAAGTTTTGGAGATTAAAGAAATCGAGAGAATAGTTTAATTCATTTAAGTGATTGTTTTTCAATAAAGGGCATGACACAAAACATTATGGCTAAATTAGCAAATTGGGATAAAAACCTGGAGAAACCTAGCCCATGAACCGAATCAACCAAAGCCTCGAGTCGAACTAGTCCAACTAGCTTGTGAGGAAAATGATGTCCAAAGGGAGTTGACTGGAGATTTGAGTGGGATTAGTATGTTTAAAAGTGCTCCAAAAGAAAAACGGCATTCTTTTGCAACTCTTGTGAAAGAAAAACAATGTTGTTTCTTCTCTCTTTCTTGGTTCATGATGGATGAACTTAGGCAAATTGAGCATTTAGGATTCTTGAAGGTCTTTTTCTCTTGAAGATTTATTGAAATCAAGGTCTCGATTAAACTAAGTTGCTAATTACGAGATCACATCCTTCCGTTCACCAGTCAAACTGTTCAGTTCACCCATTGAGTCGGGGTTTTGGGGTTTGTTGGCAATGAGAAAGTGTTAGGGTTGTTGCTAGAAGTGACAACAATGACAACATACTCAACTTATAAGCTAATGGCACGCATTGTCATGGAACCTCGATCAAGGCATGAGTTGTGGGTTATTTTTGCGACATTCCGAGCTTGTCACCATCCCAATTCATTTTATCTTTCTTATATGCATATGTGGAAATGTGAATACACAAAACCCCAACAAAAAGTGCAAGAAGAACATGGGAAGCAAGTTATGTAACCACACTACTATATTATATTAGCAGCTTCGAATACAAGCTCGCTTTTAGTCTTGACCTATTTTACATGATACAAGGTTGGGTTTCCTATCTCTACTACGATCAGTGGCTATCCAAATTGGAAAACCTTCCGCTATGGTCAGCATTAGGGGCTATAATCCATCCCATTAGATGTTGTCCGTTAGTAGCATCGATCGGCTGTTGAATCACAAATGGAACCAACCCAATCTCCATCGAACCACACATACCAAGCCCCTAGTGGCGAGGGACGACTTGTCTAAGCCCGCACAATCTTCCAATAGGTGATCTTGGTCTCGTGCTATAGCTAATCTGGTAGATCCTTCTAGCTTTACAAACCCAAGCCAAAATGTTCAAGCAACCATATCTAATCACCTATAAAAAATAAGAAAGTGAGTCTTTGGGAACTCGGTAAGTAAAGTTCCTATTTTAGGCTAGTAGAACATTCCTTCGGTAAAGATTAGTCAAGATTTCACATGCAACGGTGTCAAAGCTGGTCGATGGCAAATCAAATGTGCATTGCCAAAACATATACAAGAATCACTCTTCTTGGCTGTCGGTATATGTAGACTTGTACGAGACTATGCTCATGTGGGATTGGTACACCATGCGGTTCATTTACTGGCATGTCGGGGACTTGAACCCCAATCCTTCCACGCTCCAATTTGGGGCATCTAGCATCTTCTACTTCCGGGACTTGAACCTAGACATCTTAGGACTCGAACCCAAGTCATTTCAGGACTAGCAAACTTGAGGCAACTAGGACTTGAACTAAAACATCTAGGACTCGAACCCAGGCATTCGATTATTTAAATGGGGCATCGTCTCCAATGCTATGTGGTTATTACAGGTTATTCCGTTAAAAGCTCACATGCAAATGCATCAAAAGAAGATCGGTTCTTATCTTTCATTTACCAACTCCCGATCATGCATTCATGGCCCCATAAGGGCGTGCTCATGCATATGTATGCCATGCTTCCTATGACTCGATTCTATTTGTTCCAAGAATGATCCTAAGCCTGAAGCTTGGCCCAATCACCAAGTATGAGGAACCCCGCATCAATCCAAGACATGAGCTCAGTATGCCTCAATATCGATCAACCATG